>JAZKJV010006329.1:0-609028 GCA_037367405.1 Ottelia alismoides | reverse complement strand
TGACCAACCAGGCGTGGTCTAGAGTTGACCTCGGTCAACTCCATGACCGAGACCTGCCACCATCTGACACCCGATTTTCTTCCGATTTCTCCCAATTTCCGAGCACGATTCTTGCGTCTTCTTCCCTCGATTCCTTCCTGGAACTTCATCCCCGATCTTCACTGAGCCATGCCATGTACTCAAATCTCACCATATCTCCATCATTCGCGTGTGGATCTCGCTGGAAGGAGACGCATTCATTCTCTACTTAAGCGCCCTGCCATCTTCGAGCTCAGGTTTGAACCCTTCTTGGCCAGTATTCCTCCTCCCTGTTGTGCTCTTCATGCTGCTGGAGGCGACAGCTCCGCATACACACTCTTAGGCAAGTCGAGGAGGCTTTGTAGCGGCTCCACCATCTCCGCCAACCTCCGGCGTCGAGGTTCTACCACCTCGGGTCCTCCACCTTCGAGGTTTGCCCATATCCCTTTCCGTTTTGCTTCATTTTATTTCCCTTAGCTTAAAGATCGAACATCCCCAAAAATATCCGAGCATCGACCATCGATTCGCCTTCCGTAGCTCATCGCCGGAGCGCACCTCCGGCTGAAACCCCTTCGCCGTCCACAGACCACCTCCGACCTCCATTTCGCTTCCGCGGGGTCCAGGCAGTTTGCCCTAGACTCTCTCACCCCTTTTTGCATGTCAACGAGCAGTCAACGTCACTGGGGGTCATTTGTGAGGTTCGCCGGAGCTACCTGGAGCCTCGAGCTCCGTCGCCTCCGCGACAACGCTTCGACGCTTCTCCGACGCACCTGAGCACCCCAGTATATTCTTCGACCTCCCAGAAGCCTTCTGACCGATTTTGATCCCGTGCCATCGCCGGAGGCCCGAGATCGAGGTCGGGGAAGTTCGCCTCGCCGGCGTTCTTCCTCGTCGCCTCTCCACCATCCGATCAGAGCCCCTCTCCAGATTTATCAGCCACCGTCCGATCGAGGCACGCGACGACCGTTGATTCCTTCGCCAGATCAGATCTCCGCCGATCATCGCCGAACCGTCATCGCGCGTTGTGCGCGCGCCACATGGATTAGTGAGCGGATCTCCACCCTTCAATCGCGCACGAGGAATATAGGAGTGGGTATTTTGCACCTACACCCTCGCCATTTTTGCATTTTATATTCAGTCCATAAACTTTGACTTGTAGTTTAAATATTTCTATAATATTTGCATTTAGACCCCCGTAGTTTCCATATTTGCACTTAGGTCCTATCCACGCCACCTCACGTGCCCGTGCGCGTGAGGGGGCTGGGTATTTTGCAAGGACCCCCCTGGGGTATGTTTATTTTGTTCTAGTCCATGAACTTTTTAATTAAGTTGTAATGTTTTGGAAAAATTGCATCTGAGCCCCTGGAATTTTGTAATATTGCAAAAATACCCCTGCCAGGTCACGTGCCCAGTGCACGTGAGTTGGACATTTTGCAACAAACCCCCTCTGGGTTTGGGTATTTGTCTTTAGTCCAGAAACTTGTATATAACGTTATATATTTTTTGAAAAATTGCAAGTAGGCCCTCGAACTTCTGTGTAATTACATTTATGCCCTTGCTAGTATTGTATTTTTGCTTGGATGTTTGCATTTATTTAATGCATCACTTTAACTCTAAAAATTACCAAAAAAATATCATAGGCTCTTGTTGCATAGTAGTTTAACGCCATATTTTTGCATTGCATTTTTATCGCATTTTAGTATTTATTAAAAATCAAAAACATACATTTTTCTTCCTTTTTGCATTAGAAAACCCATAAAAATTATAAAAACACCTCAGAAAATTCCCAAAAAACTATATATTGTCTATTTTAGCGTTTTTTAACTTCAGTCCAAAAATCATAAAAAAAATATGAAATAAAACTCCTAAAAATGTTAAAACTCTAAAAAACTTCCAAAAAATCTAAAAAATTCTAGAAAAATCCTAAAAATATAAACTCAGTTTCTGTAGCTTCTATATTTTATTATATTTCATTTAAAATTAATTTAGAAAAATTTTGATACTGTTTGGTATTTTTCATTTCCGTTTTAATTTCGGCCAGAACCTTCATTCACTGTTTTCTTGTATTTTAGCGTTTAAAAATACCAAAAAGATTCTGAAAAATACCCAAAAATGACAAAAACAGTAAAAAAATATAAAAGACCAAAAATATTTTATTCCCTGATTTTTGATTATTTTTACCTATTTTTACAAATATTCTATCCCTCTCACTGATGCTTGATCAAATAAAGACCGTAGACCTAATCTTCTCATTGCATCTGAATCTCATCCAGATCAATGTCCAGTTCATGGACTAAGATTAGATCACTTCTCTAATGAGAGGAGTCACTAAAATCCAAACCTATTTCATCACTCCCTCGGAATGCAAGCGTCATGGTTATACAATCGTATATGATCACATCACCCTCAGGTATTCCCAATACATGTACATCCTGCATACTGGAAGACCTATGATCATTCTGAAGATAAAGATCACTTTTACACTGTCATCTTCAGGGTTTGATCATTAAGTTTCTCAATCTTGGTCACTGGGATTTGGTATAGATCATATGCTTTCCCAAAGCATATATCTTACCTTCAAATTCATGTCATGCTTCCAAAGCATGACGACCATGCATGGAATTTGATCAGTCCAAATACCTCATGAGTGAGCTCATGTCTCCCGGTTCACAAGTGAACCTGTATGATCCCTTTGAGAGATCGTATTACTCATACGTTCTTACATGCACACCAGCTCGTCGGTGTATAGACCTTGGTCAGGTCATCAACCTATAGGTCTGCAAAATGTACACACTCAGACATATAGCAACACATCTGTCTCCGGTCAGAGGATGCATGCCTATGTTGTGACAGTATTCAACGTAGGTCTTTGGTTATCTCGATCTCGTCAAGTCAACCCATTGACTCAACTAACCTGACACCTCCGAATCACTATTCCCATGCAGAGGACCTGCATCAAGAGGTCAGTCAGATATCAGCCATATGAGATAGGATTGTCATCTCCTACTCAGACTGGAGATCATCACTTAATAATCATTTGATGATGCTTGATGAGTCCTCTATCTAACTCCTTAGATATTCATCCAAGCATTAGCCTATATGATTCATCCAATGAATCAACAGCTGTATGATCATCAAGTTGTCCATGGTACATAATCCTTATTGTACATAGGGGCCCTATAGTGTATTCATTCATTAATCTCAGAAAGGGAGTGAAAAATAATCAATAACTTTCATTGATAATTTATTCATTACAATAACATTTGTTGTAGAAATGGTTCGCCCGGGGCTCACATTGCTAACAATCTCCCACTAGCCCTCCGAACCATTCATGTATTATCCTTCAACCCGTACTCATTATATAATGGTCAAAAACCTTCTGTGTCAGAGGTTTGGTAAGGGGATCAGCAACGTTATCGACAGAGGCCACCTTGGTGATGATGATGTCACCACACTTTTGTATCTCCCGAATGATGTGGTATTTCCTTTCCACGTGCTTGCTCTTCTGATGCCATCTGGGTTCCTTTGCCTGGGCAATGGCTCCCATGTTATCGCAGAGTAACGGGATGGGAGTATCAGAGGAAACTACGCCAAGATCCAGGACGAACTTGCATAACCACACCACCTCCTTTGCAGCATCCAATGCGGCAATGTATTCGGCTTCTGTTGTTGAATCCGCAGTAGTGTCCTGCTTCTTGCTTCTCCAGCTCACAGTACCACCATTCAACAAGAACACAAACCCTGATGTCGACTTTCGATCATCTATGTCCGATTGGAATTCAGAATATGTATATCCCAAGACTTGGATATCACCATCTCCATAGACCAAGATGTAATCTTGTGTCCGTCTTAGATATTTGAATATGTTCTTTACAGCATTCCAGTGTTGTTCTCCATAGCAGGATTGGTAACGACTTACCACTCCCACTGCATGACATATATCTGGCCTAGTGCACATCATGGCATACATTAAGCTTCCTACGGCTGATGTATAAGGACATCCGGCCATGGCCTTCTTTTCCTCAACAGTTTGAGGAGCCATTCCTTTAGACAGGTGGATACCATGTCCTAAGGGTAGGAATCCTTTCTTGGAACTATCCATACGGAATCGTTCAAGAATCTTCTTAATGTATCCATGTTGTGACAATCCCAAAATCCTCTTTTCTCGATTTCTGAACAGCTTCAAGCCTAAGATGTAAGAGGCTTCTCCAAGATCTTTCATCTCAAAGGTATGTGATAGACAAATCTTTACACTGGTCATCGTCCCTGTGTCATTCCCAATGATAAGGATGTCATCTACATAAAGCATGATGAACACAATGGTGCTCCCACTAGTCTTCTTGTATACACAAGGTTCATCAGGATTTTGCACAAAATCATAACTCTTTATGGTTTCGTCAAATCTGATGTTCTAGCTACGAGAAGCTTGCTTGAGCCCATAAATGGATTTCTTCAGCTTGCATAGTTTGCCATCCTCAGTCATGAAGCCCTGGGGTTGCTCCATGTAGATATCCTCCTCGAGGTATCCATTGAGGAAAGCCGTCTTGACGTCCATCTGCCAGATGTCGTAGTCAAGATATGCAGCTATAGCTAGCAGTGTCTTGATGGACACAGACACAGGAGAGAATGTCTCATCATAATCGATGCCTTCTCTCTGTGTGTAGCCCTTGGCTACGAGCCGTGCCTTGAAAGTCTATACTTTTCCATCAGGTCCCCTCTTTCTCTTGAAGATCCATTTACACCCAATGGATTTTACCCCTTTAGGTGGATCCTCTAGGGTCCATACACCATTCTTATGTATGGAGTCAATCTGTGACTTCATTGCCAACATCCATCTATCCATGTCTTGATCCACAAGTGCTTCATCAAATGAAGTAGGATCAATGTCAATCTCACTTGACACATGGAATCCATACCTTTCAGGTGGTGCAACCACCCTCGAACTCCTTCGAAGAGGTATGGGTGTTTCATCTTTATTTATCTCTTCAGTTTCTGGTCTAGGAAGCTCAGAATCCTCAGGGTATTCAATGAGTTCCTTTGCTTCATCTTTGTCTTGACCTTTAAGGAAATCATTCTCCATAAACTTCACATCTCTGGAAACAAAAACCTTTTGGGTCCCAGGGTCATAAAGTTGGTATCCGATACCATCCTTAACATACCCAATAAGTAATACTCACGAGTGCGAGATTCTAGCTTACTTGCGTCCACATTCTTCGCATGGACCAAGCAACCCCAAACCCTCAAGTGATTAACACTAGGTTTCGATCCATACCAGAGCTCATGAGGTGTCTAAGGTACGGATTTTCTAGGAATCTTATTCAGGATATATATTGCAGTCTCTACTACATATCCCCATAAACTAAGAGGTAAATGTGCTTTACTCATCATTGAACGGACCATGTCCATGATGGCCCTGTTGCGTCTTTCAGCAATACCATTAAGTTGGGGAGTTGCAGGAGGAGTGAGATTGGAAACAATTCCATTCTCTTTAAGGTATTCCTTGAATTCATCTGATAGGTACTCGCCACCTCGATCAGATCGAATCCATTTAATCTTCCTATCGGTTTGGTTTTCAACCAAAGCCTTGAACTCTTTGAATTTTTCAAAGGTTTCGGATTTATGACGTAATAGGAAGACAAACCCGTATCGCGAATGGTCATCGATAAACGTCAAATAATAACGATATCCATTTCGAGTCACGGTACTGAAGGGACCACATACATCGGTATGTATTAGGTCAATAATACCTTCGCATCTTGTAACCTTGTTACGGAAAGACATCCTGGCCATTTTATCTCGAATATAATGTTCACAGGTAGGCAAAGATTGAACCTGTAGAAAATCTAAAGGTCCATCCTTTATCAATCTATTGATCCTATCAACAAATAAATGACCAAGCCTTTGATGCCAGATCTCATTCAAAAGATTTTCCCTTGATCTTTTAGGGTTTTTACTAGTGGTTGTAACATTCATGACATTCTCATTAATGCACAATTCATAGATTCCTCCAGAAGTTAAAATACCCTCTGCAATATATTTATTATAATAATTTATGACTAATTTATTACAGAACAGGAATGAATATCCACTTATATCTAGTTTAGATACAGATATCAAATTCCTTCTAACTTCAGGTACATAAAGACACTCTTTAAGTACTAGGACTCTACCACTAGATAATGATAGTCGACACGTCCTGACGGCGACCGCTGCAACACTTGCATCAGATCCCATCTGGATGACTATCTCCCCTTCTTCAAGACTTCTAGTTCCTGAAACAAATGCAACACATTGCATACATGAACAGAAGCACCAGAGTCTACAACCCAACTTCCTTCTCGTCCGACGAGAAAGCTAGTTTCAACGATGAAAGTAGATTTCATACCTGCTGAGGCTTTACCTTTGTCTGAGGACTTCAGGTATTCTGGGCAGTTACGCCTCCAGTGCCCCGGCTTTTTGCAGTGGTGACAGACGTCGGTTTTCTTCGACGCCATTAGAGTGGATGCATTGGAAGAAGAGCCAACAATTTGTCCCTTCTTCTTTCTCTTCTGGGCCGGGCCCTTCCAAGAACCTTGCTTCCGACCGCGCTTCCCTCTGACCTGTGCAACCATTGCACTGCCAGTGGGACCATCTTTCTTAATTACATCTTCCGCAGATTTCAATGCGGTAAGAAGACCAACGCTTGTCAATTCCAGCTTGTTCATGTGGAATGACACTACAAAGTTATTGAAATATTTGGGCAACGACAGTAGAATGAAGTCAGCTTGCATGTCTGCATCCATTGTTGCCCCAAGAGTCTCCAGCTTCGACAAGTACCCAAACATTTTGAGTACATGTTCATGGACCGAAGTCCCTTCTTGCATCCTGCAGCGAATGAGGTCTTTCATAACATTGTACCGCTGGGTGCGGTTAATGTCACCAAACATATCCTTAAGATTCTGCATTATCTCCTAGCAAGTGCTCATCTCCACATGTTGCTTCTGCAGAACATTGGAGAGAGAACTCAGGATATAGCATCTAGCCAAGACATGATCTCCATCATACTTGTCATTGTATGCTTTTTCTTCCTTGGATTTAGGGTTTTCATGCTTGTCCTCGGAGAGCACATAACTAATGCGCTCTGCTGAGAGAACAAGATCCAAATTACGGATCCAATCCGAGTAGTTTGGGTCGGTCAATTGGTTGACCTCAAGAAGCCTACTAAGTGGGTTCAAGGACTTCATTTTCTGAAATTAAGAATGCACTATATTATAACATATTAAACATATATTCATAATGATATTTGATTAAGGCATTTTTAAATCAAATTGTTCTTGCTCTGTCAATTTTGAAGGTTTATTCCCTTAATCACTTTCAAAGTAAGAGATATACTTACTAATATATCTCAAGCAAGAACTGGGATCTCCTCCTTATATTTGTCATATCTCAATAATATGAGAATCTATGACTCCAATAAGGAGAAGCGGGAATACATTCCACCTTGCAAGTCCAACTTGAATTTCCCAATTCGGTCTTTAATACCCAGGCCCACCACCCCTAAGGTGATATTGACCCGTCATTAATTGAACCAACCGTCAACATGAATACAACTCGCTATGCGCAATCCAATATCGCCCCAATAATATGAGGATCCGATATTGGGGTCACTACGCATACGTCCTTACTCTTTCGAGAAGCGACGAGCCCGATCCAAATGGATCGTATGCAGGAGATGTCACTTCGGACAGGCGTCTTTTACATACGATATCTGGCGACGGAACCATTCGCTTTGACGGGAGACCATGGATGTCACTTATGTGATCCTCCACATCATATTCAAATTTTAATTAATTATCATGAATCACATTCACATAATTAATTCTTCTAAGGGAAATTATAACTCTATTCATAATAGAGTGTCTCAATTGGACATAATCAATTTAATCACATTAAATTAATTATCAATCCAATTCAATCAACAAACTTGATTATTTTACTTGAATATATATATATATGGTAATATCTCAAAATACGTGTTAATTCGAATCTTAATAATTAGAAAATACGCCTTGATTTTCTCCGGCATTATACAGTCCCTACCCGTTGTCATGGCCAGAACCGACGAGAGTGGGACGGACCACATACGTTGCAACCCGCAACCCCAATGCTCTCCGACTAGACATCATATCTACCTCGGGAAAGCATAATGCCAGATATATCAATTTGTACTTGAGATGATCATCGGTTTTTCAACCAAAATTATACCATATAGTAATAATCAAAATATTTTTGATTATAAGGAAATTTTCTACACAAATTCTCAATCCTATTCAAGCATCAAGTTTGAAGATTGTGTTTCCAATTATGATTTAGATCACATCCAATCAATTAATTGGTTGAGGCCAAGTCAATTAGGTAAAAAATCATCTTCCAATATTTCACAGATATTTTCATGATTATTTCACGAAATTAACAATTAATTTCACTAATTGACAATTACTTGGTTCTAGATTAGGACTGCAATTTTAGCAGTGACCCATACTCACTAAAATTAACATATCTCAATCAATTTTAATCCAAATTAGACAAATTCAATTTTCAAAGATTGTTAACTTGATTTAGGACAGAAGCCAAATGATTTTTCATGCATTTCAAGGCAGATGATAACAGTAATTAACTCTTTAATCATGTTAAAATCTACTGTTCCCGCAACAGTGCATACATGTTCATTAAAACAACCATATCTAGAGCATACGCAATCCGATCTACGTAAACTCAGATCCTATGGTTTCCTTATTTAATGGAGAACAAAATTCAAGTAAATAATTCGTGCCTTAAACATTTTAAACATGGCCGAAATTATTTACTAAACAGATCTGTGAAATCAAATGCGATAAAAACTTTCGCGGCCTTAACGAACCCAACTCGTCCTCGGTTTGCGAATCATATTCAAAACCGTCGACCTAAGGCTCTGATACCACTTGAAGGATATGGAATTATCCTCAAGCGCATCACGGAAGCGTGATCGTCGTATCGGATACAATGAAGAATGACTAGTCGTACTAGTTCTGAGCAGCGGAATTTAAAAATTTTCATTCGATGAAACCACATGATCCGAGAACGATTCTCGGATCGTTCTATAACCACAACAAGTATAGCACAGTACCTCTTGAAGCGTGGTTGATCGAGTCTCTAAGAGAAGAGACCTCTTGTCTCAAGTCCGATCGTCGGTGAGACCGCTTGCGAGCACGAGGATGAACTGCGTTGTCCTCACAATCCAAGAAGTTGATCCAAGCGTGGTTGCTCCTGATCTCGTCGCACGAGATCGAACGTCTCCTTCGTGAGTGTAGCACTCCAAGAAGACGGAGAACCGAAGAACGTCGAAGCGGCGGCGCGGTGGCGAGAGCGTCGACGAATCTCTCCTCTAGGGTATGGTGGAAGGCCACCAAAAATAGAGGGAGCGAGGGCTGTCGTGTATGAAGAAAGAGAGAGAGAGAGAGAGAGCTCCAAAATTGCATGTAAATAGAGAGCATGGTATGCCTCTCTATTTATAGGTTTTTGAGATCCATGGATCTCAATCCGTGGGACATATAAAATCAATGGGTGAGATTGATTTATGTCAATCCAATGGTCAAGATTGTTGTTGTCAAAAACAACAAATTCGGATTAAAATATATTTGACAAAATCAAATATAAATCAATCCTAAATCAAACCAATAAATAAGGAGAGAATATATACATGGAGATTACAATTCCATGTATAACATGGTGGACGGCCACCCATTCCAAATAGGACATGGGTGCCGCCCACCTATTTCCTAATGGAGAGCAATCTCATGATAATTCATGAGATTGCATATCTCCATGGAAATCTCTCTTTATTTATTTGCAACAAATTTTGTTGGGTTTTATTCTTCAAAAATGATTCACAATTATATTTGAGAATGTTGCAATCTTGCCATGGAAAAATTGGGAATCATATTCACAACCCAAAACAACATATAATTTACATTGTCAATTAATTACACAATGTGTATCCAATACACATAATTAATTAATCAACACCTATAAATTATAATTAGCTCTCTCTAATACATTATAAATCACATTTATAATATATTATGAATAATTGGATATTTCTATCCACATTATTCTTATCCCTAATAACTAAATCACATTTAATTATATTGGATAATTTCTTCACACGTCAAGATGATTAAATCACATTTAATCATTATTTCTTCATTGCCTATATCTTATGGAATTATTCTCGAACCCTTCAAGAATAATGCGATTTCTCCTCAGATACTTGGAGGACATGGCGATTGTATTGTTCCACGTATAGTGACTTGGATGTTGAGATCATATCTCAAATCCAGATCCCATGGACCTCCCACTGATGCTTAATCAAATCAAGACCGTAGACCTAATCTTCTAATTGCATCTGAATCTCTTCCAGATCAATGTCCAGTTCGTGGACTAAGATTAGGTCACTTATCTAATGAGAGGAGTCACTAAAAATCCAAACCTGTTTCATCACTCCATCAGAATGGAAGCGTCATGGTTATACAATCGTATATGATCACATCACCCTCAGGTATTCCCAATACCTGTACATCCTGCATACTGGAAGACCTATGATCATTCTGAAGATAAAGATCCCTTTTACACTGTCATCTTCAGGGTTTGATCATTAAGTTTCTCAATCTTGGTCACTGGGATTTGGTATAGATCATATGCTTTCCCAAAGCATATATCTTACCTTCAAATTCATGTCATGCTTCCAAAGCATGACGATCATGCATGGAATTTGATCAGTCCCAATACCTCATGAGTGGGCTCATATCTCTCGGTTCACAAGTGAACCTGTATGATCCCTTTGAGAGATCGTATTACTCATACGTCCTTACATGCACACCAGCTCGTCGGCGTATAGACCTTGGTTAGGTCATCAACCTATTGGTCTGCCAAATGTACACACTCAGACATATAGCAACACATCTGTCTCCGGTCAGAGGATGCATGCCTATGTTGTGACAGTATTCAACGTAGGTCTTTGGTTATCTCGATCTCGTCAAGTCAACCCATTGACTCAACTAACCTGACACCTCTGAATCACTATTCCCATGCAAAGGACCTGCATCAAGAGGTCAGTCAGATATCAGCCATATGAGATAGGATTGCCATCTCCTACTCAGGCTGGAGATCATCACTTAACAATCATTTGATGATGCTTGATGAGTCCTCTATCTAACTCCTTAGATATTCATCCAAGCATCAGCCTCTATGATTCATCCAATGAATCAATAGCTGTATGATCATCAAGTTGGCCATGGTACATAACCCTTATTGTACAGAGGGACCCTATAGTGCATTCATTCATTAATCTCAGAAAGGGAGTGAAAAATAATCAATAACTTTCATTGATAATTTATTCATTACAATAACATTTATTGTAGAAATGGTTCGCCCGAAGCTCACATTGCTAACATTTTGAGCCAGTTAAGAGAGGGCGAGCACGACCAAAGAAGAGTCGGAATGAGACAATATGAAGGGATCTTGATTTTTTGTTTATAAGCCCGAGATTGACCCATGATAGATCTAAATCGAGGCAAAGAATCCATGTAGCCAACCCTAGTTAATTGTGGGAAAAGGCTTTGTTGTTGTTCATTTGTATTTCACCTTTCGGTTAATTGAGTAAAATTCCAAAAAATGAATTACTATTTTATTTTATTTCTTATATTTTATTTAAGTTTTTTTATAAATATTTTATCAAAAAACTCAAAATTATGTAATTTATTCACGTAAAAAATAGGGATTTAGCACTTGTTCCCTTATTAAATTCCGTAATATCGGTTATGCTTGTCTCTTTTTTGCAATATCAATTGTGTCCCTGACTTTTTACGGAATTCACAATTTCCCCTTTTGTAATAGCAGTTATGCTTACTTTACCTTAATGGAATGGCATAATTATGAATTTTATAAGAAGTCAAGGACACAACTAATATTGCAAAAAAGTGAGGGGTATAACTAATATTGCAGAAGTTAATAATGGTATTAAGTGATAGAAAGAACACGACAATTGGATAAAAGTGGTCATAGTTGTAGCGAAACTCGAGTTATTGCACTACTAGAACTAAAGTCGAGGACTCCTCTCCATGCTTTATGTTTAGAACATGTGCCCTCTCTAATGCACTCTCCAATTCTCTCATCAACCTTAGGACGCCCTCAAGATATGATTTCATATAATACTATACAAATGCAACCCATCTTTGCTCAATGGATACAAATACTCATGCTTTAGCACCTGGTACAACAACTCCTAGCGTAGTAGCAAGCACCAATTGAACTTGGGGATTATAGTAAAAATTTTCTCATTCAACCTCCACATACTTCAGAGATATATTATGAACAAATTTTCAAGTCCAAAAATCCAATATCTTCTCGTGAATTGTCTAATTAGGAAGTGTTCAAGCAGTTTGGCCAATAGTGGGTCTAGAAATATTGAACGATGATGTTGTGAGGGTCTTCGAGGAATATAAATAACCTTCAAGTTGATATTACTAAGAAATTTCATCATTTAAGGTATTGGGGTTAAAGAATTACCAATATGTGTTGATATTGATTCTTCAGAATCAACAAATTCATTTTTATCTTCAAATTCTCGATAATTGATTATTAGGAAATGGAATATGAATTTTATATATACAAATCGGTCTTCTATAATAGAATTAGACGTAGCTTGATTCTTTTTAGATGTGAAGCATTGTTAAATCAAAATAGCCAACAAACAATAGTTCTCCTGGAAGACCCATTCTCTCCCGAATCTCCTCCCCAGTATGCAATATGCTCTCTCTAGAAGTCTCTCCCCCCATTATTGTTCCTTTCTCAATAGATGTCCTCTCTCCCGCGTACTCCCCCTCTTTCCCCATTTCCATCCTCCCATTTTGTTCATACTTTCTCATTCAATTTGTTTATATTATCTTATTTAATGGTTAAAAAAGTCATTTAGATTATACTTTCAAAAATTATACCTTAACTAAAGTTGGCCTTTTCTCTCTACCAAGTCCTCATTTTTTCTCTCACTCTCATCTACACATAATTTTACTCCCTTTCGTGGGTCATTGCTCTGGTGAGTTTTCTCTTCAATTTCTCTTAGCGCAAAACTTAGTATGGAATGACGATTTATTTTCATGGTTTAAATGATGAATAGATTTTAATTTTATGAACAAAGAAAACAAAAATATCTTTATTTCAAAAAAATCTTTATTTTAAATTTTGAAGAAAATGTGTAAATAGAAATAAGATTTTGCATTATAGAAAATAATTTCCATTTTTTTGATCCATTTTGAAAGATTGAACAGTCATATAGAACCCTTCTAATGAGGTGCACATTTCCTACATCAATGGAAAGTACATCACGAGATTCGTTAGATCTCAATCTAGCAGTTCTTTATACAAAAGTGTATTTTAGTCAATGTATTTTTCATTTTGAATATGAATTTCATTTAATCTTTTTTTTTTACATTTTTAGCACGTCTGATTTGGCATTTTTTGTTATTTATTCAATGAGGTTTCACCAATGTGGTAGCATTTTCACGCTGTACAAAATGACAAAATTCATTGTAAAATTCAAATTAACCATGTAAAATGATATCATGCTTTGTAAAATAAAATCACAGTAAGTAATACTTTTATTACTGTAATTGCAATTTACATAATGGCTTTGTAAAATGTCATGCTCATTTTGTAATATTTCTATAAATATATGGAAAAAAATATAGTTAGCAGTTTATCAATTATTAAGCAAAAAGAGATAAATGTAAAAAATGGGGATTGTAATACTTTCGATACCTTTGTAAAATTTCATGCACATATTTGTGTTCTGCAAATTTGTAAATTTTGCAAATTTACTTTTGGATCATTTGTAGTCGATTTGTAAATTTCATTTTCCGTTTTGCAACAAAAAGTATATTGTTATAAATATATAAAAGAAATAATAAATGTAAAAAAATAATTTGAGATGGTAAGAAACGAGCTGAGATTTGTAAAAAATGATCTAAAATTGTAAAAAATATGAGATTGTTAGGAAGTGATAAAAATGATAGAAGTAAAAATCTATCTAAAATTGCAAAGATGATTTTAGATTTGTAAAAATGATATGATAGTAAAAATACCTAAGATTCGTTAGAAAAATAATATGAGATTGTTAGAAATTTATAAAAAGAATGACAAATGTAAAAACAATACGATATTGTAAAAACATTTTATGATTTAAAAAAAGATTTGATAATGTAAATAAAGATATGATATCGGAAAAAACATCTAAGATTGTAAAAAACAATCTTTCCCTTCTCCGCACACGTCCCTCCTCCAAATGTACCCTCCTTCGCCCTTCTCCTCAACGATCCACCTCCTCCATGTGCAGCCACCACCTCCACACGATGCCACCTATCAGAGGAACGCTCACCGTCTTAGAAAGCAACTATCGTGCAACTACCTTAATACCATCTCCGCCAGCCGCACAAGCCACCATCCACACGTGTGCCACCACCGCGACTCCCCGTCATCATGCGACATCCCCTCACCAGGTACTATCATAGAGAGATAAAGATGTGGAGGGGTTTCGAAATCTTGTCACCGCCATTGTTGTGGGAGGAAAAAACCCTAGCAAGGGCTCTCCCAACGCACATACCAAAAATAAAATGTGGGGATGTCACATTTTATTTTTAGAATGTGATAAATGATTAAAATGGTCTTTTAAGCATTAAAAAATTAGGATAATGAGAAATTAATCGTGATTATTGACTGATTATGAACTTATGAGATGGTCGGCATTCCGTGCATCGAGGAAAGACTCTCCTTTTTGGAAGTTTCTCACATATATAAGAGTTTTTAATAATAGTGAATGAAAATAAAATTTCCTTTTCTTTTATATTTATTATTTTTTGAAAACATTAACCTCAAAAATTGATGTCAATAATAGCGCACCATGTTTGATAGTCAATTTATTATATAATGACAAGTTCATTTCAAGCAAGTCTTGATGATAGGTGTTCTATATTGCTCTGCGAATTAGCATGTTATTGCTTAGAGAAAATTGGACATATCTATACTATTTTTCATAAATAGTTTTAGATATTTACCATGGTAATACTTTTAATAATATATTTTCAACATTTCCAATACTGTAACTTATTATTAGATTCCCAGATGCAATTCCACATATAAACATCAGTTGGAAAAACTATTCAATATATTTAATAAAGGTTTTAAAACCAAACCCAACTAGCTGATTCAACTGGTTAAACAAAAGACCCAAAAGAGAAAGGTTCAACCACCCGATTTTTACCGAAAAGGAAAGGTCTAACCACCCGATTTTTACTTATAAAATAAAAATCAGTAAAAACCTGGTTGGAGTGCTTGGCCTGGTTGAACTAATTAAACCAAACCACTGGTTCAACCATCTATTTTTTTACACAAAAATAATTTCCAATTATTTAACAAAATGCAAATTTTAAAAACTACTCTTAATTGTGTTTCATTCTAACCCACAATATGGTACTTTTTTTATCTCTTGGATCTCATTCCATGTGTGTCAATGACCCAATTTCTCTTCTCCATTTATATCTTATGAGCATTGTCTCTCTCTTCCCACATTGGGCATGAGATTGCCTACTTCCAAAAACAATAAATGGTTCCTTAACATAATGAAGTTATCATGATTACACTGTAAGAATAAGTAAATTCGCAATATTTATCATCAATTAGAGTTTGAATAGTTTTAAATTTGTCAATTTTATACATCATATATGCATTTATATGAATTTGACAAAATATATTAATCATACCTTCCATTTTTTAATAATACTTATACTCGTATAACATTTCAGATTCTACCTTGTGGCCCTATATTCTTTTAAAAAATACAATATTTTCTTTATGTTGATATAATATAAGAGCGTAAGCATACAAATACTATACATGTCATTGTTTAAAAAAATGGGGGTATAAGTGCTATTAAAATATTAAAAAATTAGAAGGACGGAACGTAAAAATACTTTAAATATATGATGTACCATAATTTATATTTATTTATATGAGATACTAGTGTAATTCGGTTCGACATGGTGGGGCCTACAAACCAAGCTGACAATAAACGTCTCATTTTTTCCTTTTAATGAAATGTTGAGCCTTTATCGATTTGACTAGTTGGTCCTATTTGTTTGACCATTAAAAACCAAAAATCAGTATGTAGCACCCCAAACACAGTGCCACATCTAGTAACTACAAAATGTGGTAGTAGCTTATAAGTACATAGTGAGTGCTACTACTAGTCAACATGAGCTTAGGTATTTTGAGTTGTGGTCAAGAGCTTCAATTGGGACTAAGCCCAACAAGTTGTCCGGGCTAGTACTCCCCAATAACGTACCAGGATTAGGGCCTGAGATTTTACATGTGGTATCAAAGCAGATTCTCTCTAACATTGAAAATGATTGCCCAAGAGTTAGGGCATGTTTGGTTACTGGGTTAGGCTGGGTAGGGTTGGGTTGGGATATCCTTCTGTGAATAGTAGCTATTTGGAGGATTGGGATGGTTGGAATGATAATTGTGATGTAACGTGACATTGATTATGTGTTATATTAACTTTTTTTTTATGATTATAATATATTTTTTATGTTAATAAGTGTATTTGAACAATGTTAAACGTCATTATACCAAAGAAATTGTAGGATGAATACAAGTATTCCCAACCCAGGAATGCAGGGTTGGAGACAGGGATATGCCAGGGTACCTCGAGTACCGTGGCAACCAAACAGGCCCTTAGGGTTCGTTTGGTTGCAGGGTTGGGTTGGCCCAACCCGGGGTACCCCTCCTTCCAACCCTCCCAATCCTCCTCACAGTTTACTATTCACAGGGGTACCCCAACCCAATCCAACCCTGCCCAACCCTGCAACCAAACGAACCCTTACCAGTGTGTTAGGAGGAAAGGGCTGCCTAACAGGGAAGCTATCACTGCTAATCAGAATATGTAATGGTTCATTGTGTAACGAGGACATTGTGAATATAAGTAGAGGCGATTGTAGCACCCTAAAATAGTAGTGCATCGATTAATCACAAAATAGGGTAATAGCTTATAAATAGTAAGTGCTACTGCTAGTCAACATGGATTTAAGTATTTTGGACCATAAACTCCAATTGAGCCCAAGTCCAATAAATTATCTAGGCCGATACTTCCTAATAACGGACCGGGCTTAGGGTTTGGATCGTGTTAAATTTTTAAAGCCTTGTATTTAATGATATGCATAACATCGGGCTTCACAAAACTCATTAACCTTTTTTCCATTCCTGTGGGAAGATCAGGTATATTCACCGTCTTCTTTTCAAATTAGGGCGGTCAAATTAAATAATCCACCGCAATCTGCAAACTATGAAGTTAACCATTCTGATGTGATCACGAACAATACGACCCTTTCCATGTTTATTGAAAAGCTGAATCAACACAACTTCTTTAAGTTATATATTTTACACAGCGACGATGTTCGTATGGGCGGATAATTGGCTAAGAAATTTGGATTTTAACATGATCCGAGGGAATAGACGCTTCCAAGTATCCCAAACTGGCTTAACCAGATATGGCAGAGAACTTGCGGAAATGCTTAGGTAGTGGACGGAGCCACTCCTTCCCTTGTATCATTGAGAGGCTTGTGAAGTTCCTGGCTTCTTCGTGAGAAAGCTCCCTGGCCCATTCGACGCGTGCGGAGGTCCCTGATCCAGGGCCGAAGCATCTGTACTGCCCATAATACACAGTTCTGCAGCCACACATAAGCCACAAAATGAAACCTTTGTGATATCGAATTTGTCAGAGATGGGAAAGAGTCATTCTGCGTGCGCAGATATCTCTTGTCGCTGAAGGATTGGATTTTGATTACCTTTGGTTGCTGAAGAGACCCCAGTCATCCCAGCCTTGTGGCAGCACTGCACCAGACAAGTAGGAGCGAGCGAAGACGACCCTGGAATAATGCCCCCACGGCCTTCCCAACAATGCCGTGCCGTTTCCAGTTATCTTGCACTTGTGGAAGCTGTAACCCGTGTTCTCGGATGCCGTGGCCCTCCGTTGAGCCGTGATGGCACCGCCCCCATCCGAGATGGAATGGATGTGGCATTTCTAGAATGTATATATAACGATGAGAGGGGTACTTCATGCAAGTGAAGAAAGCAGTCTTACTACGTTAACGTGTGCTTGGATTACAGTAATATAAAGTTAGTTAAAATTGACAGCGTCAGTTATACCTCAAAGAGCGCAAGGCCATTGCCACAGATGAAATCGGTAGCACCTTCGATGTAGCAACCCTTGTAATAGTGCCTCCCCTTGTTGTCGTCCAGGAGTGTGTCCTGGTAGGACAGCATCCTGCACCGGTAGAACGCCACTCTGTCCCCCTTCACCTGCACCGCGAGCGCCGCCGCACCCCGCCCATGCGTATTCTCGATCGTCAGATATCGCCCCACGAAGTCGGGAGCGTACACAGAGAGCGTGGCCGAGTCCGCAGTCGTCCACGCCCCGCTCCATGATATCACCGTACTCTTCGCGTTGGCGCCGCTAAGTATTATATTGGGCTTATCGGCGGGGACTACAACTCTCTCCCTGTAAAATAATCGCATGCCGTTAATTAACCAATCAAATGCTTCTATCGTCTTTTTTACCGCTATACATAGAACTCAAGACAGCATGCATTCTTGAGAGAAAAAAAACGAAGTATACTGAAAACAAATGTAATATGATTCCCTACATGTAGATGCCTGGCTTCACCAAGATGAGAACACGCTCGGGATTGTCGGATGGCACATGATCTATAGCATCCTGTATCTTCTCGAAGTCTCCTGCTCCAGACTTGTCCACTGTTATGAATGCGACGGAGGCGATCGACGTGGCGGAGACGGAGGAGGATGACAAAGCCGCGACGCCAACGGCGACAACAACGAAGAACAACGTGGCAATCGACCCCATGATGTATCCGAACTTCTATTGTTTAAGAACGTGAGATATACCCGCATGATTATATCATTCGTCCTATTTAAGGACCTAGATTGCTTACCATATTGGGTACAATCCTCGAAGATCTGCCAATTGCGTGATCGCTCTAACACATACAGAAACTAAGTTGGAGTGCAAATCTCATAATAAGTCGTCCGATATTTGATCGCAATGTACGTACAAATGGCTTGCAAGTTATCTGCTAATGTTCCTGGACGATGAAGCCATGCATGCGATGTAATCAAAGCCATCGTGTTCTCGTTGACGTCATTTCTTCTCCGGAAATGGGCAACAGATGCTCCTTTGCGTACACTTGTATAAACTTCCAAATTTTTGCTTTGGATGTAGCCCTACACAGATTTACCGCTGATGGGCTAACAGATGAACAAGGAAGGAGATGAAGTTAACAGGTGGCATTTATTTGTCATTTAATAACCATTAAGTTTAATATACCGGTTTCTTAATATGCGAGAGTTAAATTGTTGTTACGTGATTTAGGTTTTAATGTGTCGGAACATGTCATGAATACATAGTAACGTATGCCTTCTGTGACTTTTTAACGGAACAACTCCTTTTTTTAGCAAAAGGTAGCTTTAAGCAAAAATAAGAAGCACGCTAATTGATTAGCCGCAGCTAGGAACGAAAACATATATGAATATTTGTATTCAGACGGTCACCTTACCTGTTTTATACAGGCTTTGAGATTCATATTCATTTTCCGTTTTAAAATGAATAGGGATATAGTTATCACTTGGATATATGCAAATATTCACATCTATTTCCATATATAAATATAGTTGTAAATTTATTTTTTAATCACACGTAACATAATGTATATCTTCTTTATATTACAATATAAGTATTTTCAGTATATTTATGTCGTATGTATTCTATTTAATACATGTATATTTAATTTAATCTATAGAGTATTTTCTATTTTTTTCATGTATATTTAATTTAATCTATAGAGTATTTTCTATTTTTTAATCTATGATCAAAGATTCATTTTACATCGGTATGAATATGATAACATGGTTTTCATATCGTCAATATCCATATTTGCACACGTATTTATATTAAAAAGAATAAGGTTATATTAATGTATACGTATGTATGTATGTAAATGTATGTGTGTGTATGTAGCAGTGGCGAATCCAGGATTATAGAATAGGAGGGGCACATCAATATATAATAGTAATTAAATAAGATTATATTATTAAAAATAAATCACTATAGACATGCATATGCATGGAGATATACAAAGACATGATATATATATATATATATGGGGCTGCCCCCGCCTCATTTTTCTACAATTTTTTTTATTTTGTTGAAAAATATCACCATGTATATTCATCTATAAATCCCTCCAATATAACATTCAAATTTTGTTAGAAACGGAAACTCCTCTGCCCTCCATCTAGAACATGTCGATTACAACAATGTTTAGACCGTTGAAATTATATGTTCTAGATGGAGGGTAGGAGTCTTTGTTTCTGACGAAATTCGAATAACATATTGGAGGGATATATAGATAAATATAAATGGTGATGTTTTTCAAAAAAAAATGTGAAAAAATGAGGTGGGAGCAGCCATGTTGGCTACCCCTAGGAGATAGTCTCATTTTTTCACACACACAAACATTTAAAACATAATGTACCTACACTCAATGGTGGAGAGATGATTACAGACTAGGCGGAGAAATATACCACAATTTCTATATGCACCATAAACCTAAAAATAGATACAAAACCACATCCTGGAGTGCATTCTTTTCCATTCAAAATTGTAATATGGTAAATTACTACTGTGTTCAACTTGATATTATGGTTCACATCGAAATGATCATCTACTATAAATTCATTTAAACTTAATCACTTTTGTCTAAAAGAATGCTTAGAGAAAACATAAAGTGATGACCAATGACTACAACTATAGAGATTATACTTTTCTACATTATAATTTGATAGAATATCCATATGTGCAATTATATGCATAGCATCATATATCATATGTTTCACATAAATACAACAATTGGATTGTGCGGCTTACGTACATTCTTAGGTGATGTCTATATCTCATATTAAATCTAAAAATTAAATGTATTACATGGAATTAATATATTAAATCCTAAGTAATATAGGATCTACATACTGATCTGGAATCAACAATATACATAAATAAATCCATAAAAATGTTTATAATGTATTTTATGATATTAATCCCTAAAATCATACTTATCTAGTACAACCGGTGCAACAAATCCATGAGCAAATGGGGGTGCGTAGAACATGTCTTAGAGAGAGGGGAAGGCTGGGGTACAATGTCACTGAGTGGGAGGGGATTTGAGGGAGACGCGACCCAGAGAATTTGCAAAAGTCGAATCGAGAAGGATGGAGGGCACATGCGTGCGATAATGACAATTCCGACTTTCAACTCTTGATAGATGGGAGGCACAACATTACAAACATGAGATACTTTTTAATTCTTAATGAGGCAAAATAAATGAAAATTGAGAGGTTAGGGGGGCACGTGCCCCCCATATCATATATGTAGGTCTACCACTGGTATGTATATGTATATATAGGATCCTTCCAATGGGACATGGTCCTTCCATCCCTAAGGAAGGTCAAATAATTTGACCATGAGATTCACTTTAACGGATGTGATCAAAATCACTATATTATACAAAACATATTTGCAATAACCATCTGTTCCTAATTTAAGATAGGTATATTAAGGAAATTTCGAACCAAGAGAAGGATGCAATCATGTAAAAATATTATATCCCTGAGTTTGGTGTAGAAAAGAAGTTACACATTCTACAAACTCAAGAAATAAAAATACAAAATAAAAACCTAAACTAGTAAGGTATTGTACAAATCTAAATGTTCACATAACCCCGCATTGCTATTTTTAAGGGAGGGTTTTATGAAAACTTTGATCAAACGAAGAGCGTTTCTATATTAAGTAACTAAATTTTTAAGTGATTTGGTATACAAAAAAGAAAGGGTAAATTACATACTGGATCCTCATCTGGGTCCAATCCTAATTGTGTCCCAATCTTTCAAATGTAACAAAATGGATCCTGGCTCCGTATCTATAAACAACTCCGTTAGAAAAAGAGAGACATTAACTAAATTGTCCATTTCCGATATTGCCAAAAATACCACTTCAAAAATGGATACTTTAGTCCATTTCTTTCTTTTTTCTAACCAGGTATTTATAGAAATGGAGTCAGGATCCTCTTTAGTACATTTGAAAGATTGGGACCCACATTAGGATTGAGCCCAGAGATGCAGACCCAATATGTAATTTACCCAAAAAGAAATACAATATACAAACTCATGGTATCTAAATACTAAAAGGCATGCGATTTCCACCGAATCCAATCATTATTTTAAGAATAATTTAATACAATTATTGTGTGTTTTATAAGAAATGAGGAAGTTGATAGCTATTTTGGGCAAATAGGTTATTAACTTCTTATAACTTCACCTTTTTGTTTCTCCCGTGACTTGGGGCGGAGCATTGGGAGTTTGATGAATCTCCGATTCATCACCTTTATTCTATCATTTTGGTCTTAAAAATCCTAGCTAATGTATGTAAATACCATTAATCTGCACAAAGTAGCATTCATTCTTTGATGTATAAATACCTTATAAAAACTATTTTTAATGCCAAAATTATATAATAAAGAAAAGAAAAAGAATAAAATACCAAAGGTATTTTATGATCCTAAACCCCGAGACCTAGGTATCTTAGCGTCTAGAATCTCAAGTTCCAACCCGATGCAGCACCACTCTAGAAAGCAAGTCCCATATTGGTGCCAACCATCTCTCACCGGCCACCATTATCCTCGACTATCATGTATCTAGGCTACGCTGACCATCCTCTGCGCATTCGCGTAGCAGTGCAACATGCCTCGATCATCCCCTCCTCTAGTCTTGGCAAGTGAGGCTCCGATGACCGAACAAGGTATATCTTGATTCGTATCCTATGTTCTCATGTGCTAATTTTGAGTGTGGATTGTAAACCCTAAATTTTTGTTGTTTGGATTTAAACCGTAATTACATATTCTATTGTTTGGATTATATGTCAAGTCAATGATTCTATATCCTAAGTATCTATTGTTTGGATTGTAATGTGTCTTATCCTTAAATGGTATGTTGATTTTTGTAAACCGCTAGATCAATAAATTTTATGTTTATAACTAAATTAGATGTCAAATGAACAAAATGACAAATTTGGAAAGGATCCAACAATGTTAGATGTAGAGGATGATGTTCAACTGCAAATATACATCCAAGGCAATCACAATCATGGGTTTGGAATCATATTTTGAGGATTTAGATAGTTGATGGTAAAAAAATGTGCAAATGTAGTCATTGCATGAATATCTTATCATAGTAGACCAAGAGTCAGACAAGCCTTCCAATTGACACTTGGAAAATAAATGCGTGTATTATAAGAAAGAAGATAAATCGTAGACATTGATACCAAGAATAAAGTATGTCTATATTTGTGAAGTGGATATCTCTGTTGAATTGTGTTTTAGGACTATATAAAATCTCACTTGTCGCACCTTTATTTGGAGTTTATAGTCTAAGTATAAGATCTTGTCACGCTTCATGATGAAGAAGGATTGCATGAAAATTTAGTCTGAAAGCTAACGTTAATGTTATTAAAAATTCAACAAGATGCGATTCTTTTACCACTGGTATGTGGTCTTCTATTCAAAATCTGGGTTATATGTCAGTTATTGCACACTTTATTGACAATAATTGGAGGTTGCTCGGGAAGATTTGTGGTTTCTTGCTTCTCGCCACATGGGTGAAATAATTGTGTATACGATGGTTAGTTGTTTGAATAACTAAAATGTGGTAAAGATATGCGCACTCACTGTTAATAATACTTTAACTAACAATGTCGTTGTTCGTAATTTGGTTGAGCACTTTTCTTCGATGAATGCTCAGAAATCCGAGGTGTTTCGTGCAAACTGGTCCTGAATCTACTCGCAATTTGCAAAATTACGGAGGTGTTTTGTGCAAAATCTCTCGTTTATCGCATGTGCTCCCACATGATAGTTCCTCCACATCGCGCGTGATCACGAAGAGCGTGATCACGGTGAGGCAATGAGTGTTCTGGCACTAACGCGTGGATAGTTAAGTTCTGTGCGATAAGGCATCATCAGATGGTTAGAATGAAAACCTCCAAATGTGATTCGGTCGGCGACGACGGAGAGGCTTCTGCTCCGGTTGCGATGAGATGTTAGAGGTTTAAATCTGCAGTGAAGCTCTCCAGCGACGGATCTAATCTCGATCTCCGGCAGTTATCAGATCTTCGGTGAAGGTGCGAATCTCAGATAGCTTATTGGTGCTTCGACCTTCAGTGAACGGTGCATAACGATCTATGTTCAGATATGCGGAGTATCATGCACGGGGCTTCGAGCGATCGATCGATAGATACTCGAATGAGATCTGATAAGGTGTGTCGTTCTCCGTAAGCTCGTGTCGGCTCCAGATGACGGTGTTGTCGATCGCTCAGATATAAGGCGCAAGACGAAGATGAGACTCTAGGTTGTGCCACTACGTATGGAATCGCCAGATTGAGCGCGTAAAGCTGATGAAATTTCCAGGTGCCTTTAGTTATTGATGAACGATGATGACCTGTAGTGCTTCAAACAGAAAGCTTGAGGTGTCTTCCTCGACCGAGATGTTAACAAAAATGAGGAAATGGATGGAGATCCTTTAGATATGGCTAGAGACAAGGATCCATCCTCAGATCAGTGAAGATCTAAGTTGAACAGGTTATGGACAGAGGGCAGAGGAGTGGATTCCATCTGTGACGATATCATGTGTATCAAATTCCTGAACAGACGACATCTTGAATTTCTTGCCATTGCCCAACAAGAGCTCATTCATATGAGTAATGGCTTAAAACTGGATATAAATTCTGTTTATTCGATGATCGATTCATCTCTTTTGGTTTTTAATCATATGAAGAGTCGAGATTTTTAGCTATTAGACGTACCTTCTACTATCGAGTGGGAAAAGATGGAAATGATTGATGGGATCCTTGAAAACTTTTACCTTGCAACAAAAATTTTGAACATAAATATTCTACATTGAACATTTCTTCGGCTTAATCTTTAAGATCGAAAAGGAGCTGAAAGTTCACTCAAGGATCATAAAGATGTCCATGATAATGAAAATGTACACCGAATTTGATAAATATTGCAGGGATAAAGGTGCAATGCTACCTTTAGCAATTGCAATTATTTTAAATCCATGATACAAATTTGATTTCTTACCATTTTCTTTTTTGAAAATTTATTCAGAGGCTGAAGTAACAGAATATGGTAGCAATGTTGAAAATATTTTTCATTTTATAATATGAGGAATATGCCTCCCAGCTCAAAGAGGATCTGTGTGGAGAGACTTTGATTCCAAATATACTAGAGGACAATGCCATTTTGTGTTAGACAAAAAAAAAGACACGAGAAGTAAATTTCTTAAAAATAATAAACAGATTGGCTCTTCGGAGTCTGATGAAATGGAGATCCACTTATACTTATAGGATAACATAGCAGACAATGCAAGTGAGATTCGTTTTAATATTTTGAAATGGTGGCAAGTTAATCCAAGCAAATATCGTATCTTATTAAAGATTTCTTCGGATATTTTAGCCATGCCAGCCTCCAGTTCACTTCAGAGAGTGCTTTCAGTACATATAGTAGAGTTCTTGATGCATACAGAAGTCGACTTAAAGTGGCAATCGTGGAGGAGCTAATTTGTATGGAAGATCGGATACGGTGATGAAAATCAAGAAATTAGTGAAATCGGTGATGATGAAGAATACAAAAAAATGAAGAAGATGAAAATAAGAACATATCTGATTATTCAATAGTTATACTTTATGGATTCTATTTATATTTTTTAACATGTTGATTGACATTTTTATTAAATACATGTTTACCAATCATTCAAGAATAATAGTTGTCAACTACTAAGTAAAGCGATAAGGCGACTATAAGTGAAAATCATTTTTTTAATATTGAAGCACACGTTCATTTTATTAGTTGGCTAAATATTGATCGGCTACATTTTCAAGCGTTTTGTATTTTGTTGGTACGTACAAGATGGTTGACAACATGATTGAGCAATTACTTCGAACCCTGTGGAGTTGAATTTGAAATCTAGATTTATTATTAAATTTTTGGTAGTGCAGTGATCTTTAAGGTATTTTATTTGGGACGGATTTGTGGATTGTGTTTTTTTATTTGTTGGGAACATTATTCTTGATTTTCTGGTGAAATGTTATTTCCATTACGAAACAATCAGCAATTTATGTAAAAGATTTTGCGGAATGGCATGAAGAATTCTATGACTGGCTATAAGGTTGTTTGTACTTCTTGTATATGATGGTTGTGTTATTGTGGTGTACATCCAATTTGTATGCAAAGCTTCTTTTAGCAAATTGACTTGTGCAAAAGTTCTGAAGACAGGCCTGTACAACCACAAGAGTAAGGGTGAGTATTCGATCGGTTTGGGTGGATTTGGGTTATTCGATCCGGGTTGAATTCAGTTTGGGTTGTAAAAATAGAACCCATCACCCAGTCGAATTACTTTGGGTTGAGCTATCCGGGTCATTGGTTTGGGTCAATTGGACGGGGTTAAAACAAATCAAATTGACTAAAGGTGAAAGTTACCACTTAATAATCATGCAAAACACTTTTCCTAAATTAGCTTCAAGCTTACATGTCTACAAAGGTCCATGGTTTAATGGAGGGTTTGATCACTTATTTGTTTGTTAATAAGGAATAGACTACAATATAGCAATCTTCATTCATGTAAGCACATTCTTCAATTGGATTCCACTTCCAACATAGCAACATGCATTTAATTCACATATGCCATCAAACTTATTATGTTGTTCCATTTCTAGCCGTTATCATTTATTAATAAGTGAATAAATAGAATTAAATATCTATAATGGTATAAATGTTGTACACATATACGTGTGTGTGTGTGTACACAAATATATTTTTATGAATTTTTTGGTCGGGTTGGGTGGGTCTAAACCACGGGTCACTCATATTAGTTGTTCGGGTTGATTGGGTGGGTCAGGTGGACATTATCAAAACCATCAACCAACCCAGTAACCATATAATAAAACGGTTTAGGTCTAATCCCACCCGAAAACCCAAATAATCCAAATCTTTTGACGTATATCAAATGATTCGATTGTGTTATTTGGTTTGACCCAAACAACGCCCACCTCTACACAAGAGGCTCTAGCTTTTAACTTGTCAGATGGTTTTGTTACACTGTTCTTATGGTCTTGCTTTGGTTTTTGCAAAAGATAAATCTTTGAAGCTAATGCCTATCAATCTTCTATATGCTCATAGATGCAAAATCCATCTGTGAAAAGTGTTTTTTTCTTCTTTTTTGCTTGCAATTGCATGCAATTCTAAAACATAGAGTAATATCTCAATGCACTGATCTAGTTTATATTGGCTCTAAATTATGATGTTCTTTTAGATGTCTTGTAAACTTGTGATTTGGATCTTACACCTATGAGTCTGTGACTGACCCACCGGTATTTATACCCTCTTATTTGTACATGTCCTTTCTCGGCTCTATTCTTATTTCTATTCTTATCAGCAAATGTGTCAAGATCTACTAGTATGTCATGAGTTGTAGACATATTCGAGATTCTTGTAATATCAAGAGTGGGATTATAAATTTATAAGATGGCTTTGAGATTTTTTTATGATTGGTTCGTCTTTTCCCGAACATGTGAAACGCGGACTCCACAAGGCTTCAACCAAATTTACTGAAGTTTACTTCAAAATCGTAGGCTCTCCAATCTTAGATTATAAGGTATAACCATGAACCGCATTGGCTAGTCCGACCTGAACCCGACCCATGATATTATAAGTCGAGCTGAAGCTTGAGCCCTACATTTACAGAATTCACAAGTATGGGACCAGCCCATAGGCCCACTTAAACTGATGGGTCTAGGATGGGCTAGGTCGGGTCATGCCCATGCCCAACCCTAGACTCTTATACATCTAAGAAGTCATGGCAATCAGTCTCCAGGTCAGATGTCACACGGTCAGGTGTATGGACATTGATCTCCATTGGTCTACACGCTCGCTCATGAAATTTGATTGGCCTAGTCTCACAATCAATATGCACATTAGCCGAGGCTAAGAATGGATTTCCCAAAACAATGGGAGACTGGGACAGCTCTCCAAGGAACTTGATGTATAGGATAATAAAGCCCACTATGTATTGTAAACCTTGAAAAGTTACCATGATGTCGTTCAACATACCTCTCAACCTTATGATGGATTGATCAACCAGCTAAACGATTGCTCTAGTCTTCCTAAATGGTCTGAGTTTGAGTTTGTCAAATACAAAGGTCAGGATTATGTTGATAGCATAGACATCATCCAACAGAGCACGTGTTAATGTTTGGTCATGAATTGAACGCTCAATCCTAGGCATATTTTTTACTTTACGGATTTTGGTGTCACTCCTCAAACTGATGAACTGGCCATGGACACTATGTGCTTCTTTGTTTGGGTTTGCTTCCTGCTCTTCCTCTTTAGTGTACACTTATTCTTCAAATGTTTCTTGAGGTTGGGCAAGTTGTGACACCCTGCCCCTCTGGTTATCGAAACTGATGAGACGAGAGTGTCGGACCTACGATCCAAATATGCACATGATCTCTGATACTCAGCAAATCGACTAATGCACATTAGATTAACATTTGAAAACAACATAGGAATAATATAAAATCAAATGTAACTGTAACATTCATTCATTCACATTCATAATATTAATCAAATCCATATCCACAAAATGAGCTACAATATATAAGTATAAAATGTGTAGCAGAATCTCTCCAAATATCTCATTAAAGAACAAATAAGATGGAAGAAAATAAAACACACTAAGTAAAATGCACCCTGCTGATGCAAGTGTAACAACAGAAAAGTCTGATCTCCTCAAAAGCCGCTATGATGCAGTTGTTGCTCAGCTATACTTGTTCGGTTAACACGAGTGTGACTTTTTGATAAATTGCCAAGTAACAAGATAAACATTATAATAACTAATGTATGAGTAAAAAGTCATGTGTACTCAACTCTATCTAGCGACATATGCATATCTGATAGAAACTGAAAAATAGCAAGTTATTCTAATTTACATTGGATCACATGATAACTTATTTTATTTAATAATTTAATAATTATTTGAGTACTATTACATTGATCTTGATATTTCTACCTGTTGGTTAGAGTCCACAATGGCATACAATTGCGATTACCGATATCCGATCGTAAATCATTCCTCGTATTAATTTATCACATGTTAGTACACGACTCGCAGGCCTCTACTACACTGGAACTTCGTAGTTATCTTGAGTAAACTCTTAAGGACCTCTTTTCTTCACAACCCTGATTTCTACAACTTCAAACCGCATCCTGGAACACCTCTCACAGTGCTATTACTCAAAATAAAATTTGATGTGAACACATCTAATTATAAATCGAGTTTTATTATCTTGTACAAATGCGAAACCAATGATGTCAATTGTACCACCTACTTACTCCGTCAAGCGACTTTGGATACAACCGATCTGCTAGGTGCAACGCGTCACCCAACTCGTCTGTTGGGGCCATGACCTTCATAGAATCTATCCGGAGTCGAAGGATGCATGCCCAATCCTTTGTGGCACATATCTTCGTGTACCCTAAACTCTCATGCGTATAGATGGAAATAGAACCACGACCATTGTGTTATTGCCTAACAAACTGTAGGAGTTGATTATTGTCGCATGTGACCTAGAAACCTCAACTTTAAATGTATTAACCATTGTAATCATTCCCTTATCAACATTATCCGTTGGTTTATTTCCACTCATTTGTCACTTAAACCGTGAGATAGAATAAGATAGGGTTTTTTTAATTTATCAATGGTGATTATCCATTATTCTTTATTAGGTGCCAACATGATATTTTGTAAATATATCAAAAATAATAATAAGACGCTCGCATCAGTGATTAAATATCGAATCAAAACGACTTGAGGAGGATCTCCATTTTTCTACATATACCGTAGCCATTGCTATGGATGATTACATATTTCATCGGGGTTATTCCATTAATAGCCAGTAACTGTAACATATGTAGGGTGGTCATCTTCTCTTATGTGTTCCAATTTTTGTAAACGAATACATTTAACTGAAAGTTAACGCAACTCCAACCATTCAATTCATTACACATATTATTTCTACAATATCGGCTACATTACATTTTAACATATAGAATATGTTTAAGACCATTGATGTAATGCCATTTAATGCGAAATGACGAACCTGTCCTTAGCGAATTAAGGAGTTACATGCACAAATAACGTGAGTAATGGAAAATTTAATAACATGTTGTGCTTAATAACAATTCAAATAATTGTATTTGATATATAATAAGATTAATTATCAAATAACAACCACAAATACTCGTAACGACAGCAGTGGGAGAGAAATTATCTCAAGGACAATATTAGGTAGTGCAGGTCTTGTAATACATGGAACTTCATTTTTTTCAAGGAGTAAAATATATATGTATGTAAATAAAACAAGGCTTACACGTATCGTCTTAAGTATAGGAACTTCTCATACTCTAGTAGTAGATGTCCTGCCTTAAACAATCATGGCGCGCACCACCTTCCTACCTAGATATTTAGAAAGGTTATTCATGATTCCAAAATCTAACCTTGACACTTTCCAGCATTACGAACAAACATCTTAAACAAAATCCATCACTATTGCAATGTGCAAACTCGTATCCAAGAAGGGATAAGCCGAACAAAGTTTCACTGTTCATTAAGATAGGGAGGGAACCACACTGAAATCGTGTGAAACCAACAATAATGAAGGATAAAACTTCGTTACCTCCGAGGATGTTCCCTTGAGATCTCCTATCACGCGGAAATGATATTTCTGTCACTCAATCGTAACGCAAACATGTGCATAACGGTGATCTCGAGCTCCCCTACATGATGATGGTTGTGGATCTTCGATCTGAATACCTTCTCCGACGTCGACAGCGGTCCTCCGACGAATAAGCCGACCAATATGGTGGTGCTCTGTTTAAGGTGAGAGATGGTAGTGGTTAGGTTTTTGAGAGGGAAACCTACCATCTCATATTTATAGAAGAAGAGGAGAAATTCGTATCCAATTCGAATCCGGTTCAGATCCATATATGGATCTTGATCATCCATCTTAAAATATCAATATCTTAAGCTATGAATGTCAGAATTCGATGTTCGTATACCCTTTGGAAAGGTCTCGATGAGATCTACGAAATGTAATAGTTCATTTATATTTTTTGGGTGTCAAAAATAATCTAGAATTTATGGCGAAAATACATGATTTCACAGAGGTGATCCAAGGCCTTTATTTATTAAAGGAAGCTTCAAAATAATCTTTTCAATAATGGCTTCCATAACACAGGTGCTGATATTTTTAGGTATTTTCATTTTTCATTTTATTGGGAGCGGAAAAAAGACATGAATCACAATGAATAGGGGGACTAGAAGGATATATAGACTCAAAAGGAAGGAATGATGAGGAGCTAATAGAAAAGGGAGGTAGAAGATACTCAAGCTGTACAAAATAACTCGCAAGTTGTGTTGCATGTGTCTCTTCACTATTGACATCACTGTACATCGATGGGCTCTCTTCCTAGCTACATTTCGACGAATCCAATAGTGTTGTTCAATCATCTGTGTCTGGAAATGTCTCTATGTGGTTCTTGGTAAGTTGAGCTAGTTCTCCTAAGTCCTAACACAGGGTCCTCAATATTGGGGTATCCGAGGCGAGGGTCATATGCTAGGAGAGTGCTGAGAGACGGAAACCGCACTGTAAATAATTCACTTTCTCACCATTTGGGAAATTTTTCTCCAAGGGTGATGCTGTCTTGAGATCTATAAGTTTTGTGTTAGACACTTTACCAAGTTTTGCCTCGTGCTCCATGTACACATGGTAGAAGTCCATTTTTCAACAACCAACCCTCCGGTGTTCCTTCTTTTTCATCCCCCCAAACAAACTCAAGACCCCAATTCCTTGACCGAATCCACACACTCCTGGATGAGTTGACACTTTCTTACTGCATCAACTAACTTTACCCTGTTCTCCCTTTAGCTCTATATGAACCTTTTCACTTCCTCCATTTTGAATAATCTTTTTTATCACTTGGTCTCCACCACCATAGCTAGAATTTCAAGCAAGCTTCGGGTTCATGACATGAAGTCATCGTGCGAGCAAGCGTGAGGTCGACAATGAGTAATCAAGAGCAGAGAGAGGGAGGAGTTTACTCACGTCGTCATGCAACAATCGTGCACCAGAAGCCATTAGCCCATTGCCATCATCGAGTCCATCACCCGTACCCGTTTTCGAAGCGTGATTCTAAGGTGAGTTCCATTCCAGTTTCTTTAATACCCTTCTCTATAATCTTCTCCTTTTTTGTATTCTTCATCTACTTCATCCTTTTCTTCTATACATATTCTTCCTTCAATCTCTACTGATTCTAAATCCCTCTTTTTTTTTACATCATTCTACCTTTTTCAATCTAACTTAGGGGATCTCACTCATTTCCCTCAGCTCGGACTTATGTTCTGATTCAATAGTACATTTGAGCATTGCATTGTTCAACTTCCATCATTCTTGAGAAGTAAAATTGATGAATCATTCTTGAGAAGTAAAATTGATGATTGGGAAGATCCAATTGGTAGAGAAACTGTGAAGGTCAAGCAGGCATTCTATCTTCTGGTTCGAAACTATATTATTCAGTGAACCGATCTCTACAAGACTACGAAAATGGTAGAATGCAAAGTCTGTTACTTCTAGAACTTCTCCAAGTAGTCACTTGGAGATTTTAAATTAGCATAAATCTTGCAAGGAAATGTTAGTACGATGGATTCTTACTCAAATACATATTGAAAGATCAGTTTATTTTTCACGTTGGTTGTCGGTTATCTAACACAACCTCCACAATGGGGAATTTGATCTCATGGTCTTTTAGGTGGTAAATACACTGTACAACCACCATATCAATAAATTGAGTATGCATCTGATTTAAATGATGTATTCGTATCGCATTTGATTCTTGACCATTGACTTCAACTACATTTTAGTTTTGTAGTACAAGCTAAAAATTGAATAAACTGAAACTAATCTGGACTAGAGGACTTCGCCATCAGATCCATACAATTAGTTATAGGATTTACGACTGATTAGAAATCAATAATTGCAGGTGTTGCAAATAGTGTATCTGTGGTTTCTTGATTGTTAAATCATTCAGTGTTTTCATTTGAACTTTCTCCAATGTTTGTAGCATAGATCTCTTGATTAAATTATGAAAACAGTCAGTTAGTGAACTTGCTTGCATTTTAATCTTGTGACCACGGTATGTTGTTCATAATCGAGTGAATAATTGCATCTGTTGATTGATAGGAAGATCCTTTTGAGAAGTTTGCCTACGTGTTTCTCAATGGATGAATATGCAAGCATACGTTTCATTCTTGTTTGATATCATATACTGAATTACCACTATCATGCTTAGAATTCCTCACTATCATACTTAGAATAGTTAGGATTTTCAGAGAAAGATGCCATTTGTTTAACCACCAAGGACATTTTATGAAACTCTTTGAACCAAGAATTTTTATTATTTCACTCTTCCGCAATTTATAGAGTTCAATAAGCAATTCACATTTCATGATCCACAGTGTCAAGAGATCTTTAATATGGAATTATCTTTTTTACATTGTGATCCTCTTTTACTTCTAGTACTCTTGCTAACCTTTGCCCTTTATCTCTCTTTTTCTTCCCCATCTCATCCTCCTTAGTTGGATTAAAAGGATACCATCATCTTCAAATAAAGTATTTTCCACAGTAGCACCATGAATAATGCCCTCAACCGCAGTGACAGATAAGCCATTAGGTTCAAGGGAAGAATGAGAGCTAGGAGTGGCAGCGCAGATTAGACTCTAAGTGGCTACTATGGATCTTGGCGCAATCAACGCAAGCTTCATTTGAGCTCAAGTGGAGAACAAGAATGTCAATTTGTGAAGCAAGTACAAGGAGAGTTGTCACTTGGAATTCCACTGCATCACTGAAAATTTAGAAAATGCACATTTATTTTAGGGATTTTCACCCAACATACCCTATAATCTTTGTTAATTACCTCCATGACCTTTGAAACAATGTATTTCCCCCCTTGACCCCGTAAACTTGCTCTATCTTACCCCACAGACCCTGCCGTCAGTTTTAACTTTATTTGAGCCAATTGCTTTGGTTAGCCTTGAGTTAATCTAACCAATGGAAATCGAACGATGGATATCTTCTTCCCTTTCTTCTCCAAACACATGATGACAGATGTTGGAGATGAAGGCTGAGGATCTCAAGGAACACTCGATCTCTGCCATCAGCACCATCTTCACCATCTCGAGGATCTCTCCTCCTTCCTCTTCATTTCCCTTTTGATGGTGGAGCATGAGGAGGCCGATCTCCAGGGACATGAAGGCTTCGACACACACGTGTTTGATCTGGTCCAAGCTGAGCAAGGCAAGTCCCTCCCCAACCTCACGTGTTGCGACTCATCCACCACGAACCCCAACACGATGCTAGTGAGGGTCGCGACCCCGGCATGCCTCAAATCCGCCCTCCCCGAACTGGTGAGGGTCGCAAGCCCGGGATGCTAGTGAGGGTCGCGAGCATTTCTTCGTCGGGTTGTCGTCCCTGTCGATCGATGTCCCAGCCTGGGAATCGTAAGACGCAGACCAGCGACGGGGACCGGGACTGGGATCTGCGTGGCAACGCCAGCCTAATGCGGTGGAGGGATAGCAGCAACAGTGGGAGCAACTCCTGCACCTGCCGTTATCGCATCAGTTTCCCGTCAGCAAGAACGTGAATGTCAGGTAGATGTCCGATCTACAGTGCAGGCAGTAGTGTGGAGTCTGTGATGGTTGGTCGCGGTTGTCGAGCCCATACAACCACCTCGATTCCGGGTTGCTCCTGATAGACATTCCCATCCCATCCATGTTCTGGAATTGAGCCTTCATCCTCTGCTCTCGTATGTCATCCATTCTCTTCGACTCACATTGATTATTCATGAAGTTCGATGCTGCCCGCGGGAGCTCGAGTGGGAACCCCCTGTAGTTGCATGCTCTCGATGACGGTGTAAACCCAGGGCTTGAGCTTTCTAATTCCGTCCAATGCCATACTGAGAATTGGTCGGAATCTTGTTGTCCGGCATTGCTGGACAATGAAGGGAAGGTGCTCGAATTGTCTGAGTCTCTTCCGCTTGCAAATCCCAGTGGGGGGATCTCTCCGTGAGGCATTAGTTGCAGTGCAAAGCCTCGAGCTATGGTAAGCGTACGCTTCTCTGTCAGCTCTCCAAAAGCAGGCTTCCCCATCCTGCATGGTTTGAGGGTCCGTTTTGATTGACTAGATGGATGGAGTCCCTCGTTAGATGAGATGCTCGCCTGATATGCATGGCTCTTGAAAGTGGTTGACGGCCATGGAGGTCGTGTAAGGTCGAGGCCGACGAAGGGGTCGTGGAGGCCGTGTAAGGTCGAGGCCGATGATAGGAGGGGAGGTCAGGCGGAGAGGAGGCCAGGGGAGGGGAGGTCGGGAGGAGGCGGCAGGGAGGTCAGGGGAGGGGAGGTCGGGTGGAGGCGGTGAGGAGGTCAGGGGAGGGGAGGTCGAGCGGAGAGGAGGTCATGGGAGGGGAGGAGGGGATGTCGTGGAGGAGGTCTAGAGGAGTAAGGGAGAAGGGATGGCATTTTTGTAATTTTGAGAAACAAAATAGACATTATGGAAATGAAATTCACATAATCCGGTTAGTTTTAACAGCCAAATGGATGGGAGTTAACCGCAGGGTTTATACGGTAAGAGTTAGCAAGCTTACAGGGTCAAGGGAGGAATTACGATGTTTCAAAGGTCGTAGAGGTCATTTAGCATGTTTTTGAGGTTTACCGGGTAAAAATCTCTTTATTTTATAAGCTCATCAACAGTCCTACTTGCATAGATTTACTCCCTTCAACTTTTCTTTTGCTTGAAACTCTTTTGGGGATCGTATTAAATTGCCCAGTTTTAGCTTTATTTTATTTTCTTTTGGATACTTCATTTATAATTTGTTTGCATTATTCTTGTGGATACTTTCTAAATTCCCTCAAATTTAGAAAACTGTAGGGAATGTTAGAATATCTACTGACTAAAGAAGATCAGTGTGTCTCCTCAAAAGAAAAAGATCAATTTGTCCTCAAATTGAATCCTAGAGCATGGTACAAAATACCCTCAAAGATACTGAAGAGTAAGGGCTTTATTTGGTCATCCTCCTATTAATCGCTCTTTACCAGAAGGAGTGGTCGACTTTATGTTGTCGACATTCTCCTGGCAGTGATGACGAGCAAGGGATCAAAGAAATAAAGCAAAAGCTTGCATATCACTTTGTTATCAAGGATATGGATCAATAAAGATATTTCCTATGCTAGTGGTAGCCTAGGTGTTTAAAATTGATTTTGTCGTAAAGTAAATATGATGTTGACCTTTTGCATGAGATTGGCATGTTCGACACTGAACTAGCCCAGATTCCTATGGAAACTAAGGCTCGTCTATATAAGGAGGACTAGCTTGCAGATGACGAGCAATATCATCAGTTGGTGAGAAAAATACTTTATCCTGATATTACTAGGCCTGGAAACTCCCTTTCAGTAGACTGTAGAACAACTTGGTTAGTTCATGTGCAGGCTTAAGCACATCAAGGTCATCATTGGAAGGGAGTTATTCTTAATAGCCTGGACATCACCTGACATTACAATAGATTTTGACACAAACTATGCAAGTAGCATTATAGATAAGAAGTCAGCCACTGGCAAGCAATGATATCCCATTCAAAGTGCAGAAAGAGAATACAAGGCAATGGTCCAGATAGCAATAGAGATACAGTGGATTCATGCTATGCTTACTGATATTCCCCTTCCACCAGACAATAATAAAGTTGCTTTGCAATTTCAAACCGGATTTCATCCAGCGAGGACTTAAGAAGAATTTCATTATTCATCTGCAGACCAGATCGCCTATATGTTTATTAAGCCTCTCAAGAGACTCTTTTGAGTGATGATATCACAAGCTAAATAAGTTAGATACTATGCTCCAACATAAAGGCAAGTATATGAAAGTTGTATCCCCTCGCATGTAAAAAAGTTGGGAGATTCTAACCAGAATGAGGAGACATTCACCAATACTTGATAATCAATCTGGTTATATTTTCGGTTGATCTATAGCCAAGGGCTTAAGGCCATACACCTAAAATTGATGGAAATTTTCATAATCATAAAAGACCATCATACGATCTTTATGTTTATAAACAGATTATTATTATTATTATTATTATTATGTTTCTCTAATGTTAGCTCTTCCAATGAAAAGAGTAATTCTGTAGCTTTCAGTTCCCCTCTCTACCTATCCACGGAAGGGGTGCTCCCCCTGAATAAACAAGAAATCTAGGTTTGACTCGTTCTGCACCTAAGCAAGTTTCACCTAGGCCACACAAACTGTATGGTGTTCAATTTGTGACGCATCATGACGTTTCATCCCATACAATACCCCTCATGGATGCAGCACTTGTATAGACATCCTATTAGATCTGCGTGGGGGAGGCCAATGTAATAGTACTTGCATGACTACCATAAGGTTTGTCTGCAATAAAACTAACTTTGAACCTAGGACTATTACGTTATAAACCATGAACAATTGGATTTTTATTGTTTGCTCTACTAGTGCGGACGACCTGAATTGACAGAGCTTTTTTTCGGTGATTATTATCAGATTCAGGATTTCCACATGGGGTTGCGCCTGAATTGAATAACTGAACTTGAGAAAAGATGCACGAGAACTTGTATCAAGAGCATCCATCAGACAACGATCTGCAGAGGAAATTGCCATCTCTTTTTTTACTGTAAAGCATTCTATTGGATCTATCATAATATTACTTGTGTTATTGATTAAATTTTTTACGTTATGAACTGTGTTGCATCATAATACAATACTATTTGACAAGTTTACATATCTAATCGTACATAAGGACTCAACTAATCAAAAAATAAAAATTCATTTTTATTTTAGATAAACGAAACTTGTAACCATTACATCATAGAGAACTGATCACTAAAAGCTCATATGTGTAAAGAATCCTAATAGCATATACTCTAAGGTTACCTAACGACCCATGCCATAAAACTGTAATCGCTGCCATTGTGTGTAGGTTTTGTGGCAAACTTACAGGGGATCTGATATAAATGGCATATTGGAGGAGAGTGGACCCGAAGTTTGTCTGGGTGACTTTGGATTCTGGAACTGGTGTCTGACAACGGGAGGTTGCTTCTTTCGTGGGTTTATGGCCTAACAAGAGGCCGTGAGGAGAAACCATGTACGAGCTGTTGCATCAGGTTCAAGGCAAGTTTCTGAACATGCCTTGGCTCATTGGTGGTGACTTCTATGTTTGTTTCTGATCACCCAAAAGATAGGGGAGAAGGATCCCAGCTTGGTGAAGTTTTTGGCTCTGATTGTTGAGTTGGCCCTGGAGGCCGTGGTCGTGGATGCCACAAACGGCAGATGCACATAGCGGAGCAGTGCCCGGATGGACAGGTTCTTAGAATCGGTGGAGCTACTGGAGCCCTTTCCTTTATCTTTAGCCCGGGTACTATGAAGATCACGATCGGATCACACGCCCATTTGATGGGATTCTAGGGAAGAGACGTGTCCTCGCTCTATGCTCAGGATCGAGAAGTCATGGATGCTAGAGGATGTATTTAGGGAAACTGTCACCGATTTCTGGGAATCACACCATTTGTGAGGTTCGATGGCACATGGAATATCGCAAAAAATGCAGATTTGAGGGGTGTACTTAAGAAGTACAATGCTGAAACACATCAGAGATGGGAGGAGCATCGCATCAAGGCTGAGGCGGAGATCTCGTGTATAGATGGGATCGAGGATGACCGGGAACTCAGCATGGACGAGACGGAGAGGCAGGCCAGGGCTCTGCACCAAAAGACCATCGTTGAAGACGACAAAAAGAGTCGTAGAGTGAAGTGTACAATATGTCCATGTTGTAGCAATGGAAGGCAAAAGTGAAACTTCATTCATGAGCTATGTGGGGGTGGAGGAGCAAATCCAGGGTGATAGAGCGGTGGGGGAGGCGACGGCGAAGCATTTTCGGGAAACCAGTAAAGAGTTCTAGCTTCAGGTGCCAAATGATTAGGGCGAGGGGTGCCGAGCCGAGTGCCAGAACAGGCGAAGATGCTCCTCTCATATTTCCGCACGGAGGAGGTGCGTGCAATTGTTTTTGATATAACGCTAATGGTTACCCTGGGCTGAATGAACTACCCATGTTCTTCAGAGATTCAGGGATATAGTTGAGGAGGACGTCATGGTGTTTATTACGGAGTTTAGGAGTGCCAACTGTGGTAAGAGAAGTTGAACAGATTTTTTATGTTTCTCCTCTCTAAGGAGGATGTGCATAGGGTGGAGTTTAGACCCATCATGTTGTCGATTGCGATCAACCTCATTGTCACCAAAGTCGTGGCAAATTAACGTCATAAGGTTTTTGACGCAATCCTTTCATCCCGCACAGATGGCTTTCATTCATGGTTGTTAGTTGCTTGATGGAGTGATCATGGAGTCCGAGATTGTTTCAGACAGGAAATGGAGGAAGGTAACCGAATTTCTGTGGAAGGTCGATTTCTCGAAGACGTACAAGAGGGGCTTCCTAGATCTATGGATTGACTAGATGAAAAGATGCATTACAACGCCCTCATTTTAAGCGCTGATAAATAGGCGACAGGAGGGGAGTTCCTTCCAGCCTCAGAGGGTTGTTAAGCAAAGATGCAATAACCATCATGGATGCAGCACTTGTATAGACATCCTATTAGATCTGTGTGGGAGAGGCCGGTGTAATAGTCCTTGCATTGACTACCTTAAAGTCTGTCTGTAATAAAACTAACTCTGAACCTAGGACTACTACTGTTATATACCATGAACAAATGGGTTTTATTCTTTACTCTAGTGCGGAGGACCCGATTTGACATGGATCTTCTTTTCGGTTATTCTTATCAGGTTCAGGATTTTCACCTGGGGTTACGATTGAAGTGAATCACTGAACTTGATAAAAGGTGCATGAGGACATGTATCAAGGGCATCCATCAAACAACAATCTGTAGAAGAAATTGCCATCTCTTTTTTTGACTGTAAAGCATTCTATTGGATCTATCATAATATTACTTGAGTTATTGATTTAGCTTTTTAGGTCATGAACTGTGTTACGTCATATGCAATATTATGTGACCAGTGCACGTATCTAATCGTACAAAAGGACTCAACTAATAAAACTTAATACATTTTTATTTCAGATAAACGAAACTTATAACCAATATTATGTAACCCACTTAAATGATCTGGTGGTAGTGCAATGTGCCTACGAACCAAAAGACCATGGTTCAAATCTCCCTTTGTGGGGGTTGCTTAGGTGGTCGACAACCAGCGTAAAAAATAGTCGAATCTTTCAACATGGATTTGAGCAAGAATCCATGTAGCTGACCCTACTTATAGTGAGAGAAGGCTTCGTCATTTTTGACCCACTTAAATGGTCTGGTGGTAGTGCAGTGTGCCTACCACCCAAAAGACCAGGGTTCAAATCCCCTCCTTGTGGAGGTTGCGTTAGGTAGTCGCCTAGTCGGCAGCCAGAGTAAAAAATAGTCAAATCTTTCAACATGGATTTGAGCAAGAATCCATGTAGCGGACCCTACTTATGGTTGGAGAAGGTTTCACCATTTTTATAAATGAAACTTCTAACCATTACATAATAGAGAATTGATCACTAAAGGCTCAAACGTGTAAAGAAGCGTAAAAGTATATACTCCATGGTTGTAAATCTAACCCTAGGTCTCCATCCATATAAGGAACCCTAGGATTCTCATTCTATTTAAACAATTCTCATGTTGATTTCAACTTGGTACCAGAACCGCCCCCTCCCCCCACCTATATAGAGAAAGGACTCTCTACGTTAAACGAGACAAGTTTGTCTGGGGTGAACTGTCCAAGTTGTAGATGACATGTTTTCCCCGATTCAAGGAAAAGGAGAAGTCCATCTCATCCAAAACATCCAGCTCAACAATATTTTATTTGTTCCCGAGATTTCTATGAGCCTTCTGTCAGATCAGCACAGAACTTTATTGTCGAGCTATATTTGATGATGTTTCTTATATCTTTCAGGAATGGGAGGACGATTGGTGTGGTCATGAAGAAGGAGGTGTCTACCATCTTGTTCAGTCTGTTGGTACTGCTGCATATTCTGGGACTCATTTTTCAGCTACTTCATGTGCTCTCAAGCATCAACGCTTAAGGACATCCTTATCTCTAGAAACCTCGTCGGATCTTTCCTTTGCTCCCACTCACTGTCATCCTAGACTGCGAAGCCCGCCAACTGAGAAAGCATCACTACAGCTTTATCTATTGTTTTTACTATCCATTCCACTACACTTTTTGATCTTACTCATCTTGTTGTATGGGGACCCGTCTGATATACTAATCAACTAGGAAACGCATACTATATTGTTCTCGTGGATGGCTTTTTACATGTTTCGCAGACCTTTTGCTGAAAAATAAATATGATGGTTCTCCCATTATGGGATGGTTTATTAATTAAAGAAAAACTCAATTTGATGCATGTGTCAAGACTCATAGATCTAACAATGCTAGAAAATTCATTTCTCATGATATGCAATCTTTTTTGTCTACTCGAGGAATTATACACCATACCACTTGTGATAATATTTCCCAACAAAATGGGTTTGCTTAATGAAAACATCAGCATATTCTTGATATCTCTCGTACCTTATTGATTGATTATTACGTTCCCTCTAGATATTGGGGAGATGCCATCCTTACTACCATGTTTCTCATTAATCGTATGTCTTCCACCTCCATTAATGAGCAAGTTCTCATTGAGATTCTCTCCCCACGAAAAAGATTGTCCCATGTTCCTCAAAGTTTTTGGGTGTCATTTGTTTACCTCGTTGGTCTCGATAAAGACTAAATGACAGCAAGAGCAGTAAAATGATTAGGATATGGTAGGAATCGGATGGGATATAATTGCTATGACCCTCGATTACGAGAGCACACTATCATTGCAGATGGTGATAGCCATGCTACAGATAAAGCAAATCTCCCCATGGCTCTCCGAACGAGGACCATGCAATGGACGAATCATCATCTTTCGATATTTGTGCCTTTCTCGGGCTTTAAGTCTTCTTATAGACAATTTTCTGAGGCATTGTCCACAGGCATTCCTCGCAACCACAACGAGGCACTTCTTGACTCCAGATGACTATTGGCAATGGAAGAAGAGTTGCATGCACTTGTTTCACGTAGCACATTGCAGCTTGTATCACCCAGTGACAACAAGGAGGTTGGATGCAAGTGGGTATTTACAATGAAATATAATTCTGATAGATCGGCTGCCCAGTACAAGGCCTACTTAGCAACCAAGAGGTTTACTCAAACCTACGGTGTTGATTTCTTTGATACATTCTCCTCGATCGCTCGTCTCTCCACGATACAGATCCTTATGGCAATAGCCGTCCAACTTGATTGTCCTTCACATCAACTTGATGTAAAGAATGCATTCTTATATGGTGACATGCATGAGATGGCATACATGCAACAACATCCCGACTTCGAGGCTCAATGGGAGTGTCAGAAGGTGTGCTTGCTATAGAAAGATATTTATGCATTTAAATAGACCCCTCACATGTGGTTTCAAAAGTATCAGAGGTACTAGAAAGTCTAGGTTTTTCTAGCTCATCATCATATCATTACTTATTCATAGGAAAGAATAGAAAAGGAACTGTGGTAGTATTTGTTTATGTAGATGATATTATCATCATAGAAGATGATTCTGACAGTAATACAAAGGTGAAGAAGCAACCGCCAGACAATTTTCGATCAAATACTTGGGGTCGTTAAGATACTTTCTCGGGATCGAAATAGCTCGGTCCAAGTGAGGATTGGTTATGTACCAACATAAGTGTGTTATTGATCTCCAAGAGACATGAATGCTAGGATCTAAGTCATCACATATACCTATAGATCCCAAGGCATGCACATATGAACCGAGAATAGTTGAAGAAACGGGCTTATACAAACAATTACTAGAAAACTACGGTATCTAACCATCACACTATTAGATATTCTCTTGCACTCGACGTGTGTATGTTGATCTTGAGATATATCAAGTCTTCCCCACGGAAGGTAAGGGTCTACTATTCACCAAAGGCAACGCCTTCAACCTTTTTTTTTTGAAAAATCGCTTTGGGTAGTCTCCCAAGTTGGGAGATACCGCCTTAGTAAAATTCATGAAAGGGAATGCGTTACATTATCGAGATGCCCAGAACTTGTAAAGGGCTTTACAATGTGACAGGATATTTTCCAAGTAGAATCTCTGGTTCTTGAAAATATGGTCATTTCGTCCCAACCAGATAGCCCACAGAGCTGCCCAGACAGGAGACACGTCATCGGAGGAGCTGCCCCCCACCCTTCGGACCGAAGGCCAAAATGTCGCCGCATCATCAATCATGAGCCAAGCAAACCTAGTCCTCTTCAAACCCCGGTCGAGAATGGGCACTTGAAGAAGATATGGTCCGCATCCTCCTCGTGGCACTGGCATCTATCGCACGATGTGTCCTGCACCCCAAAGAGACGAGCCCGTCTAACCTTGTCACAAATTCGGCCTCTCCTCAAGCACCACAGGAATACCTTCACTCGACAAGGTATTTTGGCCGCCCAAATCATTTTTACGTTCTGCGTAAATTCCGCATCTTATTCCTCCATCGGTTGCTTCAGCTCCTCATACGCCCTCTTCGTAGTGAACTTTCCCTCCTCCCACACGAAGTGATCAACATGTTTGGCAGCGACCGTCGATACGGCCTCATCCGTATGCGGCAGCTCAAACTGCATCCTGAGAAAGTCCTCCAGCCTCTGCTCAGAAAGATCATTCACAAATTCCGGAGCCCAAGTACCGGATCCCACGACCTGGCAACGCAAAACGTCCCTCGAGGCCGCAAGTGCGAACAACCTCGGGAACTTGTCGCTAACCTTCCCCTCGCCTGTCCAGTTGTCCCTCTAGAAGCGGAACATCTTACCATCCCCGACCTGCAGCCGCAGTTTGTGCACCAACGCAGGGAGAACCTCCCGCACATCAGCCCATAGCAGTGACTCCCACCGCGCTCTTCCCGCCACCAGATCTCCCCCCACACCGTAGATCTTGCGTATCAATCTGACCACGAGAGACGAAGAGGGTCCCCAGATTAATGACACCTATTTTTCCAACAGCGCCTTATTCATGCACTCCACATTACAGATGCCAAGACCGCCCTCCCCTTTTTCTGTGTCACCTCCTTCCAACCCACAAGGTGCAACCCCGACTTCTGCTACTTGCCATCCGACCAGAAGAATTTCACATAAGGGCTTCAATCTTCCTACGAATCCCAGCCGGTAGAATGCGCGTGGAGTAGAAAAGCATTGGGATCGCTGACAGCACGTGCTTTAACAGAATTAGTTTTCCCCCCTTGAGAGTGTGATCGCCTTCCAGTTTGCTAATCTTTGTTCCATCTTTTGGAGCACAACATCCTACTCCACCTTCTTCAATTTCTCGTCCATCAAAGGTAATCAAAAGTACGTAACAGGCAGCGTCCCCAGCGGTCAACCCGTTATCCCAGCGATCCTCCCACGCTCTTTGTCAAGCATCCCGAAAGTGATGACCGCCGACATACTATTATTAGCCACCAAACCTGATAGCTCGCCAAAATATCAACCATCATAATAGTTGCGTTCTTCGTATGTTCCTCCGAGCCGTCCAGCATTAGCAAAGTATCATCCGCGTATTGTAATACAGGTATGGAGATATCCTCCAAGCAAAATCCCTCGCAAAGACCAGACTCCACTGCTTGATTGAAGAGGACCGCCAAAGCATCGACAACGAGAACAAAGAGCATAGGGGCCAACAGCAACCTTGTCGCACTCCACTTGGAAAAAATCGCCCTCCGGACTTCCGTTAACAAGGACCGAAAAAGAAGAGGTCATAACACACCTTTTTATCCAACCGATCCACCTCTCTGGGAAGCCCCTCCGTGACAAAGACGTCCACAGAAAGGCCCAATCAACGTAGTCGTAAGCCTTGGAGAAGTCCAGATTCCATAGCGCCCCTTTCTTCTTCGACCTTTTCCACTGAGACAAATTTCCGTTGCCATCACCAGACCATCCGCCATCTGGCGGCAAGGAATGAAAACCGTCTGCCCCTGTAGGACCACCGAATCGAGGACCAACTTGAGGCGATTTGCCAGGGTTTTTGCGATAATAAGGTAGATCGTGTTAGATAACGCGATCGGCCGGAAATCATCTACTCTAAGCAAGAACAGAAATGCTCTGTTTACTCTGTCAAAACCCTAGTTACCCTCCGCAAACTCAACCATGACGTCAAAAACCTCGACCCTCAACATCTCCCAAAACTCCTTGTAGAAGAAAACCAGGAAACCGTCCGGTCCTGGGGCACCTTCCGCATTCAGGCCCCAAACCACCTCCTTCAGCTCCGACGGCGCCTGTAGCGTTGCCGCCTACGAATCAGTTAAGCTCCTTGCTCATCTTCCCCACCATCCCCAGCCGCAACGTCTCTGCATCCTCGATGCCTCCACGAAACGTTCACGGATTACGGATCCCAACCTGGCCTCCCTCGTAACCCGCTCTTCCCCCACCAAGAGCTCGTGAATAAAATTCATCCGTCGCCTCCCTGACGCCACGTTGTGGAAGAAACGCGTGTTGGCATCACCTTCACGAAGCCATCTTTGCCTGGATTTTTGCCTCCACTCAACCTCCTCCTTACGGTCCTCCATCAGTAGCTCTTCAAGCAAGTTTTGTCTCTCTTCCAACTCTATCAGTTCCAGCCCCGTTTCGTCATCCATCTCGTCCAGGCGTGCCACGCCCGCTTACGCCTCTATTCTCTTGAGCCTCCTCCGTTGTTTGTTCTCCCTGTCGAACCGAGCCAGATGCGCCCTTAAGAGTGCTAACTTCTTAGAGAGGCAGGCGATCGTCGTCCCCACCGGAGCCCATCCTCTCCAGCATTCCTCCACGTTCTCGCGAAATCCTTCCTCAAGCAGCCAGCACCTCTCAAACCGAAAAGTGAATCTACTTCTCGATTCCTCAACAGAAGACCATAAAATCGTTGTGTGGCTGGAATGCAACCGTGGCTACACCTACGACCTAACTTGGACACATGCACCTTTCACTTGGCTCAACTCAGGTGGAGTGGTGAGGGGGTTGGATTTACCGGTCTTAGATGCAAGCGTTGTGCAATCCGAGATCTAATGACCTGGAACAAATGCAGATTGTACCGGTGAAACCAAGCTTCCGATGACGCCAACCAGTCTCGCAGCAAGGATCTTAGCCGTGATAAGATAAAGAGCGTTCGAGATAGCAATGGGACGATAGTCCCCGATTGAATTCGGCGTCGAACATTTGGGGATCAAAACGATGAGTGCCCGGTTGATACGGTCAAATCCCATATTCCCTTGGCAGAATTCCACCACCACCTCGAGCACTTCCTGCCCAACGAGATCCCAAAAATCTCTATAAAAAGAGATCGGGAAGCCATCGGGGCCAGGTGCAGCATCCATGTTCAAGTCCCATACAGCATCCTTGACCTCCTCAAAAGTGACATCACGGACAAGAGCATCAAAGGAAGGCGTCTCCACCAGCCTAGAGCTACGACCCAACCACCTCCATCTGCGTGGGATCGTAGTAGCAAGCATGTCCCTGAAATGATTTGCAACAGCAGAGCCCGTATTCTTGTTCCTCTCCAGCATGACCCCATCAACAATGATGGAGTGTAAAGCGTTGGATCTGCGCCTACCACTAGCAATACGGTGGAAGAAAGAGGTATTCGCGTCCCCTTCTTTAAGCCAAGAGCTCCTCGACCACTGCCTCCACTCTGTGACACGTTTCTTGTCCTCCATGGCAACTATCTTCTGCGCAGCTACCCGCGATTCCAGCTCATAAGCTATGAGATCCCTTTCGTCTTCCAGGGCATCAAGCGTCCGAATCACCTCCTCAGCGTCCTTTCTAGCCGCGTACCTAGTAGCCCTCGTATCCCTTTTGAATGACGCTAGCCTGACCCGCAAAGAGGTAAGTTTTTGAGTAAACCTGTAAGCAGCGGATCCCGTAGGTACCGTCCCGACCCAGTGCGATGCCACCATCTCCCTGAAGCCATCTTCCAACAGCCAGCATTTCTCGTACCTAAAGAGCCCCCTTTGCGTTGGGGCAGCCCCAGAGCTCCACAACACAAGGTTATGGTCGGAACAGGATCTCAGCTTGGCGACCACCGACGCCAAGGGAAAAGACTCCAGCAACTCATTTGAAGCGAAGAAGCGGTCGAGTCGCGAGCGCGCCTTCGAATTCCTCCAAGTATAGGTCACGTCCCCGGTGTCCATCAATTCAAGCCCGAGCATATCAATGGTGTCAGTAAACTCCACGGAGCCGACGTCCTGACCACCCCTCCCCCCGGGCCTGTCTGAGGATAACATCATGACGTTGAAATCGCCGCCCATCAACCAAGGGGTCCTTCCGATCGCCCTCCCAGCTTCTACCATATCCTCCCACAGCTCACCCCGCAACCCGCTGTCACACGGCCCATAGACACACGACACCGCCAGATGATCAGACGAGGACGTCTTGACTAAGATCACCGTTAAGATGTGTCGACCGCGAGTCTCCGAAATACAAGACCAAGACGCCGAGCGCCACGCCACAAGCAGTCCCCCCGACACCCCCGAAGCCTCCAGCATTCTAAATTGATCAATACCCCCAGTTCCGCATGATCTCCGAACGCCTTCCGTCAAGGATTGTAATTTCGTTTCCTGAAGGACGATATCGCATTCCCACTCAGAGATTCTAGAGCCCATAATTTTTCGTTTATCCTTATCCCCAAGGCCACGGATATTCCAAGAGAGGATTTTCATTTGGAATCTTCGAAGGACCCTTGCAACAGGGCAACTCCAGCAGCCGCCGCCACACTAACCTTGAAAGGAGAGCACGGATTTGTCCCTGGCTTTGACATCCTAGCTCTGGTTCTCCTTCTATATCTCTTTCCGCTTCTTCTGTCGCTAGTCCCAGCCTCCGCGTCACGAGAAGGGACACACTCATTCATGTGCCCCCCTCTTCGCTGTCCTCCGAGGCGGAAGAGGTCCTAGTGGAAGGCACCAGCAACCGAGATTTGGCCTCCCCATGGAGATCGGCGGGGAAAAGGACGGGCATCCGTTGGGGGGTACCTTCCTGCGCTTCCCGCGAGCACAACGCAGGTTGCAAAAGCACTGAAAAATCCAAGATGGCAGGAACATGGATTATCTTCATAGAATCCGACACCACGACGTCAACACCTGGATCCGAAACAAACCAAGGGCTAGCCCGGTCGCCCGATAATGATTCCGGATCCGCGAACCAGCCCTGGAATCCCAAAGAAGCATCCGAATACAGCCCCTCCGAAGACGGGTTGACATGCCTCTCGCTCACGTCACAACGCAGATGGAACAATCTTGATGATAGATACGTCGGTTGAGTGAACTTCTCGAAACGCCGCGTGCCAGCACTTACTGCCGCCCTTCCTCCGAGGGGATGTCTCAGGAATCCAACCGCCAACGACGATCCCGACGCGCCCCTTGGCCTTTCGTCTATTGCCGACACCGCAACCGTCTCCGGCCTCGACACCTCCGTAGGTGGCGGAGGTTCATCGACGGCAAGCTCAATCGAGAAGGAGAAGCGCCCCACCTTTAGCTCCGCAAGCTCACTTTGCCCACCGATCTTGTCAAGGAAAGACCTGGAACATTCGAACAAAATCTTCGTCTCCTCCGCCACGGATCCCGGTCGAAGACCATCATCGAGAACTTCCCGAACAAAACCCCAACGGCTCAGCGCCCTTCGTAGGCACTTTGCCGAACGGGAAAGGAAGGGGACTCCTCTAACCGTAGCCAAGCAAACTTCCATCTCCGTATAGCCTCCATCCGTGAAGCGCGACCTTCTCCACACCACGTTCCTGACGTCCCCATTGCGAACCAAACGCTCCATCTGTGTTTCCGATAGACTGCGAGCACAGCATCGCCTGCCATCAAGCATCACGACGTCCCCCGCAAAATGCGGGCCAAAAAACCCACGTAAATGTGAAGAAACAACATCCATGTCGATAAAGTCTCTTACAGCGTGACCGATGACCGCATGCATCTTCGGAGGACTCACGTTATTCTTTCCCTTGCATGCACGATTCTCTCCTCCAGAATCATCGCAAACAGGTGCAGCAACCCCAGCGAACATCTCCACGTCTCCCCCCTTCGTCTTCCTTACCACGTCCGCATAGGAAGGCCCCCCATGAGCCACAACAGCAGAGCTTCCTCCCGAGCAGCCACCAACGATAACCGACTGCCGTTCGACCGACCCTGCCTCGTTGATCGGCCAGAACGCCATGCATGAAGCTTGCCGGTTGCCTACATTACCGCACGAAAAACACCGAGGTGGTAGTCGGCAAGCCGAAGCACCGTGTCCCCTCTCCCCGCAGCGGAAGCACCGGCGACCCGGCTTCTTGTGAGACACGAAGGTCCATTCACCATTACCGTCGTTGCACTCTCCCATTGTCACGCCAAAGACCTTCTTTCCTTTGTCCATCAGCGACGTCCTCGCTTCGCCTTCTCCCGCTATCGCGCCATCTTCCCTCGCCCCTTCCATATTCACTTGCACCCCCACCTTATCCAACAAACACCTTCCCGACCTGCCACCACCCCAAGCAGGTCTCATCGACGATCCCTCCCGATACGCCATCTCCCGACGAGCAGTGCCTGAGTTTCCCTCCGAAGTCGCTTTCCCAGTCACCTTCCCAGTCGCCTCCGAAGTCGCCTTCACTCACCACCAACGCTCCATCACCTTTTCATTCATGTGCTTATACTCCACTCAAAATTGTTGTCTCCCAATCTTATTCAAAGGATTAGATAAATTATCGACAATAAAAGACATGTAGTCTCTCCTCCTCAATCGCACCACCCTAGTATGGAAGCTACATCATCCTTTATCCCTCCTTGAGGAGTAGCACCCTTCCAACTAGAACCTGTCTGCTTGACTGCTTCGTCGAGCGAACCATCATAAACCTATCAAACATATCATACCCATATATCACGACAGTTGTCATCATTGACAATTGTAATTTGCCTCAACTCCACCCACAATTGTTGTCCCCAACCTTTATTCAAAGGATTTGATAAACTATCAATAATAAGAATCATGTAGTTTCTCCTCCTCGATCGCACCACCCTAGTATGGAAGCTACATCATCCTTTGTCCATCTTTGAGGAGCACCACCCTTCCAGGTTGGAATATGTCTGCTTGACTGCCCCACTGAGCGAACAATCACAGACCTATCAAATATATCATACCCACATATCACGACAACTGGTCATCACAAACTTCCAATATGGTTCTATATATGCAAACCATGTTATCTCCCCGCTCATTATGATACCTTATCATTATGTTCTTTACCTCACCCCTCAAAAAAGTAAGAGTAAAGTCCCACAAGAAATCATTGGTGTGTCATCATCGACAAATGTAATTTGCCTCAACTCCACCCATAATTGTTGTCTCCCAACCTTATTCAAAGGATTAGATAAACTATCAACAATAAAAATTATGTAGTCGCTCCTCAATCGCATAGCCCTAGTATGGAAGCTACATCATCCTTTGTCCCTCCTTGAGGAGCTCCACCCTTCCAAGCTAGAATATGTCTGCTTGACTGCCCCATCGAGCGAACCATCAGGAACCAATCAAACATATCATACCCGCATATCACGATAGTTGTCATCATTGACAATTGTAATTTCCCTCAACTCCAGACATAATTGTTGTCTCCCAACCTTATTCAAAGGATTAGATAAACAATCAACAATAAAAATCATGTAGTCTCCCCTCCTCAACCGTGCCACTCTAGTATGGAAGCTACATCATCCTTTGTCCTCCTTGAGGAGCACTACCCTTCCAAGCTGGAATATGTCTGCTTGACTGACCCATCGACCGAATAATCACAAACCTATCAAACATATCATACCCAAATATCACGACAACTGGTCATCACAAACTTCCAATATGGTTCTATATAGGCAAACCACATTAACTCCCCGCTTACTATGATACCTTATCATTATGCTCTTACCTCATCCCTCAAAAAAGTAAGAGTAAAGTCCCATAAGATATCATTGGTGTGTCATCATCGACAAATGTAATTTTCCCCTACTCCACCCATAGTTGTCTCCTAACCTTATTCAAAGAACTAAATAAACTATCAACAATAAAAATCATGTGACTCTCCTCAATCGCACCGCCCTAGTATGGAAGCTACATCATCCTTTGACCCTCCTTGAGGAGCACCACCCTTCCAAGCTAGAATCTGCCTTCTTCACTGCCCCGTCGAGCGAACCATCACAAACCTATCAAACATATCATACCTACATATCACGATAGTTGTCATCATTGACAACTGTAATTTGCCTCAACTCCACCCATAATTGTTGTCTCTCGACCTTATTCAAAGGATCAGATAAAATATCAACAATAAAAATCATGTAGTCTCTCCTCCTAAATCGCATTACCCTAGTATGGAAGCTGCATCATCCTTTGTCCCTCCTTGAGGAGCACCACCCTTCCAAGCTAGAATCTATATGCTTGACTGTCCCATCGAGCAAACAATCACAAACCTATCAAACATATCATACCCACATATCACGACAACTAGTCATCACAAACTTCCAATATGGTTCTATATAAACAAACCACAATATCTCCCCGCTCACTGTGATACATTATCATTATTCTCTTTACCTCATCCCTCAAAAAAGTAAGAGTAAAGTCCCACAAGAAATCATTGGTGCGTCATCATCGACAAATGTAATTTGCCTCAACTCCACCCATAATTGTTGTCTCCCAACCTTATTTAAGGATTAGATGAACTGTCAACAATAAAAAACATGTAATCTCTCCTCCTCAATTGCACCACCCTAGTATGGAAGCTACATCATCCTTTGTCCTTCCTAGAGGAGCACCACCCTTCCAAGCTAGAATCCGTCTGCTTGATTGCCCCATCGAGTGAACCATCACAAACCTATCAAACATATCATACCCACATATCACAAGATTCACAACAACTAGTCATCACAAACATCCAACATGGTTCTATATAGGCAAACCACGTTAACTCCTCGCTCTCTATGATACCTTATCATTATGCTCTTTACCTCATCCCTCAAACTCCTCAAGCTCCTAGTCAAGATCTTCACGACATAAGTAGCTTCCCTCCTTTCTTCACTCGAACCCCCATCATTAGCCCTCTCAAAGTCATTACCTCTGCTATCGGACCAAACGAATCCCAATGACTTTCCAGCTTACACCCTCTTCTATTGGGCATGTTGGTAGAAAATGATAATATGTTTACTCCTAAAACCCTTGCTCTCTTATATAGAGGAGAGACCTATGGGTAAATTACATAAGATAGACATAAGAAAAATAAAACAACGGAAACAGTACATAAGACATGAAAATATCTCTACACTCCCCCTCAAGTTGGAGCATAGATATCAATCATGCTCAACTTCGACGAACACTTCTGAAATGGTCCCTTGAGCAATGCCTTGGTGAAGATGTCTGTTGTTTGTTCACCTGAACTGGTATAAGAGGAAGAAATCAAACCCTTCTGGAACATATCTCTAGTATAATGGCAATCCGCATCAATATGTTTGATTCTTTCATGGAATGCGAGATTGTTTGCAATAAATAGAGCAGCCTGATTGTCACACTGTAGATGCATAGGAAGTGGTACCTCAATGTACAAACCTGCAAGCACTGCTCGCACCCACATCATTTCTGTGCTTGCTTGAGCCATAGCCCTGTATTCAGATTCAGCACTTGACCTAGCCACCACCATTTGCTTCTTGCTTTTCCAAGAAACAAGAGAACTTCACACAAACACGGCAAAGCCAGAAGTGGACTTTCTATCCTTGGGACATCCTGCATAATCTGCATCAACACATGCAGATATTGAAAGAGTTGCTCCCTTCCTGAATAATAATCCTGCTCCTGGAGAAGATTTTAAATATCTCAAAATCATGTATATGGTATCCATATGGACCTGCCAAGGCTGCTCCATGAACTGACTCACCCGACTCACTGCAAAGGCGATATCGGGTCTAGTGATAGTAATGTAGAGGAGCTTTCCAACCATCTCTCTATATCTTCTTTTGTCAACCTCCTCCGTATCATCGTCATACAACTTCATACTAGGATCCATTGGAGTACTAGATGGTCGACACCCAACCATACATGTCTCAACAAGCATATCTGTAATATATTTCCTTTGGGTCACTATAAGACCCTGTGCATTCCTGGCAAATTCTAGCCCCAAGAAATACCTTAGAATACCAAGGTCCTTAGTAACAAAGTGATGACCCAGAAATTCTTTCGTCATCTTGACCCCATGCACATCATCTCCTGTGACAAGTATGTCATCTACATATACCATAATGACAACAGTACCTCTAGCTATTTTCTGCACAAAGAGTGAATGGTCTGCATTTGACCTCTTGAACCCTTGCTTCTCAATCAAATCTGATAGCTTCTGAAACCACGCCCTTGGACTTTATTTAAGGCCATATATTGCCCTATGAAGTCTACATACCTGCTGACACTCCCCCTCAGCAGCAAACCCAGGTGGCTGCTGCATGTAGACTTCCTCCTGTAGATCACCATACAAAAATGCATTTTTAACATCTAGTTGAAACAAGGGCCAATCACGTACCACAACCATTGTAAAAAGGACACGGAGAGTAGAGTGTCGAGCTACTGGGAAAAAAGTATCCAAGTAATCAACATCGTAAGTCTGAGTAAGCCCACATGCCACTAATCTGGCCTTGTAGCGATCCAGACTACCATCTGCATGATATTTGACAGTAAAGATTCATTTGCAACTGACAATTGACGCGCCAGGAGGTGGAGATACCAAGGTTCAGGTACCATGTGATCGCAGTGCAACCATCTCTTCCTCCATAGCCAAACGCCAACAACCATCCTTCAATGCTTCATAGTAATTCCGTGGAATATCCACAGCAGACAGAGCAACAGCAAATCTCTGAAAGTCCCCTGTCGGTCGGTGAAACGAAATCTGGGAAGCAATAGGGTAGGAAGCACAAGATCGCTTCTGCTTTCGAAGTGCAACAAGTAAATCCAGATCATTAGAAACCTCCTGTATCCGTGAGCTATCCCCCTGCAATGAATTTCGCACAGGTATATCTTCAGACCCATCGTTAGAAACATGAATATCAGAACAAACCTAGGGCGTAGTGATAGATGGATGTGTACCAGGAGCAGAGGCAGTCCGATAGGTGTAGAATTTAGGAAATGGTGGAACAGGGGGAGGAGGTGGGGGCGGAGGAGGAGGTGGTGGACTCATAGGAGGAGGGGCACATAGACTCCCTCATCAAAACTGGACGAAGCCAACCTGTCTCCTATAGAGAGAAATACATCACATATTCAAAAAAGGTGACATCTGCACTAATATAATATTTTCGGCGCAATGGATCATAACACCTATATCCCTTTTGAGTCCTTGAGTAACCAACAAACACACATTTAACAGCTCTAGGAGAGAGCTAGTCAAGACCTAGAAGCAACTGATGGACAAAGGCCACAGAACCAAACACACGAGGATGGAGTAAGAACAATTCTTTCTCAGAAAAGGCTATAGAAAAAGGAATTTTCTCACCTAAGACAGACGAAGGCATGCGATTGATCAAGTAGCATGCTGTAAGGACCGCATCACCCCAGAAGGAATGTGGGGCACGACTTTGAATAAGAAGAGTTCGAGTGACATCAAGTAAATGACGATGTTTCCTTTCCGCAACCCCATTTTGTTGAGACGTGTAGGCACAAGATGTTTGATGTATAATACCACGGGGCGAAAGAAACTGGGACAAGGCACGAGAACAAAATTCCAAAGCATTATCAGTCCACACAATTTTAACCGAGGTTGAGAAAATATTCTGCACTTCATTGATAAAATTTTGATTACATCCCCAGCTTCAGATTTACTCTTTAAAAGAAAGACCCAAGACAGACGACAGAAATCATCCACAACAACTAGATAAAAACGGTGTCCCTGATGATCAGGAACACGACTAGGACCCTAAATGTCAACATGAAATAAATCAAAAGGGGAGCTACTGCTCCGACTCTGACGAGTAGGAAAAGTAGAACGATGATGCTTTCCCAATTGACACGCCTCACACTGAAAAGAAGCTCCCGGTGAAATTTGAGACAACATATGACACAGTTTCTGAAGTGGGAGATGACCAAACCGCAGATGCCAAGTGTAAGGAGAAACTGGCATGTTGCAGAAGAGGAAACACCAGTAAATGGACCGCGGATAAGACGATAAAGACCACCCTGCTCATGGCCACATCCAATCACTTTACCCGTAAGTATGTCCTGAAAAACAAGAGACGAAGGGTCAAAAATAGCTCTATAGTGCAAATCCTTTGTAATCTGACTAATGGATAACATATTCATAGAGAAATCAGGGGCATATAACACATTCTTCATATGCATAGAAGGTGTCAAAGAAATCTCCCTCTGTCCAGTGATTGGGGAATGCGTCCCATCGACAATCACAATTGTTCTACCTGATGGAACCTGTCTATAAGATGTAAGTTGATTCTTGTCGCCGCATAAATGATGAGTAGCTCCAGAATCCATAATCCAGTCAGAAATCTCAGAGCCATGACATGATGTGAGGGCAAAGATATTACATGAGGTACTGGTTGTGGCAGATGTACTAGCAGATGCAGAGGCAGCAATATCTGAGTGGCCTCCAGAAGAGGAAGAGGAGGCAAGTGGCATGATATCCCTCGGTCTAGCAACAAGTTCATCAAATCTCTGATCAGAAGAAGGAGTTGCATGAGACTCAGCCTGCTCTGCAACACGGGCTGAAGCAGGAAAACCATGCTTAGAGTAGCATGTGCCCTCTGTGTGGCCTGGACGATGACATTACATACATGGCTGACGAATGCGGCCTCCTCTACCACGAGGTCCACGTCCACGGGAAAATGAAGAGCTCCTTGACCTCGAGAGGCTGCCATGGCCGAGGAAGATGGGCCAGTAGCTGTAGATGGAACTGTAATCTCGCTGAGTCTGCGAAATGCTTCCTCCATTGGAGGAATAGTGGCATCCGCTAAAATCTGAGATCGAGCCGCATTATACTCCGGGTCCAGTGCTGCTAAGAAGACACCGACAATGGTAGCATTGCTATATGTCTTCTGTTGCTCTGAAGTCGCAGTTAGAGGCATGAAACTGTGAAGCTTCTCAAACATCCCTCGTATGGATGTATACTAGGAATGGAGGGGACGGTTGTTCTGCTTCACTGTAAATATATCATGCTGGAGTTGGAAAATCTTCGTCTCATTCCTTGCTTGAGAGTACGTTGTCGCAAGGATATCCCACATCGCCTTCGTCGTAGGTTGATGTAACACATCATTGGCGATCTCAGTCGTCAATGTACCAGAAAGCCATACTTTGGCATATGCATCGTCTGCCTCCCAAGAGGCATTCACTCCAGTCTTCTCCAACGGCTCATCCTCGGTAAGAATATGCTTCTTACCGCTCGACTTCATAAGGCTCATGAACTGCATAGCCCAGAGCTCATAATTTGTTCCGTCCATTTTGACAATAGGCGTTGTATCTCCGAATGTGCCAGTAGAGGGAACATCGACCTTGCTCTCTGACATGATGCCTATGGAGAGAGACTAAACCAAATGAGTACTTGCGAAGACAAGTGTCTACACAGACATGGCTGGATTTGGTTGCGCATGTAGACTTAGGCCGCAACCAAATCCATCAAAGAGATGAAGGCGCACAAGGAAGATTACGAGAGGGGTTGTGCATGCCCGAACGGCGCTAGAGGCGCACGCTAAGGCCGTAAAGAGACAGGGGGGTCACGGGATCAGGGCCGCAGGACCTCGGGCTGCGAGCAGGAGGCCCGAGCGATGTTGCAGGCCGGGCGGTGCACGCGGGACTGGAGGTCGGGCGGTAATGCGGGTCGAGCGGTGTACGCGGGGCTGGGGACCGATCAGCGCCGAGGGCCCTGAGAAGATAAGACGGGGGCTTGGAGTTGGAGGTAGGGCTAGGGCTAGGGCACAAGAGCTCCGGTTTAGGATCGCTGCTCTGATACCATGTTCGTAGAAAATGATAATATGTTTCTTCCTAAAACCCTAGGCTCTCTTATATAGAGGAGAGGCCTATGGGTAAATTACATAAGATAGACATAAGAAAAATAAAACGGAAACAGTATATAAGACATGAAAATATCTCTATAGGGCAAGGCTCACCACTCCCGCTAAAAATATCGATGTATCTTCTTTCTTGACCCTCAACATGTCTACTTTTCCTTTTACAACTAAAACCCCATGAGTGTGTAGGAGCAACTCCCACAAATTTTCAAAATGTACCAAGGTCTCCAGTGAGAACTCAACCCCACCTCCTTCCTTGCCACAAGTTAGCATGCCCACATATTTCTCTTGCTTCTCTCAACTCTTTCAACATTGCCGCACCTATCAAGCAGGCCCAATATTATTAGATGACCCATCACCTCCACAATCAATGTCCTTGATCCCACTGTGAGAAATATCTCCATGCATTCGAGACATACAAATTTGCCTGAGGCTTATGCCTCAAGCTCATTTGTCAAGCTACTCGTCTCTCTTGGGTGAGGGGGTCCAATATGTTTAGGCGTCGAACTCTAACGAGGCATTTACTGAAGCATTTTGGAGTCTCGAGTGGGTCATTAGAATCAGTATTGTATCCACCCTAGAAGGCCTCCAACTCCTGCGCCATATCTAATTACCTTCAACTAGTGATGCATGGCTCGCTTTTTGCTTCAGGCACCATTGCATGTAACCATTTGGCTTCCGATCTATGATATTTTCTAAAGGGTTTTATCACTTGTGCCCCTGAGATATTGCAATATCAGTTATACCCCTTGCTTTTTTGGAATATCACTTGTGTTACTGACTTCTTTCACATTTATCACTTGTGTCCTTCCGTTAATTTGACCGTCAATGAATCCAACTTACCATGGTTCATTTGAACTAATGTGTGGTTAAGAGGGGCAAAACTGACCAAACACCCCTACCTCCGCTCCTCCATCTACACCTCCTCCAGACCTTTGCCTTCCTCGAGAAACCCCAAGGAGGTGTAGGAGACAAAAATTGGTTGGGGAGGAGGGGTAGAGGCTAGGGAGGAGGGGCGGAGGAGGACCTACCGAAGGGGCGAGGCTGGGGAGGCGAAGGTGGTCAGAGGAGGGCCTAGAGGGGACAGGGATGGGGAAGAGGGCAAAGGAGGAGGACATGCTGAAGGGGGTGAGGCCACTACCACTGCGACCACGCCCACCTTCACCCCGATGAAGCACGCGGAGATGACCGTGGAGAGGGAGTGGCTCACGGGCCCACGACCGAGATGGCCTTCGATGACTCCTCCATCGCCATCTGCATCCGACACAGCTCCCGAATTTACTCCAGTCCGTCAAGCTCAAGTACATACGTTAAGTTCAAGTACATATGCCCCGGCTACCGCTATACCACCCCTTCCTTCTCAACCTCCATACTCCTCCCCTTCGCCTTCCTCATCCTCCCCACCGCCTTCCACCTCCCCTCGCTCACCCCGCAGTTCTTCAACTTCGATGTCGGTTCCTTCTTGCCCACTTTTACTGTCGACCCAACAACCGTCGTCACTTGCAACGCCTTCATCACCACGCTCCTCGCCTCCATTAACATCATGTACATGCGCCCTATCTACCTCGTGGACTTCACATGCTACAAACCCACTGACGAATGCAATATCTCCAATGAGGGCTTCCTTGAGATGACAGGAAAAATCGAGGTGTTTAACAAGGAGAGCATGAGGTTCCAGACGAGGATTGCATAGTGGTCTGGGCTCGGCGGTGAGACATACCTCCCTAGAGGGGTTCTCTCGAAGCCCTCCAACATGTTCATGTTGAAGGTTGATGAATCCACGATTCATCATCTCAATACCTTGATCTTAGCAAAATCTCTGAGTAAAATTCCAAATAAATGTCCATAAAATCAATAAATTAACAAAATGACTCTTGTAAATAAAACACACTAATTATTGTATATTACATTGTACAAAATAAATTAACAATAAAAAGCCGCAAAAATAAAGGAGTTTTTCACCTGTAAATAGCCCAAAACTTCATGTAATTTTTTAATAATTTCATTTCAACTCCTTTTTGGCTAATTTTTTCTCTAACTTGTTCATGAAAATGTATATAAAAATACAAAAATACAAAACAAAATTTACCTCAAATAAATGTTTCTAGATCCCAAAGAGAAAAAGCCGTAAAGTCCAACTTCCAGGCCAAATTCCCGCTCCGTATGAACTCCAAATTCACCAAACTCACTTTTAAAGTTCAAGTTAGAAAATTATCTATCCAAGGAAGTGGTTTCATTAAAATCGGAGCTCATTTGCAAAAGTTGAATTTTGGGACCTAGATGTACATTGTATATTATGTATATATTCATTCTTTCTTCATTTTTTATTTTATCTTTCTTAATTACTAAAAATACAAAAAAATCATGCTTGTGTTGTATTTTGATTGTAGTATTTTATTGTATTTTTCCGTTAAATATCTCTTATTAAAAAGACAAAAAAATACATATTAGAAAAGCAAACAAAAAATGTACATGTTGTATGTATTCCTTCGTAAATTCTCCACTATTTTTCCTTCTTTATATTTTTTGGTGTATTTTAGTAGCCTACTTTATACCATTATTTATTTTATTATTTAATTCCCATTCTCTACAATAACTTCTCTTCTACCACCAACCTCCATTCAACTCTACCATTTTTTAATAACCTCCCATTCAACTCCATACAACCTCCCATTCAACTCCACCACTTTAATAACTTCTCATATGAGCCATAACTTCTCTTTATATACATCCCATCCTCCTCATTTTGCACTTAATTCATCTTTATGTGAGGAGAGCCAGTACTCAGAGTTGAATCGGTGACAGTGATGCAACCGCGGTAAAGCGACGACAGCCCTCTCTCCGATGAGATCCGTTGGTTTTTTGGCCCAAGGCCCTAAATGTCGATTTCGGTCACTATTTCAGTATCGACCAAAACAGAATTCGGTGGAATTTTGGTGGAATTTCGACCAGAATTTCGATCATTTCGGTCATTTTTTGTACTATGACCCCCTTATTTCGGTCATTTCGGTCGAATTTCGTCTTCGACTGGATATCGATATTCGACAGAAATTCGACCGAATTTCGCTGAAATTTAAGGCCATGTTTTGGCCAACATCGCAGCCGCACCCGCACGCTGCTCGAGCTCATCGCTCGTCCGCGATTTGAGCGAAGACCGTGCTCTCGTGAGCACATCATAGGCGATCGTCTCCATCGTAGGTATTTTTTCTTCTCATTTTATCATCTTATTATTTTTGTATTTTTTTATTACATCACATTCACCACCCCTACTCCTTCATTTGTTTATATCGCCATCATCCTCACCACCATCATCTTCTGATTTCTTGTTTATTCTCTCATAAAAATTTAAAAAAAAACAAAAAAATAATAACGCAACGGCGGTGGGTGCTCCCACCACCGCCGCCGCTCTCCCCTTCCACCGCAGCGGCCACGTCGTCGCTTCCCCCGTCCAGCGGCCACGCCGCCGCGGCCGGCGCCGCTCACCACCTCACACGGGTCGTGCCTCCACAGTAGTTGCAGCACCGTCGCGCGCCCCCGCCGGCGGTTCCGCCCGCTCCTCCCCTCCGACCACACGCGGCCCACCCTCTGCCGCGGGAGCCCACCGCCGACCCCAGCCGCCCTCCTCCACCGTTGTGCGTGGCCGCGACCAGATCCAGGCCCCCCTCCCTTCTCGGGTTCCTCCAGCGCCCTAGCCGTGAGCAAGGAAGAAGGTCAAAAAATATTTTTTATGTAAAAATTGCATTGTGTTTATTTATATTTTCTGTAATTACAAAAAGGTCCATGTATATAGTTGTTTGTTTATATTGCTTATGGAATTTGCAAAGACAACCCTCTGTTCGCATTTTAATTTGGACATCAATTTGCATCATTTTATTCAATGAAAAATGTCTTGATGTTGAGCAACTAGTTCTTTACCACGTGGATATTTATTTATATTTTTGTGATATTTGGGTAATTAATTAAAATTGTCTAACTGAAACTCTGCATATTTTACCCATTCTGTGCTATTAAATTCATATCAGACACATAGTTGCTATAAAAATTCCACAAAAATTAGACATGATGCCTTGATATGTGATTGAATTATTGTCCAAATTTCATCCAAAATAGAGTTGTCATGTGCTTGAAATAAATTGTGGAGTAATTTTCGTATTTGATTTTTAATTAAATCCACATACATCCTTTTCACGAAATTTCAATTCTCCTGGATTGTTTGTATAAATATCTATTTGTGATAATTCGCTCTCTGGCTAATTTGACATTGTGGATTTATTAGGAATTAATTACTCATTGTCACTCTGTGTTTCACTAAAAAATCCATAAAAAATTCATATATTGTCAAAAAAATCTAAAAAAATTACTGTAGTCTCATTTCATCATGTTTAACTTCCAGTAAAATTTTCATAATTTTTGCATTCTGTTTGTGTAAAAAATTGCGAAAAAATCATAAAAGGTGTACATTTTTAATTGTTGCATTTTAATTCCTAAAATTCCAAAAAAAATATGTCTTGAATTCATTGTTGGATTAGGATTTTAGGAAAAATATAATTTGGCTAAATTAGATTTATTTTCTATTAAAATTAATCTGGCTAAGTTGTGTGATTTCTTAGTAACTTAATTCACTTGTATTGTGCATTATGCATTTGTTTCTGCATTAAAAAAATTAAAAAATACCCCGCGGAAATCTAGTTCTTAATTTTTGAATTAACTCCAAAGTTGTTCCTTTGCCTCCCTGTGTTCGACCCCGGACTTGCATGGGATATAAATTAAAGCCAAGCCCTCTTCACGGAGATCTTCTCTCGGTTTTGATTGAATCGCTAAGTACACGTACTACAACGTATCCAAATTAAAAGATGGATTTAGCGAGAATCAAGATGAGGGAGGACATCAAGAGCTTCAACCTCGGCGGGATGGGTTGCAGTATGGGTTGATCTCTCTCTGTGGACTTCGCCAACGACCTCCTCCAATCGAACCCCTACTCCTACGCGGTGGTGGTAAACATGGAGAACATAACACTTAATTGGTACTTCATGAACGAGTGGTCGATGTTACTCGCCAACAGCATCTTCTAAATGTGGGGTGTAATAGCTCTCTCGAACCAGCGTCAAGACAAGCGTGATCTGAGTACCAACTGGTCCACACGTTGTGAACCCACAAGTACCAGTTGGTCCACAGCTGGAGAGGAAGGGGCAGCGGAGGAGGACCTGCTTGAGGGGGCGGGGCTAGGGAGGAGGGGGCAGAGGAGAAGGAGGTTGTCGGAGGAGGGGGGAGGGAGGAAGAGTAAAGGACATACCCAAGTTATTAAATTTAATTATTTTTGTGTCCAAATTTTTAACGTCCATTTGAGATGCAAATGGACGGTAACTAACCCTAGGGGCACAAGTGATAAATGTGAAAGCAGTCGGGAGCACAAGTGATATACCAAAAAAGGGAGGGGTGTAATTGGTATTGCAATATCTCAGGGGAGCACAAGGGATAAAAACCCTTTATTAAATGTTTAAATCAAATGTTTTAAATTATTTTTAGAAATGCAAGTGGAAAAAGGAGTTTGCATATTTAGAATAATTTCTCATGAAAATCTTTGTTTATATATTTATAGCTTATTAGTACCTAGTAGGTTTATAAATATATGCTTAAAATGGAGGAAACATGCATATGCCTTTGGTTGTCTCTTTTAAAAGTATGGGGTATATTGAGATGCAAATATATGAAGTTGTAGACTTCTTTTTTTAGATCAAGATGTAGACTTTTTTAACTTCAAATTAGTGGTTTCCTAAGGAGCTTCGAATGTAAAGATTCTTAAAATCCCTCATTTGTTCAAATGCAAATAGATTTGTCTTAAATATAGTTTTCACGGTATTAGCACAATATTTGTGATTAAATTGCATAGTTTCTGGGGAATAATGTGGCCTATGTATTAGTCATCTCAAGGCTAGATCTCATCTTTGATTTCCGAGAAATTTCCTCATTTCACCTTTTGATTTTTCAAAACCTCGATTGTCACAACCATCGACTCCATCGTCATCGACGCGCAACCTCATCATTTACTGCCACTCTCGCATCTAGGTGATGCAACCCTACACAATGTGGAAGCCCCCTATGTTGAAAATACATCGCAAGCATCAATTCAGGGGAACTTGAAGTTGCACTTATCATGCTTGGATCCTCAACGGAAGTGCTAACTAGGTCCGGAACCACAAAATCCCTCAAGCCCTAGTTAATTTACAACTCATTATTTGCATCCATCGTGATTTAGATTCTCTCCCTTCCATGACCATGGGAGACTTGCTCGCAACCAATAGATCCTTTTCAACAACGGTTGGAAATTTCACCCACAATTAACTTGAGAACCCGACATGTCGACAATGAAGGGAAACCATCTTGACCCACTACCACCGAGAAACAACCATCGATTTTATCAACTTGTTGAGAGAGTTGTGTCCACATTTAACGTACACTACAATCATGTCTCAAGATAAATGGTTGCGATCAACACTTGAGCCCTTACTGACCCTTCACCTTCCTCTCGAAAAATACCATCAAAATTAGTTCCAGGTGTTGCTTTCTATGGCACTGACAGGCAACCCAATACTCCACAGAATTCTGCTTGAATGTAGGAGACCGCACCACCGTGATGAAGTTGAACAATTGATGGCAACTGCTAATGAATTTCAACCTGTACAGTGACTCGAAATAGGCTCCCTTCGTCCACTAGAAAGACAACCTCTTGGAAATGAAATGCTAAAGAAAGAAACTTGCTTGACTTTATCCCCCCACAGACCCAACTCCCATCGTAGAAGGTGCTCTCACAACCATCAATGAAGTGCTGGACAAAAACACAAACTCTATTGAACTCCCTTCGTAGCCTTTGTAGTACGAGAAGGTGCGAGTTCGGGCTTATAAACCCAAATGTGTCTCATTATATTGACTATGACTACGAACCATATGCATATAAATGCATGTATTACACCCACCGCGCCCGTGATCAAATCACTCACAAGTCAATCTACATCGGCACGAGACTTGCCCCTCCATGGAGTATAGCTTATATACCCTATTTACTCGATAGGCATCACCCTACACAAGGTCCCAACATAAGAACATAATGATAGTAACCTTGGAAATCCATAGTCATAGTAGAAATGGCGTTAGGGACTCTCGAGGTGACCAGCCTATGACCCCCATGCCTACCACCTACCACCTCCATCCACTCTCTTCCAACTCCTTCACGCATTTGCCACATTGTGTTAAGCATCTTCTAAAATACACTTTGGGGAGAGGGGTGCTTGATTCTAATGTTTTTTTATAAAAATAGATCTTGTCTAGGATGGATTAATATAATAGGTTAATGTCTAAGTAACCATTTAAACCCTCACAAAATTTGTCTAAATAGACGAGACGAGAATAATGCGAATTATAGTGTCTATTTCAGGAGGGTTCACCGTTTCTAAGAAATGTGCTAACGAGCTTTGCCTTATCCATACATTTGTTTGAAGTACCTTCTCATTGCACTTCTCTTATGATAGTCATAATCACGTCGTCTTTATCTTCATGCCTAAAATGTGACTAGCATTGAGATATCATGTATCCTTTATTCTTTTATGTATTATATATTCTTTCTGTCTACATTATATGTAATTTGCTCAACCGATTTCTCCTCTATATAAGAGAACCCTAAGGCCTCGTGAATATGCAACTCATTATTTTCTCCCAAAATGGTATCAGACCGACGGTCCTAGACTCGAGTTATGTACCATGTGCCCTAACCCCACTCACTGCCCTTCTCTTGTGTGTGTCGTCGCCTCTCTCATTCTCTCCTCCGCGCACCGCCAACAGTGTCGCCACCAACCCATGCGCTACCCCGGAGGACTGCTGCATTGTTGTGTTCCCCAACCCCATTTCTCGAACAGCTCCTGCACCACCGCAGCAACCACGGTGGGTTGTAGTGTCACCAATCAGCCCTCCACGCCGCCGCCTAGCCCTCGGTGGCACCGCCCGACTAGGGGTGTCAAAAAATCTCAAGTTCGATATTCGCTCATATTCGGCTCGCTAAAAGTTCGATTCAGATTCGTTTCAAAAATAAATGACCAAACCTGAATACAAGTTTAGGCTCGATTAAATAAACAAACTGAACCTCAAAATTGTAGGTTCGCTTAGGTTTGATTCGTTAAAAAATTGATACACATATATAGATATACTTACAAATCCTTATCCTGATAAGTGGACCTTATTTCAGGATAAATGGATTTTGTCTTAGGATAAGTGGACTTCGTCTGTTAGTGAATATTGACAGGATGAGTAGATTTTATCTCGATTTTAACTATCCCGAAATAACTTGTCACATTTTGCTTACAACATCCATTATCTATATGTTGGTACTTTTTCCTTCTTTACCCTCAAATCAACAAAACAAGTATAAACCTTACTTATCGCTTATCCCTACCTTATTCCCTATCCGAATGGGTATAAAAATATAATTATCATTATTTTTTTCAAAGAGAGGAATCCTTATTAATCTATTTTTTCCAAAAGATGATGAAGAATTATACAACGAAAAAATGTGAATAATTATTATAATTATACATATTATATATTTCCATTTCTTTTCTTTTCACTCCCTCTTATGGCGTGGGGGCGGGCAGACTGCCAGGGGCATGCACCTTGTCGAGTGGGATACTGTTACTTTACGGAAAGCGGATGGCGGTTTGGGCATTCGGAGATTGGATGCAATGAACGAAGCATTAATTTGGAAGTGGGTCTCGAAAATCCGGGGGTGCGGCGATGACCTTTGCTGCACTTTGATCTGTCATATTTACGACTGCTCTAGCTCGGTGGCTACTGGGCCTCATACTGGGATGCGCCCGTCCCCTTTTTGGCGGGGAATTTTGTCGATGCTCCCTCATTTTCACGAGTTCTTCCGACCCATCTTGGATAATGGCTTCACTTTTGCGTTCTGGTCCGATGATTGGACCAGCGTTGGGTCTCTCGCCATCTGATTCCCACGGTTGCATTGTCGGCGGACCGGGAGGCAAAGGTTGCTGAAGTGTGGTGTGATGGGAATTGGATGCCTCGCTTCTGCGCGAATTTTTTGGACCAGCATCTTGAAGATTTCCTTCGGTTGTGTGATTCATTAGCGAACTGTGAGGACCCCCGGGGGGAAGGGACCACTGGGCCTGGAAGGACTCATCGTTCTCAGTCAAGAAAGCTTATGCGGACATTCGCAGGCCTCCGCCTGCTCCCAACGAGGCTCTCGTTAAGGATTGTTCTATGATATGGGGGCTTCGCCTCACTGAGCGGATTGGTTTCTTCTTGTGGCTCTTCAAGCGCAAACACTTAATGACTCGGGACCAGTGCGCGAGGTTCTTTGGGTCTTCCTTTGAGTCCTGCTACCTGTGCGGGGCTAGCACGGAGTCGATGGACCATATGTTCTTTACTTGTTCCTGCACGGCCGGTTCTTGGGGTGACCTGGGCCTTGATTGGGTCAGCTCATCGTCCTTCGACGCCTTCTTGGACTCACTTCGTTCCATCCGTCATCGATCGCGGACGGAGATTTTGGGTCCGGTCTCTTTGCTATGGAGTATTTGGCTGGCTAGAAGTGCCATGGTGTTCTCGGGTCAAAGGTTTTATTCTGAGAATGTGTTGTATCAATCAAAGGCTTTTGTGGAAGCCTGGTTACTTCTGTGATGTCTTTTCTTGTTTTTTTCCTTTTTCCTTTTTTTAAGTTTTATTAATACATTGGGGAGGGCACCATAGCGTGCTACCCCCTCTTTTGGTCTTCAAAAAAAATATTTCCATTTCTTTTCTTTTCACTCCCTCTCATCACAGAATGCTCAAGTTCGATATTTGTTTAGGTTCGATTCGATTAAATAGATCTCTTGAAGTGATCTCTTTATTCTCTTCTCCAATGAAAAGCTTATGGTAATACTGCTTACATCTAGTCTCTATATCCTTCTGAGTAACAAGCACGTGTCCTTCCCATCTTTAATGTGTATCACTTAAGAAAGATCGTTGGTCTTCCCTTCTCTTGCTTTGGCCAATCTGAATGTATCCTTCTGACCCTCCTCCTTAGAGTCAAGCTTTATATACAAAAACTTCATAAGCTTTTGACTTAGCTTCACTTATAGCATTTTTTTGCTTCCTTATTCGTTATCTTGTAGTTTGTGATAGTTTCAATTGTTTTATCCTTATATATAACTTTAAAGCAAGCTCTTTTCATTTTAAACGTCTCTTACATTCATTCGCTCCACCACCAAGCCTCCTTTTGGCATGGGACTCCTCCCTTAGACTCGCATAACATCTCTTTGGCTACTCTTCGATTACAAGATGTTATCGCCTCCCATATCTCATTCGTACTTCCGTTATTATCCCAAGATAAGTCTTCTAAAACCTTCTTCTTGAAGTTTGATTGCTACCATCTACTTCTAATGATCTTGGGATCCATCCTTTTCTTTACCAACCATTTCAATTGCACATCCATGACTAGCAAGCGATATTAAGATGTCACGCTCTCACCTGGCATTACTTTGCAGTATTTGCAATACAAGTGATCTCTTCTCCTCATCGCAACTAATCTATCTGTATTTTACTCGGGCCCCTCTTATAAGTAAATAAATGTTCCTCCCTCTTCTTGAAGAGAGTGTTTGCTATGAAAAGGTCATAAGACATTACCAAATCTTGAATGATTTTTCCCTCTTCAATTCTATCTTTGAAACCATGGCCTCCATAAACATTAGCATACATTGAAGCATCCTTTCCCACAAGTCCATTAAGATCTCCACCTAGGCAAATCATCTCGTTTTATAGGATTCCTTGCATAATCTTATCCAAATCCTCCCAAAAAGCTTGTTTAATCCTTTCCTCTAAACCAATTTTTGGTGCATAAACTAAGATTATATTTATACCTTCTTCTTCCAGCACCAATTTTAGCAAAATAATCCTATGGACAAGCACTCCAACACCATTTCTACCCTTCTCTTTTCCTGAATAGCATAATTTACGGCATGTCTTCCCGATATCCCATGCTTTCTCTCCAACCTATTTTGTCTCCTATAGACATAGTATCTGAATATTCCTTCTTTCCATCGTATCTACTAAAGTGCCAATATTCCAACTAACTATCCGCAACTTCTTTTGCAACCTCTTTTGGACTAACTTCTTTACTCGTGTGTATCCATCATGCGAGAACCCTTACAAATTTTGGATAGCATATGGGCAGTGAGGCAGCAAAAATAGCTTATTTACAGGTGAACCCTTGTAAAATTTGAAATATATCCGGACAGCGATGCAGCGGCCCTTGCCAACTTCTCATTGCATTCGATGATGCAACTTATCGCTAGTAAGGAACGTCCTAATGAAATCTAAATGTTTGCTTAAATCCACGTTGAAAAGGGGGGAAGAGCCTAGGTTGTATCAAGCTCCGAAAATTGGGGGACCAAAGAAAAAAGTCTCAATTGGGTCGTGAGTTTTAAAAAAAATGGAGAGATTTTTTTCTAAGAAAACATATGGCAAAAAAGAAGACAGCTGCAAAAAAGGGAAGAGAATGGCTTCAAAAAAGGAAAAAGAAAATGATAAGCTAAAAAAAGTTTTGAGTCAACTTATTATTTTCGTTCCTCGTCTTCATTTTTCTTCTCCCAACTTGGTCAATATCGTTTATTCCGACCAGTATGAGAGAAAGGGGAAGTACTACGTAGAGTTTTACAGGTCAATTTTAGTTTCTACAATTCAGATTCATACAATGTCGTTCGGATAGATTCAGAGTCCAAGTTCGAGGCACTCCATATTCGAGTGACCTAATTCCTTCGAGTTCTCCAGACAGATATTCTTTTTCAGACGCATATGTGTGAGATCTATTTAAGAGGTCTCATCTTGATTTGGACTAAGGGTTTTTCATGTGATTCATAAGGACGTCATAGTAGGGATCTCATTTTTTGAGCCAGTATGGACTTAGGATTTTCATGTGGATTTATAGGGGCTCCATAATAGAGATTCCATTCTCCAAGCCAGTATGGGAGAGACCCAGTTCTCCGAAGAGGAGACTTTCAAACTCCATTCTCCGACGACCTTGACCTCTAATGAGGATATTTTCATAGCGTTTTCCGGATTGGCCTTTTAAATAGATTGAGCAGTTGCATGCCAAAGTTCTCCATATGAAGACTCATTTCAGTTTAGGTGACTCTAACAGACATAGTACATACCACAGAGTAAACGTTCTTCGACAAGGAGACTCGGTTCACACTCCAATCATTCCGTTCCTCCTTACTAGCACAGCATGAGAAGCAACGTCCTCAGCAAGCAGCCATGCATTGAGTTGATATCGTCCTGGTGTCTTGTAGTGTAAGTGAATTTTCTTTCTATTTGTCCAAGTTGACCATTGCATGCTCCAACTTGAGGGGGTGTTAGAATATATGTCGCATACATAAATGGGTAATTAGATCCCTTGAGAATCCAATTACTACATCCACAGATTTCATCACACATTTATTGTGAGTAGGATGTGTTCTTATTGGTGAGGCTATATAAGAAGTCATGCACCACCAGTAACAGTTGAGCTTGAGACAGATGAATACAGAATACTCAACACTTGAGCGGCCTCCTCTCATAGTTTCATCCCGCTCCTTACGAAGTAGGGTTTCATGTAAAATCCTAGTGCTCCTCAGTTCTTTAATTATTTATCTATGATACACCTTCACAGTATCGTTTTCTACACGTACGCCTCCCCTTCTGTAGATCACTGGGAATAGGCACATCAAGATCACTTGCAGCTTCCTCAACTTGTAAACTAGCCTCTTAAGAGGACGCCTATTCGTCCGGTAAAGTAACCTATTGCATGGGTAAATCGATAGTGCCATCAATAGAAATAATGTGCTCAGAATATATCTAGAGCATATTGGATGATAAAACAAGATCAAAGGGAACAGAGGGGGGCTTGTAAACGTAAAAACGTGGCAACAACTGAGCCAAGATACTAGGTGGTGGTGGTAGAGGTGGTAGTGCTAGTAGAGCCGGTGGAGGTGGTGAGGGTGGTGAAGGTGATGATAGGACTGGACATGGTGTGCCATAGGAGGAGGCATGTATACCTCCTCTCCGAAGTCCGGCGAAGCCAGCATGTCACATGTAGGAGAGAAATACATGAAAAATTCAAAAAAGGTGTCATCAACACCGATGTAGTACTTTCGTCTAACTAGGTCGAAGCAACCACACCCCTTCTGGGTACAAGAGTAGCCTACAAAGACACACTTGGCAGCTCTAGGAGAGAGCTTGTCATAACTAGGAGTCGTGTGGTGCATGAATGCCACATAGTTAAAAATACGAGGTTTAAGAAAGAACATGTCCTCGGGAAACGCGATCGAGAAAGGAACCTTCTCTCCTAAAACTAAAGATGGCATACAATTCACCAAGTAACAAACAGTGAAAACTGTATCACCCCAGAAAGAGCGGGGAGCATGATTCTGAATCGGAAAGATCATGGTCACATCAAGTGACGGTGTTTGCGTTCAGCAACATCGTTATATTGGGAAGTGTAAGCACGCAAGGTCCAATATGATGCCAAGATAAGAATTTAAAAAGTTGTAACGTGCAGAACTCTAAGGCACTATCAAAGCAAACAAACTTAACAATAGCAGAAAGATATTCTTTATTTCACTAATGGTTGATTGCATGACAGACCCAGCCTCGGACTTGTTTTCCAGAAGAAAAATCCATGATAGCCTATAAATATCATTCACAACTACAAGATAAAACATGTATCCTTAATGATCAGGAACATGATTGTGATCCCAGATATCAAAATGAACTAACTCAAGTAAATGACTGCAGCTATGACTTGCGACCAGATAAAGAGGACAGTGATGCTTCTCAAGCTAGCAAGCATCTCAGGAGAAGGTGGACCAAAAGGATATCTATGGGAGGATATGACACAGCTTATGCAGAGGAAGGTGACCAAAATGAAGATGCCATGTGTAAAGTGGGACTGCTCCAGTAGGAATGGAAGAAGCACAAGCATATGGAGATAGGACCAGTTTGTAGAGCACTCCTTGCTCACGATCACATCCAATCACCCTTTGTGTGAGTATGTTTTGAAATACAAGAGAAGAGGGGTCAAAATGGTACGACAATGCAAGTCCTTAGTGATTTGACTGATAGAAAGTAAATTCATCGAAAAATCAGGTGCGTTTAACACATTCTGCAGGCACATGGACAGTGTCAAATAAACCTCACCATGTCCTATAACAGGAGAATGAGTCACATCTGCAATGACAACTGATCTGCCATGAAAGATAGATTTCTATGAAGTAAACCGAGCCATGTCTCTACACAAATGGTGGGATGCACCAGAATCCATGATCCATTCTATCATATATGACATGCGACAACTGGTAAGAGCATAGGTCATACCTGAGGAGCTAGAAGATGCTCTGGTAGTGGCTGCAACATTTGTCGAACATGTAAGTGCACTAGTAGTGCAGGCAGCAGAGTCATTATCTCCCTCAAACGAGAGACAATATCATCTAAACTCGAATCTGTAGTAGTTGCTGAAGTAGTAGTAGGCTCAAATGGCTTGGCCACATGAGCAGGTGTAGGATATCCATGCTTCTAATAACACTAGGATCTTTCCCGCGCTTCGCGACGGTATTGATCAATTCAAAATAATTTTTATGTGAATTCAAAGATAAATTCGTAAGAATTCGGTATAAATTAAATTATTAATAGGCTCAGAATATCATTTTTCACGATATTGGAAATATCATTTCTTCGAAAGTTTGATGGATCATGTGCGGACAATAAAGCAAGAAATCGTCTATTCTAGAGCAGTCAAGAATTGTGATAGCCTCTGTATGTTTCAAAATCCAACTTCCACGGCTACGATGTAGAAATATGTAAAAAGAGTATGCAAAGATATAATCGCATGCAAAAAAAGCAAAAATAGAGAAACTTTCTGTAAGAAACTGGCCAAAATTCATAGCTGCACCCATAACCTCTCTCTTAAATTAAAAAACTGAAAAAAAAATCAAAAGAGAAGAACTCAAACACATATATACATATCCATACTCGAAAAGAAAAACAAAAATAAAAAAGAAGCCTCCTTTCACGGCTACCTTTCCAGAAGAACTGATTGTTCTTCCCCAAGTGAATAGGAAGTGGACTTCTCGGCGCTCCTTCATCCGATCCACGGATGTATACTTCTTGGATCCTTGTTCTTCATCTACAAATGGACACCATTTGTTTGTTTCATGATCTCTCTAATGGCTCACATCTACTTGATGGTGTCATAAGGAGGCATCGGGGTCTGGTGGTCTACTCCTCAGCGGTGGTGATGATGCCGCGCATTCTTTGAAGCTCGGATCTCCCGGTACCGTATTCCTCGTCACGCTCCAAGTGTTGTTTTATCTCCTTCAAGCAGAAGGTATTGATCTCCAGTGGTAGAGTTTGATGCTTTGTTTCGTGAAAAATGGAAGGCACCAGTAGATAAAATCGTGGCTCGAGATTCTTAGATATTGACCAGGATTTAGGGAATGGAATGAGTGAATGATCCTCAACGGAAGGAGAAGGAGGATGCGAATCTTATTCATGGAGAATCTAATGTGAACATTTGGTGGAAGGAGATGAAGAAGTAGATTGAGTGGGATGGAATCGAATCGAAAAGGAACATATATTGATCTCTGCTCAAAATCGTCCAGAGATGAAATCGAAGGATGAAATTGGATGAATATCGAAAATAATAATACAAAATCAAAACTAAATCAAAACCAAATCTATAATATGCGTACATGCATTGGAAACCGATGCAGTTGCTTGGGGTTGGAACCTCAGAGGAGTTCCGGTCGTTGCCTTGGCATGATGGTGGAGATCGCTGAGGCTGGATGCTTACGGCGAAGTATAGGAGCTTGTTGGCGATAGGTGATCGACTCCTCTCCCTCGACTCTCAGACCTCTCTCAATGGTGGTCGGAGTGGGGACAAAGAGGGAGTGGCTGTGGAAGATGGGTATGCGGATGTTGGAGGTGGCGCAGAGGTATCACGTGACAGAGTAGCCCACTCCGTAAGGCCGAGGGATTAGAAGGGGTTGTCGTGGTTGTACTTGTAAGAGCCACAGTTGACGGAGTAGAAGTCGTAGTCGAAGGTGCCGTAACACGCCTATGCCATCTCCCAACGGATGAGCTCGGGTCGGAGGAGGGGTTCCATGGGGTCGAAGTAGGCCCCGCCAGTCGTCCTTTCCCATGAGCTCCATAGCGTGCGAGGAAGAAAAGAGGGAAAAACGTTGGGTGCCATGTGTCCCTGGAAAAGGACATGCTGTTGGGAAAAAGGGTCTGCGCGCGCAGAGGAAGAAATGGGGAAAAGCTGGGGAGCTTCCACGTGTAAGAAGCGGCAAAGTTGTGATGGGGACTTCGCTATTCCGCGGGGGAGAAATGGGGAAAAGCTGAGAGGCTTCCACGTGTAGGAAGCAGGGACGAAGTTGCGGAGAACCGAGCTTTTACTTATGTATATAGATGTCTCCTTCGAATGACCAGGATGATGGCAATAGGTGCATAGATCATGCTGACGCCCGCATCCTCTGTCACGGGTACCACGCCCTCTGAACTGAGAAGTACCTCCTCTATCGCGAGATGCAGACATCATTGAGGAGGTTTGAGTGGTGGTAGGGGATCGGACAATGATCCTATCGAGACGATTGTAAGCTTCCTCCATAGGAGGGATAATTGCACTGACAAGGAGTTGGGTGCGTGATACCTCGTAATCAATGTCAAGAGCGACCAAAAAGACTCTAACCATGTGGCATTCCTGTATGACATCTGTTGCTCAGTAAATATAATCACTGGCATGAAGTTGTGAAGCTTCTCAAACATGTCATGAAGCGAAGAGTAGAAATTGTGCAGAGGACGACCATTCTATTTCGTCATGATGATATCAAACTACAACTGAAGTATCTTGACCTCATTCTTCGCTTGGTCATATGTGGTTGTCAGGATATCCTGCACTGCCTTGACTTGGACTGATTTACAATAGCATTGGCTATCTTCATGATGAGAGTCCCAGAGAGTCAAATACACATGTACGCATCATCCTGCTTCCAAGAAGCATTCTCCCCTAGCTTATTGGTCGGCTCTGGCTATGTTAGAATGTGCTCCTTATTATTTCACTGCATCAGAGTTAGAAACTGCATGGATCATAACTCATACTTGGTCCCATACATTTTGACGATGGGAGACGAGCCCTTGAAGGCACCAGACAAAGATAATATATCACACTTGCTCTCTAACATGATGATAAGATGCCAGAATGGAACTCGACTGGGGTTTGTAGACCAATCTGAATGAGTCTACAAGAACATATAGAGGATTGGTTGTATGTGCAGCATAGTTGGTGGCATGATCGGAGGGGTTGGAGAGCGAGGTTGGGTGGTGGCGAGGCCGAAGGTGGTAGCCATGTGACTAGGGGCTGCAAGGGAGGTGGCGGGAACGAATAGTGATGAGGATGTAGGGTGGATGGAGTTTGTTGCCTGCATCGGTGATGGCACTAGAGATAGCTGCAGTGAAGAAGGGGTTGGCAGTAAAGGTATCTATGGGGTTTGCGGGTAAGGTTGCAATGGGGCTGGTAGTGGCATCGATGGGGACACGATCGTCGGTAGCAGTGGGGAAGGTAGTGGACTCTACAGTGCTCAATTTTTGTAGATCCGTGTCTAACTCCTGAATCTTCAATTGGAAATGGTGCAAGATGGATAGCAAATACTTGGTATAGCTTCTTTCGACCTCAGCGCGCCGTTTACATTCCGTTGGACGGGATTCTTTGGCTGTGTGCCTACGCGAACGTCTGTATGGATTGTCAGATCATGCGGATGATCTGAGGGCCATGTTTTTATACCAATTGATGCAAACAGGAAAATTCAAATGGTGGAAAAAGTATGGTGGAGAACAATTGGAGGATACAATGAGAGAAGACTTGTCAGATGCGAGGGATTTGGAGGAGAAGAACCACGAAGACCTGTTGAGGGAGAAGAAAAGAAGGGGGAGAGATAAATCTCAATTTTTAATTAACTATAAATAATCTAAAATAATGGGTTATCATCCCCTTTATAATAGAGGTGGAATTGCAAAAAAAGAAAGAGAATAAAATTCAAATCCTAATCTACCCTAATTGGACTCTAATTAGCTCTAACTAGTTAATTGAATATCACAAATGCTCTTGTTATTTAAATGAAAATTGACATTGTAACAGACTCGATTGGACGTATATAAAAATTAACCCTAACTATAATTAATTTATTGACTCTAATTAAATGGCAAAGCCTTCTCCTACTTTTAAGTAGGATCGACTACATGGATTCTTGCTTAAATCCATAATGAAAAATCCGACTATTTTTACGTTGGTTGTCGGATAACTAGTGCAACCCCCACAAGGAGAGATTTGAACCCTAGTCTTTTGGGTGGTAGGCACAATGCATTACTACTGGATCATTGGAGTGGGTTATTGACTTTAATTAAGCAGGCGAAAAATTAAAATCCTAATTAATAAAATTGAATGGATGAATACCTTAATTGAGCCATAATTTATCATTCCATATAGAGTGAAGTGTATCCGACGTGAAAAAATGTTCCTTCACAATCTGGTAACAAGGATGAAGAATGCAAGCAAATATGTAGACTTGCCACTCGGATCTCCTTACCACATGTTCGGTACAAGATGAAGGCTATAAGATGGAAATTTCCTCATAGATATTAGTGAGATGTCAATAAAAATATTATGCAATATTTCCCATGAGAAGCAGACTAAATCCGAGTGTAGATATCCGCAAGTTGTGACTTATTAGTCTATTGAGAATAGGTATATGCTAGTTCATCCCACATGTCCTTCACGGTTGTCTTTGTACATGAGATTGGCCACAATGTGAGACTCGACGTTGTTGGTCATCCGTGTCATGACCTGATAGTTGTCCTCAACCTAGGATTCATAGTCTTTGTTTGTTTCTTTGTATAGCTTACTTTGTCAAGACAAAAATCTTCCTTTGATCGTCGATGAACATCTTGAAGGTTATGAGCGCTTGAGTATGATAGAAATCCCTTGAATCATTATAAAAAATGCGAAAAACATGAACTTGATCTTGCAGGAATCATGGACATCGTGGTCAGGGTGAGAGTCCAAAAAAGTATTGGATGCTTTATTCATGCATACGGAGGGTGATTAAGGCAGCAACCCTTCATGGAGAGAGATCCGCATATGGCGAAGAGAATGCATATTAGCTACGCAAGGGTCATGCGATAGAGAGGTTGTAACGGAGATGAGAGCATGTGTGTGGCCTATTGGCAGCAAGGAGAGGCCACGACAACAGGGGGTGCAGGGAGACGGCCTATAGTGCTAGGGTAGCATCCGCGGTGGGGAGGACTCGTGTAAGGCCTAGAGACAATAAGGAGGTCCGTGTGGGACCTAATGGCGACATGCGGGAGGGCTCGGTTGGTGTTGGTGTCGCACGTGGCCGAGAGAGAGAGAGAGAGAGAGAGAGAGAGAAAGGTTGGTAGTAACGATGGGATTTAAGTACAAACTTCGATATAAGACCATCGTTCTGATACCATGTGAAGAAAAACAGATGATGCAGTGGAATGAATTTCATTCATGGGGTAGAGTTTCGCCTTAGGGCCAATATGTAAAAATTACATAATAGTCTCCAAAGAATTACAATAAAAAGAGAGTAATAGACTAAACATAAAAAATAAACCAAAAATAAGTGAACACTAATAAGATCAACGCAGGAATTTGGTACTTATTTGAGAGGTTCTCTTCTATATTGTGATCGGGAGTAAAATTACTGTTGAGAGGTTGAATTGGCTTAAGAAGGGCACGCATAATCTTTTAAAGAGGTTATTGGTCAACAAAGTGTCTGTGGAGTTGTTGCAACTGATGACTTAAAAGTGGAGGTCGATTGGCACTCAGCTGCGAGAAGGAGATGCAAGTGCATGTTTCTTTCACCTTTCCTGCTAACAATTATAAATTGTTTTTTATAGGTCTCGAGTGAAGCATCTTAGATTATTTACAAGGAAGAGGTTATATAGCCAATGGTGGTAGACAAATAACATTCTCGAGCAATGGTCTTGAGGATAAAATATCTCTTACAGATAAAATTACAATTGAAGAGTTCAAGAGGTTTGTATGCCTACACAAGAGCGTTTTCTAGGCCCTGATGGACTTCTGGACTTCATTTATACATAATTATGGAGTTTGCTGACTGTTGATGTTATTGAGGCGATAAAGAAGTTCCTAGAGGGAACCCTGAGTTTAATCGGCTTAATAGATCGTTCATTCTTGTTTCTTCTACCAAGCAAAGTCTTCTGGAAAAAGTCGATAATTATCTATATCAATCCCTTTCTAAATCCATCTATCTTGATAGAGTTTCTTTTAATGAAATTTTATGGACGACTTCTAACCTCCAAGAGTAATCCTTTCACTTCCAAACAAATAAACATATAAATAAAATAATCCCATTAAAAGTAAATAAAGAAAACATCAAAAAGACTTGCACTTCCAGCAAAATATAATTGATCTAGGCCTCAAAGCCCGTGGCTAAAATGCCCTTCAAGCAAAATGTAGATTTAACGTCATACGTCAACTTTCAATATGAAATACGCTCTTAGTAACAAGATATCGTTACTAAATAAACCCCAGAGATCTGTGAACCACGATAATCTTGTAAAAGAAGAACCAAGTTTCCACAGGGGTTGTAATCAAAGGCACGGAAATACGCATGTTTGTTCTTCGTTCTCAGACTTAGCATGAAGACACATTATGAAGACACCAATAGCATTATGTTACTTTGCACTGATCTCTGGAAAGTTCGAAAGGATGCCCACTTACTCGGTGGGAGTGGGATGAGGTTGAGGGGCAGGGGCGTTCCACTGCGATGGGGCGAGGGCCTTCTTGATGGAGAGCGCATGGATGTGCTGGAGCTGCTCTGCCAGGGCCCCGTTCACCATCCGGTGCCTCTCCAGAAGCCGCTTCCCCTCGAACTTCGCCGTCACTATTTCTATCTCGAAACTCGCCCCGCACCTGTTCTTTTTTTAATGGTTTAGACAAGAAGAGGAAGAAGAGGATGTCATTTCCAATATACACAAAAATGTGGAAGGAGCGAGAGGTGAGAAAGGATCGCTGACCCTCCGGATGTGTCGATTACTTGCTGCAAAATGATGAAGGCGGAATTCGTTAGTTAGGGATTCGGGGAGGAGAGAGAGAAAGAGACGCGAACAAAAAGGATGGATTCAAGATAAGCTATATTACGAGGTGAGTGGGTTCCATTGCTGCGGTGAGAGCGGCCTCGACATCCTCCTTGGAGACCCCCGCCATGGCCGACCAACCACAAAGGTCAAACTTCCTCTCTCCTATTCCACAGCACACTCCTGGTCTGAAGAGGAACTCCGCCGGCTTTTACAAAAAAAAATGGACCGCCGGGGACGGAACAGGACTCAAACTTGACCTGCATCGTGCGTGGCATCTATTCGGAAATTACAATCATCGTTCACAGATTATCAACTTTATTTTCTGTTATTTTACGATTAAAACGTGGTCAAAAAACAAATGATTGATATTTATATGAACATGATTTTATTATATATGATATTTTATTTCTTACTGATGCGTGAATAACTAAGAACTTGAAGAAGAAAAAAAGCATTTCTTGAAATAAGATTGATAGAACATTACAAGCAATGTCTCTTGTATAGATTGATACAACACCGCAGGCAACTTTAAAAATCTGAGCTCAAATAGATGATTAATCAAGTATTTTAATGTGGATTCATAATTACATATCTGAAAAGTTTTAAAGTTCGAACAGAGATCGAGATTTTTCTCTTGTAAGCACCTGAAATCGCGAGAGACTGGTTGCAGAACGGTCTGCGATGCCACGTGGTGATTTTGGGATTGGTTGAAGGGTGCAATCATGTTACTAATAACCAAACCATCTAGTGGATGCTCTGCAATTTGCCCAAGCACATGACTTAAGTCGTGTGTGGGCCTTGGGCGGATGGACGGTTGAATTGTAGGAGGGATAAATCGAGTAGCCTTGTTGACGCATCACGGTGCGTTAGTATGGGCGCAAGGTGATGCTCATCTCGATCTTAGTCATCCAGTGATGGACGGACATAATTGTCGGTGAGAGGAGATCATAAGGATGTTGCTCTACTCCTCTCCTCTTCTTTGTCTTCTTGAGCCGCCGGAGAGGGATGGACACGAGGGATGTAGGTTCGACGAGAGGTTGGAGGCAGCAATGTTAGCGTGCTGATGACATGGTGCTCCAGTGTCCTGACAATCAAAAAGAAAGCTCAAGAAGATGACTCATCTTAGGTGTTAATGATAAAAAAAAGGTGACGTGAGTGGTTGGGTGCTCTTGCGATGGAGGGGGGAACTCCCCTCCGGTCAAGATTCGGTTGGAGGTTTAGGGAGGATGCGTAGGAGTAACAGAGTAGCAGAAGTTTGCAATGAAGGTAATACCGAGTTCTGGAGAAGAAGGATTGGGTTGGGTTACTGGTGGTTTCTGCTAACAATAAAAACACTAAGTTGTATGCAACTAAAATAAAAGAAAATTAAAGCAACGGATAAAGAAACTTGGGATCACGGTTTTCCTGCGAGCACAAGTGACCGTGGTCATATGATCAGCGACAACACCAAAAGATAATGAAGCAAAGCTCCGATGCAGGTGGTCGAAATTGCATGGATCACGCAGACATGTTGGCCTCGTAGTGGCTTCAATCGTTCATCTCCGATACGTCACACCATTTCTTTTTTTAAAAATGATCAGGATTCATTCATCATTTAACTAAGCACAACCCTCATTCAAAGGAGAAACACCGAGATGCTTAATGTTTAGAGTAAAATACGGAGGAGGGGCATGCACATGCATAGAACACAAATAGCAAAAGATTGTGGTTCTTGAAGAAAAACAAAGTATTCTAATGTAGTAAAAGACTAGAACTTCCAATGATCCTCCAATAAGTTCATTCAAATTCTTCTAGTTGCCAAAATAGGTATGATTACTTTTGCACTAGAGAGTGGAGTGTTCATCTCTTGCACTTGATTCCCTTTTCCTGGGGTGGAAGAAAGGCTCCATAGAACCTAAATAGAACATTGTATATCGATTTATTATTAGGAGTTAAGGTCTGACATTTCCAGTGATATAGGTCTTGTAGCCTCCTCATAAAGTTCCAGATTCATTCTTATCAACAAATTTAATTGACCTCTTTGGCTAACTCCTTAATGATGGGAGAATATTGTGATAATAAGCCCTACAATGGCTTTCCCGATAGAATAGAATAGTATTTCTCTCAATGCAAGAGAATTCCAATCAAAGAAAGTTGATGAATATGTGATTCATCAATTAAAATTTGAAAATAGAGCTTCGTTCCCAAGTAATTACATTTACTCATTTTATTCCATTTTTAGCATTCATGCATGTGTAAATAATCTCCATGTTTTATCATCGATACTTGCATCATAAACTTTGTGTACATTTTCGCTTGTATACTAACATAACTTCCCACATTTTTTATTTATTTTATACTAACACAAAATAAAGTAAAATCAACTCCATTATGCATGTATCACTAACATGAATAAAGGGAAAATATTAGAAAAATATTGCGTTCTATAATTAATAAAAAAACCAAACCCTGGTTCAGAGAAAAAACTACAAAGACAAATACCTCACACATGCAGTCTCATGTGAACCTATATTCATTTTTGAACTATTATACATTGAATTATATTCAAAATAAGATCAAATTCAAAGAATCGGAGTTCATGTGCTAAATTTGGATTTTGGGTCCTCATTGTATATTGTATATATTGTTCGACCTTGATATTATCATTTCATGTACAAAATTAACTCTTTTTAATTTATTCCTTTTCAATTTATTTTCTTTGATTTATACTTTAATAAAAGTGTATAAAAATCCAAATATAAAATGAATTAAAAATCATAGAAATTGAATCATTCTTAGTATGTATAAAGAATCTACACATAAGTCCCATTTCTTTTATTCTTTATTTTATTAATTATTAAAAATATTAAAATTAAATTAATGTGTAAATGTTTCTTTATATTATAATTTATTTTATTTTTAATTTTCTCTTATTAGAAAAACATAAAAATTGCAAACCTAAAAAATTGATGTTCTATGTACATAGAATACCACAAAAAAATACAATTTGTACAAGATGACGTCTTTAGGTTTTAGTTTCTTCATAAAAGTTGTAGATTTCATTGAGATGAACAACTTTCATGAAGAGTACTTTTTGATTTTATGCAATTTACTTTTTATTTTATTTTTTATTTTTGTGGGATTGACACGTGGCTGCTCCTAGAGCCGCTATGCATCCCCCCACTTAACTCACTCAGTCGCCCTTCTTTTGGGCCTTTGGATGAGGTACTAGTCATCCAACAACCTAGATCATATTCCTTTTTATTTTCTTATATATTTTTTATTTCTTTTATCAATCTCTTGGCCACATGTTCACATCTCGGTCGCTCGATCTCAGCCAAGTGAATGGCCAAGCACTGGTCATCTCCACCAACTCCTCCACTTACTACAACCTCCGCTCCTCCGCCTTTCCCTCCCATCGACACCCACAACTTCCATATATGCCTTCCTCGCTTCCCATGATGTTTCCCTCTCCTCCATGTGCACCATATCGCCACAACACCTCAAAACCCTCTCGTTGTCGGCCTCTGATCAACATTTGCCATCATGAGAGAGGGAGATCCTCCAGCTTTGATTTCGGTTTGGTAACAATGTACCAGACCCTCAAGGGTGATGATGAGAGCCTCTTATTTCTATAGGCGAGATCCAGAGGATCTTTGAACCTCCGCTACTGCTCTCCTCCTCGAGCAAATCAATCGAGCTCACCACCTCCGCCACATGGTTTGAGCGAAGATTGGGAAATTGACATCATAATTCCATCCTCGGGCGATCAACACCCATCACATGTATAGTCCTTCTCTCCTCCATATGTTTCTTTTGTATTTATCTTCTTCTATTTCCTTGATTCTGCTACATCTTCCCCCAAATCGATTTCATCATCATTTTTGATTTTATCTCCATCTTTACACCTGAGACCACCCTCCTCCTCTGCCGTAACCTCCACTGTGAACCATCTCGTCCCTTATAAAGGGTCGAGCCCGATCATGTCCTCCACATTCCCCATACGCAGGACCTCTACCACATTCCCCCTCCTGCTAGTTTCCTTGCTCTAATATTTGTAGGAGGAATCACGAGGTTTGCTCTACCGCCATCAAGACATCATCGCATACCCGTAGGAGCATTATAAGTCCACATCATCTCATCATATGGCCGCTGAGCTTCAAACATGCAAACAGAGACCATTTCTAAGCAGAGGAATGCCTTTGCACCGCCTTTCCCCAATTTGCACCACCTCCTCCAACTTTCAGCATCTTGGACGTGTGTTGGTCGAGATTAGACCTTACTCCTCGAGTCCACCGCCTGCCCGATCTCTGGGATCTTCAAGAATCGTAACAAACTTCATTGTCTCCTCTTTCGTTGCTAGTCACACCATCCACCGAAGGGACTCACAGTTCCTATGAGCAGCAGGTCATCTGTTGTAGCTCCCAGTCATGTATCAGCCACTTCGATATCCGAGGAGCCTCATCGTCTCAAGAAGATTTAGCAGAGCCCCTCAGACACCAACGTCGTGACAAACCACCTCTTTTACAAAAGCATACCAACAAGAGAAAGAAGCTACAGGCATCGCCCCATCTCCATTAGGCAGCTCACAGGTGATCGCTTCACATTGCACCACTATCCGAGACTCCTTCCACACCTCGGATTGAGCCGATAGCTTTGGCCATGCGAAGCAATGCCCCCGCACCACGTGGAGTTTTTGGAGATGAGTTGTGTGTTGCTCAAGTGCCTGATTAAGTGATTTTGGGTCATTTTACATCTCACACCACACACTTATTGGATTTCACATCCAAGCCTCACCCAATGTGCAAGCCACGTGGCCGCTCGAATAATTTACATAAAAACCCCAACGGGTTTTGGTAATAACATTTTCATACTTTTTTATTTTATTTCAATGGGTTAATGTTGCAACTTCGCATTAAGACCCATATATTTAAGCATTTAAACAAACCATCATTTCTCATCAATTCAAAATTTCAAAATTTTCATTGTGTAAACTAATTAATTCTTTGTATAGTGGTTATTTATTTGTATTTAGGAGCTTGCATTAATTTGCTAAAATTCGTTTATTGTGAAATTGCATATTTTACCCGTCTACGAGTAATTAAATCATAATAAATCACATCTTGCTCCAAAAATTCATCAAAAAGTAAACTTTGTAGAATTATTTATTTTATGGCTTATGTACAAGTTCCATTATTGCGAGCATCGATTGCCTCAAATAAATAGTATTATGATTTTAGTAATCGGTTTTTAATTGACAACCCTATAGTATTTTTAGGAAATTTCACTTCCCCATATGCATCTTATTTAGATCTATCTAGGGTAATCTTGATTTTTGGAAATATGCATGTTTGATATTTATTAAAATTCATTAACTCTAGATAACTCTACTTGCATTGTTTAATTCACCATAATTTCATGTTGCATAAGAACATTACAAAAATTTCATTGTAGATTAATATTGTATGCAGTAACATTCTTGCCAAGTTTTAGTATTTTTGGAACTAATTTGGATGCTATTTTGTGAAAACACCCTTAAACTTAATTGGAATTACATTTGTGTCTCAATTGCATACAAATTTCTAAAAAAATACCCATATAAAGCCTAACACCTAAATTATCCGAAAAATTATCTTAAGGATATAGTTGCCTCCTTAATATCAACCTTGGACTTGCCCAAGCAAAATAAATTTCTGCCACCTTTTGCATTTACTCACTTCATTAACTATGATTTTTTTATCAGTCAGTAATTGTCCACCTACAATGCATTGATTCCACTATATTAGCAAGGTATTTTACGGGTTTCTCAGATGGCTTAGGATAAATTATAGAAATTTTAGAAGTTAGGTTTTTTACCTCTTGGGCATTCTTGTGAATTGCTTCATTTATTTTTCAGCATTTTTTCTTATTTATTTTATTAATGTTGTCTCTCTAATAAATCTTCCTGGTGGACCGGAGCGACTATCTAGGTGGTCGAACAACTTTGGAGCATTGAAAATCGACAATTCGGGAAACGAGACGACTAAGGAGCATAAAAATTAAGATCGAGTCAAGTCTTGAAAGAGTGTAGAGTCTTTGACTAGTAATTCCACATTTGTTTAATTATTATAAATAATTGTAATAATTACATTTTTACAGTGGTTCACTTTTGGGATCTCGTGTGTGTCAGACTTGGACATTTTTTCTCTTGTGGTGCGTCGAGACTTGTTTCACTCTCGTGTGGATGGTGGGACTCGACTTGAGTGGCTCGTTAGTTAGAACTACACTTGCGACTCTTAGAGTTTTTTCATAAGTCAAATATTATCTTCTTATGCTCGTAAAATCTAGGAACACACTTCACATTTAATTAGATGCAACTGTAGAACATTTCACTTAGTCAAATATTCAACTCAATTCTTCATGACTAGTAGTAGTTTCTACTAGGTGTGGCTTCCTCTCTTGCATTTGTGTTTACTGTAAAAAAAATCAATTTTGTATTGTGTCCCACATATAGAGATCTAGGAAGCACTGGTAGTCTCCTAACTTGCCATTCGTCATTATTTTTCGACTTTGCATCAGCTTTTTCGATCTCCTTCCTCTGATGTTTACAAATTAGGAAATTTAAAGGAATTAGGAATGCCGATAGGCGTGCTGAGTGGTGGATTAAATTATAAGTGACATCCAACTTCAAATCGGGATTGTAAATACCCATCTTGTAGAAATTGCAAGCATTTACGAGAATCTTGAGTTTATGGAAGGTCTCGATGATGGGGAGTGTTTTGGGGTTGGAGAGGGCCTGAGTGATTGGAAGACTCGAACCAAGTGGAGGAGGTTGGGGAGGAACTTGAGACTGATGTGGGCTATGGTGATGGACAGAGGACCTTGGAGTAGGCTGGCGAGAATGTGTGACACTAGAAGGTGTCCCTACCAAACGAATGTAATGCGTATACAATGGAGGGACATCTACACCAGTCACAAGCAAGTAAGAAACAAGCCTTGTGACATCTTCATCACACTCATTTGTAGTAGAAACAAGCATGTAAGGTAATTAATCATGACTATTCGTAAAAAAATACCTTATTAGTAGATGAACCATATTATCGATGTCTGGGGTAGGACCATCGTCATGACGTGATCGGCTCCCACTCCTTCTGGAACCTCGTCCACACGTCATAGGCATTTCATGTATGCATGGATATGTCATTGCATAAACTTTTCAGAAAGAGATATTAAAAATGAAGATATAGAGAATCCATTCTTAGTCAACTCATGTCACAAATGATTATACAGATACATTGCTACATTAAGCGGTCACTCACAGTCTGAAAACAAAGTAGATTTCATGATTCATCTGTATTCATATGTTCATTACAATCGATATAAATATGTGACATTTTCTTTAATACAGTAAAACGATAATCTCTTTTTTGCTTCTTTCCCAATATCAGCATATAACATATCTAATCAATTTGTGAGATAAGGACAAATTGTTTGAATCTTCGAAAATATTTTCGAGGAATGTCATCTACAATATCATGTATACGGTCAACAACCGCACCATGCTATGGATCATACCAGTCACAAGAAAACGTGAATAGCTTATTAGGAGCAAACATATGATATTCAAGCTCAAGCACCTCCTTACGAGTCCCGTAGTAATTCAAACTGGCCTCACTGTAACACGATCCTTTCACCATAACATATGAGTTGTATCACTGTATGTACTTAAGCTTGTAGTTATGTCCAAACAATGAAATCCCCCCCCCACACACTTAATTCACATAGCCACCTTTCTTTTGGGTCGTTGGACGAGGTACCCCTTCACCCAATGATCCAGATCATACTCCCTTTTATTTTATTTTCTTTTATATTTCTTTTATATTTATATTTATTTCTTTCTTTAATCAATCTCTTGTCCACGTGTTCACTTCTCAACCTCGACCAGTTGAATAGTCGAGAACCGGTCGTCTCCTCCGACACCTCCACCCTCCTGCGACCTATGCTCCTCTAGCTCTCTTCGACAGCCACGACTTCCATCTCTGACTTAATCGCTTCTCCATAATGTTCCCATCTCCTTCACACACCACATCGCCACGACACCACAAAAACCTCTCACCATCAACCTTTGATCATCGTTTGTTATCACGAGAGAGGGAGATCCTCCAGCTTTGGGTCTGATTTGGTGACAACGTACCAGACCCTCGATGGCGACAACAAGAGCCTCTTCCTATTGGTGAGATCCAAAGGATCTTTGACCTCTTCTATTGATATCCTTCCCGAGAAGATCAGTCGAGCTTACCACCGCTGTTGTAGGAATTGAACAAAAACAACTCACACATCTTTCTTTCTTTTCATTCAATTTAAAGGGAGGTACCAAACTTGCACGTTACAAAAAATAAAAAAGAAACGTAACCCATGCACATAACCCATGCAGATGCACGTTAAAGGAAAAAAATGGACATAGTGATTTATGCTCAAAATTACGATGCGAGATTATTCACTCGAAACGGACATGCAGACGTGGTGAATGCTTATGCAATGATGAAATCATAACCACTCAGGAGAATATTCAATATTCTCCCCCCTTATCCTGAAGTGGTCCAAGGTTACGAACACCAAGTAGATGTCGCATCGTACCCAACTTTGTAGCCGACAAAGCTTTTGTCAAGGGGTCAGCTCGTTGTTCTTCCGTACGAATGAAGTCAACAACAATCTGTCCTCTCTCGATGCATTCACGAATAAAGTGGAACCAGGTGTCAATATGCTTGTTGCGTCCATGGAATATCGGGTTCTTCATTAGCGCGATTGTCGATTTGTTGTCGACAAATACCTTCACAGGTTTCGGCTCCTTTCCAATCAACTCAGCCAGCAGACCTTGGAGCCAAAGCGCTTGACATGCCGCCATTGTAGCTGCCATCAGCTCGGCCTCACAAGATGATAGTGCCACAGTCTTATGCTTTTGCGAATTCCATGTAACAATGCTCTCATTGATATAAAATGCCATACCTCCGGTGCTCTTACGATAGTCTAGATCTCCAGCCAGATCACTATCTGTGTAGCCGGTGATCACCTCGCTTTCTGCTTTTCTAGCATATACCAACCCATATTATATTGTCCCCTTGAGATATCTCAAGATTTGTTTGACAACATTGTGATGCATTACGGTGGGTCGTTCCATGAACCGACTTGCCACCCCAACTGCGAAAGCCATATCCGACCTAGTTTGGAGGAGATACCTGACACATCCGATGACCCGACGATACTCCGTGGCATCCATCGGATGTCCTTCAGCATCTTTGTGTAGCAGCGTCCTCGGCTCCATGGGATACATGGTGGGGTTACATTCATGCATGTCGAACTGTTCCAACACTTTCTTTGCATATGTTGCTTGCTTTACAGAGATCCCATCTTCACCCTGTGTTACTTCAATGCCGAGGTAGTGGTGTAGCAAATCAAGGTCACTCATCTCAAACTCGGTCATCATTTGCTTCTTGAATTCAGCAATAGCACATGGATCTCGTCCTGCCACAATTAAGTCATCTACGTACACCCCCACAATAATACCAGTACGATCTTCCCCTCGGGTGTACACGTCTTGTTCATGTTTACATCTTGAAAAACCGAGTTCCTTCAAGCTCCGATCAAGACGAGCATTCCATGCTCGCGGCGCTTGCCGGAGGCCATACAACGCCTTATGTAACTTGTACACAAGGTGCTCCTTACCCTGTACTACAAACCCTTCCAGTTGTTTAACGTAAACTTCCTCCTGTAGTTCTCCGTTGAGAAAAGCTGACTTGACATCTAAGTGATGCACCTGCCATCCACGGTTTGCCGCGACAGCAAGGATGACACGAATTGCGTCCAGTCGAGCAACTGGTGCAAACACTTCCCCGAAGTCGACACCTTGATGTTGCACGTAGCCTTTAGCGACCAATCTTGCCTTGTGTTTGATCACCTCTCCTTCAGAGTTCCTCTTGAGTTTGAATACCCATTTGAGGCCAATTGCTTTCTGTCCAACCAGAAGTTTTTCAAGATACCAAGTCCCATTCTTCTCTATTGACTCAATCTCCTTGCTCATTGCATCTTCCCAATCTTGTTGTCCAACCGCTTCACGATAGCATGATGGCTCCTCCATCTCCATCAGCAATAGATCCTCCTCAGATTCTTCATCAGCCAAATCAACATGACGAGCTTCTTTCATGATGTCCTCAATGAGCCTGTATCGAACTGGACCATCGTGGGACTCATCGTCACCAGCCGACCTAATGGCATTGAGCCCCTGTGACTCTCGATTTGGTGTAGAATTCGGTGAAGTTGTTGGTGCGGTTGGTATCGTGGTATGCGATGCCATGTCGCCCTCCGCTGCCTCCTGTGTTGTGGTCAATGGCCCAAGCGTTGTGGCGTCGCAAGCCTCCTCTGGCATGGTAGTAGAGATCCCTGACTCAGCATCTCCATTTCTTGTCGTAGTAGCGTTATTAACCGCTGCGAAAACCATTTCACTGATGATGAATTCCGATGACTTTTCAGCCTCTGCACCTGCATTCCAACACCAAGGCACATTCTCCTCGAATTATACATCACGACTTACAGTGACTTTGTTTTGTCGTGGATCAAACAATCGGTGGGCCTTGCTCCCATCCTCAATGCCAAGATACACCATCGCTTTGTTGCGATCATCGAGCTTCTTCATGTGTGGAGTGGTGATCTTCGCATGTGCCGTGCAACCAAACACTCGAATGTGTCCTAGGTACGGTTTCCTTCCATTCCAAGCTTCAAATGGAGTGCGGTTGCCCATCGCTTTTGTCGGTAGCCGATTCAGGAGATAGACTGCGTGCCTCACTGCCTCCCCCCCAAAACTCCCGGCATTGACATACTCTTTAATAAGGATCAAGCCATGTCCATCACTGTGCGATTTCTCCTTTCCACCACTCCATTCTGTTGTGGTGTGTACGGGGCAGTGAAGTGTCTAACAATACCGGCATCTTCACAGAGTTGAGTGAACTCGGCTGAGAGAAACTCTCCCCCCGATCTGTGCATAGTGTCTTGATCCTGCTATCACATGTGTTTTCCACCATTGCCTTGAATTTGGTGAATACCGAGAACGCTTGATCCTTTGATCGGAGTGCATATATCCACATCCGACGAGAGTAATCATCAACAAGAAGCATGAAGTATTGATTACCTCCTATCGTCGTTGGTGTGATTGGGCCACATAGATCTCCATGGATCAATGAGTGGCTTCTCCGCACGATAATTAGCATCCTTTGGGAACGGATGCCTAGCCTGCTTTGCCACCAAACAATCATGGCAGACTTGGTGTGGGTGAATGATTGATGGCACTCCCCTGACCATCTCCTTGTCGTCCAACATCTTCAATGCCTGGAAATTGATATGACCCAACCGTGCGTGCCATAGCCATGCTGGGTCTTCCAAGCTCGCCAAGAGGTAGATGGGATGAGCTAGTTTGAGCTCGATCTTGTAGAGGCGATTTTCTGAGCGCCTCACCTTCATAATCAACTGCATGTGGCTTTTAGCAAACACCTCGAGTACATCTTCATCCATGATCACCTTGTGGCCACTCTTTGTTAATTGGCCCAAGTTAATCATGTTGCTTTGTAGATTGGGGATGTAGTACACATCCTCAAGAAGCCATTGCTCACCATTTTTGCAAGCAAAGAGGATGGAACCCATTCTTTTGATTTCCACGGATCTCCCATCGCCAAATCTTACCCTCCCGGTGACATTTTCATCCACTTCTTGGAAATTATTCTTGTCACCGGTCATGTGATTGCTTGCTCCATTATCTAGGAATCAGATGGCGCTATGGTTGGCATGGTGCAGCTTCGGCCACACGTGATCTTCGTTTAACAACTGAATGTCTTGAGTTTGCTGTGGTAACAAAATTCCATGTTGTGGTATCTCCTCAGAAGCAGCAAGGAGTAACACCGATTCTAAATCATAGGTTTGTGCGAGATGGGCGTCTGCTTTCTTCTCAGGTGACTTACATTGCGATGCGTAGTGCCCCATCTCATGACAATTGAAACAACGAATGTGGCTCTTGTCACGTCCGCCATTGCCGCGACCACGACTCCCACCACCTGTTGGAGCCTTGCCCTTCTGGCCTGTGAAAAAATCACCGTTGTTGCCTCTCTTTTGCTTCGCTTCCCACTCTGCTTGAGTGAGAAGTAACTGGCCGTTAAAGGTTACACCGGTTTTAGTCCCACGCAGACGCGTGCGCTCGTCGAATGCCTTCAACCGAGAGAGCGCCTCCTCGAACAACATCGTGTCGATGTCGCAAAACTGTTCGATGCCAGCGATGACGGGCAAGTACCGGTGCGGCATAGTATCGAATAGTTTTTTTACCATGGTCGTGTCATCTAGTGTGCCGCCGACATTGGTGTACCTCACCGACATCGTGGTCAGCCTTCCTGCGTAATCGTCGAGGGATTCTCCATCACTGATCCGCATGGCATCGAAGTCGCTCTTCAATGCCCTGAGCCGAGCATTCTTGACACGATCAGCTCCAACAAATCTTGTTTTTAAGGCCTCCCAAATCTCCTTCGATGATGTCTTCATAGCGACCTGCATGAGGATATCCTCGGGAAGAGCTTGGAGTAGATGCGCCTTAGCCTTTTTGTCGAGCTTGATGTCGAGCTTGATGTCGATGGTATGAGTGAATACTCCCGCCTCCGCTACCGCCACTAGCACCTCCGCCTGTTTGGATCATCGCCATCCTCGCCTAAGCCTCAGAAAGGTCGTGGCTCTGTACCAAATGTAGGAATTGAACAAAAACAACTCACGCATCTTGCTTTCTTTTCATTCAATTTAAAGGGAGGTGCCAAACTTGCACGTTACAAAAAATAAAAAAAGAAACGTAACCCATGCACATAACCCATGCAGATGCACGTTAAAGGAGAAAAACGGACATAGTGATTTATGCTCAAAATTAAGATGCGAGATTATTCACTCAAAACGGACATGCAGACGTGGTGAATGCTCCTGCAATGATGAAATCATAACCACTCAGGAGAATATTCAATAGCTGCCACGTAGTTTGAGCGAAGATCGAGATATCACCGTCAAATTTCACCCCATGCGATAAACACCAATCGTAAGTATAGTCCTTCTCTCCTTCATCTGATACTTCTTGATTTCTCTTCTTTTATTTCCCGGATTTCGCTACATCCTCCCCGAGATCGATTTCATCTTTGTTATTTGATTTTATCTCCATCTTTACGCCCGAGACCACCCTCCTCCAGCGTAACCTCCACTGCAAACCACCGTGTCCCTCGCAAAGGGTCGAGATCGATAAGATCCGCCGCATCCCCCATTCGCATGACCTCTACCCTGTTCGCACTCCCCCTAGTTTCCTTGCTCTAACATTTGCAGGAGGAATTACCCTGCTATCGTCAAGCCATCATTGCATACCCATAGGAGCAGCATCATCCCATCATCTGGACACTGAGCTTCTTCAAACCTACAGACACATACCATCTCCAAGCGGAGGAATGACTTCACACCACCTTTCCTCTATTCGCACCGCCTCCTCCGACCTTTAGCATCTCGACGTGTCTCAGCTAAGACTGCACCTTGCTCCTTAAATCCACCACCCACGCAAACTCTATGATATTCAAGAATCGCAATAGCCTTCATCGTCTACTCCTCCGTTGCGTAGTCACTCCATCCACCGAAGGGACACAAAGTTCCTCCGAGCAGCAGGGCATCTGCTGTAACTAACAGTCATGTGTCGACCACTCCGACATCTGAGAGCCTCGTTGTCTCAAGACAAGAGAAAGAAGCTACAGGCACCGCCAGTTCTCCACTGGGCGACTCATAGGCGATTACGTGCACACTGCACTCCTATCCGAGCCTCGTTCCACGCCTTGAGTCGAGCCGGCAGTTTTGGCCACGTGAAGCGGTGCCAGCATGCCACGTGGAGCTTCGGAAATGAGGTGTGGGTTGCTCACGTGCACGATCACGCTTTTTGGATCATTTTGCATCTCACGTCCGTGCTCCTTGGATTTCGCATCTAAGCCCCATCTCATGTGTGCTCCTTGTTAGATCTGGTCAAAGTGCAGATCGGGACATGAGCTGAGCCGAACGGACCGAGATTCTAAAACCTCCTATCCATGACCCGACCCGTACCATGAGTCATACTTCAAGGCTCAAGTCCGACCCATGTATGGGACGGGCTAGGCCGTGTCGGGCCATGGACCGAATGTAAATTTTTCCCTATTTTTAATCTAATTTATAGAGATACATAAGTTCTTTTAATATCATTTAATCATTGTAGATCTAAGTTAGAATAATATGTGTTACTTGACATGTAAATTATGAAAAAAATGATATAATATTGTTTATGAAAATAAAAACTTAGAAGTATATTTGATAATTGGCCAGGTCTACTTCATATCCTCTCTCTCCCTTCATCCTTGATTAACTAAATATCTGGAATTTCTTCGGTTGTTACATCGTGACAATCATGATCATCATGTGTTGACGCTGATTGGTTGCGAGCATTCTTTGGAGCTTCTTCTCGGTTTCCTGAATTTTCCTGGTCAATTAATGTCATTGCAACTTTATATGCCTCCATGAGCTGCTCGAATTTTGTGCATGTTTTCAGGAGCTCTTCGTATCTACCTGATTGAGTAATTTGTCTTCCATTCATAACATGGATAGTACATGTGCCTCTAGAGTGATCAGTTCCCATTGAGTTATGTGCCTCCATTGAGTAATCAGTCTCAAAGTTGATATAACCATGAAGATAGTACCTGCACTTAAAGGCGCAGTTATTGTGACTGCGCATCCGGTAAATATCACTGCAGATATGTTGGTAGGAGACGCCCAATAAATTCCAGAACCACAAGCCTTATTTAGTTGAATTTCTTTAAGCCATTTGAATTCTACATGTCTGAGGGACTGAATCATCCTTCTGAAGTGTTCTTCCCAATACTCCAGTTTGATGATCTTCATGTTGCTTAGAGTCTCAGAAGTCGCATGAAGTCTCTCCTCTTGAGAAACCATGAACTATATACTGACATTTCTGCAGGAATTTTGCAAAAGGGATGTTAAGTGCACCAAAGACGGCTAACAGAATTAGACCAAGTGCATCACCCACACCAGCAGTGCCGAGGAGGATAGTTGCCACTAAAAAAGCTGAAATATGAAGCTCCAAGTTGTATGAAACCACCAAATAAATTCTCCAAGCCCGTAAGCATCCACTGCAATATAATTCACAATGTCCTCACTTGAATGGTTCTTTCTGCCCAAGCTAGAAAGCTTGAGCTGCTTCCAAAACACGGCAGGCATTAGCGCAGACCTCGTTCTCACCCCGCACCTTCTCGCATAAAAAAACCAATGCCTCTGAGACAAGGATTCCACAACCTTAGCAAGAATTAAGCAAGCAACCAACATGAGACCATCAGATCGACTGGATTCTGTGCATGTCGAGTACTGCATAAATTTGTCTAGAAGAATTTTCACAGCAATAATTTATATTAGATATGTAAATTGTAATAATTTTAATTATATATTTTATATTTGGCACATGTCCATGGTCCGTCCAGGGGGGGGGGAGCAGGCCGAGCTAGCCCATTCATGAGATCTCTTGGCCCAAGCTCAACCCATGAACGGGCTGGTCGGGCGGGCCCCCAACCCATTGGGCATGTCTACTCCTTGTGCACGCTTGAACTAGTTGCATAAAAATCCTGGTGAGTTTTAACAATAGCATTTTGCCCTTTTTTGCTTTTATTTCAGTTGTTTAATATTGTAACTATGCATATAGACCCCTCTATTTAAGCATTTGTTTAGACCATCATTTCTCATCATTTATAAATTCCAAAAATTTTATCATGCATAATAATTAGTTCTCCATATAGTGATTATTTATTTGAACTTTTGTGAGCTTGAATTAATATGTTAAAATTCATTTGGTGAAATTGCATATTTTACCCATATGTGAATAATCAATTCATTGTAAAATACATGTTGCTCCAAAATTCCTAAAAAATGTTTTTTTTAGAATTTCTTATTTTCTAAATGGTATACAAGTTTCATTATATTCGCATGCATCAATTGCCTTGAATAAATAGAATTGTGATTTTAGTAATTGAGTTTTAATTGATTAATCACATAGTATTTTTATTTTTAAGAAAATTTCAATTCTTCTGAATTCATCTTATTTACGTCCATCTAGTATAATTTTGATTCTTGGAAATATATGTGTTTGATATTTACTAAAATTCATTAAGTCTAAAGCACTCTCCTCGCACTGTTTAATTCATAGTAATTCCATTTTGTATCAACAAATTACCAAAAAAACATTGTAGCTTAATTTTATATGCATTAACATTCTGGCCAAGTTTTAGTATTTTTAGAACTAATTCGGCTGATATTTTATGAAAAAAATCCTTAAACATAACTGAGATTGCATTTGCATTTTAACTGCATAAAAAATTCTAAAAAACCCCTCAAATACCTAACACCTAAATTATCTGAAATTCATGCTAAGGAGACAATTGCCTCCTTGAGATCAACTTAAGGGTTGTCCAAGTAAAATAAATTTCGTTCGCCTTTTGCATTTGCTTAATTAATTTAAGCGGTTCTTAATCAATATGTAATTGTCTGACTACAACACATTATTTCTACTAAATAAGCAAGGCCTTTTATGCGCTTTCCAAAAGTATCATGTAGTAGCTTTGGATTGGTGATTTTTTCAAGGAGTCATTAAGAGCTGGCATCAAATTAAACTCCTTGAACAATCTTCTTGTGATTAAATTATCAGATTATAAGTGAAAGATCCTTTTGACATGTAATTTATTATGGATCACTAACCAAAGAAAATAGTCACCCTAGACTCAAATGGTCAGGACCAAAATTTTTTATGCAAGGAAGTGGAGATCCCATCATCAACCGCGAGGTTATAAATATTTTGGTGGTTGATTTTTCTTCAGTCGTGCTTATTATGATGATATAGTACACTCTATGTGGTGTTGATAATCAAAGCGTGAACTGCACTAAGAGTTCTTTGCAGTGAGTTAGCCTTACTCCATAGGCCGATAGTTGAGGATCTAGGGATGCTTCAGTGGGACAGTTTGAAATTAGGGATCCATGTTGGGTTTTATTTGGAGGCTGAAATGGGGAGGATGACAACCATCTCCGGAGGTCTGATTGAAGGGCTTTATGGTGGCAACAAGGAAACGGTATTGAGGGTGAGGGGTCGATGGAGATGTAGGTTTGAGGTGTAGGTGGTTAGTTGGTTATCTATGAAAGAGGGAGACGAGGTATGGAGGTGGTACAATTGACCTATGTTCAAATAACCAAAAAAGAAAGAAGGCTAATATGGAGGGGTATTACGCAGCAGGAGAGGAGTCCTAGACATACAATGGACTAGAGAAGAAAGAGGATATGGGACTCTGGTCAATCGGGCTCACATGCACAAAAAACAATCGAGAAAATGAAAATAAAGGATTTTAATATCCATAACATGTATAGTCTCATTATTATGCATACAACCCTTCATAATCATGAATTACACCCAGAACCAAGAATATTTGCTTTGTCTTACACGCAAGCCCCTCCATTAAATTCATCCACTCACCTAACTGAATCTTTGAGTTAATCTGACCAAACTCAATCCAAAGGTAGGTATCCAAAGGTGGGTATCTGTCCTTTTTATTTTATTTTTTTAATACCCAAAATCATTCCTCCTCCTCCTCCCGCAATCCCCTCATCAGACAACACTCCACTGGCTGACACCCCCTCCCTCTGCTTCCCCTCCTTTGACACCATACCACTAGCAACACAGACAGAGCCCCTCCCTTTGCCGTCCCTCCTTTGGCACTGCTTCACCTTCGGGTGGAGCTCCACCATCTACCTCCTCTCTTTCGACACTACATCGCCAGCAAATAAGGTAGAGCCCCTCCCTTCGTCGCCCCTCCTTCGACACTATAATGCCAACAACTCCACCTTCGAATGGAACCCTTTTCCATAAAATTCATGAATTAAAATTCCTTGAAAGAGTGACCCCCCTTCGTCGTACCTCCTCCGACCCATCCTCCTTCTCCCCTATCTCCTCCGATCCCCTTCTTTGCTCACATCCTCCAGCTTCGAAGGTGGTTAGCGCAAGAAAAAGATCAAGTCCACTATTATCTGTCACACCTATAGCCACGAGGAAGAAGCATCCCCAAATCAGATCTTCCACAGTCGTCGACGCATGAACGCTATAGGATCCATCATCATGGAGCGCAATCCATATGACTTGCATATGTGAGGGTGAGTTTGAGGGGATGGGGACAGATTTGGGGGGGGGGAGGTTAGCTATTATGCTCCTCTTAACCACACCATAGTTTGAATAAACTACGAGTTGGTTCAACTTTTAATGGTAAATCTGATGGAAGAGCACAAGTGATAACATGGGAAGAAGTCGAGAGCAGAATTGATATTCCCAAAAAAAAGAGAGATATGACTGATATTGTAATATCTAAGAGTCGCACAAGTGATTAAAAACTCTATTTTAAATGGTCACCTATATAAAAACATCCATTTTGACTTTTCCTTATCTTTTCCTGCTTATTATTTCTTTGTATCAATGACTTAGTCTTTGGATCATCAATATATCTTACAACTACTTTTTTAGTTAGTTTGCACATATGTATATATAGACACATCCATATGCTCTTTGTTTTTTTCCTATTATTTTTTAATTTATTTCGATGATAAAAGCTATTTTCTAATCTCTTCATGTATATTTATAATAGACGAGCATCAATGCACATTTTACATATGTTTTCCGTATACATGTAAAAGCCTCAAGGCACACTGTGCGCTCTATTTAATTAAGAAACGGATTTTAGACATACGAATGTGCCAAGAAAAACAATTTTTTTCAAACTTTTTCATTCAACATTTTAGATGTGCTTTTTGTTTAAAGGTCTCATAGCTAACCATCCTTTTAGGACCTAGGGTCATCAATACATTGGAATATTATTTTTATTGAGTAAAACACTTATATCATATATGATATCTTCAAAATACCAGTCTAATAACTGTTGCATTGATACATGGAACATTTACATTGAAAAAATATGTAAACAAGATTGATGGATTATTTTCTGATGTCATCAAAAATCACAATATCATTCCCTGCAACTATAAAATAAGATAATATTCACAAATATTTGGGGCACTTTCTAATTTTTTCTCCATGGTACGAGAATAAGCAATAAGGGATTTTTTAATAGTTATTAAAAATTTGAATTTAATTAAATAGGCATGCAGTCAGGGGATTTAAAAAAATATGTATCAAATGGAACCTAAGTTGTCGATTTGTTATTAGATCCTATAAATAATGAATAATTAGTATATAAATAAATATGCATTATATATGTTAATTTAAAAAAACATGCATCAATCGGCACCTGAGCATCTTCTTCCTCCTTCCACTTCCCCACCAATGGCGCACAACATCGGTACCCATTCCCGCATCGCTCCCAACCAAGACGCGCTTTCTTTCCATTCTCCATTCCTGCGAGTTGACTTCCACTACTTGAATCACCTTTTCTCACACTTTTGGTCTTTTCCTCCATCACGAGCATCTCGACCCATCATTAGGAGCTTCGTGCTTTTGTCATTGAACATGGAAAGATGAAAGCTTTCCTTCTGGGATGCCTTCTATTCCTCCTCTACGAGCATATCATTCTTATACAAGAATGATGTATAAGAGTCAATTGGATTTATTATATCAACAATTTTATTAGACAAATATGATTTATATCTCTATACCTAATTTTATTCTTTATTATTGATATAACCTTGGAATATTTTTACTCGACATCTCAGAAAGATCATAATAGATATTAAATATAAAGATATTTTACAGTGATATACGTGAGCTCAATGTTGCATATTTTAACATTAATCAATTTGAAAAAATAATTACAACAACAACAAAGCCTTTTCCCAGAATTAAGTAGGGTTGGCTACATAGATTCTTTGCCTCCATTCAGATCTATCTTGAGTCAATCCCGGGATTATATCCACAAAACTAAGATCCCTTCGTATGGTCTCTTTCCAACACTTCTTGGGTCGTCCTCGCCCTCTCTTAGCCGGCTCAACATCCCAACACTCGCATCTCCGAACTGGTGCATCAGCTGATCTTCTTTACAAATGTCCAAACCATCTTAAGTGGTTTTCTCGCATCTTATCCTCGATTGGAGCTACACCAACTTTCTTTCTGATTGCATCATTCCGAATCCGATCTTTACGTGTGTGTGTGTGTGTGTCCACACATCCACCTTAGCATTTTCATTTCTGCTACATTCATTCTCTGCACATGTCTATGGTTCATAGGCCAACATTCAGATCCATAAAGCATAGCAGATCTCACGACTGCTTTGTAAAACTTTCCTATAAATTTTGAAGGAATTTTCTTATCACAGAGAACAGCAGAGCAGAGGCTCCTCTCCACTTTAGCCAACCTGCATTTATTCTATTTGTAACATCTCCATCAATTTCCCCATCATGTTGCAAAATAGATCCCATATATCTAAAGGAATCTCTCTTCTGAATGTTATCGACATCAATCTTCACCTCGATTCCTTCATCATTGCTTCCATCAAAGGTGCACTCCATATATTCCGTCTTAACCCTACTTATATGAAATCCTTTAGGTAGCGTTTGGTACGCGGGTTAAGGTGGGTTAAACTGGTAGAGGGTAACCCATTTTTGAGTTTTGGTGTTTGGATAGAGGGTTAAACTGGGGGTGGGTTAGAAGTGGGTTTATTGTGATATGATTGTATTGGAATTTGAAAAAGTGAGTAGTTATTGTGATGTGATTGTATTGAAGTTTGAAAAAGTGAGTAGAAGTTGACTAGTCTATATTTTTTATATGATATGATGGTATAATATATTATTTTTTGATAGGATTGATGATGTAAAATTTATTTATTTAATTTTTTAAAAAAGAAATAAAGTGGGTCCCACATGAGAGAGAGGGAGGGTGGGTTAAGGGAGGTAAACTTGGCAAACCCGCCGGTAACCCATGTACCGAACGGGCCCTTAGTCTCGAACTCATGTCTCCAGATCTCAAGCTTCTCATTTACTCCATCTCTAGTCTCATCAATTAACACACTTCATCAGCAAATAACATACACCAAGGTAACTCATCCTGAATGTGACTTGTCAACTCGTCCATAATCAAAGTAAAAAGAAATGGACTCAAAGCAGAACCTTGATGTAAACCAATGTTGATGTCAAAATATCCAGTCTTCCCAGACGGGGTCCTTACACAAGAGAAAGCCCTATCATACATGTCCTTTATGAGGTTAATGTATAGGAAAGGTACTTGTCTCTTCTCCAACATTCTCCAAAATATCTCTCGTGGGACAGAATCATAAGCCTTCTCCAAATCAATAAAGATCATGCGGAGGTTCTTCCTTTTAGCTCTATAAATCTCCATTGTTCTCCTCAGCAAATGGATGGCTTCAATCGTTGAGCAATCTGGCATGAATCCGAATTGGTTTTCTTTTACGTTGGAAACTTACCTCAACCTTCTTTCGATCACACGTTCCCAAATTTTCATAGTGTGACTCATCATCTTGATACCTCTATAATTTGAATAATTTTGAATGTCTCCTTTATTCTTATAAAGAGGCACCACGATACTCCTCCTCCAATCTTCAACCATTTCTTGCTTCACCAAATAACATTGAATAAATTCGTAAGCCAAGTCAAATCACGCTCACCTAAAACTCTCCATACTTCTATAGGGATGTCATCCGGTCCTACACCTTTCCTGGGTCTCATAACCTTCAAAGCCTCCTCTACTTCTTTTCTTTGTATCCGTCTATAGCTTGCACGATTTAAGTAACTTTCACTACAAGCTATATCAAGTGATCTCTCTATTTCCTTCCTCCATTTGAAAAAACAATTATTTTATTAAAATCATAAAAGTACAACAATATCTTTACAAATAATAGAAAATATGTTATGACATCTTATAGTTTCCATATCTTAAGAAATCCTTTTAGACATCCTCCTCCACCTCATGCGCATTCTCCTTTGTCGTTTCCTTTTTCACCATATCATGTTTCCCTGTGACTCCCCCTTGATAACCTGAGATTCGGCCCTTTAATAGTGTGAAATTAACACTTCTGATGTCATTACAGTCGGCTAAATCGGATCGATCAAATACCATTTAATTAAATTAACAATCAAATCAAACAATCGAATTTATATTTTACTTGGGCAAGCCCAAGGTCGAACTTAGGGACACGAGCCTCTTACGTGTTATTTAGACTCTAGTAATTAAATGTTGGATTAAAGAATCGTAGGCCAATGAATGCATGAAGACACGACATGATGCAGAAAACACACATGAAAATATGCATTTTTATTTGATTTTAAACATGTGACAAATGCAAGGTCAGGCAATGTTAAAATGATGCGAAATATGCCCTAATTATAAATAGTTAAGCAATTGTTCAGTAGTCGAAATCAGATTTGAATCATTAAGCAAGTTTCATTAATGTAATTAGATAAGGCATGTGGAATATTACAATAAAGACACTTAGCCATTTAAATAATACATACAAAAACATAGTGTCAAATATGAAATCGAAGCATTCCATCAAGAAGACAATGAAATGAGCTTTGAAACGAGACCAAAATCAGCTAAAACGGAGATATGATGTTCAAGATGTTCACAAATGAAGACAAGGGCATAAACACAAGAAAACATGGAAGATAACTAGCAAATAGGTCCCTGTGAGGGACTAAATGTAAATAAAATAAAGTGTCAGACCTTCCCTGTAAATAACCCACACGTGAGGGGGTATTTTTTGCAATTATTAAAACTCGCGAGGGTATGAGTGCAAAATACACCAGGCGCATGTGGTGTGCACGTGCTTTAGGACCTGGTTGCAATTGTGAAAATGTCCGAGGGCCTCCATGCAAATTACCCTTGCCGACATGTGACTAGCATGTGCAACCTGGGATCGGTGGAAGAGTAGGCTCGGAGGAGGCTCGGAGGGTGCTGGAGCTTCGGTGATGGCTTGAGAGGTGGCTTAGCTTCAGAAGATGGCTTGGGAGGCTCGAGAGTCCAAGCTCATAGGATCAGTGATGAGGCTCAGATCTGCTTCGGTGAAGACATGTGGATGACCACAAACCGCCCGATCATCGAGATCGGACGGTAGCTGGAGGTCGCAGATGACGTCGACGTGTCCGATATTGGTCTTTGGATGAGCACCGGGGAGGGGCATCCAATGACAACTGCAGCTTCCTCCTCCTTTGTGTCTGACGGCGAAGATAGGTCTCCAGCAAAAGGCTCCAAGCTCCACCCCCATCTTTTGAGCTCGATGAAGGTCTCCAGTTGCTCCTGAGTGGTTGAAGGTCATCGCTGAAGCGTGGCGGAGCAGCTCAAGTTCCTGGATGAGTCCCATGACGTCTGGTCCCCGGAGATGAAACTCATAAAAATAGTCTGACGAGACTCCCGATCGTTGAATATTCATGCACCTACAAGGTTAGATCTCTAGCCGAAGCGTTCTAAGCATTACATATGCGAGATAAAATGAAATGGAGCCTCTACGAGTGAAGAAGGCGATCAGCCAAGTTCATCTTCTCCGACGAATCGAAGAAGAAGGGGGTCGAGGTGACTGAGGTTATGGAGGAGATGAGTGATGATGGGGGGTGCGCATGAATAATGGGTATGTGGTGAAACCCAATCAGTGTTCAATGAAGGATGATGATGCATTTAGAGACCTAATTAATTAAGAGAATAGAAGGAAAAATACAAAGAATATCGGAGGGGACTTACTTAGGATTTGGGCGGAGCGGAGCTTGGGCTCGAACGTCGTCGAACGTCGGGGAGATGCTCTGGTCATCGCTGGACCCCTGCAGCTACTAGGGGCAGCTTCATTGCTCCTTCAATCTGACCTCCCCCTGTCACGGGGAGGTGGATATGGGCTGGGCAGAGCCCCACGTACAAGTGGACGTTGCATATTCGGGGCGGAGCCGACATATTTAAGGAGTTGGAAGGTGGTGGTCCAATGATGGAGGTCGTGATTTGCAGGGAGGATAGAGAGCGAGAAGAGGGATATAGTGGAGAATGTGGGTTAACACGAGGATGGGGGATGAATGGTCTTGGTCGTGGGCTCGTTGGGATGTGGAGGTGGTGGCGGGAGAAGTGAGGGAAATGGAAAGGGTGGAGCGGCTGCGAGAGATGGAGAAAGTGGGTGAGAGGTGGAACTAGAGGTAGACGACGAAGTCTCCACCGTTGGATCTCATGATCCAACGGTGGAGTGGTGGGCGCTAGTGAGCGGTTAGGATCATATCCTAGGAGGTGAGATTGAGGGGCATATGTTTCGCCACCTGGCATGAGGAAATGAAGGCGGAAGCCAACGACCATGATGAAAGGTGACTGTCGATCAGGTGGCTGTGGATAGCAACGGAGATAAGTGACTTGGATGGAAGCATCTAGGCCACGATCGGGTGGCTGTGGAGACAACGCGTGATGCGTTGAGACCAAAGCGCTAATTGACGGTCATGATGCGATTTGGACAATGATCGAAGGGTGGAGGCAAGTTGAGGGAACAGATGCTTGTGATGGAAGCGCCTGGAGGCGATCCAACAGCTGGAAAGGCGGGGCACATGGCGTGTGTTTAGACGGGCCGCGTGGCACAACCAGAAGGCACCACGTGGCCCAATCACATTATTGCGAGGAAGAAAGTGAATTATGAAGTAGAAAATGACCAAATTTGGAAAAACTCAAAACATGAATATTGTAGATCTTGATGAGATATACAAGTTTTATGTTGACCAAAAATGGAGATGAGGTCAAACAAAAGTAGAAATATTTTTTGTGAGCATTTTTATGGTTAAAAACACTACAATTTTTAATTTTGCTATTTTTGTATTTTTAATTTATTCAAGGCAACAAAGAATTACAAGGATAATCTGCTTATTATTAACACTTAGTCTAATCTAGGGGTTAATTTCAGCGAATTAAGAGCATGAAACTGGGTTTCATCAATCCCCTATACTTAAACTATGCTCGTCCCCGAGCATCTCAAAAAATGAATGAGCTGGATTAACCCCCTTGTGCATGTGCGTACATGGTCTGATAACCCCCTTGTGCATGTGCGTACATGGTCTGATCTGTTCAAGTCCTCTCAATTTTAGAGATCCAAAATTCCAGAGTTCAACCCAGCCTTAATCAAGAGGCATCCAATTCCTCTAGTTTTCCATACTCTCTCTTGTATACAAACAAACTAAGGATATGATATTTAGTGTTTGACTGCGTTCACGAGAGTAGAGTCAAAATGTCACCCAAGAACCCGGTCCAAGAAAATCTCCTAAGGACCTAATCCTCAACTCCAGGGAATAAATCAAATATTGCATTCACTCCACCGTTTCTTTAGTTGTCAGACTTATAAGTGTAGGAGCCAGGCCAGCTGATGGAGGTTTTGGGATTGTGTCATTTCTTCTCTCCCTCTCATTGGAACAAAGATTATCTCCAGTGCCTTATTACGCAACGCAAATTTTTTGGTGTTGATTAGTGCGTTCGTCAAGAGAAGTTGGAGTCATCTGCACTTATTTTCCTAGGAGCATACCGGGGTGAGCCTTTTTTGAGTACCCATCATACCTTTTACACCCAGACTTGTAGCATGTACGATGCATAGCCCTTTTTTGGTGCAAGCCCGACTCATGGCCCGAATAACGGTGGTCCAAGTGGACACTTTGAAAATGGTTGGGGAGCACTCACCTTTGGTGGAAGCTCTTTTTGATATTTGACTTTGTGGAATGAGAGCTTTATTTTCAGCAATGATATTTCTTTGATCTGTATAATTTTTGGCTAGCTCCACTGCTTTTACCAAGAGTTAGCGCACACTGATCAACATTTTTTATTTATTTCACACCATGGCACTTAGATTAATATCAAGAGATCAGTATAAGGACCAAGTTCTCATACTGGCTAAAATGTTAACACTCAGGTTTCATGAAGCTGTCACTGATCTTATCCCATCCACGAGCATCATTAGATCAAGTCCAGACTCGAATCCCTCATCCCAGTCCCTCAAGTGAAATGTCAACTCATCTCATCGAAACTACAATCGTGCATGTGACGTGCTGATCATATTCTTAAGGTCGGAGACTAAGCATGCAACATAGCACACAAATCTAGAAACCTAGAGAAATATGGATGATTAAGTCTAAGACCCTGATGGCTAATGCTGGTTAACCTAAAATCTCAAAACCCCATAAACCGAATAATCTCGAACATCTCTGATCATGTATGGAAGTGAAAGATGTAGGGGATTTAATCCAACACCTTCAACATTATTATTATATATATATATATGTATTTGAATTTTTAAGAAGACTTTAAGAGGCATCATGACTGCCTAAACTCAAATGAGTAGGTGCATCTGTATTCAGCCAGTATAGGTGTAAGTACAGGCCGGAGCATGTTGCTTGAGGACGGAGCTTTACGCGATGTCCTCTAATCCACCTACTTTACTAAGGGCGAACCCTCACTGAATGCGGCTACCTATTTGGGTTTAGTAGTCAATGTAAATCTTAAAGGATTTTTTATTTTTCTCATTTTTATGGATTTTTGATTAAAGGTTAGAACACACAAACCATGTCACACAAATAAAGATTTTCCAAATATTTTTCAAAATAAGAAAAAATCATTTTTCAAATCACTTTCAAAAATATTTTTATTTGAAAATAGTGTAACGTAATATAGAAAAATCTTGAAATCAATTTTGTCCACTTACTTCAAGAGATTATATTTTAGCCAAAAAGTTTTATTTTTTCAAAATTTTCAAAATATAGCTAAATTACATATACGGTATATACAATATACCCCCTATACTTAAACTTTGTTATGTCCACATAGCATTAGATGATACAAGGCCATAGGTCCATTTAAATATAGAAAAATATACGGGAACTAAGGAGGACCCCCCTATACTTAGGTCAGAAATAACCTAAGTATCCGGTCAGGGAAAGATGAGTCAGAAAATCACGGGGACTCGGGCCCCCTATACTTAGGCTGAGAGTAGCCTAAGTATAAAGATTGAAAATTGATGTTGGGGAGACCCAAGGGGAACGAAGAAGTCGGATGGATATACAAATGAGTGGATTTATATTCAAAGATTAATAGATCACCTAAGGCGTAGGGGAGGCTTTCGGAGCATTCATGGCTCAAACAAGCATGCGACACCCTTTGATTTCACCAACTCGCACGTGAAACGAACAAATATTGGTTGATTATCTTGTCGATTTTATTGGTAATTAAAACATTCTAGTTTACACGGGAATCAAGAAATATGTCAAAGAAAAACATCCTGCATAAACAAGGGTATTGCTCTCCCAAAATAATTTATTACTCCATTTTAGGTTGACTTGCAATTATCAGTCCCAATTAATTTGCTTAAGGTTATCTCTGATTAATGGCGAGCAAAAATAAAACAATCATCGTCTACCACACATTCCCATTTCCCTTTAACCTAGATGATCAAGGACGGAATGTAACTCGAGAAAAAGACATGCAGTCAAAAAAATCATGACCTAGGCTACGCGAGAAAACATGTAGTGCTTTAGCTATATTCGTGAAAACTCAGACTAAATTGAAAATCACAAACAAATGTATGCGAGTCGATAAAAAACCGCACCTAATATGCTTCTATTATCGAGGAAGAATATCTTTCAATTTTGGCTAGGAGAAGCGATGTTTATGTGCGTCTATTATTTAAAGTGTGTCCTACCTACTAGCAAGCACGTAAAATCAAAACGTGAAAGAAGCTCGAAGAGCCGCGTGCCTGGTCCTAGGTCGACATTCAAGTGGGGCGATCCCCATACAACCACATATAAGTCATTCATTTACAAGCGTGAGTCTTCAATCAAAGACCATTGTAAAGACGATTATTACATGCATATGAAATGGAATAAAATGCAAGACATTTTTTCTTTGATTCCTCTCCAAACTGCTTCTGCGACTCCTCACAGCAGGGAAGTACCTGCTCCTCGCCTCCTTGAACATCGAGTCCCCTGCCACAAAAGCTAATGTTAGATATCTATCGAATTTCTTTATTGACGTAAGACCACATGAACAACTTGACATGCGAATTAAAAACAAACACTTAATGAAATAAATAAAAATCTAAACAAAACAAAAGATGAGTCGTGTTCCCGGCAACGATGCCATTTGATAACCCGAGATTCGACCCTTTAATAGTGTGAAATTAACACTTCTAATATCATTGCAGTCGGCCGAATCGGATCGATCAAAGACCACTAAATTAATTTAACAATCAAATCAAGCGGTCGAATTTATATTTTACTTGGGCAAGCCCAAGGTCGAACTCAGGGACACGAACCTCTTACGTGTTATTTAGACTCTGGTTATTTGATTTAAATTTCAGATTAAAGAATCGTAGGCCAATGAATGCATGAAGACACGACATGATGCAGAAAACACAGATGAATATATGCATTTTTATTTGATTTTAAACATGCGACAAATGCAAGGACAATCAATGCTAAAATGATGTGAAATATGTCCTAATTATAAAATAATTAAGCAATTGGTCAATAGTCGAAATCAGATTCGAATCATTAATCAAGTTTCATTAATGTAATTAGACAAGGCACATGAAACATTACAATAAAAGCCTTTAGCTATTTCAATAATACATAAAAAATCATAGTGTCAAATCTGAAATCTAGGCATGTCATCAAGAAGATAATGAAACAAGCTTTGAAACGAGACTAAAATCAGCTGAAACGGAGGTACGATGCTCAAGATATTCACAAATGAAGATAGGGGCATAAATACAAGAAAACATGGAAGATAACTAGCAAACAGGTCCCTGAGAGGGACTAAAATGTAAATAAAATAAAGTGCAAGATCTTCCCTGTAAATAACCCATACACGCAAGGGATATTTTTGCAATTATTAAAACCCGTAAGGGTATGAGTGCAAAATACCCCAAGCGCATGTGGTCTGTACATGCTTCAGGACCCTGGCGGTAATTGTGAAAATGTCGAGGGCCTACATGCAAATTACCCTTTTTGGCACGTGACTAGCATGTAAAATCTAGGTTCGATGGAAGAGTAAGCTCGGAGGAGGCTTGGAGGGTGCTGGAGCTTCGGCGGTGGCTCGGGAGGTGGCTCAGCTTCGGAAGATGGCTTGGGAGGGTCGAGAGTTCCAAGCCCACAGGGTCGGTGATGAGGCTCGGATCTGCTTTGGTGAAGACATGTGGATGATAACAGATTTCCCGATCATCAAGATCGGATGGTAGCTGGAGGTCGCGGACGATGTAGACGTTGTCAAATATTGACCGTTGGATGAGCACCAGGGAGGGCATCCAACAACAATTGTAGCTTCCTCCTCCTCTGTGCCTGGCGACGAAGATAGGTCTCTGGCGAAAGGCTCCAAGCTCCGCCCCCTTCTTCTGATCTCGGTGAAGGTCTCCAGCTGCTCCTGAGTGATTGAAGGTCATCGCTGAAGCGTGGCGGAGCAGCTCGAGTTCCTGGATGAGTCCCATGACGTATGGTCCCCGGAGATGAAGCTCGCAAAAATAGCTCCAGTGAGACTCCCGATCGTTGAATATTCGTGCACCTGCAAGGTTAGATCTCTAGCCGAAGTATTCCAAACATTACGTGTGCAAGATGGAGTGAAATGGAGCCTTTGCGAGTGAAGAAGGCGATCGGCCATGTTCATCTTCTCTGGTGAATAGAAGAAGAAGGGGATCGAGGTGACTGAGATTATGGAGGAGAGGAGTGATGATGGGGGGTGCGCATGAATAATGGGTATGTGGCGAAACTCAATCAGTGGTCAACGGAGGAGGAAGATACGTTTAGAGACCTAGTTAATTAAGAGAATAGAAGGGAAAATACAAAGAATATCAGAGGGTACTTACCTGGGATTTGGGCGGAGCGGAGCTTGGGCTCGAACGTCGGGGTATACCCCTGCAACTCTTAGGGGAGCTTAGCGGAGGCGGAGCTCCGCGGGGCTAAGCCTACCATGGCTTAGGGTTTCACCGGAGGCTCTGCCTTCGTCACTCCTTCAATCCGACCTCCCCCTGTCACGGGGAGGTGGAGATAGGCTAGGCGGAGCCCCATGTACAAGTGGATGGGGTGTATTCGGGCCAGAGCCGGTGTATTTAAGGACTTGTAAGGTGGCGGTCTGATGATGGAAGTCATGATTTGCAAGGAGGATGTGGAGCGAGAAGATGGATATCGTGGAGAACATGGGCTAGCGCGAGGATGGGGGATGAACAGTCTTGGTCGTGGGTTCGTCGGGAAGTGGAGGTGGTGGCGGGAGAAGCGAGGTAAATGGAAAGGGCGGAGAGGCTGCGAGAGATGGAGAACGTGGGTGAGAGGTGGAACTGGAGGTAGACGACGAAGTCTCCTCCATTGGATCGTGCGATCCAACGGTGGAGCGATGGGCGCTAGGGAGCGGTTAGGATCAGATCCCAGGAGGTGAGATCGAGGGGTGAAGGATTCAGCACATGGCGTGAGGAAATGAAGGCGGAAGCCAACGACCATGATGAAAGGTGATTGTTGATCGGGCGGTTGTAGATAGCAGCAGAGATAAACGGCTGGGATGGAAGCATCTAGGCCACGATAGGGCAGCTATGGAGACGATGCGTGGGGCACTGAGAGCGAAGCGCTAACTGATGACCATGATGAGACTTGGACGTTGATCGAAGGGTGGAGGCGAGTTGAGGGAACGAATGGTTGTGATGGAAGCGTTTGGAGGCAATCCAACGGCTGGAAAGGCGGGGCGTGTGGCGCGTGTTTAGATGGGTCGCATAGCGCAACCAGAAGGCGCCACGTGGCCCAATCACAATACTACGAGGAATAAAGTGAATTATGAGGGGGGAAATGACCGAATTTGGAAAAACTAAAAACATAAAAGTTGTAGATCTCGATGACATCTACAAGTTTCATGTTGACCAAAATTATAGATGAGGTTAAACAAAGGCAGAATTTTTTTGTGAGCTTTTTTAAGGTTAAAAATACTATGATTTTTAATTTTTCTATTTTTTTTGTATTTTTAATTTATTCAAGGGAACAAATAATTACAAGGATTATTCTGGTTATTATTAACACTTAGTCTATGCTAGGGGGTTAATTTCAATGAATTAAGAGCATGAAATTGGGTTTCATCAACCCCCTATACTTAAATTATGTTCGTCCCCGAGCATCCCAAAAAATGAATGAGATGGATTAACCCCCTTGTGCATGTACGTACATGATCCGATATGTTCAAGTCCTCTCAATTTTAGAGATCCAAAATTCCAGAGTTCAACTCAGGCTTAATCAAGAGGCATCCAATTCCTTTAGTTTTCCAGACTCTCTCGTGTATACATATAAACTAAGGATATGATATTTAGTGTTTGACTGTGTTCGTGAGAGTAGAGTCAAAATGTCACCCAAGGAACCGATCCAAGAAACTCTCCTAAGGATCCAATCCTCAACTCTAAGGATAAAATCAAATATTGCATTCACTCCACCGTCTCTTTAGTTGTCAGAATTATAAGTGTAGGTGGCATGCCAGTTGATGGAGGGTTTGGGATTGTGTCATTTCTTCTCTCCCTCTCGTTGGAACAAGGATTCTCTATAGTGCCTTATTAGGCAACACAATTTTCGTTGGGTCGATCAGTGCGTCCGTTAAGAGAAGTTAGAGTCGTCTGTACTTATTTTCCTAGGAGTATATCGGGGTGTGCCTTTTTTGAGTACCTATCGTTCCTTCTACACCCATACTTGTAGGATTTACGATGCCGAGCCCTTTTTTAGTGCAAGCCTAACTCTTGAACCAAATAACGGTGGTTCAAGTGGACACTTTGAAGATGGTTGGGAGCGCTCGCCTTTGGTGCAAGCTCTTTTTGATATTTGACTTTGTGGAATGAGAGCTTTATTTACAACAATGATATTTCTTTGATTTGTATAATATTTGGCTAGCGCCACTGCTTTTACCAAGTGTTGGCGCACATTGATCAATAATTTTTTATTTTATTTCACACCCTGGAACTTAGGTTAATATCAAGAGATTAGTATAAGAACCAAATTCTCATACTGGCTAAAATGCTGACACTCAGGCTTCATGAAGCCGTCAATGATCTTATCCCATCCTCGAGCATCATTAGATAAAGTCCAGACTCGAATCCCTCATCCCAGTCCCTCAAGTGAAATGTCAACTTATCTCATCTAAACCGCAGTCGTGCATGTGATGTACTGATCATATTCTTAAGGTCGGAGACTAAGCATGCAATATAGCATGCTAATCTAGAAACCTAGGGAAATATGGATCATTAAGTCTAAGACCCTGATGGCTAAGGTTGGTTAACCTAAAATCTCAAAACCTCATAAACGGAATATTCTCGAACATCTCTAATCCTGTGTGGAAGTGAAAGATGTAGGAGATTTAATCCAACTCCTTCAACATTTTTATTTATATATATATATATATCTACATTTTTATGAAGACTTTAAGAGGCATCATGATTGCCTAAACTCAAATGAGTAGATGCATCTGTATTCAGCCATTATAGGTGTAAGTACTGGCTGGAGCTCATTGCTTGAGGATAGAGCATTACGCGATGTCCTCTAAACCACCTACTTTGCTAAGGGCGAACCCTCACTGAATACGGCTACTTATTTGGGTTTAGTAGTCAATGTGACTCTTAAAAGATTTTTTATTTTTCTCATTTTTATGGATTTTTGATTAAAGGTTGGAACACAAGTTAAACTCAACTTTTCTTGAAATCAAGAAAATAATTTTCCAAACCATGTCACAAAAATAAAGATTTTCCAAATATTTTTCAAAATGTTTTTCAAAATAAGAAAAACTCATTTTTCAAATCACTTTCAAAGATATTTTCATTTGAAAATAGTGTAATGTTTTATAGAAAAATCTTGAAATCAATTTTGTCCACTTAGTTCAAAAGATTATACTTTAGCCAAAAAGTTCTATTTTTTTCAAAATTTTCAAAATATAGCTAAAGTACATATACGGTATATACGATATACCCCTTATACTTAAACTTTGCTATGTCCTCATAGCACTAGATGATATAAGACCATAGGTCCATTTAAATATAGAAAAATATATGGGAACTAAGGAGGACCCCCTATACTTAGGTTAGAAATAACCTAAGTATCCGGGCAGGGAAAGATGAGTAAGAAAATCACGGGGACTCGGGCCCCCCTATACTTAGGCCGAGAGTAGCCTAAGTATAAATATTGAAAATTGATGTTGGGGAGACCCGAGGGGAACGAAGAAATTGGATGGATACACAAATGAGTGGATGAATCTTTGGAGATTAATGGAGCACCTAAGGCGTAGGGGAGGGTTTCAGAGCTCATGGCTCAAACAAGCATGCAACACCCTTTGATTCCACCAACTCGCACATGAAACCAACAAATGTTGGTTGATTATCTTATCGATTTAATTGGTGATTAAAACATTATAGTTTATGTAGGAATTAAGAAATATGTCAGAAAAACATCTTGCCTAAACAAGGGTATTGCTCTCCCAAAACTATATTTTACTCTATTTTAGGTTGACTTGAAATTATCAGTCCCAATTATTTTTCTTAAGGTTATCTCTGGTTAACGGTGAACATAAATCAAACAATCATCGCCTACCGCTCATTCCCATTTTCCTTTAACCTAGGTGATAAAGACAGGAATGGAAGTCAAGAAAAAGCCATGCAATCGAAAAATCATGACCTAGGCTACGTGAGAAAACATGCAATGACTTAGCTATATTCATGAAAACTCAGATTGAATTGAAAACCACAAACAAATGTATGCAAGTCGATAGAAAACTGCACCTAACATGCTTCTATTAGTGAGGAAGAATATCTTTCAATTTTGGCTAGACGAAGCGATGTTTACGTGCATCTATTATTTAAAGTGTGACCTACCTACGAGCAAGCACGTAAAATCAAAATGTAAAAGAAGCTCTAAGAGTTGCGTGCCTTGTCCTAGGTTGACACTCAAGTGGGGCGATCCCCACACAACCACATATAAGTCGTTCATTTACAAGCGCGAGTCTTCAATCAAAGATCATTGTAAAGACGATTATTACATGCATATGAAATGGAATAAATGCAATACATTCTTTTTCTTCGATTCCTCTCCAAAACTACTTCTACGGCTCATCGCAGCGGGGAAGTACCTGCTCCTCACCTCCTTGAACATCAAGGACCCTGCCACAAAAGCCAATGTTAGATATCCATCGATTTTTTTTAATGATACAAGACTACATGAACAGTTTGACCTACTAATTAAAAACAAACACTTAATTAAATAAATAAAAATTTAAACAAAATAAAAGATGAGTCGTATCCCCGGCAACGGTGCCATTTGATAACACGAGATTTGACCCTTTAATAGTGTGAAATTAACACTTCTAATGTAATTGCAGTCAGTCGAATCAGATCAATCAAAGAGCATTTACTTAAATTAACAATCAAATCAAACGATCGAATTTAAATTTTACTCAGGCAAGCCCAAGGTCGAACTCAAGGACACGAGCCTCTTACATGTTATTTAGACTCTAGTTATTAGATTTAAATGTCAGATTAAAGAATCGTAGGCCAATGGATGCATGAAGACACGACATGATGCAGAAAACACACATGAAGACATGCATTTTTATTTGATTTTAAATATGCGACAAATGCAAGGTCAGGCAATGTTAAAATGATGCGAAATATGCCCTAATTATAAAATAGTTCAGCAATTGGTCAGTAGTCAAAATCAGATTTCAATCATTAAGCAAGTTTCATTAATGTAATTAGACAAGGTATGTGAAACATTACAATAAAGACACTTAGCTATTTAAATAATGCAAAAAAATCACAGTGTCAAATCTAAAATTTAAGCATGCCTTCAAGAAGACAATTAAATGAGCTTTGAAACGATACCAAAATCAGCTGAAATGGAGATATGATGCTCAAGATATTCACAAATGAAGACATGGGCATAAATGCAAGAAAATATGGAAGATAACTGGCAAACAGGTCCCTAGGAGGGACTAAAATGTAAATAAAATAAAGTATGGGACCTTCCCTATAAATAACTCACACACACGTAGATATTTTGGCAATTATTAAAACCCACGAGGGTATGAATGCAGAATAACCCAGACGCATGTGGTCTGCACGTGCTTCAGGACCTGGTTGCAATTGTGAAAATATCTGAGGGCCTCCATGCAAATTACCCTTGTTGGAACGTGACTAGCACGTGCAAGCTAGGTTTGATGGAAGAGTAGGCTCGGAGGATGCTCGGAGGGTGCTGGAGCTTCGGCGGTGGCTCGGGAGATGGCTCAATCTCGAAAGATGGCTCGGGAGGCTCGGGAGTTCCAAGCCCACAGGGTCAGTGATGAGGCCCGGATATGCTTCGGTGAAGACACATGGATGATCACAGATCGCCTGATGAATCCACATTTCATCATCTTTATTCTATCATTTTGGCACCAAAAACCCTAGCAAATGCCTGTAAATAGCATTAAAACCACCATCTTAGCATTCATGCATGTGCATTTCAATAGTGTATAAAACACTGTAATTAAGGCCAAAATTATAGAATAAATAAAGAAAAGAAAAAGAATAAAATATTGTAAATATTTTATGACCCAAAACCCCCGAGACCTAGGCATCTTGATGAAAAGGTCGACAAGGAATAAAGTAGGGGGAGATAAGGTCAGAATCACAGAGAAAATACCTATACATTCTATTCATTCTTTATTTATTTTGGGACCTATCTTTGGTTCCACTTTTTGTACATCAAATGAAGAAACCTTGTACATGAAAGTTGTAGATAATTTCATAAAGAAAAAGACAAAATTGATTTCACAGAAAAAGAAGGTACAGATAAAAAGATATGGTCTGAATAAGAATCCAAAATCCCAACTTCCCAGACCCGTATCTCACAAACGACAAATCCAAATGCAGTGTACTCACCTTTAATTGTATATAGAATAAAATAATCTACCCAATAGTGGTGGTTTCGCATTTGGCGGAGCTACGGTCTGAAAGTTGAGTTTTGGACCCCTGTTGTATACCTATACTGAATAAAATATTCAATTTATTCTTTATTCATTATTTATTAATTTTTATATTTTTATAATTTTGTAAATATTACTTATAGTATATATGTGCATTAAAATCGAAATAAAATGCAAAGAAAAATAAAAATAAAAATACTTGTACAAATACTACATAGGTATACTATATACACTTGTACCTATACAGAATACACTTGTATTTTATTAAATATCCAAAACATCTTAGAAAAATTAAACAAAAATATATTTATGTATATAAAAGTATGTTATAATTTTACAAAATCATAAATAAAAATAATAAGATTAAAAATACATAAAATAAAATAAAATATCCAAATACATAGGTATTATACCTATATAGGGTTAAAAAGGCAGCTTGTAAAAATATATGTCATAAAAATAAATAAAAATCAGAATAAAATACTACATAAAATTTTGAACATTTTTTATTTTATAACTTTTACTTAATTCGACCATTTACTATTTTTAATTGAATTAATAAAACATTTCCCCAGGGTTTTTCCTGGTTGGTCCACGTGGACCAACCAGGTGCAAACCCTAGTTGACCTCGGTCAACTAGGTACCCTACCCCCCTGTAGCCTCTGTCAGAACCGGTCTTTGACCCAACTTCTCCATTTTTTTCGAGGAGCGGACTTGCACCATTTCGATTCGATTCCTTCTGCAAAATCCCTCCTCGTTCATCCCTCTTGCCCGCCAATTGATTACATGGGGGTGTGAATCACTGAGTCGCCCCAGAAATCTCGATCTTTGGAGCTCCTCAGTCACTGAGTCAACCAAATAAAACCGACACCCCATTTTCAAATCGATCTTGAGTCCCCTTATTCCACCCTTCAGCGCCACCGTTGTGCTCCTGAGGTCCGTGGAGGTGACAGCTCCATCGCCAACCTTTCAGCCGAGGCGCGCGAAGTCGAGGGAAGCTCCACCACCTCCGCCAAGTGACGGCGTCGAGGTACCCCTTTTTCCTCTGGCCCCGGCCATTGAGGGTTCGCCCCACCTTCTTGTTTATCCCATTAGGTTCCTGTTAGCTTAATCTTCGAAAACCCTAAAAAAATCTATAAGTTTAATCGCTCATTTCGCCCGTTCACGCATCATCGCCGGAGCGCAACTCCGGCCACCATCGACCACTCCACCCCGCGCTTAGTTTAGGTCCACCGAGGGTCCAGGCACTTTGCCCTGGACCTTCTAACTCTTCTTGCAGGGTCAACGCGCGTTGAATCGCGCCTGGGAGCAATTTTGAGGCTCACCGGAGCTCAGCCGAGCCCCCCAGCTCCGCCACCTTCGCCTGAGCACCTCGGCCGTCGCCGAGGCATTTTGAAGCCCCCAGGAGGTAGAAGACGACCCCAGGAGCCTCCACGGCCATTTTGAAGCACTATCGTCGCCGGAGGAGGGAGATCGAGGTCGGAGAAGCTCGCCTTCGCCGGCGTTCTTCCCTGTTCTTGTAACCCTCTTCCCAGCCGTTGGATCGAGGAGGAGCTCCCAGATCGCACAGCCTTCGTCGGATCTCCACCAGTCTCCACCGTCCGATCAGCCAAGGAGGATCTAATCAGGGCCGTGCATCGCCCAAGCGTCATCGGCCGTTCTTGTGCTGCCACGTGTTTAAGTGAAATGCCTCCAGCCGCTGGATCACGCCTCGTCGCCCCAGCCGTTGGATTCGAGCCACGTGTCAACATCGGGGCGTCGCGTCGAGGGTATTTTGCAACTCACCCCTCGCGCCTTTTTGTATTTAATATTTAGTCTTTAAACTTTTGTCTGTAGCGTAGATATTTTGTAATATTTGCAAAGAAACCCACCGTACTTTATTTATTCACGTTTAGGTCCCTCGCCACGTCACCTCACGTGACCAGTTCACGTGAGGTGTGGGCATTTTGCAGAGGCACCCTTGGGTTGTTGTGTATTTCGTTTCGGTCCTTGAATTTTCAAAGCACGTGTAATACTTCTGGGTATTTTGCATGTTAACCCCCAGACTTTTGTGAAATTGCACTTCAGTCCCTCCCAGGCGCGTGCAAGTCACGCGCCCTGGTGGGTAATTTGTAGGCGTGCCCAGGCGGGTCTTGTATTTACGTTTTGGTCCCAGAAGTTGAATATATAGTGTAATATTTTGTGGAAAATTGCATGTTAGCCCCTGGATGTTTGGAATATTGCACATATACCCCTGCCAGGCTTGTTTAATATTTGGATGTTTGTTGGATTTATTTGAAATATCATTTTAACTCCAAAAATTCCACAAAAATAGGACTAAGTTTCTGGATAGGTGTACTTTGACGCCCATATTTTAGTTTTTGATTTTATTTTATTTTCATATTTATTAAAAATCAAAAACCCCCTTTTTGTGCACTGTCTACCTTAGAAAATATCAAAAAAATATCAAAACACCTCCAAAAATTCCCAAAAATTCACATAGTGTCTATTTTACCCTATTTTAGAGTCAGTCCAAAAAAATCATTAAAAATTTCAAAAGAAAAACACTAAAAATTGAAAAACACTCAAAAACTTCAAAAAAATATATAAAATAGTAGAAAAATCCAAAAAATACAAACTCAGCTTCTGTTTGTCACTTATTTTATTCTCTTTATTAGAAAAATAGTGTGAATTATTTTGAGTACTGGTTGATATTTTTAAAGTATATTTTACTCACAGCCAGCCCTATTCTCACTGTTTTCCTTTATTTCAGCCCTTAAAAATACCAAAAACACCTAGAAAAATCCCCAAAAATCACAAAAACAGTAAAAAACCCTAAAAAGACTAAAAACATTTTATTCCTGAATTTTTGAGCATTTTTGTGCATTTTTATAAATCTTTTACTTTGCCTTGTTTTATATTGCCTTTACTTCCCACTAATTGAAAAAGAAATAAAAAAAATATATATATAAAAAATATATAAAAATCAGAAAATCAAAAATACAAAATTAAAAATTATAAAAAAAAATTAAAAATTAAAAACCCACAAAAATTTGATTGACTTGCTTGCTTAGTGTAGACACTTCACACACTCACACATTTTAGCATTTTTGCTAGGACTTCACTGTTTGCTCCCTGTGTTCGAACTCTCTGCATACTTGCCCTTTACATCTTTTGTGCAGAGTTAAAAATAAATTTTAACTCCACATTACTTCTAATTATTGATTTTTAGTGTGGGTTAATTGTTGATTTAGTCATTATTTAGTGTGGTCAATACACCGACTGTTGACTCGCCTTGTGAGTCAATACGACTGCACTCGATTCCGGCTACATCAAATGGCGCCGTTGCCGGGGAGCAACAGCTTGTAGTTCATTTTTGATTGATTGTGTGTTTGTTTACCATAGCATTATCCTTCTCTTACATTTTGATATACATCTTGATTGAACTATCTAACCATCTCTTTTGTCTTCTTGCGAGGGACCGCGGAGCGAGGCGGGTGGCTTAGGTGACCCGACGCAACCTTGGGACGTGGAGCCGGCTTTTCTTGAGCCAAGCCGGCAGGAGAGAGCAAGGAGAGTGAGAGAGAGGCTTAGATTAGTTTTTATTTTATTTGTGAGAGAGTGATATTCAATTAATTTGTAATAATACAGGTACACTAGGACTTGGACTTGGACTTAGACATTCGGGCCTAATTTCCGGGTGTCTGTTCACCCGGGGGCTCACCGCAGTTTTGCCGCGTTTTTACCGCTTGTCATTTTCCGGTTTTGTGTTTATTTTCCATTTTCTTTTGTGGAATGAGCTCTTAGATCTAGGTCTGCTTGATCGATTAGAATAGGTCCAAACACCTAATAATCTTTGCATGTTCCTATAGATACGTTTTGGTCTTAGCCTAATTTAAACAGTTAGCAAGTAATTCCCAAATCCACGCGCCGCGAGCTCACACCCGAACAAGCGCTTTCTCCTACTCCAAATGTGTTGGGCAGAGGAGGGGTGAGCCAAGACCGGACACTCGGATTAGGAGTTGCTGGTTGACTTGTGGTTCTATCGCTAGCAGTTGCCTGTTCTAGGACGATTTCCGTTGCATTTCGCCATATAGCTTAGGTTTAAATATTCTGCTTTGCATCCCGCATGGAGAGAGCTGGGATTCGCTGTAAGTCTTCTTACTTTGCACGCATCATCTAGGCACAAAGGTGAGATTTCCACCTTGGTGCCGACTTGCACGGCTTTTCCGACTCTATTCTCCCTCTGTTTTTGGACAAAGTAGGATAAAGGAAAAAATACAAAAACGTTAGGCGCTTGCTTGAATTGACTCAAAAGAAGCGATAACACCAAAAAAATTAAAAAAGGGACTGCTAAAGAAAACTTGACCAAAATAAAAACAGTAATTGGATTCATTGCTTGGGGAGAGTAACACCCTCACTTGTTTTCAGGTTGCATAGGAAGGTTTCCTTCCCAGTGAGGTGAGCGCTTCGTAAGGATTAGAGCCCAAAACCCAACTTGTGGCTGCCTTGTGTATCGCCTGGATTTCCGAAGTATTGGCGCTACTATCGTACGTAGTCGAGTAGGACTTGGTCGCCATTGGTGACTCTCTATTGTGAGAGCGCCGACCCTGTCCGAAGTACCGAGCCTAGGCCACGCCTTCACGGGTGTGTCTGTCTCACCGGCTGCGTCCGAGTAGGACCTTGTACGCTCACGGGTGATTCCGTTGCGAGCGAGGTCCGAAGTATCGGTTTCGCCTATCGGCTTCCTCCCTCTTTTCTTTGGCTGAGTAGGGATCCAGGAAGGGTTACAAGGACCTCAAAAAGCGCAAGTTACAGGTTACACAGGAGGAGGACAAGTACGGGGACACTCTCCTGGCAGTACTCTCTCTCCTATAGGCGTAGCGCTCTAAGGACTCGTGAAAAGATAATTGCCTGAAAAACAAGTTAAAATTGACAAGATAAAAGCCGAACCTTCACGGCTTCACGAGTTGAGTTGGTGAACTTACCCTTGCTTTGTGTTTGATTTCTAGATTTATTAAGGTCAAGATCAAAAATACCGCACAATTGTGCAAAACTTTGTTGCATCTCATTTTCTTCTTCTTGTATCTTCCCTGCTCTATTCCGAACAATCAAGATGATGGGACGGAGGTCTCTTAGGCCGACCTTGTCGGCACCGCTATCCAGCACTCCTCCCTATTCATCTAGGAATAACTCGGAGAGTCCGCTCTCCGAGCCCGAGTTCACATCCACCCTGTTCCCCCTCGACCACCCTTCCAATTCTCCTTCCCTCAGTCCAATTATTTCAGAGTACAGTGAATCACAGAATTCAGCTCATTCATCAGCACCTGAAATGGCCTCGTTTGCATTTTCAGAGAATCAAGCAATGGCAGACAGAGGCGAGCACCCAGATGATCACGATCACCCGCCGTTCATTATTGATCAAGCGGCCATCAACAATTCCCTGCTAGCGTCCCTGGAGAATATGCAGAGACAGATCCGCGACCAGGGGACATTTATGGGTGATCTGATGAGAGAGATAGCACAGCTGAGAGAACACCGACCTGGGGGCGGAGGCGGTGGCGGTGGAGGAGGACCCGATGCAGGAGGAGGCGACCCAGACGGTGAGCGACCGCCACAGACTATCATGAGGGAATTGCACAACCCAGCTTCATCCCTCACTCACCGGTGGATCAGACTCCCACCTATCCATGGAGACTTCGAGCTTCGGCACAACACAATTCAGATGCTACCCAAGTTCCATGGGTTGCCGACCGAAGAGCCGCACCTCCACCTCCAAGAGTTTGAGATGATATGCAGCACCATCCACGATCGGCTGTTGACCGAGGACACTATCAAGATGATCGCCTTCCCATTCTCATTGGTTGACAGAGCCGCATACTGGCTCAAGCATCTAGGGCGATTTGTCGACACTTGGGCAGATCTCCGGTCCGTATATTTGAAGAAATACTATCCTCTCGGCCGGACAAACGCAGCTCGAGCCATGATCAGCGACTTCACCATGATCCCAAATGAACAATTCCATGAGGCATGGGATCGATTCAGAGAGCTCATAGACCGGTGTCCACATCACGATATCTCTAAGCCCCATCTGGTGCAGAGTTTCTTCTGTGGGCTGACACCGGAGCTGCAGGGGCTAGTGAACGCCTCTTGCGGTGGATCTTATTTCTCCAAGGGAGAAGACGACGTCTGGGCCATCTACGAAGGCATGGCAGAGAACTCCACAGTGATGACCCAGGCCAGAGTCTACACTCAGCAGAAGCCCCCGCAAGGAGCAGGATCATTTCAGAGGATCGCACGCATCGATGCTGGGCCCAGCACAACGTCGGTAGCCGCAGCCCAAGCCGAATCAGCCGCAGCCGACATGGGCATAATCAGTGAAAAGCTGGACCGCATGGAGATCCTCGAAAAGAAGCAGAATCAAGGTCTAGCCCAGATGGACCTTCTCACCAAGACAATGAGTGACCTGAAAACTCAGATTCTCTGTATTCAGGAGGCACAGGCCCATTCCCAACAGCCTCCCAGGTCACAGGTTGCTTCCAGCAGCAACAGTTCCAACCAGGCCTCCACCTCATACCGCCAGGTGAACCATATCCAGGCGGAGCCGGTTCCATTGTTGCAGTACCATCCAGAGCCACAGCCATCTCAGGAGACTCAGATGGTGGTGTATCAGCAGGAGCAACCACTGGCAGTTCTCCCTCCACCTTCCTTTGAGCAGGAACCGTTGATGGAAGTCAACGGGATATGGTATGACCGATACCCTCAGCCCGCAATCCGTAGGGACCACCCCGGATTCCGTTGGGGTAATGGTGGATCCACATCCCAACAGCATTCTCCTGCTCAAGGACAGCAGAGCGGCCAGCCACAACAACAACACCAGCAGCCCCAGTACAACCAACCCCAGCAGTACCACAGTGGTCCTCGTCCCGCCTATCAGGGACAACAGTGGAGGCAGCGACAGCCGCCTCAGCATTCTTATGCCCAGCCTCCCCCCCAATATCAGCAGCAACAGTCCCATTTCCAGCAGGGACAGACGTCCGGTTCTCAGGGTCCAGCCTATGAGAACCCAGCCCTTGACGATCTTGCCCGCTTGCTATCTGAACAGCGAGCATCTTTCAGGCAAGAAATGGATGAGTTCCGGCAGGAGATGCGGGACATTATCAAAGGAAAGGCCGCCATACCAGCTCAGATCGAACCAAACCCTAATAATTACAAAAGAAAATCTGAGCAGGTAGAGTTTACAGAGGACACCTCTCCTAGTGATCAATTGAGTGACATGTCTTATTTCTACTATGATGCTAATTTTGTTACTACTAGGAGCGGTAGGATGCCAGCCGGCGGCGCCTCTTCTGAGCGACAGCCAAGTGCAGAATCAGGAGCGCCAGAGGAGCAGAGGAGCGGTGCTGATGCCGCTAATGATGATGTTGAAGACGGTGGTGCTGATGCCACCAATGATGGAGCCCAGGATGACGGTGCTGATGCTGTCGTGATACCAGATGCAGACGGTGGTACTGAAGCCACCATTTTGGGAGATGAACCAGAGCGCGGTGCTGATGCAGCGAAGACCGGTGCTAGTGGTGGTACTGAGGCCATCACGTCTACTTTTGTTGAGCCAACTTCTGTGACTTCACCACATTTTGTATCTAGAGATTGTGGGAAGAAAAACAAAAACAACAAAAATATGAATAAAGGAAAGGCTTCTGTTCAAATTGCGGATCCATATGTGTTGAATGATGATGATTGTATGGATTCTCCACCTTCACAGGCACAGGGACCGACTCCTAGCCCTCCATCTGAGGAGGCACCCACAATCCCCTTCCCTGAGGCACTCCGCCGAGCGAAGGGGAATAAAAAAGAAAATCCTAAAAAGAACCAGCAGGTAGAGTTCGGCAATGAGATGATTGACAGATTTCACATTCAGCTGACTCTACGAGAAGCGTTTGAGCATATCCCCTTCTTCAAGAAGAATTTGAAAGAAACAACTACTGTTCGAAGAAGGAAGAGGCACAGAGATCAAATCCATATGCTCACTCACAATACTTGCTGCGCCATTCAGAACACATTGCCAGCCAAGCGACCAGACGCAGGAGCTCCCTATGTCAGATGCGAGATTCAGGAGCAACAGTTTGATCGTACTCTATTAGACAGCGGCTCTTCAATTAACCTCCTTCCGGCAGCCTTACTCAAGCAGTTCGAGTTTGGCCCTCTTCTTCGAAGCAGAACCGTCCTTCAGTTTGCTGATAGGTCGATTAAGAGGCCGAAGGGGTTATTGAAAGACGTGGTCGTTACCATTCAGGGCCTGCAATTCCCCGTGGACTTCGTCGTGTTGGACATGGAGATCCCTGAGTCGGTAACTGATGCCCCCATCATTCTCAGACGTCCATTCTTGGCCACAGCCAAGGCGGTGACCGACCATGACAGTGGGAAGGTATGCTTTCGCGTAGAGGGCGAAACCATACAAATAGAGACGATCGAAGAGATCAGAGCTAGAGAGGCAGAATGCTCCGAGCAGTTCAGCGAAGCCGAGCAGATGACAGAGGAGGAGCTAGACATCCACCAGGTGTGTGATTTTGAGATGACTGATGATGAATCCAACTGGAAAGATCCCGTAGCACCGACCCTCGCCTTGCCTTCAGATTCACTGTATCTCAAGCTCATGGCAGTCGAGAGTCGGGAGAGCACATCCCTGGATGAGGATCTTTCTGAGGCTGACAGTGTGGTGATGAGTGGTGCTGAAGAATTTCAATCTTGCTCATCATCTTCTGATCCCTCGGATTCAGACATAGACTGGGATGATTTTGATGATTATTTACCTTGTCTGATTCCTTCTGAGCCGACAGCCGTGACAGAGTGCGTGCCAGTGCAGTTCATTGATGATCAATCAGGCCACCCTTCGTCAGATATTCATGCAGAGCGAGAGTTCTCCCATGCAGACTTGGTTGCATTCACACAGACATATCAGAAGCCAGATCTGCCACCTCCCAGTTGTCCGGAAAGAAAACCTCTGCCGCAGTCTATGAAGTACAGATTCCTTGCTGGAGAGCCAGAAATGCACCCAGTCATTATCTCAGCAGATTTGACTGGAGAACAAGAATCTCGTCTGATGGAGGTTCTTGAAAGAAACCGCAAGGCAATCGGTTGGAGTATAGCTGATCTCCAGGGGCTGAGCCCAAAGCTTTGCTCTCACCACATCTATCTTGAAGATAACGCTAAGCCGTCGCGTGAGTTCCAACGACGGCTGAACCCGAATCTTCGAGACGTAGTCATGAAAGAAATTTCCAAGTGGTGGAGCGCTGATTTCATCTATCCCATCTCCGACTCTAAATGGGTTAGTCCACTCCATGTGGTACCTAAGAAGACAGGTATCACTACAGTTGTCAATGAGTCTGGAGAGGAGATCGCTACCAGAGTACCAACTTCTTGGAGGGTCTGTGTGGACTACAGACGATTGAATGAGGCCACCAAGAAGGATCACTTCCCGCTACCATTTATTGATCAGACTATCGAGCGGTTAGCTGGGAAGAGCCATTACTGTTTCCTCGATGGGTACTCTGGATATAATCAAGTGGCCATTGCGCCCGAAGACCAGGAGAAAACGACATTCACCTGTCCGTTTGGGACGTATGCTTTCAGACGGATGCCCTTTGGTCTATGTAACGCTCCAGCGACATTCCAAAGGTGCATGTTGTCCATCTTCTCGGACATGGTGGGTGACTGTTTAGAGGTCTTCATGGATGACTTCTCGGTCTATGGCGACGGGTTCGACGCTTGTCTTGACTGCCTAGACCGTGTGCTGAAGCGCTGCATAGAGGTCAATCTAGTCTTATCCTGGGAGAAGAGTCATTTCATGATGACTCAAGGGACGGTCCTTGGTCATATCGTCTCCAACAGGGGCATGGAGGTCGATCCAGCTAAGGTGGACATCATCAGAAAACTCAATCCGCCGTCCAATCTGCGTCAGTTACGGTCTTTTCTGGGGCATGTCGGTTTCTACCGACGGTTTATTCAGGACTTCAGTCGAATTGCCCGACCGCTAACTGACTTGCTGACCAAAGACACCGAGTTTATTGTTAATGATAAGTGTCTTGAATCATTTGAGACTCTCAAAAATATGGTTGTTTCAGCTCCTGTCCTTCAGCCACCCGATTGGTCTCTTCCATTCGAGATCATGACGGATGCTTCAGATTTTGCCGTTGGGGCTGTGCTTGGACAGAGGAGGGATGGATTACCGTTTGCCATTCACTACGCCAGCCGAACCTTAGATGCCGCGCAGCGGAATTACACTGTGACTGAGAAAGAGATGCTGGCCGTAGTCTTCGCTCTTGATAAGTATAGATCATATATTCTTGGATCTAGAGTAACAATTTACACAGATCACACCGCCATCCGGTATTTAATGGCTAAGAAGGATGCCAAAGCACGTCTCACCAGATGGATCCTTCTACTCCAGGAATTTGATATTGAAATTAAGGATAAGCCTGGAGTCAAGAACGTGGTGGTGGATCATCTCTCCAGATTGGAGAATCTTGAGGAATCTGAGCCCAGCGCACCTATCTCAGAGACATTTCCAGATGAGGCGATCTTAGCTGTCACCTCACTCCCATGGTATGCCGACTTTGTAAACTATCTTGTTGCCAAGACAGTCCCTCAGGGTTGGCCCAGGCAGAAACTTGAGACCTTCCTAGCTAAGGCCAAGTTTTACCATTGGGAGGATCCCATCCTTTATCATGAAGGAGGGGATAGTATCTGGAGGAGGTGCATTCCTCAAGAAGAGCAGCATAGCGTCCTCACATACTGCCACAAGCTTGAGGCAGGAGGACATCATTCTGGAAAAAGGACAGCACAAAAGGTGCTTCAATCCGGCCTATGGTGGCCTACTCTCTTCAAGGATTCTGATGAGTTCGTGAAGGGATGTACTGACTGTCAGAAAATGGGAACCTGCGGACAGAGAGACATGATGCCCATGCAACCCATTCACTTCTGTGAGGTTTTTGATGCATGGGGGATTGATTTCATGGGCCCATTTCCTAAGAGTCAGAGATTCGAGCATATTTTGCTCGCTGTAGATTATGTCAGCCGATGGGTTGAGGCCATCCCCGCCCGAGCCGCAGATGCTAAAACCGTTTGCAAATTTTTGAGGAAAAATATCATTTCACGGTTCGGTGTACCTAGAGTCTTGATTTCAGACGGGGGGTCTCATTTCATCAATGACAAAGTCAGGGCCCTTGCAGACGAGTTCGGCATTGACCATCGGGTTGCCACTCCTTATCACCCTCAGACTAATGGTCTTGCCGAAGTATCGAATAGGGAGATAAAGACTATCTTGCAGAAAGTTGTTCGCCCAGACCGAAAGGATTGGTCACAGCTTTTGGACTCGGTCTTGTGGGCTTATCGGACATCTTTCAAGAATCCATTGGGAACATCTCCCTTTCGTCTCGTCTATGGCAAGCCGTGCCATTTGCCAGTGGAGATCAAGCACAAATCTTTTTGGGCAGTTACTAAGTTGCTTCTAGATCCAGAGAGTGTAGGAGACCAGAGAAGAGCAGAATTGGCAGCCCTGGAAGAATTGAGAGATACAGCCTTCTCCAACAGCCTACAATACAAAGAAAAAGTGAAGACATGGCATGATTCGCATATCAGCCATAAACAGTTTGAGCCAGATCAGAGAGTATGGTTGTTTGATTCCAGGCTGAAATTATTCCCAGGGAAATTACAGAGCAAGTGGAAAGGACCGTATGTGGTCAGGAAGGTACATGACAATGGCAGCATCGATATATCCGAACCGTCATCTTCCTCGACCTTCCGCGTCAATGGTCAACGCCTGAAACTATATCTTGATCATGATCCGCCGACCATTGACGTTGCCCCCATTCTTCTGGTATGAGATGTGTCCTTTGACTCTCATCATCTACATCTCATACATGGTGATCAAAGTCTATCTTCCGCTGTACAGATCCATCTGTTTATATCACTCTGTTGTCCAATGATTTATTTTCTTCTTTTCTTCTTTTCTTCTTTTCCTCTTCTATCTTCTTTATCTATCAAAAAGGTGCCGCCCTTGTAGACAGTTTTCCGTACTTAGGACGTACTTTGTCCTAAGTATAGGGGGGTTGGCACCCCGAGTGATTCTACTCTTTTCGATCCTCTTCATTGTCTCCTCATCTTGCCTATACTTAGGGATATCTTACCCTAAGTATAGGGGGAGACAATCTGAGTACGATCTGTGCATTCCCGCCCTTGACCCTCCCTGTGTTGTGTACAGTCTGCTATACTTAGGATTATTTAATCCTAAATATAGGGGGGACGGTCAACTTCTCATTCGTTGATTCCCTCATTCATTTATGTCTTTATTCTTTAGACTTGTCTATACTTAGTACGAGTTATGTCTTATCTTTTCTCTCCGATCTATGAGGACATAGCTCAAGCTAAGTATAGGGGGGTCGTATATACTACGTATATACTTTAGCCATAACTCGTACTTTCGTATTTTCCTAATAACATGGCTAAAAATTCTTTAAAATTCATTAAAAATCCTTAATAAAAAATGTGGTTATTCCTCAAATTCTTTTTGTATTTACTGATTAATCAGGTGAAAATGTTTTTTGCAAAATGTTTGAAAAATAGTTTGAAAATCTTTGTGAACATCTACTGAAAACTATTTTGAAAATATTTTGTTTCGTGTTTTCAACCTGTGTAAAAATTGTGTGGTTTGTAAAATTTATTTTCTTTGTGTGAAATAAAATGTTTGAAAAATGATTTGCAAATGGTTTGAAAAATGGTTGCAAAAATGATTTGAAAAACCTATATATACTGTTTTGAAAACCTTTGCAAAATGATTTTCAAATGTGTGCAAAATGTTTGTAAAAACTATTTTGGACTATAGTTTTCAAAAACCGTGTGTAAATTGTTTTCAAATAAGTTTGAGGAATATTCACATCACACCAAAAAAAAAATCCACTGTATATATATGTATAAAATTGATCACTTACCCTGTAAATTCTTAAAATCTACTTCTTGTAAATACAAGAAGCACTCCCGTGTACATATTTTCACCTATTTTTCAGCCAAAATCTTTTTATTTTCAAAAATTCCCAAAAACATTTGCAAAATTAAAATCCAAAAACATTTGAAAAATCTTTTTGAAAAAGACAAAAAAAATGCATCTGCATATGCATCATCGTCATCTTTTCAAAAATCCATAAAAAGTTCAAAATCTTTGAAAATTGCATCACAAAAATATTTTCTGCATATCATTGCATGGCATGCGCATTTTTCGGATTGAGTTGATAGTTGAACAAGTCTAAGGAAAATCCGAAGATTGGAGCTTGATTGGACCTTAAAATCTACTTAATAACAGGAACCTTATAGGAACTGGGTTTGAGGTACTTCAGGTCTAGTTGACTTAATTCTTTGAAGATCACGAGACTTGGTTCAATGGATTCTTGACTGCCTAAGTAGAGTATTTCGGAGCACACGCACGACTCTTGTTGATAATGACCTAACTTGGACACCTGCACCTTTCACATAGCTCTCCACGGATGAGGTGATGAGGAGGCAGTTTCCTTTAGCTTGGGGTAGCATATGAGGGTAGTACTTCTAGGCGGAACCTCTCTTCTTCTTATAGTGAAGGAAGTGCACCTCAACTTGGTCTAGTGGTGATGAAGGCTAAAGACAGAAGCCGTGGGTTGCAATAAAGCTTCAAAAGAGGGATAGTCTACTGGCTCAAGAGGAAAATTTCTTGTATATGCTGCTCATGTAGATATGTTGTACAGATGCAATTGAAAAAAAAATGCAAAAAGAACTCCAAAAAAGTGGTGGGTCGGATTGAAAATTTAATAATCCCACCGGAGTATGTGTATAGTTCAATAAAGCAAAAGCTTATGGTATCCATGTTACATCTCATGAAGCTAGCAGCGGGAGACTCAGCTACACTGGCTGAGCTTCCAAAAGTCTATACTTCTTCCCCCTCTTCTTGAGCCGGTTGCACTTGAACTTAGAAGGGAATACCCCGCTTCTCGAGGAAAGAGTTGCTAGACCGAGGCATTAGAGTTACCAGGTTGGGGGAGGTTGTTTCTTTGTCACTTCTGAGGTGGGGAGCTACATATCACTTACACTGTACAAGTCAGATTCGTAGTCGTAAGAGTTTGCGTATGAGTTGAGATATTTCTGACCTGGCTATTGAGGAGACTTGGACAGAGTTTTGGGATTCTCAAGGACTGTTGGATTTCAAACTTGGTTCTCATTAAGGTTCCGACCGCACTAAATCTCCAAAGGTCCGACTTAAGCTCCAAACTTTGATTTTACGAAGACAAGTTTGATGATTAAATAAAATCCAAGTTCTTCTTTTTCTTTTCTTTCTTTTCTTTTTTGCACTTATTACATAAGTGTTTGCTAGGGACTAGCAAAGGTAAAGTATAGGGGGATGATGAATCCACATTTCATCATCTTTATTCTATCATTTTGGCACCAAAAACCCTAGCAAATGCCTGTAAATAGCATTAAAACCACCATCTTAGCATTCATGCATGTGCATTTCAATAGTGTATAAAACACTGTAATTAAGGCCAAAATTATAGAATAAATAAAGAAAAGAAAAAGAATAAAATATTGTAAATATTTTATGACCCAAAACCCCCGAGACCTAGGCATCTTGATGAAAAGGTCGACAAGGAATAAAGTAGGGGGAGATAAGGTCAGAATCACAGAGAAAATACCTATACATTCTATTCATTCTTTATTTATTTTGGGACCTATCTTTGGTTCCACTTTTTGTACATCAAATGAAGAAACCTTGTACATGAAAGTTGTAGATAATTTCATAAAGAAAAAGACAAAATTGATTTCACAGAAAAAGAAGGTACAGATAAAAAGATATGGTCTGAATAAGAATCCAAAATCCCAACTTCCCAGACCCGTATCTCACAAACGACAAATCCAAATGCAGTGTACTCACCTTTAATTGTATATAGAATAAAATAATCTACCCAATAGTGGTGGTTTCGCATTTGGCGGAGCTACGGTCTGAAAGTTGAGTTTTGGACCCCTGTTGTATACCTATACTGAATAAAATATTCAATTTATTCTTTATTCATTATTTATTAATTTTTATATTTTTATAATTTTGTAAATATTACTTATAGTATATATGTGCATTAAAATCGAAATAAAATGCAAAGAAAAATAAAAATAAAAATACTTGTACAAATACTACATAGGTATACTATATACACTTGTACCTATACAGAATACACTTGTATTTTATTAAATATCCAAAACATCTTAGAAAAATTAAACAAAAATATATTTATGTATATAAAAGTATGTTATAATTTTACAAAATCATAAATAAAAATAATAAGATTAAAAATACATAAAATAAAATAAAATATCCAAATACATAGGTATTATACCTATATAGGGTTAAAAAGGCAGCTTGTAAAAATATATGTCATAAAAATAAATAAAAATCAGAATAAAATACTACATAAAATTTTGAACATTTTTTATTTTATAACTTTTACTTAATTCGACCATTTACTATTTTTAATTGAATTAATAAAACATTTCCCCAGGGTTTTTCCTGGTTGGTCCACGTGGACCAACCAGGTGCAAACCCTAGTTGACCTCGGTCAACTAGGTACCCTACCCCCCTGTAGCCTCTGTCAGAACCGGTCTTTGACCCAACTTCTCCATTTTTTTCGAGGAGCGGACTTGCACCATTTCGATTCGATTCCTTCTGCAAAATCCCTCCTCGTTCATCCCTCTTGCCCGCCAATTGATTACATGGGGGTGTGAATCACTGAGTCGCCCCAGAAATCTCGATCTTTGGAGCTCCTCAGTCACTGAGTCAACCAAATAAAACCGACACCCCATTTTCAAATCGATCTTGAGTCCCCTTATTCCACCCTTCAGCGCCACCGTTGTGCTCCTGAGGTCCGTGGAGGTGACAGCTCCATCGCCAACCTTTCAGCCGAGGCGCGCGAAGTCGAGGGAAGCTCCACCACCTCCGCCAAGTGACGGCGTCGAGGTACCCCTTTTTCCTCTGGCCCCGGCCATTGAGGGTTCGCCCCACCTTCTTGTTTATCCCATTAGGTTCCTGTTAGCTTAATCTTCGAAAACCCTAAAAAAATCTATAAGTTTAATCGCTCATTTCGCCCGTTCACGCATCATCGCCGGAGCGCAACTCCGGCCACCATCGACCACTCCACCCCGCGCTTAGTTTAGGTCCACCGAGGGTCCAGGCACTTTGCCCTGGACCTTCTAACTCTTCTTGCAGGGTCAACGCGCGTTGAATCGCGCCTGGGAGCAATTTTGAGGCTCACCGGAGCTCAGCCGAGCCCCCCAGCTCCGCCACCTTCGCCTGAGCACCTCGGCCGTCGCCGAGGCATTTTGAAGCCCCCAGGAGGTAGAAGACGACCCCAGGAGCCTCCACGGCCATTTTGAAGCACTATCGTCGCCGGAGGAGGGAGATCGAGGTCGGAGAAGCTCGCCTTCGCCGGCGTTCTTCCCTGTTCTTGTAACCCTCTTCCCAGCCGTTGGATCGAGGAGGAGCTCCCAGATCGCACAGCCTTCGTCGGATCTCCACCAGTCTCCACCGTCCGATCAGCCAAGGAGGATCTAATCAGGGCCGTGCATCGCCCAAGCGTCATCGGCCGTTCTTGTGCTGCCACGTGTTTAAGTGAAATGCCTCCAGCCGCTGGATCACGCCTCGTCGCCCCAGCCGTTGGATTCGAGCCACGTGTCAACATCGGGGCGTCGCGTCGAGGGTATTTTGCAACTCACCCCTCGCGCCTTTTTGTATTTAATATTTAGTCTTTAAACTTTTGTCTGTAGCGTAGATATTTTGTAATATTTGCAAAGAAACCCACCGTACTTTATTTATTCACGTTTAGGTCCCTCGCCACGTCACCTCACGTGACCAGTTCACGTGAGGTGTGGGCATTTTGCAGAGGCACCCTTGGGTTGTTGTGTATTTCGTTTCGGTCCTTGAATTTTCAAAGCACGTGTAATACTTCTGGGTATTTTGCATGTTAACCCCCAGACTTTTGTGAAATTGCACTTCAGTCCCTCCCAGGCGCGTGCAAGTCACGCGCCCTGGTGGGTAATTTGTAGGCGTGCCCAGGCGGGTCTTGTATTTACGTTTTGGTCCCAGAAGTTGAATATATAGTGTAATATTTTGTGGAAAATTGCATGTTAGCCCCTGGATGTTTGGAATATTGCACATATACCCCTGCCAGGCTTGTTTAATATTTGGATGTTTGTTGGATTTATTTGAAATATCATTTTAACTCCAAAAATTCCACAAAAATAGGACTAAGTTTCTGGATAGGTGTACTTTGACGCCCATATTTTAGTTTTTGATTTTATTTTATTTTCATATTTATTAAAAATCAAAAACCCCCTTTTTGTGCACTGTCTACCTTAGAAAATATCAAAAAAATATCAAAACACCTCCAAAAATTCCCAAAAATTCACATAGTGTCTATTTTACCCTATTTTAGAGTCAGTCCAAAAAAATCATTAAAAATTTCAAAAGAAAAACACTAAAAATTGAAAAACACTCAAAAACTTCAAAAAAATATATAAAATAGTAGAAAAATCCAAAAAATACAAACTCAGCTTCTGTTTGTCACTTATTTTATTCTCTTTATTAGAAAAATAGTGTGAATTATTTTGAGTACTGGTTGATATTTTTAAAGTATATTTTACTCACAGCCAGCCCTATTCTCACTGTTTTCCTTTATTTCAGCCCTTAAAAATACCAAAAACACCTAGAAAAATCCCCAAAAATCACAAAAACAGTAAAAAACCCTAAAAAGACTAAAAACATTTTATTCCTGAATTTTTGAGCATTTTTGTGCATTTTTATAAATCTTTTACTTTGCCTTGTTTTATATTGCCTTTACTTCCCACTAATTGAAAAAGAAATAAAAAAAATATATATATAAAAAATATATAAAAATCAGAAAATCAAAAATACAAAATTAAAAATTATAAAAAAAAATTAAAAATTAAAAACCCACAAAAATTTGATTGACTTGCTTGCTTAGTGTAGACACTTCACACACTCACACATTTTAGCATTTTTGCTAGGACTTCACTGTTTGCTCCCTGTGTTCGAACTCTCTGCATACTTGCCCTTTACATCTTTTGTGCAGAGTTAAAAATAAATTTTAACTCCACATTACTTCTAATTATTGATTTTTAGTGTGGGTTAATTGTTGATTTAGTCATTATTTAGTGTGGTCAATACACCGACTGTTGACTCGCCTTGTGAGTCAATACGACTGCACTCGATTCCGGTTACATCACCGCCCAATCATCGAGATCAAACGGTAGCTGGAGGTCGCGGACGGCGTTGATGAGGTCAAATATTGGCTGTTGGATGAGCATCGGGGAGGGGCATCCAACGACAAATGTAGCTTCCTCCTCTTTTGTGCCTAGCGGTGAAGATAGGTCTTCGGTGAAAGGCTCCAAGCTCCGCCCTCGCCTTTTGAGCTTGGTGAAGGTCTCCATCTGCTCTTGAGTGGTTGATGGTCATCGCTGAAACGTGGTGGAGCAGCTTGAGTTCCTGGATGACTCCCATGACGTCTGGTCCCCGGAGATGAAGCTCACAAAAATAGCTCTGGTGAGACTCCCGATCATTGAATATCCACGCACCTGCAAGGATAAATCTCTATCCGAAGTGTTCCAAGCATTATGTATGTGAGATGGAGTGAAATGGAGCCTCTACAAGTGAAGAAGGCGATCATCCATGTTCATCTTCTCCAGCGAATCGAATAAGAAGGGGGTCGAGGTGACTGAGGTTATGGAGGAGAGGACTGATGAGGGGAGGGGGTGCGTGTGGATAATGGGTATGTGGAGAAACTCAATCAGTGGTCAATGGAGGATGATGATGCATTTACAGACCTAATTAATTAAGAAAATAGAAGGGAAAATACAAAGAAGATCGGAGTGACTTTCCTGGGATTTGGGCGGAGTGTAGCTTGGGCTCGAACATCGGTGAGACGCTTTGGTCATTGCTGGACCCCTACAGCTACTAGGGGTAACTTGGCAGAGATGGAGCTCCGCGGGGCTAATCCTACCATGGCTTAGGGTCTCATCGGAGGCTCCTCCTTCATCGCTCCTTCAATCCGACCTACCCCAGTCTTGGGGAGGCAGAGATGGGCTGGGCGGAGCCCCACGTATAAGTGGACGGGGTGTATTCGGGGTGGAGCCGGCGTATTTAAGGAGTTGGAAGGTGGCGGTCCGATGATGGAAGTCATGTTTTGCAGGGAGTATGTGGAGCGAGAAGAGGGATATCGTGGAGAATGTGGGCTAGAGGGAGGATGGGGGATGAACGGTCTTGGTTGTGGGCTCGTCGGGAAGTGGAGGTGGTAGTGGGAGAAGCGAGGGAAATGGAAAGGGCGGAGAGGCTGCGAGAGATGAAGAATGTGGGCGAGAGGTGGAACCGGGGGTAGACGACAAAGTCTCTGTTGTTGGATCTCGCGATCCAACGGTGGAGCAGTGGGCGCTAGGGAGCGGTTAGGATCAGATCCCAGGAGGTGAGATCAAGGGGTGCAGGATTCACCACGTGGCGTGAGGAAATGAAGGCGGAAGCCAATGACCATGATGAAAGGTGACTTGGATAGCAACAGAGATAAGAGGGTGGGATGGAAGCATCTAGTCCACGATCGGGCAACTGTGGAGACGATGCATGGCGCTCTAAGAGCGAAGCGCTAATTGACGACCGTGATGAGATTTGGACGTTGATCGAAGAGTGGAGGCGAGTTGAGGGAACAAATGGTTGCGATGGAAGCGCATGGAGGTGATCCAACGACTGGAAAGGCAGGGCGCGTGGCGCATGTTTAGACGGGCTGCGTGGCGCAACCAGAAGGCACCATGTGGCCCAATCACATTATTGCGAGGAAGAAAGTGAATTATGAGGGAGAAAATGACCGAATTTGGAAAAACTCAAAACATGAAAGTTGTAGATCTCAATAAGATCTACAAGTTTCAAGTTGACCAAAATAGAGATGAGGTCAAACAAAGGAAGAATTTTTTTGAGCGTTTTTAAGGTTAAAAATACTATGATTTTTAATTTTGCTATTTTTTCGGTATCTTTAATTTATTCAAGGGAATAAATATTACAAGGATTAGAACCCCTCCAATGGTCTGGTGGTAGAAGCAGTGGCTCACGCTTTAAAGGACCAGGGCTCGAATCCTACTAATGAAAAAAATAATTACAAGGATTAATCTGGTTATTATTAACACTTAGTCTAAGCTAGGGGGTTAATTTCAGTGAATTAAGAGCATGAAACTAGGTTTCATCAACCCCCTATACTTAAACTATGCTCATCCCTGAGCATCCCATAAAATAAATGAGTTGGATTAACCCCCTTGTGCATGTGCGTACATGATCTGATCTGTTCAAGTCCTCTCAGTTTTAGAGATCTAAAATTCCAGAGTTCTACCCAGCCTTAATCAAGAGGCATCCAATTCCTCTAGTTTTCCATACTACCTCTTGTATACATATAAACTAAGGATATGATATTTAGTGTTTGATTGCGTTCACGAGAGTAGAGTCAAAATGTCACCCAAGGACCCGGTCCAAGAAACTCTCCTAAGGACCCAATCCTCAACTCTAGGGAATAAATCAAATATCGCACTCACTCCACCGTCTCTTTAATTGTCAGACTTATAAGTGTAGGTGGCAGGCCAGCTGATGGAGGGTTTGGCATTGTGTCATTTCTTCTCTCCCTCTCATTGGAACAATGATTCTCTCTAATGCCTTATTACGCAACGCAATTTTTTTGGTGTCGATCAATGCGTCCTCCAAGAGAAGTTGGAGTCGTCTGCACTTATTTTCTTGGGAGTACACCGGGGTGTGCTTTTTTTGAGTGCATATCGTACCTTCTACACCCATACTTGTAGCATTTACGATGTAGAGCCCTTTTTTGATGCAAGCCCGACTCTTGGCCCTAATAGCGATGGTCCAAGTGGACACTTTGAAAATGGTTGGGAGTGCTTGCCTTTGGTGGAGGCTCATTTTGATATTTGACTTTGTGGAATGAGAGCTTTTATTTTCAACAATGATATTTCTTTGATTTGTATAATTTTTGGCTAGCTCCACTGCTCTTACCAAGAGTTGGCACACACTAATCAACAATTTTTTATTTATTTCACACCCTGACACTTAGGTTAATATCAAGATATTAGTATAAGAACCAAGTTCTCATACCGTCTAAAATGCTGACACTCAGGTTTCATGAAGTCGTCAATGATCTTATCCCATCCTCGAGCATCATTAGATCAAGTCGAGACTCAAATCCCTCATCCCAGTCCTTCAAGTGAAATGTCAACTCATCTCATCGAAACCGCAATCGTGCATTTGATGTGCTGATCATATTCTTAAGGTTGGAGACTAAGCATGAAATATAGCACACAAATCTAGAAACCTAGAGAAATATGGGTGATTAAGTCGAAGACCTTGATAACTAAGGCTGGTTAACCTAAAATCACAATACCTCATAAATCGAATATTCTCGAACTTCTCTGATCTTGTGTGGAAGTGAAAGATGTAGGGGATTTAATCCAACTCCTTCAACATTTTTTATCATATATATATATATATATGAATTTTTATGAAGACTTTAGGAGGCATCATGACTGCCTAAACTCAAATGAGCAGATGCATTTGCATTCAACCGGTATAGGCGTAAGTACAGGCCGGAGCATGTTGCTTGAGGATGAAGCCTTATGCGATGTCCTCTAAACCACCATCTCTGCTAAGGACGAACCCTCACTGAACGTGGCTACTTGTTTAGGTTTAGTAATCAATGTGACTCTTAAAGGATTTTTTTATTTTTCTCATTTTATGGATTTTTTTATTAAAGGTTTGAACACAGTTTAAACTCAACTTTCCTTGAAATTGACAAAATAATTTTCCAAACCATGTCAAACAAATAAAGATTTTCCAAATATTTTTCAAAAGATTTTTCAAAACAAGAAAAACTCATTTTTCAAATCACTTTCGAAAATATTTTTATTTGAAAATAGTGTAACATAATATAGAAAAATCTTGAAATCAATTTTATCCACTAAGTTCAAGAGATTATACTTTAGCTAAAATGTTTTATTTTTTTAAAATTTTCAAAATATAGCTAAAGTATATATGTTGTATATATGGTATACCCTATACTTAAACTTTGCTATGTCCTCATAGCACTAGATGATACAAGGTCATAGGTCCATTTAAATAAAGAAAAATATATGGGAACTAAGGAGGACCCCCTATACTTAGGTTAGAAATAACCTAAGTATCTGGGCGAGGAAAGATGAGTAAGAAAATCACAGGGACTCGGGCCCCCCTATACTTAGGCTAAGAGTAGACTAAGTATAAAGATTGAAAATTGATGTTGGGGGGACCCGAGAGGAACGAAGAAGTCGGATGGATATACAATGAGTGGATGAATTTTCGAAGATTAATGGATCACCTACAGCGTAGGAGGGTTTCGGAGCATTCATGGCTCAAAGAAGCATGCAACACCCTTTGATTTCACCAACTCACACGTGAAATCAATAAATGTTGGTTGATTATCTTGTAGATTTTATTGGTGATAAAACATTCTAGTTTACGCGGGAATCAAGAAATATGTCAAAGGAAAACATTCTGCATAAACAAGGGTATTGCTCTCCCAAAATAATATTTTACTCCATTTTAGGTTGACTTGCAATTATAAGTCCCAATTAATTTGCTTAAGGTTATCTCTGATTAAAGGTGAGCATAAATCAAACAATCATCGCCTACCGCTCATTTCCATTTTCCTTTAACCTAGGTGATCAGGCCAAGAATGGAAGTCGAGAAAAAGTCATGCGGTCGAAAAAATCATGACCTAGGCTATGCGAGAAAACATGAAGTGCCTTAGCAATATTCATGAAAACTCAGACTGAATTGAAAACCACAAACAAATGTATGCAATTCGATAGAAAACCGCACCTAACATGCTTCTATTAGAGAGGAAGAATATTTTCAATTTTGGCTAGGTAAAGCGATGTTTATGTGCGTCTATTATTTAAAGTGTGTCCTACCTACGAGCAAGCACGTAAAATCAAAATGTGAAAGAAGCTCGAAGAGCTGTGTGCCTCGTCCTAGGTCGACACTCAAGAAGGGTGATCCCCACACAACCACATATAAGTCATTCATTTACAAGTGCGAGTCTTCAATCGAAGACCGTTGTAAAGACGATTATTACATGCATATGAAATGGAATAAAATGCAAGACATTTTTTTTCTTCGATTCCTCTACAAAACTACTTCTACGGCTCCTCACAGCGGGGAAGTTCCTGATTCTCACCTCCATGAACATCAAGGGCCATGCCACAAAAACCAATGTTAGATATCCACCGAATTTTTTTTAATGATGCAAGACCACATGAATAATTTGATCTACGAATTAAAAACAAACACTTAATTAAATAAATAAAAATCTAAATAAAACAAAAGATGACCCGTGTCCCTGGCAACGACGCCATTTAATAACCCGAGATTCGGCCCTTTAATAGTGTGAAATTAACACTTTTAATGTCATGTAGTCGGTCGAATCAGATAGATCAAAGACCATTTAATTAAATTAGCAATCAAATGGTCGAATTTATATTTTACTTGGGCAAGCTCAAGGTCGAACTCAGGGACACAAGCCTCTTATGTATTATTTAGACTCTAATTATTTGATTTAAATGTCAGATTAAAGAATCGCATGCCAATGAATGCATGAAGACACGGCATGATGCAGAAAACACACATGAAGATATGCATTTTTATTTGATTTTAAACATGCGACAAATGCAAGGATATGCAAAATGTTAACTATGATGCGAAATATGAGATAATTATAAAATAGTTGAGCAGTTGGTCAGTAGTCGAAATTAGATTCGAATCATTAAGCAAGTTTCATTAATGTAATTAGACAAGACACGTGAAACATTACAATAAAGAAGAGACCTTTAGCTATTTAAATAATACATAAAAAATCATAGTGTCAAATTTGAAATCTAAGCATGTCATCAAGAAGACAATGAAACCAGCTTTGAAACGAGACTAAAATCAGCTGAAACGGAGATACGATGCTCAAGATATTAATTCACAAATGAAGACAGGGGCATAAATGCAAGAAAATATGGAAGATAACTAACAAACAGGTCCCCGGGAGGGACTAACATGTAAATAAAATAAAGTACGGGACCTTCCCTGTAAATAACCCATATACTCAAGGGGTATTTTTGCAATTATTAAAACCCGCGAGGGTATGAGTGCAAAATACCACAGGTGCATGTAGTCTGCACGAGCTTCAGGACCTGGTTGCAATTGTGAAAATGTCTGAGGGCCTCCATGCAAATTACCCTTGCCGACACGTGACTGGCACGTGCAAGCCAGGTTCAGTGGAAGAGTTGGCTCGGAGGTGGCTCAGAGGGTGTTTGAGCTTCGATGGTGGCTCAGGAGGTGGTCAGCTTCAGAAGATGGCTCAGGAGGCTCGGGAGTTCCAAGCCCACAGGGTCGATGATGAGGCTCAGATCTGCTTCGGTGAAGACACGTGGATGATCACAGATCGCTCAATCATCTATATTGGACGATAGCTGGAGGTCGCGGATGGCGTCGATGTGGTCAAATATTGGTTGTTGGATGAGCATCGGGGAGGGGCATCCAAGGACAACTGTAGCTTCCTCCTCCTCTGTGCCTGGCGGCGAAGATAGGTCTCCGGCGAAAGGCTCCAAGCTCCGCCCCCATCTTCTGAGCTCGGTGAAGGTCTCCAGCTGCTCCTGAGTGCTTGAAGGTCATCGCTGAAGCGTGGTGGAGCAGCTCGAGTTCCTGGATGAGTCCCATGACGTCTGGTCCTTGGAGATGAAGCTCATAAAAATAGCTCCAACGAGACTCTCGATCATTAAATATCCGCACACCTGCAAGGATAGATCTCTAGCCGAAGCGTGTCAAGCATTATGTATGAGAGATGGAGTAAAATGGAGCCTCTGCGAGTGAAGAAGGCGATCAACCATGTTTATCTTCTCTGGCGAATCTAAGAAGAAGGGGGTCGAGGTGACTGAGGTTATGGAGGAGAGGAGTGATGATCGGGGGTACGCGTGAATAATGGGTATGTGGCGAAACTCAATCAGTGGTCAATGGAGGATGTTGATGCATTTAGAGACCTAATTAATTAAGAAAATAGAAGCGAAAATACAAAGAAGATCGGAGGGGACTTACTTGGGATTTAAGCAGAGCGGAGCTTGGGCTTGAACGTCAAGGTGACGCTCTGGTCATCGCTGGAACCCTGCAGCTACTAGGGGCATCTTGGCGGAGGCAGAGCTCTGCGGGGCTAAGCCTACCATGGCTTAGGGTCTCACCGGAGGCTCCGCCTTCATCGCTCCTTCAATCTGACCTCCCCTTGTCATGGGGAGGTGGAGATGGGGTGGGCAGAGCCCCACATACAAGTGGACGGAAGTCATGATTTGCAGGGAGGATGTGGAACGAGAAGAGGGATATCATGGAGAACGTGGGCTAGCGTGAGGATGGGGGATGAACGGTCTTGGTCGTGGGCTCGTCGGAAAGTGGAGGTGGTGGTAGGAGAAGCAAGAGAAATGGCAAGGGCGGAGAGGCTGCGAGAGATATATAACGTGGGCGAGAGGTGGAACTGGAGGTAGACGACGAAGTCTCCACCATTGGATCTCACGATCCAACAGTGGAGTGGTGGGCGCTAGTGAGCGGTTAGGATCAAATCCCAGGAGGTGAGATCGAGGGGCGCAGGATTTGCCGCGTGGCACGAGGAAATGAAGGCGGAAGCCAAAGGCTATGATGAAAGGTGACTGTCGATCGGGCGGCTGTGGATAAGAACAGAGATAAGCGGCTGGGATGGAAGCATCTAGGCCACGATCGAGCGACTGTGGAGACGATGCGTGGCACGCTGAGAGCGAAGCGTCTATTGATGGTCGTGATGAGGTTTGGACGTTGATCGAAGGGTGGAGGCGAGTTGAGGGAACGGATGGTTGCGATGGAAGCGTCTGGAGGCGATCCAACGACGGGAAAGGTGGGGCGCGTGGCGCGTGTTTAGACGGGCCGCATGGCGCTACCAGAAGGCGCCACGTGGCCCAATCACATTATTGAGAGGAAGAAAGTGAATTATTAGGGGGAAAATGACCAAATTTAGAAAAACTCAAAACATAAAAGTTGCAGATATCAAGGAGATCTACAAGTTTTATGTTAACAAAAAACGGAGACGAGGTCAAATAAAGGCAGAAATATTTTTTGTGAGTGTTTTTAAAGTTAAAAACACTACGATTTTTAATTTTTCTATTTTTTGTATTGTTAATTTAATCAAGGGAACAAATAATTACAAGGATTAATCTGGTTATTATTAACACTTAATCTAAGCTAGGGCGTTGATTTCAGTGAATTAAGAGCATGAAACTAGGTTTCATCACCCCTCATGTATTGTCTTCTTCTGCTCGTGCTTGATGTTTTGTTCCGGATGTATTGGAGTGTGCCCTGGAAGATGAGACCTAGTTGATGACTTCTGTGGAGGTTCGAATGCTTGAGTTTCTTGATTTCTTGTGCTCCTTACGGTTGTTGACTGGCGGGGTGGCTCTAGTGGAGGAGGCTCACTGATCCTTACTCTCGGAGAGGGTCTTCGAGGTGGCTTCAGACATTGTTGTGGTATTATTACGGGTATACCAAATATCTGTCTATCGAAATCGATTGTCTCTAATTGTCAAACACTGACAAATAGTTCTGCTTGCAAATCTCTCGAATTATATTGAGTAGATGTTGTGAGCTGAGAGAGTCCAGATCTAAATTGGCTCAAAGGACCAACAAGTGATGTTCCTGCAAGAATGAGATATTCATGTTATAGTAAATATTACAGAAGATAAACACAACTTCTTTGAATTATTCATTCTATTAAATAAGTTATTTAAACCTAAAGTCCAAATCCGGCTTCACCGTATTGAGGCCCTGAAGCACTATTTTCTATGAAGCTCATACATGAAAGATATTAATTATATTAGATGTCACATAAACTAAACGATAAGTAAGATAATGATACAATTTAATAAATAAAATATAACAACCTAAAGATACGAATCCTCGTTGAATTAGCAGGTACTCTTGTCTGCTATATCCCTGAATCGAAGGACCAACAAATGATGATCCTGCAAATTGTGACTGACTAAAAGCTTCTCTATATCCTGCAAGAATGAGATATTCATGTTGTAGTAAATATTATAGAAAATAGTCACCAACTCCGGCTTCACCATATTGAGACCCTGAAGTGCTATATTTTATGCAGCTCGTACCTGAACGATATTAATTATGTTAGATGTCACATAAATGAAACTATTAGTAAGAGAAGGATATAAGTTAATAAATCAACCATAACTACCTGAAGATCCGAATCCTGGTTGAATGGGCGGGTATCCACGTCCATTATATCTCGTACAAGTCGTTCCTGATGTATTCTCATAATATTCAATGATGAATTATATAGACACTGAAATCAAGAAAAATATATAACGAATTACTTGCAACTAGAGGTTTCTAAAATTGATTCCTCAATTGGTTGATCTTATGAAAACTCATGTCCACTGTATCATGTTATAATACGGATAAAGAATTAAGTGTGTAAATCTAAAAAATATACACAAATTTAAGTTAATTATAGATAAAATTTAACTGAAACTTGAAGACGCAAACATCGGTCAGGGACGAAGGCAGGAAATTCATCTTGGGAGGGGGGGGAGGGGCTAAATTATCTAGATATTATTTATCTAATTTAACTTATCATTTTAGTCGTTAATATTCGGAGAGTGGTTCCTTTGATGTAACGTGAGTTACAAAAGAAGTGTCGTAACTATTTTTTGTTCAATTTTGTTTCTCGAAATTTCGCTCACAAGATTATTTGCTATTTTATATCAATGGCTAAAAGTATGTTTCTCTTTTAAAGGAGACTTAAATTTCTTAAATATTGATTGAAGTTTTAACCACTAAGATAAAATAAGAAATGACATTAGATTTGAGCCAAATTTGGAGGATATATAGAACATTACTGGAAGTTTAAATCTATAAAGTTTGATTCTTGGAAACGGATTCAATCGATAAGGTGAGTTTCCAATAATTCCGTAATTGATCGAAACTAATTTTGGGAATGGATTTTTATACAAGTACTTATATGAACTTATAATCAGACATAAATAATCTCTATAAACATCGTATTGACAAAAAGATCCTTACAAAACTCTTCATATCACTAAAATATACATTTATTAATATGATATTAAGTAATACCACTAGATTTAGTATTTTCAAACAAGTAACACTATACAAATTTTTTACTTACATGGATGCAAACAAATATAGATGTATGTACCAATCCTTTATCAAATTTGTTATATATTTTTGACATGTGTACGTTTATCTACATATCTATTTTAAAATGGATACAGATACAAATAGGGTTGCGAACATGCGGAGGTATCTATATCTGTATATGGATACACTAGAAAAATATGTAACCATATTTGTTTTACGATCCTAAAAAATGAAAGAGGTATCCAAATCCATATCCGTATATGCAAAGAAAATAAAAAGAAAAATCATTATCTATATAGTATATTATAAAATAAAAAATATATATCAGTGATGGTTTACATATGATGGTGTACATATACGGATGTATCGGTACCTGGTTATGCACATTATGTATTGTTAATAGTTAATTATTATAATTAGATTTTATATGGGTCCAATGGAGCTGCCCCCTCCTCATTTTCCGAGTTTTTTTATTTTTTTCAATAATATCACCATGTATATTCATCTATATATTTCGTCTATATATCATTCGAATTTCGGCAGAAAGAGAGACTCCTATGCCCTCAATCTAGAACAGATCGATTACAACAACGTTTAGACCATTAAATTACCCGTTCTTGATGGAGGGCAAAGGAGTCTCTATTTTTCACGAAATTTGAATGACATGTTGGAGGGATATATAGATGAATATACACGGTGATACTTTTCAAAAAAATAAAAAAAATTACGGAAAAATGGGGGTGAGGACAACCCCTTTATTCTCTATATATTGATTTTTTTGTTGAGATATGGAGAGACTATTATCCCCAACATATAAATTTTAGTTATTAAATGATGTATTTAGATTGTATATAGTATTATATATTAAACATATATCCCGATTTTGATCGAGAGCCAGGGGGGCCAAGCCCTCACCCGCGCCCTCTCTCTCCGTCACTGACATCGGTGGTTGTTGTGATCCCTTCCTACCATATTCCGCATAATTCATACTTATAGGATTTACATTATATAATTGAAAAAATTGATCATCCGAAAGAGAATCAAATTATTCTCAATTTATAACAAAGATATCATGAAATTTGATGCTCCCGAAGTATGATGTTCTTGTAAGGGTATGTACGGCTGGTTATAGTGTTGGAACGGATATATCAACGAGAACATGGTGATTGTCTCATGAAAGTAATTAATTGCGTCTTCGACCATCGTCTTCATATTCGAAGGCAAGTCTGTTGATCGTCTAATCTCGTCTAAGTTGTTCCTTTCATGTATAATCGTATTCACCTATTCGATTTATGATATAATATGTTAATAAAATGTGGTAAAAAAATAAGTAGATTTTTTAACACACCAAGTGTCTTTCTATTAGTCTGTGCGGTTGGTAGGCTATGTAGGAATAGGAATTTGTGTCTGGATTCACCTTCTTGTTATATTCTAATACCAATGTTTGTAAATATCGTTGTTTGCATCTACATGCTCAAGAACAACTGCGGCTTCCCTCTCCTCCCAACGATCCATGTATTGTCGATGTATAATAGATCAATTTAGGATGTCCGTACTTCTTGTCTTATTACATCGAGAGACAATGTTGATCCTCTCAAAGGAAACATGGATATATTGTCGTATCCCAAACTGACGCATTACACGATCAGGTACGTGCATAACTATGACATCGTAATAGATTTGCACCCGACTCATCCAAATAGCTTGACTACTTATACAAATATGATGCAATTGTGTTATTTCCCATCTACGTGTGGCGTCCAATTCATCTATATTTATTAAAAAGGATATGTAAGAATTTACTCGAATTTATAAACATGGAGAACAATTGTAATTTTTACCTGATGAACTTGTTGTGTATCCAACTCATTACGGTAAAATACCAGCGTTGCAGTATGAACGTTGTCCTTAAAACTTCGCACACCTATCCACTTTAAGGCCAATTATCCTTCGTTGATCTGCTAAGTAGCTCGCACCACTGATCTTCCTATATGAACATATTCTCATGTCCAAACCTGCATATTAAAAATATTCAATGACCTAAATTGAAAAAATGCGATCGAGAACTTGAGGCATATGGAATACGCTGCATACCTACAAAACTGAGAAGAAGGCATAGATCCTCAACGTACCGATCTTCGCACCCCTATTCAACTTAGAATACATATGCACCAAAGCAGCAACACCCCAAGCAAGTTGAGCGCATTCTTCCAAATCACGTAAATGTAATAGGTATCTATAAAAACAAATTAAGCGGTATTTCTAAGGACGCATTAAACATGGGAGAAATCTAGTTTTGAAATGCAAATGCATACCTTAGAGGCACCATATCTCCGCTGTTATCTGCAAGAACACTGCAACCTATATGATAAATAATAAGTGCTCTAACTATACGAGTTGCTTCATGTTTATCTTCAATACCCATCAACAGATATTCCTGACTAAAGAAGACATCGCGTATCCATGATGGTTTCACCTTTCCACTCTTTATCCGAGTGGGTATTAATCCTAACAAAATCAAAAATAGTGCATCACATCTACATGTCGGAGCATCAAGACCAGCGACAAGCTGACCGTCAAATCTCAACCCACTAATCAATCCCATATCCTGTAAGGTAATAGTGGCTTCCCTATATCATAGCTGAAAAATATGAGTCTCAGTTCTCCACTGCTACAGTAAATTACTCCGTAAAGAAGGATCCATCTGTACCCTTCTCATGTTTACTACGCACGAGAAACCCAGTAATTCTAACACTTGTTGTATTACTGTACTCTTCTTGTCAGAAATATTGTTGAGCAACTCATTATGTTTAACAAGTCGAATATATAAAATATGTTGAGCAAAATAAAAGGAACAACATAAACAAGCGGGAAATTATAAATCCTACTTAATTACTTACCGAGCTAGTAGGTTGTGAAGACCGATGCTCATTTTGCATGTACAACACTGACGTATTTAGGGATCCATGTACTTTATCCATTTGTGCCATCTACACATAACAATTAAACATGTTATTAAAATTTAAATTGTAAATTTATTTACAAATAAAATATAAAACACACAATTAAAATGCCCTTACAGACCCATTTACGTGGATAACTTAATCTATTGTGACCTGTTTGCTTGCAAATTTTACATAATTTCAGCCGCACACACATTTCATCCATTTCATTTCTAATTCTTCCCTGTACATGTCATCTGGGATTCCTCTTATCGATTATTGGAGGTAGTATAATAGTGTTATCTTCTGCTTCCCAATAACATCTACCTGGAATGGGATGAAAGAAGAAGTTGTACGCCCAACGATAATAATCGCTGGAATAATACTATGAGAATAGATCATAGTTATCTAAGTGTGTACATGTATGTGAAGCTGCGACTATGACATGTGGACATACAAAGTGTTTTATTTGTATAAAACCGCACATGTATTCACTTTCTCGACCATTTAAGTTGACTTTATATGCATATCCATCGCGATCGCAGACTTGAAATTGAGTTAGTGAAAATAATTGTACGTGGCATGGTCTCGCCTCTATAGTTTATTTCTCTAGCAAGTCTTCATATTTCTTGGTCAAATATGTGGTCATTCCCTCGAACTTCTCACGACGATCATCGAAATAATCATTAATTATGAGAAAATTTGTCAAAATCAGAGTTATGACTGGTAAACCATGTGCTCCTCTAAAGGCTCATTTAAAACTTTCAGAAAAACTGGTTGTCATGTGTTCGTAACGATGTCCATTATATAAACTTATTGTCCAATAACTCTAGTCACCATCGTCTTAAGATACAATCTACTCGAAATCATTTCTGTCGAGTATGTTAATATCTCGCATCATAATATTAAACTTATTTTCACATGACTCCTTTCCAGTAGCGTAGAATTTGTTTTGAGTTGTACGAGTCTTATATCCAGCTCTGTGCATGTTTGTACGCATATGTCTGAGATAATGACGATGAGTGAATCCCTCTCCTGGTTGAAATAAATCACGTACAATATCTTTTAACCCAGGAAATCAATTATTGATAAAGCATATGTCCCTACGGTTGATGATTTATCTTAATAAATTAAGAAACCATCTCCATGTTGTAATGTTCGCGTTCTTTTCAACCATAGCAAATGCGAGCGGAAATAGGTCATTATTTGCATCTATCATTGTTGGCCACGTACATGTGACATGCGTACCAACCATACAAATGTGTTCCATCAATGAAAACATGTCGATAAATTTTGAATGATTTGTGTAAGGTCCAAATGATATAAACAATCTCTGAAAATGTAAAGCACCCTCGTTTTGACCTCCTTTTGTCAACCACGTATTGGTTCTAGGGTTGTGTAGTTCTAAAGCACGAACGAATATATGAATATCACGATATGACTCAATTCCATTCATTTAAATAATATCCATTGCACGTCTTTTGACATTCCAAGATGTCATATAATTAATTTGTCTTCAATTTATCTTTTATTTTATTCATAATTGCACCCGGGGGCGTACTAACTTGTGTTTTAAAGGAAGATAATATGTACTATGCTACAAATACAGATGTGCATTGACGATGTTTCACTATCAGTACATGATTTCTGCATGCATCCTTTCCCCTATGTCCTGAGACATACCGGTCCCCTCGAGATTTCCTCTTTGATGTACGTAAACGCCATTCACAATCTTCATAAATACAAACAATAGTCAAAACTTGTTTATTTGAGGTCTTGGATTTATATTGCACATGATTTTCCATACTCCATTTTTGTAGATCATATTGTAAATCCCGTTTCAACTTGTAACTCCTGCCCAAGTAATAACATAATCCAGAATCATCTGTGGGATCCACTTGTCTCTCTACAGAGGCTATATATATATATTCTGTTTCTGCAATTTCATGATTAAATATGTGGGATAACTCCTCCATCGGTTCTTCAAAAACATCCTCATTATTGTCACAATAAGAGTTTTCCCTATCATCATTTTCTAAGACTAAAACTAGTGAACCGTATCCAAAATCATGACAAATATTAACACATATATTTTCTAATTATAATAAATGAGATTCATTTTCAGACTCCTCACTTTTTTCTTCAGATATTGATATCGACGATTCATCTTTAGCATTTTCTTGTGAGGGACCTCCGATATCCTCAAACATTGTCTCATTTGTTAGCTTGATTGAATTATGTGTTTATAAATTTAGAAAAAGAAATATAAAACTATTCCTTAATTTAAATGTAATTTTACCTTGATAATGATGATATATTTTCCAGACCAGAAGGGCAACTTTTACGAAAAGGTGAATGAATAATGATTGAATTCATCATTGTTAAGGTGGATTCATCATCGTGAATTGGTACTGCGAAGAATGTTGATCCCTCGTATAATCACTTACACATTAATGTAAGTATATACTGATGGAGTAGGAGGGCAGTGGCTTCGGATACTCGAGCCAGTAGATCAAGGTATGTTAATTGGTTGGGTAATATGACCATACGTTTATTACCCAATATATTCTACATGATCATCAGAGACACTAATCGATCCTCCCCAATATAATAAGATAGGAATTGTGTTGGATGCCATATCTACGAATCAAATACATGATTTGATTAATATATTTGACATAAGAGCATAACAATTATGTATATTTAAACATTATTAAGTTATTAATTAATAATACTTTTAAAATTAAGTATTACTATTCAATTAGTTTACATGATAAAAAGAATTAATAATAAAAATTGACCAATTTAATTTAACAATAATTAAATTTAATAGCGATTACAATAAAAAGTCAGTGAATAATCATCGTTATGTGATTCTCTCCAAGGAATGTAACCAAGAATACAATGTACATTTGTAATGCAAAGAATCAAGTAACAAATAATATTCATTGTTATAAATTTAATTATGGAAGTTATTGAAACCTATCTATATGCAAATGCAATTCGATGAAATCATCATATATGATAAACTGTTATTAGTGTGAATCACAATATGTTAATCACTCGGAGATGGAATCCAAAAGTCCGATCATGAGGATCTCTTCGGTGCTCACCACAATGAGTCCTGCAAGCGATGTGTAAAGTCTCTCTCGACATTTAATCATCGTTATGTGATTCTCTCCAAGGAATGTAACCAAGAATACAATGTACATTTGTAATGCAAAGAATCAAGTAACAAATAATATTCTTTGTTATAAATTTAATTATGGAAGTTATTGAAACCTATCCATATGCAAATGCAATTCGATGAAATCATCATATATGATAAACTGCTATTAATGTGAAGCACAATATGTTAATCACTCGGAGATGGAATCCAAAAGTCCGATCTTGAGGATCTCTTCGGTGCTCACCACAATGAGTCTTGCAAGCGATGTGTAGAGCCTCTCTTGACATTCAATTCCAAATCTAAATGAGAAGCAATTAAGATTTGATTAGGTCCAAACGCAACTATAGGTGCATGCAATGGTAATTATGTGTTTGGCCTTAATTTATCGACAAGCAATACTACAACTAGGACTCAATCACACAAAATAAAGATTAATCGGAAATCAGGAAAAAATGGAAAAAGATGAAAAATCGACGAGGCCCTAAGGGGACAATCGACACCTCAGGTGGCGATTGGGAGCCCAACCCAAATAATGATTTGATCAGTCACTTGAAATAAAAGCATAATATCATTTACATTTAAATATTATTAAGTTATTAATTATTTTTTAAATTAAGAAATGACTATTTCAATTATTTTATATGATAAAAATGATTACTTAAAAAACAAAAAACTTTATTTTGAGAATAATAATAATTTTCAAATTTAATATAAATATTATTTTATTTTCATCTACTGTAGGGTAGTTGCTTTTTAAAAAACTTAAAACATACATGATTGCAACTACAATATATAAAAGATCCTAATTTTAATGCTCATTTAAATTATAATAAAATTCTTTAAATGTATCTAATCTAACACATGTAATTAATGGGTGCAATCAATAATAAAATTAATAAAAGTAAATTTACCTGAATAATGCGTGTCTTCAAATCGAGATTATATTAAAAAAAGAATAAATATAATCGAATACTCGCAATAATATATTCATCTTCGGCTGATAAAAAACTTGCAAAAAATACTCATGAAAAATACTTTATAAAAATAAATTCTTATTCCTATTCGAATAAGAATAACGGATTGTGAGAGATGCCGAGAAGTCGAAATATTGCCTGAGAATATGGATTGAGAGAGATGTAGAATTAAGAGAGGAAGAATTAGAATGAGAATGAGAGAGGGAGGGAGAAGGTGCTAAGAATGAAGGGTGGGGGGTGGGGGTATATATAACATTTGGAAGAGGGAGATCGTTGGCAATTTTGCCAACGACTCTATCACAAATCGACAACCGAGGTGGCGATTTGGGGATGGCATCCCAAATCAGCACTTCACGTGCCGATCAATGCTTATTTTTTTAATAAATTTTATGATACCTATTTAATTAATTGCGATTTTTTAATAATGATTAAAAAAGGTCCAACAATATGACATGACACACAATACTAAGATTTATTTATATTTTTCCCAATTTATTTGAAAGATAAAGAGCAGAAAAATATTATAAAAAAGACATAATGGATAAAGTAATAATGATCTAATTATTTATTTAATAGGTTATCGCAAGATAAAATCATTTTCTCATGAGATAAAAAAATACTATCCTGCATCCGAATCAAGCTTAAACTTATCCAAAATTACACATATGCGTGAAATCATGCATTTTATGATAAGGCTGGTCGAAATTGAAAACCTACCTTCTTTTCATTATAATGACATTCCTGCATTCAACAAAATAAAGGAATATACGAACTTAAGGAGTGGTCTGGTGGTACCGCAATCTGCCTAAAACTTAAGGCCTCGTTCGGGTAGAAGGTTAAACTCCTCTTTAGGGGGGCTTACCCCCCCATTAACCCATTCTTTCTTTCTCTCCTTGTAGGCTTCATTTTTTTTCATTTTTAATATATTAAATAAATCAATTCTCTTTCATCATCGCTTCCATCAAAAATAATATATTATACCATCATATCATATAAAAATTATAAACTACTTTACTTCTAATCATTTCCAAACTTTAATACAATCACTTCATAACAACTACCACTTTCCAAACTTCAATACAATCATATCAGAATAAACCACCACAAATCCACCCCCAATTTAATCCTCTGTCCGAAAAGCAAAACACAAAAATAAATTATTCTCTACCGGTTTAATATACCAGGCGCATGCATTGTATAATTCTCTCAGATGTAATCCCCTTTTAAACGTTAATTAGTACGGATCTTCTTTACCAAGAGAACGATTTGGTGAAAGTATTATTATTTCATTTTCAGAACGAAGCAATCACATGGCGCCAGAGCGTGAGGGCGAAAAATACTAACCAAACTCTGATTGGTTGCTTTTCCAATCCAAGGATTGCGATCCTTGGGTACCCCCTCAACACTTAATCCTGCCGTCCAAAAGACTGAGATCCTAAGGTCCACATTCTCCACTGCACCTCTTCTCGTCCCCGAAACATTACAAATACCACGACGCGCCTGGTCGGGCAACATCGTTCCTCGCCTTTCCAGCAAATTTCCTTCCCAACATCCATCTTCCACCCCGAAGAAATGGCGCGTACCAAGCAGACCGCTCGCAAGTCGACGGGAGGAAAGGCTCCCAGAAAGCAGTTGGCGACGAAGGCCGCCAGGAAGAGCGCCCCCGCCACCGGCGGCGTGAAGAAGCCCCACAGGTTCCGCCCTGGAACGGTGGCTCTGAGAGAGATCCGTAAGTACCAGAAGAGCACCGAGCTTCTCATCAGGAAGCTCCCTTTTCAGCGCCTCGTCCGTGAGATCGCGCAGGACTTCAAGACTGACCTCCGCTTCCAGAGCTCTGCTGTTGCTGCTCTGCAGGAGGCGGCCGAGGCTTACCTTGTCGGCCTCTTCGAGGATACGAATCTGTGTGCAATCCACGCCAAGAGGGTCACCATCATGCCCAAGGATATCCAGCTTGCTCGGAGAATCCGCGGGGAGAGGGCTTGAGGTGGTAATTCTCGTGTTTCTGTCTGGGGCGAATATTAATGTTTTTCTTTTGACGTCGTTAGGAAGTCCGCTGTCGCTGGTTTTTAGCTGTAAAGGTGACTGCTTAGGGGTGGTGTGGTTGTTTATCAATGGAAGTGAAAAAAGGCTGGATTTTCCATTTCAGAATCGATTCTCATGCATGCAATCTAAATTTTATAGAGGGATCATCTTTTTTGCGGTCGTGCCGATTCTTGCCAACTTTAGGGTTACCACTTGTTTTGATCGACTGCCCTTAAGCAAATTCGTGTTTGATCCATGTTAATGTGCCATCAGTGATTATGCGCTCATGTCATTAGGCAAAATCCTTGCTCATATTTGCAGTGCTTATGCCTACTGGGAAAAGATTGCATGGTTACAATGTGTATCAGACTGATTGCTTTGGGGGATAGTTTAAGAGAACAAACTACACGTGAACTTATCTTTCATGTGTTCACAGTGGTTAGAAACATGCACATTCTCATTTCACAGTTGTCCCCAGCGTGTTATTTGTAGCTTTAGATGTATAAAACTTAGTTCAGATCAGATTTTTGGGAAACACTGTCTAAGAATCATGATACTTAGACCGTAGAATGTTATTTGATGCACATTGGATTATGGCCATTCATGATGATGCTATGGATGGTGGTTCTTCAAGCAAGCGTTGAGGTAGATGGTGTGCAGATATAAATCACGTATCATTACATATTATGGATGCACATATAATTACATATACGAAGATATTATTAAACATAAATCATATGACCACATGACCTCGGTTATTAAAGAGAAATAAAATGAATTATGCGGCCGCGATCGATATAGATAATATCATGGTCAATACTTAAAAATGTTTATTTTAGTCCTCTTTAGAATCGAATAAAGAGGATAGATAACACGAGTGAAATTGACCTGAATTATGCGTACAGAAACATTCGTCTGCATTTGTCAAAAAAAAAGTGAGATTGGTGTATAACACTCAACGATATATTATACTCAAAAGGTCATTTTCCTATTAAAAGCTTGGTACTAAACAAGGCATCTCCTTTGAAACAATCCGGTAATTAAAAAGTGAGACTGGTATTTATTTCTTATTTCTATTTCTTCTTTGTACCTTTTATGCAGTTTACATGGCTTTTCTCTTATATAAGAGAGACACGTCTTTATGAAAGTGTGTTATATTTTCTCCACAACTATAATTAATTTATTGGCTTTAATTAAATGGCAAAGTCTTCTCACTTTTAAGTAGGATCAACTTTAAAGATCTGACTATTTTTATGATTGTTGTCGGCTACCTAACGTAACACCCACACAAGGATTTGAATCCCAATCTTTTGAGTGGTAGGCACAATACATTTCTGCCAAATCATTGGAGCGAGTTATTGACTCTAATTAAATAGATGGGAAATTAAAATTTTAATTAATAAAATTGAGCGGACGAATACCTTAATTGAGCACCAATTTATCATTGCACATCGCATCACCTTGATAGAGTGAAGTGTATCAGACATGAAGAAAAATTCCTTCATAGTCTACAACGAGGATGGAGATCACCGAGAAATCTTTACACTTGCCACTCGGATCTCCTTTCCATGTGTTTAGTATAACAGGCAGGCTGCAATATGGAAAGTTCCTCATAGATACTAATAAGCTGTTGATAAAAATACTCCACGATGTTTCACGAGAGAAGCAGACTAAATCCGCATGTAGATATCTGCAAGTCGTGACTTGATAGTCTATCGAGAATAGATATGTGCTAGTTCATACCAAATATCCTTCACGTGGACATGAGGTGTTGCTGTTGCAAAATTTTAAGGTATGCAAATTCAGTTCCTTGCAATTAAGTGAGTTTTATTAGAAATGGTAGATCCTTTCAATAGGTAGTTGGCTCACATTGCATCTACTTTACCAATAACGTATTTACTAGGCAGCATTGTCATAAAATGAGTTGCAATTGCGGTGATAGCTAAATTACAGATAATACATCTAATATTTAGAGATAGTGAATTACTTTTTTACGAAGCAACTCGATTATTGATTTTATCAAAAAAGTCAAAAGGATTTTTACTATACGAACTTTATAAAATTTATAAATTATCTTGACCTTTGAAAAATCAATATTATTCTCTTGACTCTGTAAGCTTGCTTTGTTTTACCCCACAAACCATGCTATCGATTTTACCTTTATTTGAGTCAATTGTTTAGTTAGTCATGAGTAAACCTAATAAGGGAAAGACGATACATCTTCATTTGTGAGACCCTTCATCACCCACCTCCCCTTTCTCCTTCCTCCGTCTCCCCCACACGCACGTCCTCCTTGCCCTCCGTCCTCTTCCTCTTCATCCCCGCCCCATTCTCCCTCCTCCATCATCCTCACACCCACATCCTCCTCAACCCTCCTCTTCTTCATCTTCCTCCTCTCCCTATTCTCCCTCCTTGCTCAGTGAAGCTTGCGTCGGAGACATAGGTCAGTGTTGGATGATGATGGTGCCGGGAAGCCGAGGAGCTGCAGGGTGACACCCTTCACGATTTCCACAAAGGCGTTGCTCTCGGCAGCGACATCACGGTCGAGAACGATGCAGTCGAACACGAGCTCCAGGAGGCAGCGCTCGCTGGCGAAGAGGATGCGGACGGAGGCATCGCACGTTGGTGAAGAGGATATGGACGGAGGCGGACGTGGCGCGGATCTAACGACAGATCTTCGACTCGATAGCGACCCAAGACAGGGACTGGATATTGCCGACGATGAGTCGCTCGATGCCAAGCTTCTCAAGGCAGAGGTCCATCGAGGCCCAACAACAACGGATGTAGGCGTGGAAGCACTCAGCCTCGTAGCCAGAGCTGATCATCTGCTCTGCGATGCTCCGTATGTTGAGAACTGCGTCAGACGATATTGGATCAATCTCCCAGATGCGGCTCGTGATGCTGGATCTGGATTGAGTCTTTACGAGGCTATTGTACCTCCCGATCCAGCTGCTGATTTCGTTCTTGTCGTCGTCCTCCTCCTTGGTGGGATCGTTTGCATCGTTCGTCGTCCTCCTCCTTGGTGGGATCGTTTGCATCGTCCTCATTGGAGATGGACATGGAGAGAGAGCTGAAGTGGACGGGGACGCCGCTTCCATCGCATATCTGCGCAGAGGAGGGAGGATGCTGTTGGTTCTAATCATGAAGTGCGGCTGCATACGTGCATGGGTTTGCATTTTTTTGAAGAGCATGTGATGAATCTCGAATTCATCATGATAAAAGTCACAAATTAAACCCCTGGCTTAAACAAAGCAATAAAACTCGCCATTAAATCCTCCTTTTTATCTTGTGTGTAATTAACCTTAACTAATTGTATTTATTAATTATTATTTGTCTTGTAAATATTTTATTATCAAAAACCTCTAAAAATCAGGCTGAGTAATTGTCTATAATTCATTAACCTATAAAAGACTAAAAAAAAATACAAAACAACTCAAAACTAAAAAGACGGTGTTTTTACCCCCTTAAAAATACCCCCAAAAATACTTTTTCTACAAACAACCTCTTTTGGCATTTTGTCTAACATGAAACTTGTAGATCTCATCGAGACGAACAACTTTCATGTTTTGACTTTTTCCTAATTTTGCCTCTAACTTCTTCTTTTGTATTTTTCTTAGTATATACATTTTCGAATTTTCTGATTGGGCCACGTGGCGCCATCTGGCCGCCCACCTGGCCCGCCTCTCCTTCCGCCATCCGGCTCCTTCCTGGGACGTCCGATCTTCACCACCCACCTCGATTTCAGCCCTTCATTCCTGCTTCACCCTCAGCCGTTTGATCCTCTTTCTGATCAAATCTCAACCGCCCCTTTAACGCCTAAACCACAACCACCCGATTGCATCCTCATCTAACGCTCCTCCTCGCACCACGTCGCCCCTTCACCTTAGCCGCTCGGCCGCATCTCATCCTACGCTTCACCGCTCGCCACGTCATTTCTTTTTCTCCCACTGTTGGATCTCCTCCAGATCACATCATATCCATCCATTCATGCCTTGATCTCCACCGTTTGATCATATCCTAAAGATCTAATCGCAATCCTCCACTAGCGCCTTCATCCAAGCCATTGGATCTTAAGATCTAACGGCTGCTGCTCATCATCTTCCTCCTCTCCAGCCATTACACCATGCGAGACCCCCGCTCCCATCCATTTTTGTCCGTCGCTCCAGCTACCTCCTCCCTCTCCTAACGGCCACCCCATGTAGCTCATTCCTCCCTCTTCCTCGCATAACCCCCACCATTCCTCCACAATTACTCCCATGACATTAAACCACCGTTGCAAAAACCTTGACACCTTGCCAAAAACCGACCAACACCACCTATAAATCCCTCTCCTCCGTCCACTGTCACCCTCATCACCATCCAGGGGGCTGTGGCCCAGCCTTCGGTCCTCCGGTGACAACGAAGGGACCATCAATCGAGGTGAAGATGACCCCGCCTCGGTGTGATCCATGATAGCTCCGCCATGTCAGCTCCGCCATCTCCGGCGGTAGCTCGAGCTCGCTGGCGTAGCTGACCAGACCAGGCAACGACCCCAGGCTTCCTCGAATCTCAGCCCAAGCTCCTCCTCCATAGGGTTCCCCTCTCTGACGAGGTATCTTCCTCCTCTTCTTTTCTTCGAATTTTCCCGACTTATTCACTCTCCGCCCCTGTCATCTGACCATCCACGAGCTTCGCAACTCCATCATCTTCTTCGCCAACCCCATACAACATTACCTTCCCTTCTCCACGACCTCAATCACCTCAGCCAACCTCACCTCCCTCTCGTCGGAGGTGAAGATCCTGGTCCCTCGCTCTGACCACCTCCCAGGGACCCCATTCCATTCACCTCACACGCACGACACACTTTGGCTACATCTAACACTTATAGGATCTTGATTGGCCGGAGATAGCATCGGAGCTCCTTCGAGCTATTCTCCTCCGGCGAGGCTCCACCGATCTTCCCCTCCGACCAGGTTTGGAGCTTCGTCGCACCTTTAGGATCTTCGCCAGCCTATCAGCAGTCTTCCTCGACATTCAGATGCTGATCTAGATCACGGAGGAGCACAGGGCAGGTTGCCGGAGCCCCGCCTTCTCCGGCGGCCTGCGGAGGAGACGACACTACATGTGCCATCCAATCATCTGGATCGGACGACTCTGATGAAGACACGTGGATGCATCAAGCCTCACGCCGAACCCATAGGCTCGGGTTCAACGAACCTCGCCCCAAGCCTCCAGATGCTGCCACATGTCCCGAGCCAGCAACGAGCCCCGAGCCTAGGTCCCTCCACTTGCCCCGCACGTGAGGACTTAGGTAAATTGCACGAACGACCCTAGAAGTTTTGATAATTACATATTGGTCCCCATGCGCGTGCTTAGCACGCGCGCTCTTGGGTATTTTACAGGGAGGTCCTCGTGAGTTTGAAGAATTGCAAAAATGCCCCCGCGCACATGGAAAAATTACACAGGGGCCCAGACAGATTTTGGTATTTACAAATAGGTCCTTCCAGGGACCTATTTCTAATAGTTATCATTTTTATTTCTTGCATTTTATTTACAATTATGCCCCTGCATTGTTTCCTTCATAACTTGAGCATCGTAGGTCCAAATCACATGATTTAGTGTCGTTTTGATCCTTGTTTCTTTATTTATCTCATGGAATGTTTAATTTTCTCATCTGACATCATATTAGAAGAAGTGATTTTTAATGTTAGATGATGTCCTTGGTCTGCTTGTCCTTGCTCTGATTTGATGTCTGACCTTATTGTTGTGATTAGGGATGAGCATGGGCCGGGCTTAGGCCCGCAACATTTTTTTTTGTTCGGCCCAAGCCCAGGCCCGACCCATCTCCCAATTAGATATTACTAACTTTGACTCTTTTATTTCAAGTTACACAAGCCAAAATTGATTAAAACATGTACCATAATACTTGTGAAATAGCTAAAATTCAATTCTACCAAATTCGAATTTACACATGTGCACTCAATGCTATATACCATGAATGTCCCTCATTTATAGAAATTGAAAGAATGAACCAAACTTACCCAGTTAACAATAACAGGTGCACCGGATCCTACATGTTAAAAAATGGGCATAAGACCCATATGGATAAATGTACAATAATAGAAAATGTTTTGATTGAAAAAAATAAATACTATACATTCAAGAACAATCAAAAGAATCTAAACCAAATACTAAGGAAAATTAATTCTTAATTGAAATACATTGATCATCAACTCATGTCACACGCTTGACTTTCTTGATTTATAAACATTGTATGAAGACATGATACAAGAAAAGAGTGCACATGAAATAGATGGGAGTTTTCATGCATGTAGTATGTGAGAAAGGATTCGGGCCCTCTTCGGGCCGGGCCCTTGGACCGGGTCAGGCTGGGCCGAGCCAAGCCCGAGCCCAGCCCAAAAAAACTTTGGGCCTAAATACCCAATGCTCATCCCTAGTTGTGATCAAAATGACCCTGATCTCAATTCTTATTATGTTGCTCATTTTCAGTAATCTTTTTAGGGTATATTTGTAACCTTTTGTTCTGCATATACAAATCACATGCATCATTTTATTGCATTATAATCTGCATAGTTCATCGTGCATTTTCGTAGAAACCTAGAATCAAGAAATAATTCACACATGTTCTGAAATGATCGAAATTCGATAAATAGATGGAGTATCTCGTGTCCCTGTGTTCGACTTTGTAAACTTGCCAAGTATAAATACTCCACAACATTCAAAGATTGTGATTTTTGCTGAACCGAATTCGCCTCCTATACTACGACAATTATTGATTATTGAAGAGGCGGATTTTGCGTTCATCTATATTCTCATGCATTCTATTTTTACTTGTTGAATGTTAGTATGCACTTGAGACCAACCACGTGGATGGTCATGCTTGAAAGTTGAGTCGAGAGCAACGACATGCACTCTATTTTCATCATCTCTTAGCACTATATAATGGGTCATTTGTACGTGAAATTGTCATCGAGAGAAGGAGAACATACATTCCATATTAACACTCTTGTCTCCATTAGTTTATCCTATTCTTTTCATTCTTTGCCGAATACCTCACGTTAGAACGAGCTTGAGTGTGAGATCTTGCCTTCATCAATCACAAGTGTTTGTCTTCATATGGTATCAGAGCCCCATGTACATCTCATATCCGAGCCCATATCGATCTTGTCTTAAGACGAGGCGGTGCGGGAAATTGACGGAGGGTTGTTCCGCTACCCACAGTTTACGGCAATGAACTACACCAGTTGGGTGATTAGGGTGCAGGCCATGATGGAGGATCAAGGTGTATGGGAAGCTATCGACTCGGCGGCTGGCGTGGCCGTCGATACGAAGAAGGACAAGAAGGCGAGGTCGCATCTTCTCCAAGCTCTCCTGGAGGATCTCCTAATGCAAGTGGCGAACAAGAAAACGATAAAAGAGGTATGGGACTGCCTCAAAACTAGGTTCATTGGCGCAAATCACATCAAGAACGCACTGTTACAGACGTTGAAAAGTGAATTCAACGCCATGTAGATGCAAGAAACAAAGACCCTAGATCAGTACGCCGGCAAACTAAATAGCATGTATGTTCAGTATGCGAACCTTGGGGCAACTCTCAACGATGCCACATTAGTCAAGAAGTTATTCGACACCATGCAAGATCACTTCCTTAGTGTGATTGCCAGGATCGGACAATTTTGCGATCTCGACACCATGCCATTCGAGGAGGCTGTGGAACGCTTGAATACCTATGAAGAACGAGCGTGCCTGCGGAAGCCTAGCAACAATGGCAACGGTGAAAAACAGCTCTTGCTCACTCAAGACGAGTGGGAGACACGACAAAAGAAGATTGGTGGTGATTCAACGTCGAGCAACAAAGGTAAATCTCAAACTCCCTTGGATAGAAATAATCGTGGCTGGGGAGGATGCGAAAGAGGACGTGGCAGGGGAGGCCGTAATGGGCCGTCACGAAAGGAGGGTACAAGTGGCTCCAACGGCGGTGGCCGTGACAAAAGCCACATCCGGTGCTTCAACTGTAACAAGATGGGCCACTATGCATCTGAATGCAGGACTCCGAAGAAAGAGGAATAGGCACACTTTGCTTGTGTCAATGACTACGAGGAAACCCTACTACTTGCGGCATCAAGGAAGGAGCAGGAGGAGGTCATCTTGCTAAACGAAGAAAAGACGAGGCTAGAGCTGTGTAGAATGAAGGAGTGGGTGCCCCCTGTCACGTCTGGTACCTGGACAACATGGCAAGCAATCACATGACCGGCAACAAATCTAAGTTCCATGACCTAGACGAGAATGTCACCGGTAATGTCAAATTTGACCACGGATTGAAAGTGCAGATAATGGGAAAGGGGTCAATCTTGTTCAATTGCAAGAACGGAGATCAGTGGCTCCTACATGAAGTGTACTACATCCCGAGACTCCGCAGCAATATAGTGAGTCTCGGACAGCTCACCGAGCCTAGTCACAAGGTGATTATGGATGAGGAATCTCTACAAGTCTTTGACAAGACTTCTGCGCAACTACTCATGAAGGTAAGACGCACTACAAACCGTTTTTACTGAATTGAGTTGCACCTGGCGAAGGTGGTGTGCCTCCTCACGAATCTCGAAGATCCAACATGGTTTTGGCATGCAAGACTTGGGCATGTCAACTTCCACTCAATAAAGATGCTTGTCGAAAGGAGATGGCAGTAGGAGTGTCACCTATAAAACATCCAAATCAATTGTGCAAAGGGTGTTTGGTGGCAAAGCAGGTAAGACAACCATTCCCGATGGCTACAAGTTATAGAGCCAAAAAGGCGCTCGAGCTGCTGCACATGGATCTCTGTGGACCGATCCTCCATCAACTCCCTTCAGTAATAATTATTTCATATTAATTGTTGATGATTATTCATGATGGATGTGGGTCTTCATCATCAAGTCGAAGGACCAGGCATGCTCCACCTTTATGAAATTCAAGGCACAAGTTGAGAACACGAGGGGGTGTCGTATAAAGACGCTCAGGGCTGATCGCGGTGGTGAATTCATCTCCATGGAGTTCTCCGAAGTGTGCGAAGAAGCAGGGATTGTGCGACACCTCTCCGTATCATATACACCCCAGCAAAATGGTGTGGTGGAATGAAGGAACAAGACCGTGATGGCAATGTCGAAGTCCCTTCTCAAAAGCATGAATGTGTCAGGAAGACTTTGGAGGGAGGCAGTTCGGCACGCGATGTATCTCTTGAACCGTTTGCCGACAAATGTGCTTGGGAAGCATACTCCATTCAAGGCCTGGAATGGAAGAAAGCCACATCTAGCACACCTTCGTGTGTTTGGTTGTACAATGCATGCGAAGGTAATGGCACCAAACCTGAAGAAACTTGATGACCGAAGCCATCCGATGGTATATCTTGGAGTTGAGGAAGGTTGCAAGGCTCATCGCCTGTTTGATCCACATCGCGGCAAAGTTCATGAGAGTCGTGATGTAAAATTCGAAGAAAATATGGAATGGAAATGGAATGCAGGTACGGGTGATGGAAATGCATCATATTTTTGTTGGACATGTGAGCCCACGGCGAGCCATTATGCAATAAATGTTATTGCGAATATCATTCCTTGATCTGAAATGAAGAATAAATAATTTGCATAATAGGTCCCTCTATACAATTAGGGTTATGTACCATGGCCATCTTGATGATCATACAGCTGTTGATTCAATTATTGAATCATAGAGGTTGATGCTTGGATGAATATCTAAAGGGTTAGATTGAGGACTCATCAAGCATCGCCAAATGATTATTAAGAGATGATCTCCAGCCTGAGTAGGAGATGGCAATCCTTTCTCACATAGGCTGATATCTGACCGACCTCTTGATGCAGGTCCTCTGCATGGGAATAGTGATTCGGAGGTGTCAGATTAGTTAGGTCAATGGGTTGACTTAAAGAGATCGAGATAACCTAAGTCCTATGATGAATGCTGTCGCAGCATAGGCACGCATCCTCTGACCGGAGATAGATGTGTTACTATATGTCTGAGTGTGTGCATTCGGCATACCAATAGGTTGATGACCTAACCACGGTCTATACATCGGCGCGCTGGTGTGCATGTAAGGGCATATGAGTAATACGATCTCTCAAAGGGATCATACATGTTCACTACTGAACCGGAAGACATGAGCTCACTCATGAGATATTGGGAAGAATCAAATTCCGTGCACGATAGTCTCGCTTTGGAAGCTTGACTGAATTTGTAGGTTTGATATATACTTTTGGAAAGTACATGATCAAGACCTAGGTATGATATATGCTTTTGAAAAGCATATGATTGATACCAAATCCCAATGATCAAATGAGAAACTTAGTGATTAAACTCTGAAGAAGACAGTATAAAATTGATCTTGATCATAGGTCTTCCAGTATGCAGGTTGTACATGTATTGGGAATACCTGAGGGTGATGTGATCATAAACGATTGTATATCCATGACGCTTCCATTCCGAGGGAGTGATGAAACAGGTCTGGATTTTAGTGACTCCTTCCAGTAGAGAAGCAATCTGATCTTAGTCCAAGTGTTGGGCATTGGTCTGAATGAGATTTAGGTTCAATGAGAAGATTAGACTTGCGGTCTTGATTTAATCAAGCATCTGTGGGAGGTCCGTAAGATCTAGATTTGAGATGAGATCTCAACATCCAAGTCACTATACGTGGAATAATACAATCGCCCTATCCCTATCTCCAAGTATCTGCGGAGAAAGCACATTATTCTTGAAAGGGTTCAAGAATAATTCAGTTGATGAAATTCATATCCAAGCAAGAAGGACTTGATGATTAAATGAGATTTAATTATCAATCATAATGTGAATGAGATTCATATTGTGAGAATTATTATCTAAGATAATTAAATGGGATTTAATTATCAAGGATTAGAGAATGTAGATAATACTATCCATACTATTTGTGCATTATAAATATGATTTATAATATACATATATTGAAGAGAGAGAATTTATGTAAATAGCATTTGTTAATTAATAATGTGGATTGGATTCACATTGATTAACTAATTGGAAATGTAATTTACAAATTAGTTTGGGCTGTGAATATGATTCACATATTTTCAATGGTATGATTGAAATATTCACTAATTAATTGAGAATTAATTTGGTGGATAATTTTGCAATAGATATACACTAATTAATTGGGAATTAATTTAGTGGATAATGTTGCAAGATAAATAAGAGATAATGATATGAATTAAAAGGATGAGATAATCCACAAAATCTCATGAATGGATAATTATCTTTATCCATGTGATTTAGGTGGATAATTATCTTTTAAATTATCATGTCATTTGATTTATTTATTGAATTAAATTATGTTGATGATAATGCAACATATATTTAATTTAATATAAATTAATGTTGTTGGTTTTTAACCAACAACAATCATGACCATTGGTTAATGCATGGATCAACCTAGCCGTTGGATCTATATCTCCCATGGATTGAGATCCATTGGATGCTAAACTAATATAAAAGGAGGGCTAGGCTAGCCTTTCTTGGTACATGTTAAAGAGTTGTAGAAGCCTACTACTCCCTCTCTCTCTCATTCTCGTGTAGTCTCTCTTCCTCAAATTCAAGTGGCCGTCCACTTTGTGTATTGAGGAGAAGAGCATCTTGCCTTCACCTTCGACGACTCGAGGATCTCCTTCTTCTTTGGAGTTGCTTACTCTAAAGGAAGACGACGGATTTTGTTTGACGAAATCAGGGGATCCATTGCTTGGATCTTCATCGAGGATTGCGGGAAGAACGTGACTCATCATCGTGCCCGCAAGTGCGTTCTTCGTGGATCGGACTTAAGATAGGAGGATCTCTTGTTTGGGATCTCACGATCGCAACCATGCTTCAAGAGGTATTCCTTATACTTTGTGGTTCGATGAAACTATCCGAGAAGTGTTCTCGTGATCATGTGGTTTCATCTTTAGTTTTAAAAATTTTAATTTCCGCCACATCTAGCGACTAGTGCGACTAGTTGCTCCGATTGCATATGATGCAATCGACACGCTTCCGTAATGCGCTTAAGGATTCTCACTATCCTTCAATTTCATCATCGAGGAGGAGTACGACAAGAAGATGAACGAGGGTGGTTATATACCACTCATAGGCATCTCAATAGGTGAGCCAACACCTACATCACCATCTTTCTCGACCCATGAATCGATACCGTCGGCATGCCAAATGACACCGGCAAGGTCATATTCCACCGTGGGAGGTCTTGCAGCAAACCCTTCGACACCTTCCACTAGTTCAACGGCTATGCCTGATGCTAAATCGCCAGCAGGTGATGCTATTACATCTTCAACGACCATGTCTACCCCGCTATCAAGAAGTAACAGCAGCAACACCAGTGAGGCTACTATCCGCTACAGGCACATCGAGGATATCATGCACGATTCTCGAAGGGTTGATTTTGAAGAAGTCATGGAGGGGGAAGTCATGCTCATGGCGATGGAGGAGCCATCCTGCTACCGTAAAGCTGCTGAGCACCAAGTCTGGGTAGACGCCATGTGCAAAGAGATCGAGTCCATCAAGAAAAATAAAACTTGGACTCTCACGGAGCTTCTGTATGGCTGCAAGCCCATTGGTCTCAAATGGGTGTACAAGCTGAAGAGGAACTCCACCGATCACGCAATCAATCACAAAGCAAGATTGGTTGCGAAAGGATACGTCCAACAGCAGGGCGTCGACTTCGAGGAGATGTTCGCTCCAGTATCCAGGTTAGACACTATATGCGTTATTCTCGCCATTGCTGCTACTCGTGGTTGGAAAGTCCACCATCTCGATGTCAAATCAACATTCCTAAATGGCGAGCTCGAAGATGAAGTATATGTAGCCCAACCAGAAGGATTCACAGTGAAGAACAAATAACACGTGGTTCTTAAACTGAGCAAGGCACTCTATGGACTTCGGCAGGCGCCCCGAGCTTGGAATAAACGGCTTGATAGAAGTCTTAAGAAACTCAGATTCGTGAAGTGTGCTCAAAACAAGCAGTCTATACAAGGGTAACATGTCCGTTAAGAGTGATCGTTGGGGTTTATCTAGATGACCTCATTGTGACAATGGAGGATCCAGAGAAGATCGCGGTGTTCAAGCATCAGATGATGTCCGAGTTTGAGATGAGTGATCTTGGATCGCTCACTTACTACCTTGGGATCGAGGTAGTACAAGAAGATGGCTGCATCGAAATTAAGCAAACCTTTTATGCAAAGAAGGTGCTGGCACAATTCAGAATGTCCGAATGCAACTCCACCAAATGTCCTATGGAGCAAAGGACAAAATTGCAAAAGGATCCCGATGGACAACCAGTGGATGCAACATAATATTGTCGTGTCATTGGGTGTCTCAGGCATCTACTCCACACTTGTCCGGATCTCTCCTTTGCTATTGGTATGTGCAGTAGGTTTATGGAGAGATCTACCGTCATGCATTACAAGGCGATGGAGCAAATCCTACGGTACTTGAAGGATACTCTTCATTACGAACTCGTATAAACTAAAGGAGGAAGCGAGGAGACAATCACTGGATTCACAGACAGTGATCTGGCATGTGATTTGGATGATAGGAAGAGCACAGGAGGGATGGCATTCTATTTAAACAACAACCTGGTCTCATGGAACTCGCATAAGCAAAAGACTGCGGCACTATCATCATGTGAAGCCGGGTTTATGGCGGCAACGGTAGCGGCTTGCCAAGCAGTGTGGCTCCGAAATCTGTTGAGCGAGCTTATAAAGAAAGAAGCAAGACCGGTGAAATTGTTCGTTGATAACAAGTCTGCCATTGCCTTGATTAAGAATCATGTTTTTCATGGGCACAGTAAACACATTGACATCAAATTCCATTTTATTCATGAATGTGTTGAAGCAGGACATATTGCAGTGGAATTCGTATGCACGAAGGAACAACGAGACGATGCACTGACGAAATCGTTGCCTGCAGCGAAGTTGGCAACAATGCGACATATGCTGGGCCTTCGCAATCTTGGGCCACATCAAGATTATGGGGGAGTATGTTGGTTCTAATCAAGAAGTGTGGCTGCATACGTGCATGGGTTTGCATTTTTTTGGAGAGCATGCAACCAAGTCGTCACTCTATTCTCATGCATTCTATTTTTACTTGTTGAATGTTGGTATGCACTTGAGACCAACCACGTGGATGGTCATGCTTGAAAGTTGAGTCAAGTGCAACAACATGCACTCTATTTTTATCATCTCTTAGTACTATATAATGGGTCATTTGTACGTGCAATTGTCATCAAGAGAAGAAGAACATTCATTCCATATTAACACTCTTGTCTTCATTAGTTTATCCTATTCTTTTCATTCTTTGCCGAATACCTCACGTTTGAACGAGCTTGAGCGTGAGATCTTGCCTTCATCAATCACAAGTGTTTGTCTTCAGATGCCATGAGGAAGGTGAAGGTTCCCTCGGAAACAATGGTGGGGGTGAGGAATCGGTTGAGGTGGGGCCATGCAGTAGGTCACGAAGGGTAGGGGGAAGGGTGTGGAGGGCGAGGACAGAAGCGATGAGCTGAAAGGGGATGCGGTAGGCGAGGGAGAGGGAGTGGTCGAGAGGGGCGAGGCCGACGAGGTGGAAGGTGGTGGAGGGGGGTTGTAGTTAGGTTGGGGAGCGGGAGATGAGGGGGTGGGAGAGGCGAGAGAAAGGAAAGAGGATTTTTTTTAATTTTGATACATAAATGAGTACGTTAAAAAATTTAATAGAATTCGATTAATGTTAACGATCAAATGGATGAGAGTTAACAACATAGCCTGTGAGGTAAGTATTAACAAATTTATGAGGTCGAGCGGGAATGTAGATATTTTAAAAGTCAAGAAGATAATTTACACAGTTTATAAGATTTTTAAGATAAAAATCTCAAAACCAAATTTCGAAAGTTTATAGGTAGAGAGCTTGTATGCAGTCCATGTCCCAAGATAGGACATTGGCCTTGTGCCTTCTTCGAATTCTTTGGGCACATGATCCGTTAGGTATGACCTGTTTGGGTTTACCATGAAGAAAAAATACATTTATCTTATGGCCTAAATGACAGACAGAGAGAGAGAGAGGGGGGATGCCAAGTATATGGCAGATATTTCAAAGATATTTATCATCATTATCGGGAAAAAATAGTCCATCCATGAATTACAGGTTGGAAATCATGATTGACCATCCGATTATGCTTGCTCGATTTATAGCATCTGAGTTATAGCATCCGCGAGTGCATAAAAAAACGTGATTTCCGTTTCTTTTGATTTATATCATAAAAGAGATCATGACTATCTCGTTTCCTTAATTATATTTCATGCTAATTATTGACTAATCAAACGCCTTCATATATGAATTTAACCGAGATTCGTAACGACGTCCACTAGCTAACTAACACCAACATATCATTTGCCATTAGCCACACTCAAGATGATATCCAACACTGTCAGTCCGATACTACCAAAGCCTAAGTCTCATATGAATGCAAAAATATAGCTCTCATGAGATTAGGGCTCAATAAGGGGAGGAGAGGCAGAGAAATACATGCCATATTTGAATTGATCCATAAATGCAGATCCAGCAAGTGTTGCAAATTTGCCATCGAGGGTACAACAACGACGCATGTAACTCCCGTGGAGCTGAGAATCTCATTCTCTCATTTGATCTCCACGTTAAAAGGGGATCCTTGAGGATCTCATTGTCTTCTTCGAAGTGGATTGCATCACACATGAATGGATTAGCAGGAAAATCAAATGGCACAAGAATCATAAACAATCAAGCACAAAATACAATCACAAGCACAATCATAAATATGAGGAATTTTAACGTGTAAATCCTGATGAATCTCATATTTTATTATTCTCCAGCTCGAACAATTCAATAAAAACCACAAATAATTCATTTTTATCAACTCTGTGTATAATTAACACTAAAAAGCAAACCCTAATTATTGTTTGCAATCACTAAACATTTTCCTTTATTTTCTCTTCTATTAAAACACCCTAAAAATTAGATTAAATATTGTATATATTTATTTTGACCAAAAAATTAAAAATATAAAAAATAACAAACCCTTAAAATAAGTGTTATTAAGTCCATAAAAATACTTACAAAAATATTGATTTGTACAAGTAACTTCTTTTGACTTTTTATTCAACACGAAACTTGTAGATCTCATCGAGGTCAACAACTTTCATGTTTTGACTTTTGTTAATTCTCTCTTCTTTTATTTCTTTTTGTTTTTTAATATCTTTTCTATTTTCTGAATATTCTGGTGCAGCCATGTGATGCCCTTTGGACTGCCCATGTGGTCACACTTCCTTCAGCCACCCGCCTCCTCCTCCACCCTTGATCCACTCTCCCTCGCCTCAATCTTAGCCGCTCATCTCCCCTCACCCATCAACCCTCCGATCTCTCTTGAGATTTCATCAGAACTACCCACTACTGCCCTTATTTCAACCATAGGATCACACATGATCCAATGGTCTTGCGCTCTCCACGACATCCTTATCCCCTCGATCTTTGGATCAAACTCTACCATCATCCCAACCATTCGCCTCCGCCTCGATCTCCATCAGATTGCATGATGTGATCCTCACCGCAATGATCCACGAACCATCTCCTACCTCCAGCTCCCCTCTCCAAGCATTACACCTCACTGCCAACCATCACCCCCTTCCATTTATAACTGCCACCTCGATCCCCCTCTCCCTGATTCACTACCTCTCCCACGTAGCCCTAGGGTATACAATCCTCGCGCAACCTTTAATATCTCCCTCCATCACTCTTGCACCTTCATTTCACCTGTTACATCTTCGCTGTCACCATCGCTGTAACCGCCACCATCTCATTTAAATACAACCCCTCTGCCTCCATTTCTCAATGTCCACCATTTTTCGGGCTCCCTCCTATACATATTCACCTCTCCGTGACAGGGGGGGGGGGGGAATTGATGCACGATAATGGATGGAGATCAGGTGTTGACCCACGGTGGTTCTTACTGTGCCATGGCTGCCCACGACACCGTAGAGATCCGAGGTCCGACTGAGCTCGATGTGCAATACCTGAGCTTCCAATGAAGCTCAACCCAAGCCTCCGTTAGCCATTCTTCTCCTTCGATCCTCCACTTAACATATTTTGCTTTTTGTTTGAGTTTTATCTCCTTTTATTCGCACTACACCATTCGTTTCACCCCAAACCGACCACACTATCAGCTCCAACAAACTCCTCTGACCTACATGGAGGGTCCCAAACACCTTCTTCCTCCGTCAGAGCCTCCTGCATCTCGCCCCCTTTCCCCACTTTTAAGGCAGAGGAACCCATTTGGGACTTCCACCTTATTCGCACCTCGGCCCCCTCATTTCACCTTATTTTACCCCATTTCACTCCATTCGCATGCACACACACCTCGGCTATGCAATGCTAATCTTTTGTAGGTCAATGCTCGGAATACGTGCCTCCACTCCGATCTCGAGCTACAGTTCTAGAGACCCTTCATCGACATCACATCCCTGTCTGAGTCATGCCTCCATCTGCATACGAGCTTCATTGCGGAGCTTCCAGGAAGCTCTTAGGATCATCACCAGGTGAGGAGGAGCATGGAGGAGGAGGAAGCCCATCACCCGAACTCCAATCGTGCTGCCTCTTCAACGACAGAGAAGGAGCTCCAAGATGTATAGGGCCATTAGATGGCACTCCTCTGGTGTCCATCCAACTGTGCTCGAGGAGCCACGTAGCTCGCATCAAGCCTCTAGGCTCGGGCGACCCAAACCATGTCACGAAGCACTTGAACCTTCCACGTCGCCCGAGCCTCCTGCTTGGGAGCCATCAACCTTCCATCTAAAGCTGCATAGCCACCGAACCTAGCCCCCATCCACGCGCCTCACAGGTGGGGGCTAGGTTATTTGTAGGAGAACCCCGTCAGCTTCTCCAATTTACATCCATGTCCAAGACCCCAGGTACGTGCCTCACGTGTTACGTGTGGGGAATTTACATGGAGACCCCATTAGGTTTTGCAATTTGTAGATGTGCCTCTGTGCGCAAAGGAAAAAAATATAATGGGGACCCTCTGGCTTTTATTTATTTCAAATATGCCCCTTTAGGGGCATATTTGTGATCATTTATCCTTTATTTCCACATTTTATTGCATTTATGCTTCTGAACTATTTCTTTAATATATTGAGCATTTGATCTCCAATTCAGTTGATTTTAGTGTCATTTTAAAGCTTTCTTTATTCTCTATATAATGACATAGATAATGTCATGTTTTGAAACTCAATTAAGTGTGCCATATTCTGAGATCTAAAGTACCCCTTGCTCTCTATTGATTTGCCATTAATAGATAGTTGCTTTATTTTTAATTTGTCTCTAAAATCAACCCTTAATTTATTGCTCAATGATTTAATAATTTTAGGGCACAAATGTACATCACCTCTTACATATTTTTGTTGCATATTACCACATATTTTGTGCATGCATCTCATCTTTAAATTGCATAAAAACCAAACAAAAATACATGCATCATTTCTTATGATTCTGTCTGTATTAGTGCATCATTTCTACATCATTTTGTTCTTGCTTATGAAGACCTAGATCCATAATTATAATCACTCAACTTTAATAGATAATTTTTGACAGATAAATGAGGAGGCTCATGTCCCTGTGTTCGACCTTGGTACACTTCCCAAGTAAAAAAACTTTCACATATTTGAAGAGCGTGGTTTTTTATCGATCGCTTTTCATCTCCTATATTATAATATTAGGTTATTAAAGATGTGAAATTATGCGTTCATCAAATGGCTCCGTTGCCGGGGACACGACTCATCTTTATTTGTTTATTGAATTTATTGAATTATTTTGATGTGGTTATTTTTAGAATCTTAGGTCTTCACATCCTGTCTATTTTTGCATCATTTCTGATTTAATTTCTTAATATTTTTTGACATTTTTCTTTTGTGATAGGGCCCATGGAGATCAAAGACGTTGGAGAACCATGGAGGTGTGGAGTCGAGAGCTCCCACTGTGAGGAGCCGCGGAAGAAATTCAGAAGGATTCAAGGAGTTTGCATTCTGTTCATGCATCTGTTAAAAAACTGTAACCATTGCATTTCTAGTGGTCCTCGTTTGAGGGCTCGTGTGTATATTAAAAAAAGGTGGTGTGTGAAGTCCACCCCTCACACGGGTGATGCTTCACTTGAGTGTCGATATATGACCAGGCACACGACTCTTAGAGCTTCTTCATTTTCCTATTATTTATGCTTGATCATAGGAAGGACACACTTATTCACAAGATACGCATAACATCAATCTACTTAGCCAAATGTAGCTCAAATTCTTCGTGCTAATAGATGCATGTTAGGATGTGGTTTTCTTTGACTTACATGCATTTGGCGATAAACTTAAAATCAGACCTCCATATGCATGAAGAAGGCTGGAGGCACTGTAAGTATCTCTCTCAAGCATGCATCAAGGTTTTTCACGAATGCACTGGCTTTTCTTGATCTTCCCTGGATATGTCACTTAAGGATATTAAAGGAATTGGGACAAATCGATAGAGAATGCATGTTTGACTTGTATCCATATTAACTTCAGTGAAAACCTACAGTTAAAACTGAGACTGACAATGCAAGTTGATGAAATTAATTGGAATAAAATTCACTCTTGGACTATGGGAGAGCAAACCCCGTTATTTATGTAGTCTATCTTGAATGTTGAGAATGTGTCCCTAGGATAGCACACAAAACCTAGCATTAAAACCTACGTAATGTTCTTGAATTTTGAATGATCACCAATAAAATGGACAAGATAAATGACCCACACATGTTGGCCTTCATTTGTATGTTGGTGAAACATGGGATATTGTCTGCTTGGTTCAGCCTGATTGCATCTTATCCCAACCCTCCCGTAACCCTAGGGGCCTGTTTGGTAACTAGGTTGGGCTTGGTTGAGGTTTCCTCCTATGATAGTAGCTGTTTGGAGGGTTGGGATGTTGGAATGATAATTGTACTGTGTTGTGACATTGATTATGTGTTATATTGAATTTTTAATGATTAGAATATATTTTTTATGTTAATAATTTTATTTGAACATGATTAAAAAATATTATACCAAATAATGTAGGGTGATGAATCCCACTCGGATCATCATTATTCTTTATTTTTACCCTCGATTAATAAGAACTTCTTGACAAATCTTCATTAGTTCCGCATCTTTAAGAATGTACCCATATGTGTATAGTTGACGTATTTTCTAATCCTTAATTATTGTATTTTTATTACTAACCTTTTCTTTGATTTTTTATTTTGTATTCAAACCCCTAAAAATTAGATTAATTATTATCTATAATTGTTTTGCTTTTAAAAGAAATAAAAAATACAAAAAATCTCAAAATCACAAATAATATTTTCAATCCATTAAAAATACTTGCAAAATACGCTTTTGTATAAATGAACTCATTTAATTTTGTGTCCAACATGAAACTTGTAGATCTCATCGAGACATATAACTTTATGTTTTAAAATTTTCCTAATTTTACTTCCTTTTCATTATTTTGGATTTTTATTTATTTTTATATTTTTGAATTTTCTGGAGCGGCCACATGGAACTCTCTGGGACGCCCACGTGGCCTACTCCTTTCATCACCCGACCCCCATCCTAGCTGTTAGATCTCCCTGGCCCGTCTCGATCTCTGTCGTCCACTTTTGCTTCGTTTCCTGCCATCAGATCTCCCATGAGATCTAATCTCATCCACTCACACCTACATACCCCTCAACCGCACGATCTCATTCCATCCTATGGTTCTGCTCTCACCACGTCGTCCCATTCATCCTAACCCTTAGATTTCCCCCATCTTCATCATAACCATCCACCCGCACTCCTTTCACCACTATACGATCTGATCTCATATCAGATCCTCACAGTTCATCATCGCCCACTTTACAACCACAAGATTTGATCTCTGGATGTGATCTGCGCCGCACACCTACAACTCCACTTGGACCGGTTTATCAAATGATCTAACGGTCTAGGTCCCATCACCTACCTCCAGCTTGTCCCGCCCCCAGGCATCACGCCTACGACAAACCCTGCCCCTTTCCACTTTAGCTTCACCACCACCACCTCTCTCCACCGTATAACACCACCTCCGCATAGCCGTTACCTCCACCCCCTTCGCGCACCTCATCAACGCCCTCTTCATAACCCCCAACCTTCATTCCAACCATTTCAAAACATCCCGCCACAATCGACAACTGCTGTATTCCACCACCTATAAAATCCAAGCTCCCCTCCCGTAACCCTTGTCCGCCATTCATGGACCTTCTTCCTAGATGCCTTCCCCTCCTCGTGACATGAGGAGGCAGAATTGGCAAACGACAATGGTTCTTGTCCCAGATGTCGACCCATGGCTTGATCACCATGTCGCAACATCTCCACGCACTGTCTAGCATCGAGGATGGTTGTCCTCTTGTGCGATGACCTCGAGGTTCCTTGAGGTTCCAATGGAACCTCAACATAGGCCACTACATCCACATTCTTCCTCGTTTGATCTCCTGGTATCTCACCATCCCATCTTCTCCTGATTTTCTCCTTTCCTGCATACACTCTCACCATCACCTAACCTCTGCACAAGCTTTGCTACATCACCTACATATTTTCTAACCTCTTAGTTCGCCCCCTTCATTTCTCTAGGACCCCTTCCACCTCTGCGACCTTCACCTCTACTTCACCGGAGGAGAAGACCCTAGGTATCCCACTCTTTCACTCACATGGGATCTCCATTCACCACACTTAACACACACTCTACTATTACTAACGCTTGCAGGTACACTCGTCTTCAATGGCCAGACTTCTCGACTCCATTCTGATCTCAAAGAAACACTCCGATGAAGCTTCAATACCTAACATCTACAGCCTTTGATGAGGCTTTGTTTTGCATCCACCATCTTCGTGATCTCCTTCAGAAGGTCGCTTGACCTTTGGAGAAGCAACAAGATGTCGGAGGATCTCCTCATGGCTCACCGTAGGGCAGCCAAATCCGTCACAGGAGGCAATGCTAGTAGAGGAGGACAACCTACATTTACTGTCTGATCCTCACAATCAGATGACCCATATGATGCCACTTCGCCTCCTCCGAAGCAATGAGGCTAAGGTATCACGAACCTTATCGTGAAGCTCCAGAACATGCTTTGTGCCATTCGAGCCTAAGCGCCTCCCGGGCCTGGCCCCCTCATGTGCCTGCATGTGAGGGGATAGGTAAATTGCACGAAGGACCTTACGACTTTTGGATATTACATTAAGGTACCAAGGCACGTGTCTCACGTACGTGCCTGGTTATTTTACAAGGAGGCCCCTCACGACTTTATGAAATTGCAAAAGGCCTCTGTACGCAATGGTTAAATTGCATAAGGGCCTCATTGATTTTCATTATTTGCTAATGGGTCCATCTAGGGGCCTATTTGCAATATTTATCTTTATTTTATCTCCTATTTTCTTTACATTTATGCCCTTGCACTATTTTTCTCATAACTTGAGCATATTAAGTCCAATTTGGGTGATTTCGATTTCATTTTGATGTTCTCTTCATTATCTTTCTAATGGTATGATTAATTTATTAATTTGACACTAAATGAAATTGAATTTTTATGTTATATAATGTCTCTTTCTCAATAATCTTTGTCATTAATAGATACTTGGTCTTTATTTTCACACTCGATTTGAATATGAAATTAAGTCATAATTTATGCTCATTGCTTATATATTCTATAGGGCATACTTGTAAATATACTTTTGCATGCCCGTCCTTTGCATTTATTCATGCATTATGTCATCTTATAATTGCATCGAAAAATCAAATAATTTTTTTATGCATCATCCCGTGCATTGTTTATCTGCATTTTCTTGTGCATTTGCATGAAGACCTAAAATGAGAAGATACTCACACATTAATCTATCAATAATTCTCGATAAATAGACTAAGAGGTTCGTGTCCCTGGGTTTAACCTTGGTAGACTTGCCAAGAAAAATTCTCCACAATATTCAAAGATTGTTATTTTTGCTAAATTGAAGATTATCTCCTATACTAATTTTATTTATAATTAAAGAGGCAATTTTCGAGCTCATCACAGGGTCAATATAAGGAATCCGAACCTAAGAATGTAGGGTTGGATATGCCAAGGTACCCTGGTATACCTAGGCAACTAAATAGACCCTAGATGATCTACCACCCTCCCCCTATCTCCGTCCAACCATCTGTGTAAATCCACTACACCCTCTTATCCTAATCGCTCTCCGCCCCCCAGCTTGGAATTCACATCCAAATAGTTAGGCTACTTTTCAACCTAAGTATAGGGGGAACCTTGTATAATAAATAATTATTCACCTAGGGTCTCCCCATCCTCTTTGCATATCCAATACTTAGGCTATTGACAACCTAAGCATGGGGGACCCACATCATTCTTCCCTTTTCTTGTCTTCTTATACTTAGGTTAGTTTGACCTAAGTATAAGGGGACTCTCTAAGTCAGTTCTTCTATATCACCTTGTATTTGACCTGAGCTATAGCTTCATATCACTTTGTGTTATGAGGACATAGCAAAAGTTAAGTATACGAGGGTATAATGTATATATTGTACAAACTTTAGCCATAGCTCGTATGTTGAAATTTTTGACTTTTTTGGGCTAGGATTTAAGTATCATCGTGAACTGATTTTTGTAAAATTATTGTAAAAATCTTTTCAAAAAATTGAGGGACTAACTATTTTGTAAATTCAATTAGCCCAGTTAAAAACTCCATAAAAATCTGAACAATTAAAATCTTTTCTTGAGGGATGATTCTGACTACTTATATTAAAAATGAGTAGCCTTTTCTCAGTGAGGGAACTACGGTCTCCCTTAGCAGAGTGGGTGGTTAAAAGACAATGCGAAATGACACCATCTTGAAGTAATACGGGTAGCCATCTAACGGTCCCTACTTACACCCATACTATCTAGAAATGGATGCAACTATTTATATGAGCTTGGGTCAGTCATTATTTCTCTTGAGTTCTAAAAAATTCCATAAAAACTGTAAAAATCACAAAAAATTTCACGAACGTTGGAGTTGGTGCATTCCTGAGACATTCACTATCACTCAAGGCTTAAGGAGTTGAGGTCACTTGGTTTCTGAGATCTTGAGAGTCTGAGTCAACATGCCTTAGTCATTAGGGTTTTGAACTTAATAATCCACACTTCCATAGTTTGAAAGATTTGCGTGCTGGATTGCACTCTTCATCTCTACCCTCTAAAGAATATGATGAGCACATCACTTTCACAACTGCATGCTTGATGAGATGAGTCGAGTTATCATTTGAGGACTTGTGATAGGTGATTTGAGTCTAGACCCGATTTAATGATGCTCGAGGATGGGATAAAGTCAATGATGGATTCAAGAAACCTGAGTGTCAACAACTTAGCAAGTATGCAAACAAGTTCATATGCTATCATTTGATATTTACCTATGTGTCAGGGTGTGACAAAACTTAAACAATTGTTGATCAGTGTGCGCCCAACTCTTTGTAAAAGTGGTAAAGCTAGCCAAATATTAATGAAATAAAATTAAAGAGAAGTTCTCTCATCCAAAGAAAAGCTTCATCGGTACAAATACAAATTAAAAAGAGCTTCCACCAAGGGCGAGCACTCCAAAACATTTCAAAAAAGTCCACTAGGACTAAATGCTATTAAGACCAAGGAGTCGGGCTAGCACAAAAATAGGCTCGGTTATTGTATAGTGACACAAGTCTGGGTGCCTGATGAATCTCCCTTTCATCACCTTTAACCTATCATTTTGGCCTTAAAAACCCTAGCTAATGCATGTAAATAACATCAATTTATACATAATAGCATTCATTATTTATTGTATTATTTGTATATAAATAAGGTTTCTAATGCCAAAATTATAGAATAAAAAGAGACGGGAAGAAAATAAATAAAATATTGGAAATATTTTATGATCTTGAACACCGAGACCAAGTTAAAAATTGAGTTGGTCGACAATGAATAATATAGGGGGAGATAAGGGGCATAAATAGAATAAAAACCCAATTCTTTTATTCATTATTTATGTATTTTTGATACTTATTTTATTCTTTATTATTTATTCATCAAATAAAGAAACTTTGTAAATAAAAGTTGTAGATAATAATGTAAATAAAAATACAAAATTGAATTTGTATTGAAATAATACACAGTGTTAATTTTATGTACAAAATAAAAAGCCAAAAACCCAAATTCACATACCCATATCTTTCAAATAAAAACTCAAAACATATTAAAATCTTCTACATGCATATAACTTTTCACAATCTATTTAATGGTGGTGGTTTATATTTTTTGGAATTACTGTGTGAAAGTTAGATTTTTGACCCCATTGTATAACAAACCTGATTAAAATATTCATTTTATTCATCCCTTATTATTTTTACAAATTTATATTTTTATATTTTTGTATTTATTATTTATAACACATGTACATAATAAAAGTAGAATAAAACTAAAAATAAAAATAAATCTATATAAATACATAGACAAAATACCTATAGTATACATGTATAAAAATAAAAGGGAAACCTACTCTTTCGTTTCTTTATTCTTTATATTTTTATAATATTGTAAATATTATTAATAATCTATTAAAAATAAAAAAATAAAACTAAATAAAATACATTAAAATAAAAAATATGTATATAAAACATAGGTAAAATACCTATAAATATACCAACATAATATACATATCTATTTATTTATGTGTACAAATAACATCATAAAAAAAATAAAAAAATTTATACACATAAAAACAAGTTACAAATATATAAATTAAATAATAAAATAATAAAATAAAATATACAAAATAATAATAATGTATAAAATATATATGAATATCCCTATAAATACACTATTGAAAATTAACTACTAATAGATAAAGCCAAAAAAATAAATAAAAATCATAATAAAATACTATATAAAATAATAAATATTTTTTATTTTATATTCGAAAAAATAATAAAATCATTTATTTTTTAATCATTTATTCTTTAATAAATCAGCCTGTTTTGTCCTTATGTGGCTGAGCTGGGCCAATCACGCCACCGTTGGTTGACCGTGGTCAACATGACCTCCAGCCGTCTGAAGTGATGTTATGTCTAATCCCGCATTTTCATGCATTTTTCCCTGGGTGCCTTTTACATCGATCACGAATGCTTCCCTTCAGATGAAATAATCCTCGAACCACCATGATCCACGCCCAACCTGTAAATACGTTGTATATAGCTCCTATTCTTTGATTTTGCCCGGTCAATAAGGGTGCCCTTAATATCTATAAATAAAGAACCTCCGACCTCCATTCAATTTTGGTCAATCTTCTGAGCCCTACTACCCCGCCTTCGGCCTAGAGTGAACTCTCGTGACAGGAGGGAACCCCCGGAGGGTCCGAGCGAGTGGAAGGAGGAGGTTGCACCCAGGCTGCCCACGTCGGCGACGTCTGCTCCTTGGCCTCCGGCCAGGTAAGAGATGCCCATTTTTACTTTCATTAGCTTAGGGTTTAATTTTAGGATCATTTTTATGCATTTCAATTCGTGTTTTAGGTAGTTAGTTAGCTAGTTTAGGAGATTTCGTAGTTCGCTGGAGCGGAACTCCTTTCAGCCGTGCCTCACTGTCTCCGACACCCATTTTCACCCTCACTTTGACCCATTCCACGCGGGGTTGAGACACTTTGCCCTCGACCCATGAGCTCATTTTTGCAGGTCTCGCGCACAACGGAGCCCTCCTGGGCTCAATTCGACTTGGACTTGATGAACTTGGAGCCCGTCATCTTCCCCAACTTGGTTTCAATGCCTCCAGGGCTCCAGTGAACCTCTTGAAGCTGCCATTGGATGCAGACCGCCACGCGGGACCTCAAGAGCATCTTAGCATCGCCGATGGAGCTGTGAAGCTTGAGGAAATCAAGAACGAAGCTTGGGGAAGAAGCCCTTCTTCCATGTTCTTCGTGGACAATAGTAACCGTCAGATGGAGTTCCCCCTCCAATTCTAATTCCTAGTCTTCCGATCATGATATGCTCCAACCGTATGATGAAGCACCAGATCCAATCCGTACCGCAGATCGACGATGTGGTATCACGCTTCCAGGTAATGCCATGTATCTAAGTGAAGGAAGGAGGACCGTCCGATCGAGCGCCTTATGGGGTAAATTGCACGTCTTAGCCCCATAATTTTTGTATTTTATTATATAGTCCAATAAATAAAGTTAACATTCTAAATAATTTTTATATTTTGTAAATAGCCCTGTATTTATTTAAATTACATCTGGGTTCATTCCATGTCACCTCACGTGTCGTCCCACGTAAGGTGGCGAAATTACAGGGACACCCCTGCAAGCTCTTGTATTTATTTGTGAAATTTGCTGGAAGAGCCTTGGACTTTATTATATTTGCATTTTGGTCCCCCAGGCTACGTCATGAGTAGTTCCACGTGATGGGTAAATTGCATGTATGCCTTAGCAAATTTTGTAATTATAAAATGATTTTTAAAAATAAAATAAATTCTTTGTTACATTGGTACATTTCCCGATGAACCCTTGATGTTTGTTCTTATTGCATTTATGCCCCTGCTCAAACATGTATTATTGTAGATTTTATTTATTTATTAAATATAACTAATGTGCTCCTAAAAATTCACAAAAATAGGGTTATATGCTCCATGCCTTGTAATTTTACGCTAATATTTTTCATTAGCATTTTCGCATTTAATCTATTTATTAAAAATTAAATGGAGCCCATGTATTCCCTGTTTAACTAATAAAATACCAAAAAAAATAAAAACCTCTTTAAAACTCCAAAAAATTATATATACTATATTTTGACCTATTTTAATTATAGACCAAAAACCACTAAAAATTGAAAAAACAAAAACTAATATCCAAAAAACTCTAAAATCCTTCATAAAAATCTAAAAAATCCTTAAAAAATCCAAACGAATTTTTATACTTTATACTTTTATTTATATAAATATTTATATATTAAAATTGATTTGGGTAATTTTGGGACTTATTCACTATTTTTAATATCTAAATCAGTTTCAGGTATTTTATTTAATCCCTTATTAGGGATATTTTTGACTTTAAAAATAAATAAAAATTAGATAAAATTCCGGAAAAATAAAAAATTAGAAAAACATAAAAAATCACAAAAATACTATTTTCATTGTACTTTAACTATTTTTCATATTTATGTATTTATGGTATCTATATATATTTTATATTGTATATCTACACATATATATAATATTTAAATGAAAAGAAAATATGAAAATATAAAAATAAGAAATAAAAAAATAAAAAAAATTATAAAACCAAAAATAAAATAAAAATATAAAAGTAAAAACCCACAAAAGCAATAAATTGGACAAGAGATAAAATGCAAATTTTTGTGCATTATTTGTGCCTCCTTGTACCATTTGCTCCTAGTGTTCGACCTCTACATGTACTTGCATGCTATACAAGTTGTTGTAGAGTTATAATAAATTTTATCTCCACATTTTTGCTATTTCATTGCTTTATTCATATTGTGGGTTATCTGTTGGTTAACAGATGGATTTCATCCGAGGTCATATCAACAACTGTGCTTCCACCTTGTGGAATGACACGACTTCGGCTTAATTTCTCATTTATCAAATGGCGTCGTTGTTGGGGAGTAATGGCACCATTTGGAGATTATTTCATTTTTTCTTATATCTCTTGTTCACTCATTTATTTATTTTTGCATTTATTTATTTATTTTTCTCTATTATTTGATATTATTGTGAACTGTCTGACACTCCTTCATGTTTGAATTTGTTGCGAGGGACCACGACACGATGGAGACCTCTTAGGAGGACCTATGCACCCAAGCAAGGCGGAGCTGACCTTCTGACTGAGCCGGCAGGAAAGAGCAACCAATCCAGACTTGGAGGAATTTTGGAGACAGATTCTGAGCTTCATTTTATGCATCTTTCTTAAAAAATTGTATATTTATGTGAGAGAGTGACACTTGGCATGTAGTAATTCAGGACTCTCACAGACTTCCGAGGTCTAGTGCCCGAGGGATTGTTCCCTTGGGGGCCTCGACATTTTTGATGCTCTTTCTCTTTTTACTTTATTTTTATTATTTTGTGTGAATGAGCCTTAGGGTAGGAATTGTTTGCCAATAGATTAAGGTCCAAAGCCCCTAATATATTTTCCTGTACCTATATATGCGCTTTTGGATTTAGTCAAATAATAATTGTTAATTATTTAGATTCGAACACGTGCACCATGAGAGACGTCATACAACGCAGGCAGGACCCATTGTGGCAGGCACCGAGACATCTCTAAGATCGGACCTTAGGGTTTGTTTCCAAATAATTGACATATGGTGCTTCACGATAATAACAATTTCTCACCTAGGGCGATTTCATCGGATTCCATCTCATATAGTCTAGGTTTCAATTCTGTTATGCATCCCGCATGGAGAGAGATGAGAAGCACTGTAAGTCTTCTGAATTTGCATGCATCATCATTTTCCGACTTGCATGGCTTTTCCGATCTTCTCCATCTGATTTTGCTCACCTAGGATGCTAAATAAAATTGAAAACACCGTTAGGCACGTGCATTGAAAAATAACAAAAAAATGACAACCAAAATAAAATTGGGACTGCTAACTCTACTTGATCTCTAAAATAAAATGTAATGGATTCCTTGTATTGGGGAGAGCAACCCCCTCCTTGTATGCGCATTTTATTCCTACGTACACACTAAGGATTAGTGCCCAAATCCCAAGCCTGACTTCGATGTGTATAACTTTGTGATTATCACCTAACTCTAAAATCAAAAAGATAAAAGACCATATCTCGGTCTTCATCGTGTTGAGTAGGTGAACTGAGGGTTGTGCATTTATTGCGACTTGGAGTCCGTTTGCAATTTTCATCTCTTTGAGTTCTACGATCCCACCTATGTGAGTCATTATTTTTCATCTTTGAGTCTCTTTACCTTTCTTATACATACTTTTCTTGATCTGCATCGAGTCGTGATATTGGGTCTTGAGCTTCACTTTCTTAGCCGGATTTTGCAGCTTCTCCCCTTGCCCATATCACCCACATCTAGTCCAGTTCGAGGAGACCCGCTCCTTGAACCACAATTTTGACTGTGTCCACCTTCATCTCGCCCACCCCCTCGTGTCCCTCGTATCATGACTTCTCTTACCCGAGATTTCTGTGCTTACAGTTATAGCCCGCATCGAGGTTTTTGACTTACATTTATTATTAGAATACGTCGGGCATGTTTTGAGAACGCTGAGATTGATATGCTACATTTGGTGGATCTGACTTTGGATAGGTGCATAGAGCGTATTGATGACTTTGATGATGCAAAATCATTAGGTGTGGTTCTTTATTGAGGATTTTTGATCATGCACACCGAATTCAGGATGTGACATATTTTGATGATTTGATGACGAGTTCATGAGTTATGACTGCTCGATCTATTTCTCGGTTCCGTTCGTCTTGATTTTGAGGATTGATTGACTATTCTGATTCGGACTTCAGAGCGATGGTCTGTGGATACCACATGATTTTATTCGTCTACTTGTCTGAGCCATCTTCGATCTCCCGACTATCATCCACCTGTGGCACTCGAGGATTTCTGATTATCTTTTGTGCCATCTCAGCTAGATTGATTGACTTGAGGGACGTACTGTAATTGACATGATTACTCATCCCTCACATGATCTTATGCCCTCCTGATGATTAATTGATTGATTTTGAGGACCTGAGATGTGATGCCAGCAATCCCATGATTTGATTAGCTAGCTTGCATCGTTCCCCGAGGACTATCTGTGGGAAAATGCAACACATTCTCTATGCTGGATTCCATTTACTGATTGTGCTGCCATCTGTTGGAGCATGGAACCGAGTCGTCTGATTTGACTGCTTGGCCTCTCTTGCTGATTATGTGCCTGATCTGTCGGTGCACGGGGTTGATTTTCCATGACTCCTTTGAGTCTTCTCTCCTTGATGGTCCTCACAAGGATGAGCTTCACTTTTCCTGATTATTCTGTGCCTAGTTCATAGTGTTCTCTGAGGATTATCTGCGAGAGACTATGACACCTTCCTAGGTCTACGGTTTTTTCTGTTGGGTAGCGATCTGCGGCTACCGAGACTATTCTGACTGACTCCTTTAAGTCTTCTCTCCTTGATAACCCTTGCAAGGACAAGATCTGATCTGACTATTCTCTGCATTGCTTGCATTATTCCTTGAGGGCTATCTGTGGGAAAATGCAATACTTTCTTTAAGCTTGATTCCCCTTGCTGATTGTGTCTGCTATCTGTGGAAGCACGAAACCGAGTCGTCTGATCTATTCTTGATCCCCGTTGGTTTGTTATTTATATGGTCTATTGGATCTTGGGACCCATCTGATTAGACTCATTTGAGTCTGCTCTCCTTGATGGTCCTCACAAGGATGATCCATTCTGCTCTGATTATTCGATTCTTAGTTGGCAGTATGCTCCCCGAGGGCTGTTTACGGGACACTATCACATTTTCTTGATTTGTCGGTGTCTTCTGCTGGTAGACGATCTATCGCCTACCAAGACCGCTTCTATGATCCGTATGATGGATCCAGCTCCTTTGAGTCCGCTCACCTTGACGACCCTCGCAAGGGTGAGCTCTATCTGATTATTCATTGACTAGCATGTATTACTCCTCGAGGGTTATCTGTGGGAGGATACATTATTTTGTTGGTACTCGACTTCATCTCTGGTTGTGTCTCCTTTCTATTGGAGTATGAAGCTGAGTCTTCTTATTGGTGTACTCAGTGTCATCTCTGGTTGTGTATCCTTTATGTTGGAGCACGCGATCGAGTCTTCTGCGATCTTTGACTCATCTGAGTCCACTCACCTTGAGGACCCTCGCAAGGTTGAGCCATGTCTTGAGTTGTTCGGTGTATTCTAGTGACTTTCAGACCTTATGACCACCAGACATCACACAGAGTTGATAGTCTCCTGCTCTTTACTTTTTATACCTTTTAGAGACTATGATTGACTAGGAGGAGTCTGTACTGTTCCTTCTTCCTCCACGTCTTATAGTATCGGCTCCGCTCACTCATTCCATCCTTATGAGTTGATGTTTGATTCATGCTACTGGTCCTTGGTTTAGTTTTAGATATCTTGTCCCCAGTAACTGACACCTATCTGATTGCATACCTGGGTGTCTTTTCACTGTCTGATTGCATCACCGTTCTTATAGGGAGACGATGATGAGAGTAGGGTATTCGCATACCAGATACCGTCCTGCACTTCACCATTCTTAGTTGTTGTATATACGTGTTGTGTATTCTACTCCATCTTTCTTTCGTATGTCTTGTGTGCCCCAAATCTTGCGCCATATCTGTATGTCTATACTTAGGACGTACCTTGTCCTAAGTATAGGGGGGTACACACCGTGTTGTTCTTTCTCCGTTCACTTCATCACTCCTGTCGTTGCTTGTACTTAGGGATCCTTTACCCTAAGTATATGGGGAGTGATATGTACATCCTCTACGATCTTTTCATATATCTGTTTATATCTATCTTTTCTTCTTTTCTTCTTTTCTTCTTTTCCTTTTCATTTCTATATTTCTACATAAAAGGTGTCACCCCTTTGTGTCAGTTTTCTATACTTAGGACATACTTTGTCCTAAGTATTGGGGGGGGTGCACCCCCGATTCTTTCGTTCTCTGATCCCCTCCGCTGTCTCCTCTCTGGTTGATTTGATCTGCTAAATTATGGATATTTTACCCTAAGTATAGGGGGAGCCATCTCAACATGTGATCGTTTTATTCCCACCCTTGACCCTCCCTAAGCTATGTACAGTCTGCTATACTTAGGATTATTTGTTCCTAAGTATAGGGGGGACGATCAAGTTCTGATTCAATCATTCTTTCATTTCTTATTCAGTTGTTGTAGTATAGGCTTTTCTATACTCAATATGAGTTATGTCTTCTCTTTATCTTTTCGATTTATGAGGACATAGCTCATGCTAAGTATAGGGGGGGCGTATATACTCTGTATATACTTTAGCCATAACTCGTACTTTCGTATTATTTATTAATAATTATGGATAATAATACTATATATACATATATAATTCATTAAAAACCAATTAATAATGCTTCTTATTCCTCAAATTAATTTTGTATATACTGATTAATAAATAAAATTAAAAAAATGATTTGAAAAATATCTTGAACCATTTGTAAAACTTTTGTGAAATGTTTTCAACCTTTGTAAAAATATTTTGATTGCAAAATTTCTTTTCTTTATGTGAAATAAAGGATTTGAAAACCTATTTGCATATGATTTTGAAAATGTTTGTAAATGTATATATATTGTTTGAAAAATCTTTGCAAAATGGCTTTCAAATGTTTGTAAATATTTGCAAAAATTATTCTGTACTATAGTTTTCAAAATTATTTTCAAATGAATTTGAGGAATAAATGCATCACTAAAATAGGAATAAAATATGTATATAATTAAAAATAAAATTCTTTATCAATTGTACATGTATACCTATAAAAATAACCTATTAAAAGTAGGTAAATTTTTTAATTCTTAACTCTTTTAAATCAATAAAAAGCGGTACGCCTGTGTAAATAGCTGTATATATTTTATACTTTGTGTACCAAAACTCTTTTACCAAAATTCTTTGTTAGAATTCTTTTTATTTTCAAAATTCTTTTTGAAAATTGCATCATTCTTTGCATCATTGTACGTAGCATCTGCATAGCATTCATATTCTTTTGATTGAGCTTGATGATTGAACTAGTCTAATAAAGTCGAAGATTGGAGCTTGGTTGGACCTTACTGCACTTAGCCGCACTGGAACCTTATGGGAACTAGGTTTAAGGTACTTCAGGTCCATTAGGACTTAATTGTTTGAGACTCAGGACTAGTTCAAGTCACCTCAACTGACTAACTAGAACTTTTCGAGACGCACACATGACTCTTGTCAGCCGTGACCTAACTTGGACACTTGCACCTTTCATTTGGCTCAACTTAGTTGGAGTGGTGAGGGGGTTGGATTTGTCGGTCTGAGACGCACACGAGTGGAAACATTCGTCCTCGTCTAGGGAGGGAAGTGCACCCCAACCTGGTCCAGTTGCAATGAAGTCAAATGACAGGAGAGTGTGGGTTGAAATAAAGCTTCAAAAGAGGGATAGTCTTATGTCTCAAGAGGAAAAAGTCCTATGTAAATGATGCTGTATATAGTATTTCAAAAAAAACTCCAAAAAAGTGTACAGTCTTGAAAATAAAATAAAATGCCTACTGGACTATGTATATATGTTGTATAGAAAATAAGCAAGCTTGAGCATCAAAGTTATACCATGTGAGGCAGTAGCTGGATGACTTGACTACACTGGTCAAGCATCCCAGGATAGGTAGCTACACTGGTTATCGACCATTCTTTTCTTCCCCTCCTCCTCTTGAGTTGGATGCCACTTGAACTTAGAAGGGAATACACTGCTCCTCGAGGACAGTGCTGGATTGGGGAATCATTGGGTTGTCCTTCTGGAGAAGTCAGTTCTAGCTGCTATCACTTACACTGTACAAGTCAGCTTCATAGTCATAAGGGTTTGCATATGATGTAGAAATATTTTATGATCCTAAACCCCGAGACCAAGTCAAGAATTGAGTTGGTCGATAAGGAATAAAGTATGGGGAAATAAGGGACAGAAATAGAATAAAACCCAATTCTTTTATTCATTATTTATGCATTTTTGACACCTATTTTATTCTTTATTATTTATTCATTAAATAAAGAAACTTTGTAAATGAAATTGTAGATAATATTGTAAATAAAAATACAAAATTGAATTTGTACAGAAATAATACACAATGTTCATTTTATGTACAAAATAAAAAGCCAAAAATCCAAGTTCACAAACCCATATCTTTCAAATAAAAACTCAAAATATATCAAAATTCTCTAATTATATATAACTTTTCACAAGCTATGTAATGGTGGTGGTTTATATATTTTGCAATTATTGTGTGAAAGTTAGGTTTTTGACCCCATTGTATAACAGATTCGATTAAAATATTCATTTTATTCATCCCTTATTATTTTAACAAATTTATATTTTTATATTTTTGTAATTATTATTTTGTAACACATGTACATATTAAAACTAAAATAAAACCAAAAAGAAAATGAAAATAAAATAAGTCTATATAAATACATAGACAAAATACCTATGGTATACATGTATAAAAATAAAAGGGAAACCTATTTTTTATTTTTTATTCTTTATATTTTTATAATATTGTAAATATTATTCATATTCTATTTAAATTATATAAAACCAAAATAAAACCAAATAAAATACATTAAAATAAAAAGATTTATATAAAACATAGGTAAAATACCGATAATTTACCTACATAATATACATATCTATTTATTTAAGTGTACAAATAACATCATAAAAATAAAATAAAAATATATTTAAACACATAAAAATAAGTTAAATATATAAAATTAAATAATAAAATAATAAAATAATAAAAAAAACATACAAAATAAAAATATCAATGTATAAAATATAGATGAATATACCTCTAAATACACTATTAAAATTAACTACTAATTAATAAGGTCAAAAAATAAAAATCATAAGAAAATAATACAAAAAACATTTTTTATTTTATACTAGAAAAATAATAAAATCATTTATTGTTTTTAATCATTAATTCTATAATAAATCAGCCTATTTTGTCCTTATGCGACTAGGCTGGGCCAATCACAGTCCTCCGTTGGGTGACCCTGGTCAACTTGACCTCCAGCCGTTTGAAGTGACGTTTATATCTAATCCCGCGTTTTCATGCATTTTTCCTGGGTGTCTCGTCCATCGATTGCGAATTCTTCCTTCAGACGAATAATCCTCAAATGACCATGATCCATGCCCAACAAGTAAATATATTGTATATAGCTCCTATTCTTTGATTCCGCCCAGTCAATAAAGGTCCCCCTTAATGTCTATAAATAAAGAACCTCCGACCTCCATCCAATTGGTCAATCTTCCGAGCCCTACTACCCCTGCCTTTGGCCTAGCGTAAACTCTTGTGACAGGAGGTAACCCCTGGAGGGTCCGAGTGGGTGGAAGGAGGAGGAGGTTGCACCCAGGTCGCCCACGCTGGCGACCTCTGCTCCTTGGCCTCCGACAAGGTATGATCTGTGCCTCTTTACTTTCATTAACTTAGGTTTAATTGTAGGATAATTTTATGCATTTCAATTCGTGTTTTAGGTAGTTAATTAGCTAGTATAGGCTATTTCGTAGTTCGCTGGAGCTCTGCTCCGGCGAACTCCTTTCCGCTATGCCTCGCTGTCTCCGACCCCCGTTCTAACCCTCATTTCACCACCCATCGCCCAAATCTGACCCATTCCACGCCTCACTGGGTCGAGGAACTTTGCCCTAGACCCGCAAGCTCATTTTTGTTGGTCTCGTGCACAACGGAGCCCTCCTAGGCTCAATTCGACTCGACCCGAGGCACCTGGAGCCCGTCATCTTCCCGAACCTAGTTCAACGCCTCCAGGGCTCCGTTGTACCTCTTGAGACTACCATTGGATGCGGACTACCACCTGGAACCTCAAGAGCATCTTAGCGTTGCCGATGGAGCCGTGAGGCTCGAGGAGACCGAGAACGAAGCTCGGGGAAGTAGCCCTTCTTCCATGTTCTTCATGGACAACAACAACCGTCAGATGGAGTTCCCCCTCAAGTTATAATATCCTGGCCATCCGATCACGATATGCTCCAACAATCTGATGAAGCACCAGATCCAATCCGCACCGCAGATCGGCGAAGGGGTATCACGCTTCCAGGTCATGTCGTGTATCAAAGTGAAAGAAGGAGGACCGTCCAATCGAGCTCTTATGGCGTAAATTGCACATCTTAGCCCTGTAATTTTTGTATTTTATTACTTAGTCCTGTAAATAAAAGTTAGCGTTCTAAATAATTTGGACATTTTGCAAATAGGCCCCTGTATTTACTTAAATTACATCTGGGTCCAGTCTACGTCACCTCACGTGTCGTCCCACGTGAGGTGGAGACATTGTAGGAACACCCCTATAAGTTCTTGTATTTATATTTAGTCCAATAAATTTAAATGCTCGTTGTATATTTTTGTGAATATTATTGGAAGACACTGGATTTTATTATATTTGCATTTTGGTCCCTCCCAAGCCGTGTCACATGTAGTCCCATGTGATGGGTAAATTGCATGTATACCTTGGTGAATTTTGTAATTATAAAATGGTTTTTAAAATTAAATAAATTCTTTATTACATTGGCACATTTCCAGATGAACACTTGATGCTTATTCTTACTGCATTTATGCCCCTACCAGGACATTTATTTTTATAGCTTTTATCTATTTATTAAATATAACTAATGTGCTCTTAAAAATTCGCAAGAAAGGGTTAGATGCTCTATGCCATGTAATTTCAAGCCATATTTTTAATTGTCATTTTAGCATTTAATCTACTTATTAAAAATCAAATGGAGCCCATATATTCACTATTTAACCTATAAAATACCAAAAAAAATAAAAACCTCTAAAAAAATCCCAAAAAATATAGTATATTTGACGTATTTTAATTACAGACCAAAAACCACTAAAAATTGAAAAAAATAAAACCCTAAAAATAGATTAACTCTAAAATCCTTCATAAAAATTGAAAAATCCTAAAAAATCCAAAAATATTTTTTTCTGTTCTATAATTTTATTTATATGAGTATTTACATATAAAATTGATTTGAGTAATTTTGGGACTTATTTGCTATTTTTAATATCCAAATCAATTTTGGGTATTTTATTTAATCCCTTATTGGGGATATTTTCTATTTTTAAAATACATAAAAATAAGAAAAAAATCCAGAAAAATAAAAAAATTTAAAAAATATAAAATAACAAAAATACTATTTTTTCTACATGTTGACTATTTTTACATTTTTATGTATTTATAGTATCTTTACATATCTTATATTGTATATCTACACGTATATATTATATATAAATGAAAAAGAAATATAAAAATGTTCAAATATAAAAATAAAATACAAAATTATAAAAACAAAAATTTAATAAAAAATAAAATTTAAAACACACAAAAGAAATAAATTAGACAAGAGATAAAAGGCAAATTTTTGTGCATTATTTGTGCCTCCTACTGTTTGCTCCCAGTGTTCGACCTCTACACATACTTACATGCTATACACGTTGTTGTAGAGTTATAATAAATTTAACTCCACCTTTTTGCTATTTCATTGCTTTATTCATATTGTGGGTTATTTGTTGATTAACCCAGGGATTTCATCCGAGGTCTTATCATCGACTATCCTTCCACCTTGTGGAATGACACGACTTCGGCTTAATTTTATCATTTATCAGTACTAAAGGTATCTTAGATACTCAAAAGAGACACACCCTAGTGTACTCCCATAAAACAAGTGCATACGACTCTGAACTCTCTTGATGGACAGACTGATCGACAAACAAAAATGTACATGTGTTGAGTAATAAATCACTCGAGAGGACCCTTGTTCCAGTGTGAAGGAGAGAAAAAAATGCACAATCTTGTGCCCTTTATCTTCTCACCGTACATATACTTTCAACTCTGAATGACTAATGAGATGGTGGATTGAAACAAGAGTTGACTTATTCCCTAGTGTTGAGGATTAGGTCAAGAGGAGAGTGTCCTGGACTGGGACCTTGGGTGACATCTTGACTCGACTCCTATGATTATAGTACACTTTAAATGTCATATCCTTATATTATATGTACAAACAGAGAGCGCTAATTAGAGAAGTTGGATTCCTTTTGACTAGAGCATGGCTGAGCCTTGAATTTTAGGATCAATTAAATTGAGGGTCTTCGACAAATTGAGCCTTAAAAATTCACATGCACTGTCAGGAATTAAACCAGCTCCTCCATTCTTTCGATGCTCGAGAAGAGCATGGTTTAAGTATAGGGAGACGATGAATATCAGATACTTCACGATAAAATCTATTTATTGTTCTGCAAGCTTGAAAATTTAATAAAAAACACAAAAAATTCATTGTTATTAACTATGTGTATAATTAACAATAAAAATCTAAACCTAATTATTGTATTTAATCACTAACATTTTCCTTTATTTTCTCTTCTATTAAAAACCACTAAAAATTAGATTAAATAATATATGTGTATATATATGTATTTTGGTCTTAAGAATAAACTAAAAATACAAAAAATAACAAACCATTAAAATAATTATTTTTAAGTCCTTAAAAATACTTGTAAAATTATATCTTTAGACAAGTGACCTCTTTTGAATTTTTGTTCAACATAAAACTTGTATATCTCATCGAGATCAACAACTTTCATGTTTTGACTTTTTGCTAATTCTCCCGTCTTTTATTTCTTTTTTATTTTTCGATTCTTTTTCATTTTCTGAATATTCTAGTGCAGCCACATGGGGCCCTCTAAACTGTCCGCGTGGCCACACCCCATTCATCCACCCACCACTTCCATCACCCTTGATCCACTCTTCCCTACCTCATTCTTAGCCGTTCATCTCCCCTCACCCGTCAACCCTCTAATCTCTCTTGAGATTTTATCAGAACCACCCACTATCGCCCTTATTTCGACCATAGGATCACACATGATACAATGGCCTTGCGTCCTTGATGAATATGTGATTCATCACTCTAAAAGTTGAAAATAGAGATTCGTTCCCCAGCAATTAGCTGCATATTTCCATTTTATGCATTATTCACATTCGTGATATTAGAATTAAGCTTTGCATTTTAGCATGCATTTTTGCATTAAATAAGGAGCCAAAATAACTTGTACATATTCAAGTGTATATTAGCCAAAATTACTTACTTAAAACTATTTTAGACTAACTCCAAATCTAATAAAATAAATCTATAGTGGATATATTACTAACACTAATAAAGGAAAAATATAAAAATACCAACATGTAAAATTGACTAATAAAACCCAAATTCCTAGTTTGAGACTTTCAAATTTAAAATGCACATATCTCTCTCATACAATATCCAATTTAAGTCTACTCACTTTTATATAATATACATTCAAAACCTTCAAAACAAGACTAATTTCATAAAAATCGCAGTTCGTATGTGAAACTTGGGTTTTGGGCCCCTATTGTTTATTGTACATATTGACCAAAATTAGATTAAATTGTAAATATTAAATTAGATTAAATTGTAAATATTCATATCATATTTTATCTATTTTTATTTTGATTTTTCTATTATTTAAAAATGACAACAAATTTTGCAAAATATAAAAATACGATATTTTATATCTATAAGGTACCCTCAAAAATACTTTTTGTACATATGATTTCCTTTGATTTTTAATCCTTCACAAAAGTTGTAGATCTCATCGAGAAGAGCAACTTTCATATTAACATTTTTTGATTTGAGCCCTTCTGTTATTTCTTTTTTATTTTTATTTACATTTCATTTCTGATTTATCTAGGAGCGGCACATCGCAGCTCCTAGAGCTGCCATATGTCACCACATTTTTTATTTTTTATTTTTGTAATTTTATTTATTTTTTACATTTTTAATATTTTCTTCATTTCTTTTCTCTTCATTATTTTTAGTAGGCTACTATTTTACTTAATTTTTATTTATTTAATTTTCTCTTCTCCCTTGTTCTATACTCCAAGTTACTACCCAAGCCACTTTCACCACCACTCCTCCATTTTCTCCACCTCACCTCTTTTGTAACTTCTTCCTCCTCTTTTTATTTCCCTCATACCCTTCATTCATCTTCATCCGCCGTTTCGAAAGAAGAGAGGTCGAGCCACTTTAACCTTCAGGTGATAGCAGTAGGAGACGAGTTGAGCGATGACAACCTTAAGGCGAGATCCAGTCGTATGCACTACCGTCACAAGCTTCACAATGCTCGTTGAGCTTCGAAGCACTCTCCATCTCCTTAAAGCGATGACAGGAGGTGAGGTCCACCTCCTCCGATATCCGATGAATCACAGCTAAGTATCTCTCTATCTTCACTTTGTCATTTTTTTATCTAACGTTATTTGTTTATCTTGTTCATCATCGCATTTTCATCATAACATCATTTTTTGCCTCACACCCTTACTACCAACCAACTCAATTACCATTGTTATCAACATATTCATCATACCACCACAACACCACCTCTTCATTCCTATAATTTCATTTCCTATTTACAAAAAAAAACAAACAAAAAATTTACAAAAAATAAAAAAAGAGGCAGCAGGTGCATGACTGCTCCTCCCCTCCTTTCTTCCGATGCCCGCTCTCCAGCCCCACGCTCGTCGACGTCCGCCCCACAAAGATGCGCCCCCAGCCGTTCTTCTTCCTCAGCCAGATCCTTGATGCTTCCCCTACCGCGCTCTAGCCGTCCACCCTCGTGCATGGCTACCACGGGTTCACCATCCACAACAGCCATCTCCCGCATCCACATGCCACCAACAACATATCCGCGGTTGCCACGCTCCAGAAGCCAACTGCAGCTCCCTCGTGCGATAACTGTCGCGCGCCCCAGCACGCCTCTCGTGCCACCTTCCATCCTCGCACGCGTGCGCCACAACACCTCCTGCACACCATCGCACCTGTGGCCACCCACAGAACCCCGTGCCACACCGTCCTCCTCACTAGCCAACCGCCCTCGGTCATGCCCCTACGCGGCCGCCGCCTCCGCGCATCCTCCACCCTCCATCCTCGTGCCTGCCATAGAGGAGTAAGTTCCATTTTTGGAAACCACATTTATCAAAGGTCATTTATGTTTATTTTTATTTTTTAGAAAGTTTGCATTTTTAGCCTGTCATGTTTCTTTAATTACAAAAGTTCCCCACTGCACATGTTTTTATTAAGTCCTTAATTTCTATATTGCAAAGACACCCCTCCATTTATGAATTAGTTTGGTTATCATTTTTGCATCATTTTTTAATAAAAATAACATGCTGAATATCATTTAATTTTCTTTCACGTTTTTATGTATTTTAATTTTTGTGAGTATTGGATTATTTAATAAAAATCATACTTTGAAATTCAATGTTATTTTGTCCATTTACGCTTTGAAATTTTCACATACTTAAATATTTCCCTAAAAATTGTGCAAAATTTGTAGATGATGCAACTAGTTGTGCTTTAATTACTATCCGAATTTCATCTAAATTGGAGTTATCTTGTATATAAAATAAATTGTTAAGTGATTTATGTACTTTATTTTTTTATTAAATCCACTAATATCATTTTTGCAAAATTTCAAGTCTCTGGATTTCTAAATAAAATATCTATTTGAGATAATTTTTTCTCTGGATATATTGATTCCGTGGATTCATTCAAAATAAATACTTATAGTCACTCTATTTTCAGTAAAAAATTCATAAATTATCAAAAAATCAAAAAAACATTATGTAGCCTCTCTTCATCGTATTTTACTTCGAGTAAAAATTTCATAATTTTTGCAATCTAATTGTATGAAAAATTACATAAAAACCCCTAAAAGTTTGTATTTTTCATTGTTGCATTTTAATCCAAAAATTCCAAAAAAATACATTTTTCTTTCACCATTGGATTAGGCTTATAGGAAAAATACATATTAGGTAAATTAGGTTAATTTCGTATTAAAAATTAATTTGGCTAAATCACTTGATTCCTTAATAACTTAGTTCAATCGCATTTGTGCATTTGTATTTCTTTTGCATAAAAAATAACAAAAAAATTACGTTTGGAAAATCATTAGCTAATTCGTATAATTTGATATGATGTTGTTCTTTTTCCTTCTTGAGTTGACCTTGGGGCTTGCCAATGTTAAAAATACACAAAGGCGTACATCAATTAATTCATTGATTCATCGATTCATGTGGTTATTTTTTATCAATCCTGATTGCCCGACTACAATAAAAGCGAGACATTTACATAGCGCATTTTTCAGATGCGTCAAATGGCACCATTGTCGGGGAGGCAAATGGCTTAGGATCGCTTTAGAAAATTAGTTTTTTTTCCGTTCATCCGGGTACTATGATCCTAGTACCCACTTGTAATTATTCTATTTTTTTAATGTTCTCTGCTTATTTTTTCTCTTTTTGTATCTCTCTGATATAAAATTCCATATTTTTGTATGAGGGTTCGATGGACTTGGAGCGACTTTCTTGAAGTCGACACATTTCAAAGAGCATCGGATGCCGACAATTTGTAGATCAAGTCGGCTGTTGAGATGCCAAGAAGGTTTTTAAAGATATATTTTCATTTTAATTACTTTTTAGTAATTTCATTTACAACGAATTCTGTTTGGAATCTCGCATATATACAAAACCCTTCTCATTTGACCCTTCGTGGTCGTATGGTTGATTGACGTAGATTAGGACTTGCACTGGCGGCTCTTAGAGCATTTATCTTATTGCTTGTGCTTGTAAAATTTAGGACCACAAATCACATTAAATGAGATGCACTTAGACCATAGATATGTTAGTCCAAATTAAATTATTCATCACTCGTTAATAGAATTGCCTGTCTACGAACAGTTTTCTCGTTTGCATTTTATATAATGTAAAATTTCAATTCAGTTGTGCATCTTGCATTGTAGAGAGTCGTAGGCACTATAAGTCTTACTCAAGCATTCATCATCATTTTCTCGATCACATCATCTTTTTCTGATTCCCAGACTCGATTTATTAACCTAGGATAAAAGAATTGGGACTGGATGGTAGACGTGATTGCTTGTTTGGATTAACTACAGTAACAACTAATCTCTAAAATCAGGATCGATAATTGAATTGGACCAAAAAATTGATTAAAATTAACTCTTGTTTCAGGAGAGTAAACTCGTCGTTGTCTGATTTACTTGCAAGTGAGAGAGAGATAACCCTAGGATAGAGCCAAAGCTAGGATTTTCATATAGACTACTAGTTCAAAAAATGATTAGCCACTTTTCAATGAAGATCTATGGGTAGCCGGTAAATGGTCTAGATTTCCTTAGCAGAGTAGGATATTTAGAGGACATCTTATAAGTCTTTGTCCTCAAGAAACGGGTAGTCGTATTTATACGGCCCGCACTTACTCCTATACTAGCTGAAAGTGGGTGCAACTATTCGTAAGAATCGAGATAGTCTGTAGGGAAGTACAAGCACCTTACAACTCGTTAATATTTCAAGACTTGCATTTGTCACCAACTAAAACTGACAAGATAATTTGGTCGAACCTTTACGACCCTCACGTGTTGAGTTTGCGAATTTGGGGTTTGCTCTTGCGTTTGTTTTGTCTCTATTTGTGTGCGTTATCTTGTGTATTTGCAAGTTTTCCACCTCGATCTTCTCACATTCATCCATTTCCACTTCAAAGATGTTGGGATATTGGTCATCATATCCATGTCACTCCTCTTCGACCATACTCCGATCATCTTCACCTTCTTATTCCTCCTCATACCCCCATCCAAAACGTGAAGTCAGAACTTCGACTAACTTCCCCTCTTCTTTGTACATCTCACCCACCCCACCTTCTTACACTCCTGACCCACTTCCAACCTGGGCTAACTCACCCTATAGTCGGTCACTTGCTGAAATCAATGAGCAATTCGAAGAGCAAGCCACTGCCAAGACAAATTATTGGAGGAATTATGTGCCCCCACAGACCTCATTCTCACTTCAAGATGGGATGAGACAACAATCCATATATACACATCCTGACTTGACCTTAGGACACAACATGGTCGATCGAACATACTAAATGGAGAGGCTTGCACCATATGATCATCCTGACTTGATTGAACCTAGTTCTCAAGCCCATATTGACTAGTCTTCGTATCCCACATTGACTAGCCTTCGTATCATACATTCAGAGAGCCTACACATGCACGGGATTAGACTCATGAGCCAGACGTGTCAGCCTCCCATTCATTGACTCCACTAGTCGAGGCTCCGGCCAATATCAGCCATTCAGATGGTCCATACTCGACCCAATATTACATGCCAGAGTCTAAGCATGTTGAGTACGAGATTTTGAGATCTCAGCAGTATTCTTCGAGTAGAAAAACCGCTTCAATGATTTGCTATGAGGATTCTTTGGAGGATAACATTTCTAGAGTTGTGAAGAGATATGAATTTATTGAGGATAAACATAGAAATGCCATCAACCGAATCATTTCAATTTATTCACGCTCGGGTATGGAAGTGGAGAATGGAATAAGCAGATCCAATGTTGAAAACTTAGAGGATACAAGGAAACACACATATTCTGTATAACCGGAGTTATTTCTACCTCCCTCTTCTACTAACCACTTACCTTCCCCTATTCAAAACAACAAAAATTGAAATTCCCAAAAAGACCAAAAATATTGAAAAATCAGAAAAAATCATAAAAATAGAAAATGAAAAAGCCCTAAAAAATGGATCCTGCCCTAAGGGAAGCACTCAATGAAGAATTGATTTTTAATCTTCCCTTAATAAAGAACATATCACTTCCTCAACCTCAAATAGATTGTGAGAAGTAAATTAATGCCTAAAAGGTCGGGAAATAAGAGGACAAGGATTGAAAGACACATTGTTTACGGTCACCTTCTTGGTGATGGGGAGAAAGACTAAGAGCCGCAGAGTAAAGCGGATGCCTAGGGTTGAATGTGAAATCGAAGACATTACGTTCACCATGCTAGAATCGATGATGACTCACCGATTAACATCCTCCTAATCTCTGTGTTTGATAAACTCAAACTCGGGCCAATCAGAAAATCGAGAGAGATTGTTCAGCTGGTTGATCGATCTATAAAACAACCGAGAGGAACCATTTCAGTCACCATTACTTTCCAAGGTGCTCTACTCCACGTAGACTTCACGGTCATTGAAATTAAGCACCGGAGAGTTTACCCAGTCTCCTATTATTCTTGGGAAGCCGTTCTTAGCCTCAACTAAGGCGACTATAGAATGTGAGACTAGGGAGATCGATTTTACAACATTGGGAGCACTCTGTTCGCATCCATTCTTTGACACACTGTACTATAAGGTAACACACAAAGCTACTGGCAGTCATAACCCTTGAGAAGTATATGAGTCACACCTCTGTTCTACACTTGAGATATCGGCTGTCGAGCCGACCACTGGATCAAAGATCCCCACACATCATTGACTCACACTGCTTGCATCACTTCTAATGCCAAGCCTACTGAGATCACTGGCACCTCCCCAAGACGTATGCTTACCCTTTAGGTATATTACAATCTATATGGTGACTCGTCTGATGAGGGACCCATGGTCAGCATCGCACCACATCTCGGACCTTCAAAGAAGACAACCAGGATTGACTTGACACCACCTAAAAACATGATTGCTCCTTCCTCTAGTCGGCTATCCAGTGAGAGGAAGTTGAGAATTGATTCCTCAAGGTGTTCCCCCAAACCCCTCAAGGCGTGTTACTCTCCTCTCCCTCTCAATGATTCAAGTTCTAGAAAATCGACTAAGAAAGTTTCCTTCAACATACCAGAGAAGGAATTTTCGGAGGAATCCTCATCAGGTTCGGATGAGGTGGTTTATACGAGTGAGCTCAGTTTGATTATTCTTAAATCATATCTGAGCAAGAAACCGTGTGTCGACCCTCTTTGGACGATCCTACACCATACTATTATTCATTTGAGGACGATTCTGACAGTGACACATATGTATATTATTCACCTCCTCACTCTCGCAAGAAGGTTCATCACAAACCTTCTTGATCCTTGCATATTCTCACTACCTTCTATATATTTTCTTTATCTCCCTCCTTGATGATTCAAATCACTTACCTCGGCTCCATGTCGTTTCATTTTATGGTTATACTTAAAATGACCAGATCCTAAGTATGGGGGGAGAGTGACCCGAGTCTCTTCATCATTCTCTGTATATTTTCCAGATCTCATCGATTCTCACATTCACCTCAATCCTATACTTAGGCTGACCAGAGTCTAAGTAAAGGGGGAGCCGATACCCATCATGTATATATACTCATCCCATTTCCCTCTTGACCTCGACCGCCTGATTTTTGTTCATTTTCTATACTTAGGCTGCCAAAGCCTAAGTAAAGGGGGCATATCGACTTCTAGACTTTTGTTATTTTAGATCTCCTACACTTAGCACGAGTCATGTCTTTTCCTCGCTTCTCGTGCTCTAAGGGCATAGCACATGCTACGTATATGGGGGCATGCATACATTACGTATATACTTTACCCATAGCACGCACTTTCAGGTACTTTAGTATATATTATGTAATAATTACATGATGGGTAAAATTTGAAAAAATGATTTTTTTAAATAAACGTATACTTGTATAATATATATAATACTTACGTAAAAAAGTGTAAACTTCTTTTAAAAAATATACACTCTTATAAAATTTGTTGTAAAATAGGAGGTATACGAAAAACAATAAAAATTTTAATAAAGGCTTCTTATTTACTTTTACACATCATCCTTGCATTAAAAAAAAGTGTCTTGCACTTCATTCATCTATATAGCATGTCATCTACACCTCATCTGCATATCTAGCATATGCAAAGTGAGCAGTTAGTGGGTTCTGAACCAAGTTATAAATAGAAGTCGAGGATGGACTTGATTTGACCTTAATCTACCTAATTTCATAGGAACCTTATAGGAACTGGAGTTAAGATTTTTCAGGTCAAGTGACTTAATTCTTTGAGTTCATAAGTATATGTTCACATGTCAACTTGATTGGTCTAAGTGGAATATTATGTACACACACACACACACACGATTCTTTTAGACAATGACCTAACTTGGACAAACACAATGCATGCAGATCTTCATCGATGAAGTGGTGAGGAGGTAGAATCCTTTGGCTTGGAGTAGCACACGGGTGGAAACATCCGTCCTCCTCTAGGGAGGGTAGTGCATCTCAACCTAGTCTAGTGGCGTCGACATCCAACGAAGAGATGTTGTGGGTTGCAATAAAGCTTCAAAAGAGGGATAGTCTACTGGCTCAAGAAGAAAAACTCCTTATGTACATGCTGCACCTTGTATATATGTCAAAAAAAGAGAAAAAAAGAAGAAGGAAAAAAAAATGCAAAATCTCCAAAAGTGGATAGGCCTGATTGAAAAGTAAAATACCTGCAAAGTTTATATACAAGTATACAAAAATAAGAAGAGCTTCAAAGCTTACATCTAGATGGCTTGGCTACACTGTCCAAGCTCCACGAATATGTGACTACCCTGGTCATAATCAGTTCTCTTCTCTACCCCCTCTTCTTGAGCTAGTCGCACTTGAACTTAGAAGGGAATACCCCGATCCTCGGGGAAAGAGTTTCTAGACCGGGAATTAGAGTTACCTTGTTAGATGAGGTTGTTTCTTTGCCATTTCCGATGTGGGGAGCTATATCTCACTTACACAGTACAAGCAAGATTCATAGTCAGCAGAATTTGCATATGAGGAGCTGTTCTGACCTGACTGTTGAGGTGGCTTGAATAAGAGACTTGTGGAACTTAAAGGCTGTTATGTCTTAAATTAAATTCCCAATAAGGTTCCGCCACACTATTAATCCAAGGATTGAGTCAAGCTCCATTTTTACCTTTTGTTCATGACCTTGGTATGGAATCTAAAATCATTTCACTTTTGCATTTCATTTTAGTTGCTCAGGGACGAGCAAGATTTAAGTATAGGGGATTGATGAATCTCTGATTCATCACTCTAAAAGTTGAAAATAAAAATTCATTCCCCAGAAATTAGCTGCATATTTCCATTTATTAATGCATTATTTACTATCATGCAATTAGAATTAAGGTTTGCATTTTAGCATGCATATTTGCATTAAGTAAGGAGCCAAAAGCACTTGTACATATTCACATGTATATTAGCCAAAATCACTTACTTGTAAATATTTTAGACTAACTCCAAATCCAATAAAATCAACTCTATAGTGTATATATTAACACTAATAAATAGAAAATATAAAAAAACTAACTTATAAAATTGACCAATAAAGCCCAAATCCCTAGTTTGAGACTTTGAACCTTAAAATGTGTATATCTCTCTCATATAGTATCCGATTTAGGTCTACTCACTTTTAAAAAAATATAAAAATTCAAAGACCTTCAAAACAAGACTAATTTTATAAAAATCAGAGTTTGTATGTGAAACTTGGATTTTGGCCCCCTAATGTATATTGTACATATTAACCATAAGACCCTTTATTTTTTCCTTTTATTTTCTTAATTATTAAAAATCTAAAAAATAGATTAAATTGTAAATATTCCATTCATATTTTCTCTATTTTTATTTTTATTTTTCTCTGATTTAAAAATGAAAAATTTTGTAAAATATAAAAATATGATATTATATATATAAGGTACCCTAAAAAATACCTTTTTATACAGATGACTTCCTTTGATTTTTTGGTCCTTCGTGAAAGTTGTAGATCTCCTCGAGACGAGCAACTTTTATGTTGACCACTTTTTGATTTGAGCCTTATGCTATTTCTTTTTTATTTTTATTTACATTTAATTTTGGATTTATCTGGAAGTGACATGTGGCAGCTCCTGAAGCCGTCACGTGTCACACATTTTTTTATTATTTTTTATATTATTTTCATTATTTTTTATTTATTTAATTAGTTAATTATTTATGTTTATTTATTTTTAATAATTTTCTTCTACTTTTATTTCTTTTCTCTTCATTATTTTTAGTTGCCTACTTATTTTACTTAATTTTTATTTATTTATTTTCTCTTCTCCTTTACTTGTTCTCTACTCCAAGATACCACCCAAGCCACTTTCTCCACCACTCTTCCATTTTCTCCACCTCTTTTCTAACTTCCTCCTCCTCCTATTTTTATTCCCCTCATCCCCTTCATTCATCTTCATCCGTCGTTTTGAGAGAAGAGAGGTCGAGTCTCTTGAACCTTCAAGTACATATGTAGGAGATGAATTGAGAGACGATAACCTCAAGGTGAGATCCGATGGTATGCACTACCATCATGAGCTTCACAATGTTCGTTGAGCTTTGGAGCACCCACCACCTCCTTGAAGCGATGAGAGAAGTTGATGTCCACTTCCTATTATATCCGACAAATCATAGGTAGGTATCTCTCTATCTTCAATTCATCATTTTTATAACATTTTTTATCTTGTTCATCATCGTATTTTCATTATCACATAAGTTTTTTACCTGACACCATTACCACCGACCATCTCAATCACCATTGTTATCAACATCTTCATCATACCACCATAACACCACCTCTTCATTCCTATAATTTCATTTCCTATTTATAAAAAAATTACAAAAATAAAAATAAAAAGAGGCAGCACGTGCACAACCGCTCCCCCCTCCTTTCTTACAATGCCCGCTCGCTAACCCCACGCTCGTCGATAACCATCCGTGCAAAGATACACCCCACGACCGTTCTTCTTCCTTAGCCAGATCCTCGCCGCTCCCTCTATGCACTCCAACCATCCACCCTCGTGCATGACAGTCGTGGGTGCACCATCTGCAGTGGATGTTTGTCGTAGCCGTGCGCCACCAGCGGCATCCCCGCAGCCTCCGCGCTCCATCTAACAACTACAACCTCCCTCACGCGGTGACTGTCGCGTTCCCTAGCACGCTTCTCGTGCCACCTTCCCGCCCCGCGTGTGTGTGCCACATCACCTCCTGTGCACAGTCGCACCTACGGCAACCTACAGAACCCTGCTCCATGCCTCCTCCTCACCAGCCAACCACCCTCGGCCGCACCCATGTACGACCGCTGCTTCCGCGCATCCTCCACCCTCCATCCTCGCGCATTCCCTAGAGGAGTGGGTTCTATTTTTGGAACCTACGTTTGTCAAAGGTCATTTTTTTATTTTTTTTGGAAAATTAGTATTTTTAGCCCATCATGTTTCTTTAATTGCAAAAGTGCACTTCTGTATTTTTAAGTCTTTAATTTATGTATTGTAAAGACACCCCTGTATTTATGCATTAATTTGGATATTATTTTTTGCAGCATTATTTTAATAAAAAATAACATGTTGACGATCATTTAATTTTCTTTCATGTAACAATTTATTTGAATTTTTGTGACCATTTAATAATTTAAAAAATCAGAGTTTGAAATTCAGTGTTATTTTGTCCATTTACACTCTGAAATTCACACATATTTAAATATTCCTCCAAAAATTGTGCAAAAATCGTAGACGATGCCTCCAGTTGTTCTTTAAATACCATCCAAATTTCATCTAAACTGGAGTCGTCTTGTGTATAAACAAATTGTTGAGTGATTTATGTAATTTATTTATTTTATTAAGTCCACGAATATCAAGGTCGCAGATAGAATTGATTCTTCCTTTGTCTCGAACTTCGTGACCATTCAATATTTCCAACCAAAAAGTGGTCAAGCGCCCCAGTTGTACACTCTTTTCGTTTGTATAACTCTTGTTGATTCTGAACTTAGTTCACGAAGGTACAGACTTTTTTATGCATTGATTGATTCAAAAATAATCTTTGCTCCTTTGGGCGCTGGGCGTGGTTCACAAATTGAGGTAATTACGTGGGTCAAGCTGTACTTCTTCTTCCATGGCAAAGAGGCAACTCACTCACCCTGCTATTTTATATAGTCTTTCTTTAACGGGATGAACATGCGACGATTTCGCTGCCCTTATCTCGCCTACGCTATGGGTTCAACTCTCCTTACTGCTCGCAGAGAGGCTTTCGACGCACCTCTCCCTTCCTCCTGAAAGAGCGAGGTAGACCTCTACTTCTTTGAGGGTGAAATTGAGGTACTGCTCGGAGCCTCAAGAGAGCGATCCGGTTCACATGGTGTGATGCGAACATGCTGACTTCTCGATACAGAGAGGAGGGACTAGATTAGGAGATGAGCCCAATCAAACTAGCCTAAAAAATATCTAGTTATAAAATCCAATATTCTCATATCTAATCAAATACCCACAACAAAAATTGAGAGAAAATACTCACTACTATATATAAATATCCTAATATATATTTATAAAATCTTTATAAGCATAAATCAATAGAGTGAATTTATATAGTTTATATAGTTGAAGAGGCCTAGCGCTCACTTTATACGGCTAGCATCTCATCTCTCTCGCGCCTTTCTACAATCGTCTACCCTTAATCTATCTGATATTTTCTTGATAAGATATCACCTCCATCTTTGAGTATATAGTCCTACTCCTTCTTTTCCCGAACCTTGCCTGCCTCCTTTTTTCTCCTCGGTAATAGCGCTTGACGAGTCTATTATATGAAGTTGCCTTTTGTCTGCTTAGTTTAATATAATAGCCCCCTGCGACTACACCTGGCATGTTTACCTGAGATGGGACCTTCTTGTCAATTCTTTTATCAAAAAAATCGGAAGCTGGGACCTATATAGTTCGAGTATCAAGTAGTAGCATAAACTTTTGAACTAGCGCACTTTTTGAGCCAAAAATGGACCAGCTTGGCCCATTCCTCAGATGAGGAAGAAAGAGTACCTAGATCTGCATCTACTCATTTTCTTTCTAATATAAACTAACTTTCCCAAAGGTAGGGCAAACTAGTCCCAAAAGTCAAAGTCTTTTGACTCGTAATATATAATTGGGGAAAGAGGTTGGAACGAACTATGCCAGTAGTAATTCTAGGTCCCCACCCCATGAAAGACTGTTGGAGCTGGGCGGGAATAGATCCTCCTTTACTCGTACTTAATGCCGAATTCGAGCCTTAGAAGCAGGCGAAGGGATGTCTGGAAATCTTTTCTAGTAGAACTCTCCTACCTCTTTTCTTGCTTGAACCTCTTCTTTAATTAACTATATAAAATAATTAGGGGCATGCGAGAATGGATCTAATACTGATGGCTGACCGAACTACACCCCATTCTCAATAGTCTCCCTTAGCCCTTTGCTTCAATTAGAGCAACATAAGAGCAGAAGCTTCGAAACGGAGCTAGACTTTTTCTTCCTGTCCGCTTAGCTTCCGTGCCTAGATAGATTTTGATTATAAAAGAGATCAAGACTATCTATTATCAAGTGAGAAGAAAGGAGGGTCCGGAATGACTAGGCCTGAGGCCCTCACCTAGAGGAATACTCAGATTCGTCGGAGGATAATAGGTCAGCTATACTACAGGACTAGAAAATGAAGTAGGATAGGATCGATGCCCTGTCGTGAGCCGATGCTTGAACTGGTTGCCGATGCCTCTCACATTAGTGAAAAGACCTCCCCACGGGCTAAATCCGGCAGCATCCTGCCTTCCCTAATGAGAAAGAAAACTAGACACTATAGAAAGAAAGCTTTCTTTGTCCCTAAAGGAGATAGGACTGACTTTCCCTCTTCAACACCTTTCACTAGAATAGTCCGGATCACCTTTCTTTACTAGAAGAGCAGGAAACAAGCAAGACACTAACATACATAGTTTGAGAGGTGAACCTGGTTCTGAGAACTAATAGTCGCTTTCCAAATAGGGGTGGAAGAGAGCCAATATGGAGTAGGAAAAGCAGCCTACCATTTGATTTGATACCCGGAATGCTGTGATTCATATGATTTGAGCCTTCTTCGTGGAATTCTATAAATAACAATATCTTTGAAAGGACAAAAGGCTAATCCACATGAAAAAGCCTCTAAGTTCCAATGCATAGCTGCATTCATGTTAGAATTGTTGAAAGAGGTAGGAGTAGTCAAACTTGTGGACGAGCCTCTGCTCCTCTGAGTATATTCTAGAACCCTAGCAGATGACAGTGGAACATACCTTCTCCCTTGTCCGCCCTTGGATAAGAATCTAGAAGGCACTAGATGTTGACGATCCGATAGCATCTAGGCTTCCTCGAAGAATGTGAGATCTCACACCAGGTAAATCCTTAACCGTTTCTCCTCTTACTAATACTACAAAATATTCTTGTGAATTATTGCCGATTCTTATATTGTTATATAAGCCAAATCTAGAGGTGAAAAAACAATTATATTATAAAAGGAAATTTATATGCTTCTGTTCATCCATTTCCCGATCTTCAAACTCTACTATATATTAGCCTTTGACTTTCCCGTAATCCCTCACTTTGATTTGAGGTAGTTGTTTACGGAGTGTGACCCACTGAGACTACTACATAATCTATTTGGGGACTTTCAGATCGCGAACTAGACGCAGCAAACGGAATCCACACTTCTTTATCGTTCTTCGACCCATAAATAGCAGTCGATCTTTTCGCTACGCACACTTCGACTTCCTAGCTCCACTGTTCACACACAAATGACGGCTCGACCGCGACTCGCTCTCCTTCATATCTCTATGGCCTACTCCTATCTCACCTTCACTCTGCACTATGTATTTGGGGGCTCGCACCCCTGAATATCGAGTAGTGAAACGGCTCAGAAAGTATGTGACTACCCGTTCGTCTCATCATCATCGACTATCGGCTCATCAACTACCTGACCTTCGACCCTGATCTTCTTGGCATCTCCGCTTTCGCTTTATAAAATTTCAAGTCTCTTGGATTTCTCATTAAAATGTCTATTTGTGATAATTCTTTCTCTGGATATATTGATTGTGTGGATTTATTAGAAACTAAATACTCACAGTCACTCTATTTTTAGTAAAAAATTCATAAAAAAATCATAAATTGTCAAAAAAGTACAAAATATTATTGTAGCTTCACTTCATAACAATTTGCTTCCATTAAAAATTTTGTAATTTTTGCAATCTGATTGTGTGAAAAATTGCATAACCCCCCAAAGTTTGTATTTTTCATTATTGCATTTTAATCCCAAAAAATCCAAAAAAATACATTTTACTTTCATCATTGGATCGCATTTACAGGAAGAATACAATTTATCTAAATTGGATTACATTCATATTAAAAATTAATTTGGCTAAATCGTTTGATTCCTTAATAACCTAGTTCAATCGCATTTGTGCATTGGCATTTCTTTTGGATAAAAAATAACAAAAAAATAACGCTTGGAAAATCGTGAGCTAATTCATCTATTTTGATCCGACGTTTTTCATTTGCCTCCCAGGTTAAAAATACATAAAAATGCACATCAATTAATTTATTGATTCATCGATTTGTGTGGTTATGTTTGATCGATCATGATTGCTCGACTACAACAAAAGCGACACATTTACATAGAGCATTTTCAGGTCCGTCAGCTCTCCACAACATCCTTATCCCCTCGATCTTTGGATCAAACTCCATCATCATCCCTGCCATTCGTCTCCACCTCAATCTCCACCATTCGATCCGATCGCAGGATTTGATCCTCACCGCATCCTCGCACCCTCTTCCTGACCGTTGGATCGCGATATCCAATGGTCCACAAACCATCTCCTATCTCCATCTCCCCTCTCCAAGCGTTACGCCTCAGCACCAACCATCACCCCCTTCCATTTCTAGCCGTTGTATCGATCCCCCTTTCCTCGATTCACCACATCTCCCACGTAGCCCTAGGATACATGATCCTTGCGCAACCTTTAATATCTCCCTCCATCACTCCCGCTCCTTCATTTTACCTGTTACATCTTCGCTGTGACCACTGCTGTAACCAGCACCATCTCCTTTAAATATGCCCCTGCCTCCATTTCTCGATGTCCTCCATTTTCCGGGCTCCCTCCTAGCCATCTTCCCCTCCCCATGACAAGGGGAGGTGGAATTGGTGCGTGATAATGGATGGAGTTCAAGTGTTTACCCATGGTGGTTCTCACATACCATGGTTGCACACATCAGCGTAGAGCTCCAAGGCCCGACTGACCTCGATGTGCGACAACTCGAGTTTTGAATGAAGCTCATCCCAAGTCTCTGTCTGTCGTTCTTCTCCTCCGATCCTCTACGTAACTGATGAATCTCCATTTCATCACATTTATTCTATCATTTTGGCCGTAAAAATCCTATTAAATGCATGTAAATACTCTTGATTTGCATAAATTAACATTCATCAATTGTTATAGAAATAACATATAAAACATTAATTTTAATGCCAAAATTATAGAATAAAGAAAAGAAAAGAAAATTAATAAAATATCTTTGATATTTTATAATACTAAACCCCAAGACCTAGGCATCTTGATGACTAGGTCGACAAGGAATAAAGTAGGGGGGAGATAAGGGCCAATAATACAATAAAATTCCCATTTATCAATTCATTATTCATGCATTTTGGGACCCTTTTTATTTTATACTTTTTATACTAAAATAAAGAAACTTTGAACATGAAATTCATAGATAATAATATACAGAAAAATAAAAAATTGAGTTTACACAAAAATAGTATACAATGTAAAAGTTATACTCTATATAAGATTCTAAAATCCCAACTTCTCAGACCCATATCTCCCAAATAAAAACTCAAAATATATCGAAATCACCTTTAATTGCATATAACTTTTAATAAGCTATTTAATGAAGACAGTTTCATATTTTTAGAGTTAAGGTGTGGAAGTTAGGTTTTGGACCCTAGTTGTACAATATACTCGATTAAAATAATCATTTTATTTATTCTTTATTATTTCTATAATTTTATATTTTTTATAAATTTGTAAATATTATTTATAATATATGTACATATTAAAACTAACATAAAACCACAAATAAAACATTAAAAATAACATACTTATATAAAATACATAGATGAAATACCAATAACTATGCCTATACAATATACACCTATATTTAATTAAGTGTAAATAATACATCAGAAAAATATAACAAAATTATATTTAAGTATAAAAAAATAAGTTGTAAATTTATAAAATAGGAAAATGAAATAATAAATTTGAAAATACAAAATAAAAATAAAGTATACAAAACATAGAAGAATATAACTATATACATACCCTAAAAAGTAAATTGTAAATAAAAAGTTCAAAAAATAAAAATCATAATAAAATACTTTGAAAAAATAAACATTTTTATTTTATAACCTAAAAATAATAAAATCATTTAATAATTTGTTAGAATCTATGTTGATTTTTATTTGATTTTTATCTTTTTGCGGATGGCGTGGCCCAATCAGGCCACACCATCCGTTGACCCAGGGTCAACTCTAACCCCAGGTCATAGGCTCTGTCAGAAATGTGTTTCCACCTCATTTAGCCCAATTTTGGGGCCCGATTCTTTTACCCATTCACATCGATCCCTTGACGACTTTTTCTCCTCGAGCATCCCCCTTTCACGTGCCATGCTTGTCTCGAGGAATGGATCACTGACGCATATGTTGTCCTTCGTTCTTCCCAGCCACCCAATCAACTTGAACATAAGCCCCCACCACCTTCCTTCCCAGTTTGAACCCCTTTTGACAATTGTCTTCCCCTTTTGATGCATTCAATGGTTGGAGGATGGTGACAACATCCTTGCCATACCTTTAGGTTGGTCGAAGGAGCAGTCTCAAGTGGCTTCCACCATCTCTGCTGCCTCGCCAATGTGAGGTTCATTTTCTGGTCCTTTCCGATGAGGTAATCTTCTTTATTGATTTTTTCTAGTGTAATCTAGTTCATAAGATTGCTTTAAGCTCTTGTTTTACTCTTTAATCATGTTTTTAGATGTTAAAACACTCCATCGTCATTCGCTGGAGCGCATCGCCTGTCCTCATGTGTTTTCCGACCACACACCCACTTCCATTTCTTTTCCCTCCATTTCCCCATCACGTTCCACCTCCTGCTCCCCCAGATCAACAACTGATCTGGCCTAATGGTGCGCTCTACTTCATCCACCTCACTGGAGCCGTCGCCGCTTTGCCTCCTCCACTTTTATTCCCCTCTAACTGGGTCGAGGTAGTTTTCCCTCGACCCAGAGTTGCTTCTTGTGCAGGAACGATAGACAAAGGATCGTTGGGGGTGATTTTGGCCCCTCGCAGGTGGTACCCAGAGCTCCCACCTTCCCCGACTTCCTGGAGGAGCTCTAGCATGCCTTAAGACTTTTCGCGGCCCCCTAGTAGATAGACGAGACCTACAGGAAGCAATTGGGCCTCCTTGGAGCATCAGAGCATGACGACGGAGAGAGTTATAGCTGGAGGAAGCTCGCCTTGTCAGAGCCTCCTCCCTGTTCTTCATCATCCGCCCTCTGCCGTCGGATAAAAAATGCATGCTCAGTTTGCACCAGAGGCATTGGGTTACGTCGAGCTTCAGCCACCGACTGTCTTCAAGCGATCTAATCTCCACAGTGCATCCATAAACTGTCATCGTCACGTGAGGATATCCCACGTATATAAGTGATTCAATCGCCACCATCCGCTCCTGCCTTTGTGTTGGGTATTTTGCAACTTAGCCCAACATTTTTTTGTACTTTATTTATTATTTCATAAAATTTCAATTGTCACTATTTAATTTTGTAATATTTGCAAGAACACCCGGTAACTTTGGATATTTACATCTAGGTCCACACCAGCTCACCTCATGCGACCACCCACGTGAGGTGGGCATTTTGCAGGCGTGTCCCTGGGACTTGTTGTATTTCTATTTGACCCAGTAAAATTTTAATTACATTATGTTATTTTTGAAAAAAATACAATTTGACCCCTAGCTTTTATTTTATTTACGAATATGCCATTACTAGTCAATGAAGTTTTTATGTTTGCTTGATTTATTTAATAAAGCTATTGTCCTCTCACAAATCCACAAAAACAACATTAAATTCCTGATGCCTTATACTTCCACGTCCATATTTTATTTTTCAATTTTGGACCTTTTTATTATTTATTAGAAATAAAAAATAGCATAAAAAACTACTATTTGACTTAAAATTTTCTAAAAAACATAAAACTTTTTGAAGAATTCCCCAAAAATATATTTTTTTACTTAAATGTTTTTATCCTTTACACCAAAAATCCATAAAAACATAAAAAGAAAACTCAAAAAAATTGAAAACCCCAAAAACCTTCATAAAAATCTATAAAATTCTTGGATATTCCAAACATAGTTTTTTTAATTTTATAATATTATCTCTACTATCATTTGTAAATTAAAGTTTATTTGGAAAATTTTGGACTTAATTTTATATTTTTAATTTCCATTTCAATTGCAATTATTTAATTAATCCCTGATTTAGGGTATTTTTTATTTTAAAATATATAAAATTCGAAAATTTCTTAAAAAATCACAAAAAATAGTAGAAAAATATTTAATACCCAAAAATATTTTATTTTAATTATTTTCACTCTTTTTATTAGCATTTATATCTATCTTAGCATATATATATTATATTTTAAAATAAAAAACAAATATAAAAATCAAAAAAATATAAAAATATAAAATTAAAAAAAATACAAAAATATTAAACAAAAATAAAATAAACAAATTGAAAATTTAAAACCCACATAAAACATGACAAAGAACTACAATCACATTTTTGCACTCACTTACTTTATCTTTCTAGTTTGTTCCTTGTGTTTGACCTCTACACATAATTGCACCTATACACATCCTTGTTATAGAGTTATAATAAATTTTAACTCCATATATTTTTTTTGCAATGCTTAATTTATCTGTGGGTTAATTGTTGATTAATTAGGGTTTATTGAGCGGTCTACACATCGACTGCAGTTTCCCCTTGTGAAACCATATGACCCTCGAAATTCCATATTCATTAGTAACTTATTTTGCTTTTTGTTTGAGTTTTATATACTTTTATTGACACTACACCATTCGCTTCACCCCAAGCCGACCACACTATCAACTCCATCAGACTCCTCTAACAATCGTAAAGGGTCCCGATCGCCTGCTTCCTCCGTCATAGTTCCTGCTCCTCGCCCCTTTTCTCCACCTTCAAGGCAGAGGAACCCACCCGGGACCTCCACCTTCTTCGCACCTTGGCCCCCTATTTCACCCCATTTCACTCCCTTCGCACACACGAATGCCTCAGCTACGGAACACTAAGCTTTTGCAGGTCAATGCCCAGAGTATGTGCCTTCACTTTGATCTCGAGCAGCGATTCCAGAGACCCTTCATCATCAGCTCATCATTGCAGGAGTCGTGCCTCCATTTTCTCACGAGCTTCATCGCGAAGCTTCTAGGAAGCTCTTAGGATCATCACCATGCGAGGAACACGATGGAGGAGGGAGCCCATCACCGGAGCTCCAATCACGCCGCCTCTTCAATGGCAGAGAAGATGCTCCAAGACATATAAGTTCCATTGGATGGTACCCCTCCAGTGTCCATCCAACGGTGCTCGAGGAGCCACATAGCCCGCACTAAGCCTCTAGGTTCGGGCGGCCCAAACCATGTCACGAAGCACCTGAACCGGCCACATCGCCCGAGCCTCCTGCTTGGGAGACACCGACCCTCCTTCCAAAGCTGCACAATCACCAAACCTACTTCCCACCCACGCGCCTCACATGTGGGGGCTATATTATTTGCAGGAGGACTCCGCCAGCTTCTCCAGTTTGCATCCAGGTCTAAGACCCCAAGCATGCGCCTTGCGTGTTGCATCGAGGGAATTTACATGGATACCCTATTGAAGAAACCCTAAAATACCGTAATTTGTCAATTTATTGTAGCATTCGGGCAATGACGGATTAATAAAAAACCACAAGTTTATATATTAGTCCAATTAAAGTAAGCGGACAACTATTTTTTACTTGGGAAGTCCAAGATTAAACTCTAGGAAGCAACTATTTCCATAGGTTGATTTATAGTCGATTTAGAGGTTAGGTTTTGAAATAAGTATTTTCTATATTTTTATGCAAATATTAAATTAAATGCAATTATGGTAAAGTTTGGAGACTAAAATGTAAATTTCAATCAGATGAACTCCAATCCCAATGAAACTTAACCAAAATTTTATGAATATAAGACTAAGATACTATATTTTTTTGGAATTTTTGGATGCGAAATGAATTAATTATGAATAAAATATACATACTAGGTGATTTTGAGTTAATTAATTTTAATAAATAGCAAACCTAGTTATTTTTAGGAAATAAAATTATCCTAGATGTATCTAATCGTGATTTATCCAGAAAGAATTATAAATATTAAAAATGTTGAGTTTTCAGTTTATTAAAAATCACTTACTGAAATTACCATTTAGTTTATTGTGACCTCGATATGCATGGAAATGAGATAAAATTTGGGCACACTGTAAAACTCACCTAATTATAGAAAAACTGATTTTTTGTTTATTTTAGGAACTATGGTTAGTTTTATACAAATTTAGAAGCATATAATGGGTAAAATATTTAATTTTGCATCGAACAATTAATAATTAAATAACCATAAATCAGAATAGATATCATGCACATGCCAACTTGTCGAAAAATCAGTTGCACAATAAAATGCCCACAGTAACTGAATAAAATAATGTAAAATTGAGGTTCAACTTTTATAATGAGTTTAGGGGTCTCGGTGCAAAAATACAAAATAGAATAACTAAAAGAATGACACACATGAACCTTGGTGTAATTACCTATTCTTAGAGAGGAATATTGCAATTTTCCCTGAGTGGCACATGTCGTACACATGACCGTTGATTGGTGGGGGTGAGACGTGAACGTGGAAGTTCTACACGGGCTCGTTTGCAATTTTTGAGGGCACGCGAGTAGCACGTGCCTGCTTGAACGGTGGGGGACTTTTTTGTTTAATTTTTTTGAATATGCAGGGGCTCATGTGGCAAATTGCCCAAAAGGTCATATGCTACGCACGTGAGGGGTCCTCGTTCTTTTCTCTTCACGTAATCCAAGGGAGGCATGGCTTCTCCTCTCATGCGATGAATAGGCGGCACGGGTCTCGCAAAAGGTGAGGCAGCAAGGAGCGATGGCTTCGATGACATCATGCTGCTCGTTAAGGAGTGAAGGCTGTGGGAGATCTAATACATGCAAAATGGGGATGCTCGTAGGCAGAGCAGGTGAGGTAGTGGAGTGGACTTTCGACACGCGAGCCAAGGCAAAGATGTAGGTGTTCGATGAGCGGAGTGTGATGGGGGCGAGTGGAGAGGTGGTGCAGTGTGGCGAAGGCGGTATGGTGTAGCTCATGTGTAGTTAAAGAGAGGAGTAAGTTGATGGAAGGTGGGCAAAGGCGTCGGCTTTGGCCTGTTTGCGGCAATGTGCAGGTGCTGGTGGAGAAGGTGGTCGTGCGGGGCATTGGTGGACGGAGTTGGGTAATGATGGAGATGAAGAATGAGTGGGGGATTTAAGAACAAAGGAAAGAAGGGAGAACAATGGAAAACGAGGAGAACATAGGAAACATGAGAGAAAAGAAATGGGGAGTTCACCTTGGAGTCGGAGTGGCGGAGGCACCTCTCTTGATCGTTGCTTCGATCAGAGCCGATGAGGGGCCTCGAGAAGCTCTATAAGATCGCGCCTTGGATGATTTGCCTGAGATGGAGGCCCCTGTCACCGGCCTCTATCTCAAACTCTCAATCTCTTGCTAGGTATGGCAGATGGTGATAGATGTCAAGGAAGAAGGGGTTAGATAAGGCAGAGCTTCGGAGGTTACGATGAGCAGTTGGGCGGTTGTTGGCACATGGAGGGATAAGGGGAGGTGATTTGGTCAATGTCGGATACAACGCAGGAAGTTGCATATGGTCAGGCCGGTGGGTTGACTGGGAATAATGAGACCTCACGTGATACGCACGTGAGGGGGGAAGGAAGGGCGAGGAGAGAGGAGAGCATGGGCGAGACGTGCTAGGCATGTGCAGAGGGGGCACATGACCAACACGTGCAATGGTTTTTTTAATTTTTAATTTATTTTTAAGAACGAAATTAAAAATAGTGTAAAAATGAGTGACACATGGCAGCTCCAGGAGCTACTATGTGTCACCTCAAAAAATCAAAAAATAAAATAAGAAGATAATCATAAAAGAAATAGCAAATTACCTCATATCTAAAAGTTACTTTACAAAAATAGCTCATCTCGATGAGATATACATTTTTCATGAAGGGACCAAGAGTAAAAGAGGTCATATGTGCAAAATGATATTTTTAAGGGTACTTTGTGTACATAGAACGCCGTTGTTTGGGGGTTTTATAATTTTTTTATGATTTTTAATTAAGATAAAAAAGTATGGGAAAAATATGATAAAACCAAAGATACATATATGTTTACACGTTAATCTATTTTTTGGATTTTAAGTAATAAGGAAATAGAAAAATAAAATAAAGAGGAAAATGGGAGATATCTATTCAGACTCACAAGGGAGACTCAGACTTGGTCAGCTTTCGTTATTTCAGTCTCATTTTGAATTTGCATTTTGTCAGTTTTATTAAAAATTTCATCAAAGAATATAAATGAAAAAGAAATAAAAGAAATAGGGTTATGTATTACATAAAATAACAGATCAAAAACTACTAAAGCATAAAATGTGCAAAAGAGGCCCAAAACCCAACTTTCACATATGAGCTCCGATTTTTATGAAATTGGTCTTGTTTTGAAGGTCTTTGAATATATATATATATATATATATAAGTGAGTAAATCTAAATCGGACATTGTATGAGGAAGATATGCGTGTTTTAGTCTGTCTATTCTGAAATTGGAGTTTTGTCTGACGGGTCAATATTTGAGTTAGTAATTTTTTTGTATTTCTCCTTTAATCTTGTTAATAATATGTACACAATAAAGGTGGTTTGGGGTAAATAGGGGCTAACATGATTTAAATAAAAATGCATGAAGTTGGATGTCAAATGTGAAGATGATTATGAATCATTATACATGCTAAATTGCAGATTTTGTTTCTGAGTGCAAGAATGGAAAAATTGCAGAATAAATGATGAAATGCAGCTATACTTGGGAATGAAGTTCTAATTTATACGTAATTTGCAGATGTACCCATGCGTGCAAAGGAAAAATTACAATGGGGTCCCTCCGGCTTTTGTTTATTACAAATATGCCCCTCTAGGGGCATATTAATGATTATTTATCCTTTATTTTAATTTTTATTATATTTATGCCCCTAAATTATTTCTTTAATTTCTTGAGCATATGATCTCCAAATTAGTTGATTTTAGTGTCATTTTGAATCTTGCTTTATTCTCTATCTAATGGTATAGATAATTTCATGTTTTGAATCAATTAAATGTGCTATATTATGAGATCTAAAGTGCCCCTTTCTCTCTATTGATCTGCCACTAATATATAATTGTTTTATTTTTAATTTGTCTCTGAAATAAACCGTTAATTTATTGCTCAATTATTTGATAATTTTAGGGCATAAATGTGCACCACCTCTTTTGTATTTTTGTTTCATATTACCACATATCGTGTGCATGCATCTCATCTTTAAATTGCATAAAAAGCAAACAAAAATACATGCATCATTTATTGTGATTCTGTCTGCATTAATGCATCATTTCTACATCATTCTGCCTGTACTTATGAAGACCTAGATCCCTGATTATAATCACTCAACTTTAATCAATATTTTTTTATAGATAGATGAGGAGGCTCGTGTCCCTATGTTCGACCTTGGTACACTTACTAAGTAAAAAAATTTTCCACATATTCGAAGAGTATGTTTTTTTATCCATCGCGTTTCATCTCCTATACTACAATATTAGATCATTAAAGAGGTGAACGTATGCATTCATCAAACCAAAATGAGAGGAAGAAAGACACCAGGAGACCGACTTGACACGGTCAAACTTCTCCACCAAAACACGGTGATAAAAGTTCTCCCTAAAGGCTACAAAGATAAAATCTTCTTCAAATAGATATATCAATGAAGTAGCGCAACAAAAAAAATGAAAGAAGAAGAATGCCCAATATGACCGCCCAAACTGAGCTCCACAATCGCTCTAACTTCGGCACCTCCACAATATGATCTCCGAAAACATACATGTCCCAATCTGAGAAGAGTGGAAGAAGAATGTGCTACCCTAACTCCAAAACACACAACATCAACATACTTATGACGGAGAATGGGTATCCCACCCTTAGCTTATGTCCATAAGAAGGAAGAAATGGCTAGGTATTTTCACCCATGCCCAAAGGGGCCTATTTGCATTGAAGCCCAATAAGGAATTAACATGGGGATGTTATCCGCCTAACAAATCCCCCCTCTAACCAATGAGAAGGAGATCAAGAAACAAGCTCCATGTAGTGAAGATGGACTACTTAGGTCCAACATGATGGTTGAGTTCCCACATGGAAGAGAACCCACTTTCCAAACTCTCATCAACTATAAGGAGGACTTCGCTCCAATCCAGCAAGAGAACGACATGCTTTAAACTTTCCTAATGATAATGACTTGGTCATCATGTCTGCACAATCATCATTTTCAAGGATCTTATCAAGAACAAGTTGCTTCTCTTCTAAGATATTTCGTATCCAATGATACCTCACATCAATGTGCTTCTTCCTTGCATGAAACATGGAGTTCTTGCTAAGGTGAATGGTACTCTGGCTATCACAATAAAGCACATACTGTTCTGACCAAAACTAAGTTTCTACATGAAATTCTTCGTTCACAACAACTCCTTGCATGCATGTGTAGTTGCAATGAACTAGACCTCTATAATGGATAAAGCAATAAACTTCTAGAGACGAGATTGTCAACAAACTACACCACCTGCTCATGACATCAAGTAATCTGATATGGACCTTCTCCCAGCAATATCATCTATCATGTCTGAGTCCATGTAACCAAGAAGAATAAGCTTCTTTGCTTTAAAGCCACATGATTAGCTGCTAGTACCTTGAAGACATCTCAAAAACCACTTAACTGCCACCCAATGCTATTTCCCTATATTTGAGATGAATCTACTAACAACTCCAACCGCATGAGTAATATCGACCTCGTAGAAAACATGACATATGTGAGACTACTTGTTGCAGATGCATAAGGAGCTCTTTCCTTATCTTTCTTCTCTTCATTATTTGGTGGGTTATGTTTGTAGGTCAACTTTAAATGAGCTCCAAGAGGAGTGCTACATGTCTTTGCCTTCCCCATATGAACTCTTTGAAGTACCTTCTCAATGTACTTCACTTGAGAAAGGCACAACCTCCTTCCCTTCCAATCACACTTGATCTTCATGCCCAAAACTTGGTTCACATGTCCCAAGTCCTTCATTAAAAAGGACTTGCTCAACTCATTTTCAAGCAATAAATTATCCCACCATTGCTACCAACAGTCGATATCATCAAATAAAGAAATAAATTGATGAAGTCATCACCTAAGAGTTTCTTCATGAATACACAATGGTCTAAAGTAGTCTTAGAGTAGCCATCCTCCCCGATGAATGACTCAAACTTCTTGTACCATTGCATGGGCTCCTGCTTCAAAACATATTGGATTTTCTTCATCCTACAAACATGGTCTTCATTGCCTTTTACCGTAAAACCTTCTAGTTGAAACATGTAATTTCCTCCTCAAAGTCACCATGGAAGAAAGCCATCTTCACTTCCATCTGTTTGACTCCAAATCAAGGCTAGTTTCCAAGTTAAGAACTACTCAGATAGAAGACATCTTCGCAATAGGATAAAAAATCCCATCAAAGTCAACTCCCATCCTTTGATTGAAACCTTTCACAATCAACCTACCTTTGTACTCAGAGTATTCATCATGTTTCACTTTACATACCCACTCGTTTCACAATACTCTCTTGCCTTTGGGCAACATGACAAGATCAAAGGTACAATTTCATGAAGGGGATCCATATCATCTTTCATGGTTTCTATCCATTTCTTCGTGTTCACAACTTTCAAGGCTTCCTCATAGCATTCAAGCTCACCTCAATTTGTCAAGAAAATGTACTTACATGCATAATATCTGGTGGAGGCTGACTCTCCCTCACAGATCTCTAATGTGGGAGAGCATCAGAGAGGCATCATCTGGTAACACATCTGGAGTACTCTGCAAAGGAACCGGATTCGCATCATCGGATTCATATCTGCTCGAGAGAGTCCTTACTAGCTTTCTGAATTTCCTCAATAGTTTGGTCTTTAGAGAAGAACACGTCACTGCTCCTAACCAGGTTCTTCTCAACTGGATCATACAACTATAGCTAAGCTCATCTTGGACATATTCTAAGAAGATGCAATGCTTCATCTTTTCATCCAACTTGGACTGTTTATCCTTAGGAACATGCACAAACGTGTGGTATCCAAAGACCTACAAATGGTTGTAAGAAATATCATTGCCATGCCAAATCTTCTCAGGAACATCACCATCCAAAGTTACACATGGAGAGAGATTAACGACATGAATTATATTATAAAGTGCTTCACACTAGAAAGAGTGAGGCAACTTTACCTCAGAAAGGAGACAATCTGACTCTCTACATCAAGGTCCTATTCATTCTTTCTGTTATCTGTTCAACTATGACATCTTGGGTGGAGTCTTCTAGTGCCTAAACCACGAGATATGCAATATTCATCAAATGACCCAATGTACTCACCACCATAGTCATTGTGGATGTGCTTAAGTTTTTCTACATTGTCACTCAACTAGCACATGGAACTCATTAAAAGCTTAAAGGACTTGGTCCTTCCTCTTCAAGGCATAGACCCAAACTTTCTTGAAAAACTCATTGATGAATGTACCAAATAAAGTACACCATCAAGAGAACTTACTTTCAATGAACTGTAAACATCAATGTGAAAAAGCTCTAATGCATGCATTTTCCTTACAGGTGGATGGTATTGAAGGAAGCTCTAGTTGGCGTCCTAGCTCTCACCGGCTTCCAGACTCTAGACTCTAGTTTGAACAAGCTCAATTGTTGCGAACCAATAACTACACTATAGTTTGGTAATTGTACAAAGAGACCTTAATATTAAATGTATTCATAATCATTCAATTCAGATGGACATGATAAGAGGATAGCAAAGTTGACGTATAAGAGGGAGAGACAAAACCATGTTTCACTCAACTTAAACATGAAAAAGGAGATAAATCCTTTAAAATACATGCATTCATGCACAAACATTTCATTCCTATAGGTAGCTACATGCAGTGGAAGAATAACAAAATATCCTAAAAATATGCAAAAAAATAAAAAAAAGGACAAAAATGATAAAAAAGGAAAATATGCATGCATGCATATGCATGCAGTTGACCAAAAGAAATAGAATAAATATGCTCGCAAAACCTATTGACGATCTCATCTAAAATTGAGATTGTAGTCCTTGATCGACTCAATAAAGAGTAGGAAAAATAAGAATATTTGTAAAAGATTTGATATTGTACATAAAATCATAGAAACACATATATGCAAAAATATTCATGAACTTCAAACAATTGTATATATTTTACAACTTAAAATGACTTACTTTTTTGCATTATTTCAATAAGAATGTATAGAAACATATAAAAAGTGTCAAAATGTGGGATTAATTAATATATTATTAATACAACAACAATGCCTTTTCCAACGATTAAGTAGGGTATCATATTCTATTTTAGGTCATTCTTGTGCTTAAATCCAAATAATTAACATCCCTTCCAATAGTCTCATTCCAATACTTCTAGGACCTTCCTCGCCCCTCTTAATTGTCTCAACATCCCTAATCTCGCATCTTCTAACTGGTATATCAACTGACCTCCTTTGTCAATGGCCAAACTATCTTAAGTGGTTTTCTTGAAGGATATGGTTAGATCTTCAAGCGCATCACGGAAGCGTGAGCATCGTATCGAATACGATTAAGAACGACTAGTCGCACTAGTTGTTCTATGCAGCGGAAATGAAAAAAATTTCTTGTGACGAAATCACATGATCCAAGAACACTTCTCAGATCGTTTCGTCTAAACAACAAACAAGTAATAGGATTACCTCTTGAAGCGTGGTTGTGATCGAGTCTCTAAATGAAGAGACCTCCAGTCTCAAGTCCGATCCGACGGAGGAGACGCATGCGAGCGCGGGGATGAATCGCGTGCTTCTCGCAATCCATGTTGATGATCCAAGTGGCGGATCTCCTAATCTCGACACACAAGATCCGACGTCTTCTTCACAAGCGAGGTGCACCTAAGGAGACAGAGATCCACGAGAAAACGATCGGGCAGCATAACAACGATGCTGCGACGATGGAGACTCCCTCTAGGGCATCCACGGTGGACGACCATGAGAGAGGAAGAGAGAGGGCTGATGTGTAGAGAGAAAGAGAGAAAGGGAGAGAGTGAGAGAGTTATGTTCTCTTGTGTGTAAAGAAGATCAATGGGGTGCCTCTCCTTTTATAATATTTTGGGATCCATGGATCTCAATCCATGAGCAACACAAATCCAATGGCTCTCATTGATTTGTGTTTCTTTTAATACCTAAGATTTGTGTTGGTAAAAACCAACAACAATTAATTTAATTTAGATTAAATCTATATTGATAAATCAATATAAATCAATCTCAAATTAAATCAATCAAGCATGGAGATTATGGAATGAAGATTGCCTCCTTCCATAATATTGGATTTGGTGGCAATCTCATGCAATCTCATGAGATCTCATGAGATTACATTATTCCATGGAAATTTCCAAGATTTACAACAACACTTGTTGTAAATTATTCTACAAAAATAATTGATAACTATTTTGTGAATATTGCAATCTTGCCATTGGAAAATTGTGAATCATATTCACAACCCAAAATAAAATATGAATTACATTTTCAATTAATTGTCCAATGTGAATCCAATTCACATCAACATTTGATTAACAAATGTAAATTACAAATAGCTCTCTCTAATATATTATAAATCATATTTATAATATATATGACTAATATGGATATTGCTATCCACATTATTCATATCCATGATAATTAAATCACATTTAATCATCTTGAAACTCTATTCTCGTGTGCCCAAATAATATGAATCGCATTCACATTATTCACATCTTTGATAATCAAATCTCATTTAATTATATAAGATAACTCTCTTTATAATATGAATCGAATTCATATTACTCATGACAATTAAATCACATTTAATTATCTATTTTCTTAATGCTCAGATACTTATATCAACAATGAAATTATCCTGAACTCTTTCAAGGATAATGTGCTTTCTCCGAGAATACTTGGAGATAAGGACATGGCGATTGTATTGTTCCACGTATAGTGACTTGGATATTGAGATCGTATCTCAAATCTAGATCGTGGGCCTCCCATAGATGCTTGATTAAATCAAGACCGTAAATCTAAACCTCTCATTACATCTGAATCACATTCAGATCAATGTCCAACATTTAGACCAAGATCAGATTACTTCTCTACTGAGAGGAGTCACTAAAATCCAGACCCGTTTCATCACTCCCTAAGAATGGAAGCGTCATGTTTATACAATCGTTTGTGATCACATCACCCTCAGGTATTCCCAATACCTGTACATCCTGCATACTAGAAGACTCAGAATAAACCCGAAGTATTAGATCAACTTTACACTGTCTACTTCAGGGTTCTATCAGTAAGTTTCTCATTCGATCATTGGGAGTTGGTATCGATCATACACTTTCCAAAAGCGTATATCATACCTTGGTCTTGATCATATACTTCCTGGAAGTATATATTAAACCTACAAATTCAGTCAAGCTTCCAAAGCGAGACGACCGTGCGCACGGAATTTGATTCTTCCCAATATCTCATGAGTGAGCTCATGCCTTCTGGTTCAGTAATGAACCTGTATGATCCCTTTGAGAGATCGTATTACTAATATGCCCTTATAAGCACACGAGCGCGCTGGTGTATAGACCTTGGTTAGGTCATCAACCTATTGGTCTGCCAAATGTACATACTCAGACATATAGTAACACATCTGTCTCCGGTCAGAGGATGCGTGCCTATATCATGACAACATACGATATAGGACTTTGGTTATCTCGATTTCGTTAAGTCAACTCTTTGACCTAACTAATATGACACCTCCGAATCTCTATTCCTATGCAGAGGACCTGCATCAAGAGGTCGGTCAGATATCAACCTAAATGAGAAGGGACTGCCATCTCCTACTCAGGTTAGAGATCATCTCTTAACAATCATTTGACGGTGCTTGATGAGTCCTCAATCTAACCCTTTAGATATTCATCCAAGCACCAGCCTCTATGATTCAATAGTTGAATCAACAGCTGTATGATTATTAAAATGGCCATGGTACATAACCCTAATTGTACTAAGGGACCTATTATGCAAACTATTTATTCTTCATTTCAGACCAGGGAATGATATGTGCAATAACATTTATTGCATAATGGCTCGCCGTGGGCTCGCATGTCTAACATTTCTCTCATCTTATCCTCTGTAGGAGCTACACCAACTTTCCTTCTGATCTCATCATTATAAATAATGATCTTTTCTTGTATGACTAACATATGGCTTTCTACCCTGCTTAACTATGTCGTAGTCGAGTAGAAATCGATTTATCAAAAACCATACTGAAAAATAATATATTAAATTAAATTCAATGTGACGAATGTTATTTTACTTGGGCAAGTCTCAATGTTGAACTCATGGAGGTAATGTGAAGGACTAGAATTAATTTTCAAAAAACTCGAAGTATTAGATATTTCAAAGATGAATTTTTTTATGGCTTTTGGATTTTGCAAAATTTTATGGATTTTTAAATAAGATATGTAATTAATTGAAACAAATATGATGCATGAATTTTTGTAATTTTAATGCAAGAAAAATGCAATGAAATGTGAAAGAAAGAAAACAATAATGTAATATTTTTAACATTTTTAATAAATTACAAGTGAATTAAAGGTAACTTATGCACAAAAATGAGCAAGCCAATTAATGTGTCTATCTCAATTTAATTCTAGGCCCAATGAAGTAATTAATTTCTTAAAGCAATTGATCAATCAATATCAAATCAGTCCCAAACAATGTATCTAATTTATAAGCACTAAAAATCAATTTCTAAGAATATATAGCTCATAATCTAGAAATAAATTTCTCAAATTTATTGATATCAAATAATGTCTCAAAATGGATGAGTATAGTATATATATTCTATATGATAGATAATTGAATAAGCTTCAAAATGACATAAAGAATGTCAAAATCAGACCATGAATTTTCATAATATAAATCAAGTAAGTTAAAGGGTGTATTTGTAATAAAATTAATTAAAAAGATCACAAAATCAACCTTCAGAGGGCTCGTATGCAATTTTTAGAAGTCAATGTGCTCCTTTTTAAATTTCCCAACGTGCAGGGACTGCATGAATTCCAAGAAGTATGGGTACGAGTGAAGGATATGGTTAGATCCTCAAGCGCATCACGGAAGCGTGATCGTCGTATCGGATACGACGAAGAACAACTAGTCATACTAGTTATTCTATGCAGTGGAAATTAAAATTTTTCATGTGACGAAACCACATGATCCAAGAACACTTCTCGGATCGTTTCGTCTAAACCACAAACAAGTATTAGGGTTACCTCTTGAAGCGTGGTTGCGATCAAGTCTCTAAACGAAGAGACCTCCTGTCTCAAGTCTGATCCGACGGAGGAGACGCTTGCAAGTGCGGGGATGAACCGCGTGCTTCTCGCAATCCATGTTGATGATCCAAGCGGCGGATCTCCTGATCTCGACACACAAGATCCGACATCTTCTTCACGATCGAGGTGCACCGAAGGAGACAGAGATCCACGAGCAAAGAGTCGGGCAGCATAACGACGACGCTGCAGCGATGGAGAACCTCTCTAGGACATCCATGGTGGACGGCCATGAGAGGGAGAGAGAGAAAGAGAGAGAGAGATTTGTTGTCTCAACTATTGTGTGTAACGAAGAGCAATGGGGTGCCTCTCCTTTTATAGGGTTTTGGGATCCATGGATCTCAATACATGGGACAACACAAATCCAATGGTCCTCATTGATTGTGTTTTTGTTTCAATGGCTAAGATTTTGTTGGAAAAAATCCAACAACAATTAATTTAATAAAAATCAAATATATAATAAATATAATTTGATTTATATCAAATCAATCTCTATTGGAGAAATAGGAAGGAGGCAAGCCTCCTTCCATAAAGGGGGGTGGACGGCCATGAGTCCTATAAGGACTTGGTGGCCGTCCCCTCTCCTTATTAGGAAGGGAGCCTCCTTTCCCTATTACATGAGATTGCATTATCTCATGATTCTCTCCAATATTTGCAACAACTTTTGCTGCAAATTTTCACAAAAATAAATCCAATTTATTTTGTGAACATTTCAATCATACCATTGGAAATATGTGAATCACATTCACATCCCAAAATAAAATGTAAATTACATTTTCAATTTAATGTCCAATGTGAATCCAATTCACATTAATATTTAATTAACAAATGTAAATTACAAATATCTCTCTCTTATATATTATAAATCACATTTAAATATATATGACTAATATGGATATTTCTATCCACATTATTCATATCCATGATAATTAAATCATATTTAATCACCTTGGATCTCATTTCTCTTATTCTCAAATAATATGAATCACATTCATATTACTTACATCTTTGATAATTAAATCACATTTAATTATTTCAGATAACTCTCTTTATAGTATGAATCAACTTCATATTACTCATGATAATTAAATCTCATTTAATTATCCATTTTCTCAATGCTTGGATACATATATCAACAATAGATTTATCCATGAACTCTTTCAAGGATAATGCGCTTTCTCCGCAGATACTTGGAGATAAGGACAGGGCGATTGTATTGTTCCACGTATAGTGACTTGGATATTGAGATCATATCACAAATCCAAATCGCGGGCCTCCCATAGATGCTTGATTAAATCAAGACCGTAAATCTAATCTTCTCATTGTATCTGAATCACATTCAGATCAATGTCCAACATTTGGACTAAGATCAGATTACTTTTCTACTGAGAGGAGTCACTAAAATCCAGAGCTGTTTCATCACTCCCTAAGAATGGAAGCGTCATGGTTATACAATCGTTTATGATCACATCACCCTCAGGTATTCCCAATACCTGTACATCCTGCATACTGGAAGACTCAGATTAAACCCGAAGTATTGGATCAACTTTATACTGTCTACATCATGGTTTTATCAGTATGTTTCTCATTCGATCATTGGGAGTCGGTATCGATCATATACTTTCCAAAAGCATATATCATACCTAGGTCTTGATCATATACTTTCCAAAAGTATATATCAAACCTACAAATTCAGTCAAGCTTCCAAAGCGAGACGACCGTACACGGAATTTGATTCTTCCCAATATCTCATGATTGAGCTCATGTCTTCCGGTTTAGTGACTGAACCTATATGATCCCTTTGAGAGATCATATTACTCATATGCCCTTATATGCACACTAACGTGCCGATGTATAGACCTTAGTTAGGTCATCAACCTATTGGTTTGCCAAATGTACATACTCACACATATAGTAACACATCTGTCTCCGGTCAAAGGATGCGTGCCTATATCATGATAGCATACGATATAGGACTTTGGTTATCTCGATCTCGTTAAGTCAACTCTTTGACCTAACTAATCTGACACCTCCGAATCTCTATTCCTATGCAGAGGACCTGCATCAAGAGGTCGGTCAGATATCAGCCTTCAGAGATAAGGATTGCCATCTCCTACTTAGGCTGGAGATCATCTCTCAACAATCATTTGACGGTGCTTGATGGGTCCTCAATCTAACTCTTTAGATATTCATCCAAGCACCAGCCTTTATGATTCAACAGTTGAATCAACAGCTGTATGATCATCAAGATGGATATGGTACATAACCCTAATTGTACCAAGGGTCCTATTATGCAAATTATTCATTCTTCATTTCAGATCAGGGAATGATATTTGCAATAACATTTATTGCATAATGGCTCGTCGTGGGCTCGCATGTCCAACAACGAGGATGCAATTTATCCACCCTACATGATACGATGCATGTGAAGAGGTTATCCTTAGATGGTGGGGGCATCTTGGATGCCTGAGGTTCCACGTGGCTACATCTAATCGCTGCAGGGTAACCAAGGCACGAGGCTTAGGTCTGAGGCTCTGAGCGGATCTGAGGAATCTATCCCCCTCCTATTCTAATAGTTGTGGCGAGGGCAGAATTGATGGTCAGATGATGGACCTCTTGATCTAGTCGAAGGGATGAGAATTGTGCTTAATGAGAGCCCTTTGATCCAGATCAAACTTTGCCTATAGGATGATATTCCTTGACTCAAGACGGTGGTGGGATCTCTTTCTTCTCCTATCGGCTGACACACGATTGAAGAGCATTGGGATTTGATGATATCGATGGGTGGCATTATTATGTTAATATCCTCTACTGAAGGGATTTGGAAGGAGAAAGACGCTTGCCTAGTGGGTGGAGTTGTGGTGGTGCTTTGGTTATTGCTTCAACTCCACGATGCTGAAGGAAGCTTGGTTGTGCATCATTGGTTGAGAAGCAACAACAAAAGAGTTAGATTCTTCTGGAATTCACATTGGAGATTTCTTCTCCATGAGGTTGGGATGGCTGCTATCACCAACCGCGACTCTGTTTCTCTCTTTCACTCTCTCCTTTCAAAATTTTATGTTGAATAAAAGATCGATCGAATGAGGATGCTACATTTAAATAGGGAAAGAGGCATTTGGAGATGAAGTTCTAGAGGTTTTATCAATGGGGTAGTTGGTTGGAAGAGATAATGGAGGAGATTGAAGGCTCTGGTTTAGGCCTTAGCGCATCACGGAAGTGTGAAGATTTCATCACATGCGATCAAGAGCAACTAGTCGTAAAAGTTGCAAGGGGTAACGGAAATTAAAATTTTTAATAAAGATGAAACTACATGATATGAGAACAATTCTCATATCATTTCATTAAGATCACAAACATGTAATAGGATTACCACTTGATGCGTGTTTATGATCGTCCGTCTCTAAATGAAGAGATATCCTGTCTCAAGTTTAATCCAACAAAGGTTGCACTTGCAGGTGCATGGAAGAGATGTGTGCTTCCTGTAATCAAAGTTGATGATCTGATCGTGGAACCTCCTGATTTCATCTCATGAAATATGTAATCTTCCTCATGAACAAAATGTATTGAGGAAGGCGGAGATCCACGAACAATCAATCCGGCAGCACAACGACGATGCGACAATGGCGATGCTCTCAATATCAATATAGTGGATGGCCATAGTATTGACAGAGAGAGAGCATGGACGTGTATGAGAGAGAGAGATTTGTTTCTTTCTTATTGGTGTAAGAGAAAGATCTAGGTCAGCCTTTCTTTTATAACAAATTGGATGGTGAAGATGCACTACTAATTCAAATCAATGGCCATGTTTTTGTTGTATAAATTTGCAACAACACTTAGTTAATTTAAAAGAATATATATGTTGAATAATATTCAAAAAATTTAAATTCAATAAAATCAATTTAGGTGACATAATAAGTAAAGGAGGAGAGCCTCCTTCCTCATTAGGGTGGACGGCCATTACAGAGTCCTCCTTGTAGTTGTACACTCCTAATATGGAGTGGAGCCTCCTTCTTTACATATAGATGAGATTCTCAAATCTCACCATAATTTCCACATGTTTTCAATAATATTGTTGCTTAAATTCTCACATAAATAATTTCAAATTATTTATGATAATTTTAATTATATCATTGATAATTATGAATCATATTCAATCACCTAATAAAATATGTAAATTATATTTACAATTAATTGTAAAATGTGAATCCAATTCACATTAACATTTCATTTGTAAATCCTTTTTACACCTAAATCTCTCCATCATATTATAAATCATATTTATAATATTTATGATTATTGTGGATAATGATATCCAGATTGATCATATCTTTGATCATTAAATCTCATTTAATTATCTTAGATGACTCTTCTCTTGTTTCCAAATAATATGAATCACATTCACATTATTTATGATAATTAAATCATATTTAATCATTACTTTTCCAATGCTCAGATATATTGTCAATAATATAATTAATCTTGAACTCTTTCAAGAACAATGTGCCTTCTCCGCGGATACTTGGAGAAAGGACATGATGATTGTACATTCCACGTATAATGACTTGGATATTAAGATCTTATCTCCTATCCATATCTAGGTGACCTCACAAAGACGTTTGATTAAAATAAACTATAAATTCAATCTTCTCATTACATCTGAATCACATTCAGATCAATGTCCAACATTTGAACTAAGATCATATTATCAATCTTCTGAAAGGAGTCACTAAAATCCAATCATGTTTCATCACTCCCTCGGAATGGAAGTGTGGTTATATAATCGTTTATTATTACATCACCCTCAAGTATTCCTAATACCAGTATATCCTGTATACTGAAAAACCTAGAATAAATCCGAAGTTTTAGATCATATTTGAATTGTCTTCTTTAGGGTTTTATCATTAAGTTTCTCATTCGATCCTTGGGAGTTAGTATCGATCATATGCTTTCCAAAAGCATATATCATACCTACAATCTCTCGTCATGCTTCCAAAGCAAGACAACCATGCATGGAATTTGATCGGTTCCAATGCCTGATGGGTGAGCTCATGCCTATAGGTTCGGTAGTGAACCTGTATGATCCCTTTAGAGATCATATCACTCACATGCCCTTATATGCATACCAACTCGTCGATGTATAGACCTAATCGATCATCAACCTAATGGTATGTCTAATGTACATACTTAGACATATAGTAATACATATGTCTCCAATCAGAGGATGCGTGTCTATATCATGACAACATATGGCATAGGTCTTGCTTATCTCGATATCGTAAAGTCAACTCTTTGACATAACTTATCTAACACCTTTGAATCTCTATTCCTATGCAGACGACCTACATCAAGAGGACGGTTATATATCAGCCTTTAGAGAGGGATTTCCATCTCCTTCTAAGGCTAGAGACCCTTTCTTGATAATCATTTGACGGTGCTTGATGAGTCCTTAATCTAACTCTCTAGATATCATCCAAGCACCAGCCTCTATGATTCAACCATTGAATCAACTGCTCCATGATTATTAAGTTGCCCATGGTACAACAACGTAATTGTACTAAGGGATCTTATAAGTGCATTCATTTATTTAATCTGAGATAAAAAGTGAAATAAATCAATAACTTTTACTGATATATCAAAAGATTACAATAACATTTAATCTGAGTGTGTTGTTCCAACCATTTCAAAACTCATACCTATTTTGTTCAGTACTTCAGGTGCTTTTGTAGCGTATAATGTCAATCACGCAGCGAGTCAATTCCAACGAGCCTTTCAATCCAATACTTTTTGTAATCAACTCTATTGCTTCTTCAATAAACGTTGGTTCTTCGACCAAGATTTTAATGACTTTATAATCAAATCATTCCTACATTTCAGATATTCAGTCTCATTCGAAGATTTAGACAAGGGTCTATGTATATATGGTTTGCTTGCGGCTCACATGTCTAATAGAGAGTCGGTTGATTGGAGGGGGACAGGAAGAAGGGGATAGGACAAATAAGATGAGGATGGAGAGGGAACTATCAGAACTTGTGGTCGACTGATGGAATACGAAGAGGATAGATTTGGGTGGTTGGGTTTCATCACATGGAGGGAATAAAGGTGGTCGGTTGCGAGGTGATGTGATAATGGATGGAGGAAGAAGGTGGTTGAGGGCTCAATCTGGTGGGCTTTGGTTTGATTAGGATTAGGAGTCAAAGTTTGTTGGTTGGGATAGGATAGAGAAAGAAGAAGGGAGATGATCGAGTCAGCCGTTGGGAGGCTTGGTTGGAGCTTGCAGATGGGGAAGGCTTCGAAAGTTGGACGGTGATGGCTAAAGGTAGGAGGAGATGGGATGATCGTTGGATCATCTCAGATCCAATTGTGGGAAGTTATCACGTGCGTGGCACATGAGGAAGAGTGGGGAAGGACGAACAAGATAAGGATCATTGGATCAATATTGATCCAACAGTCAAAATTTTATCTATTGTAGGACAAGGGTGTTTGGCCAAGGGGAAAGCGGGTTGACTAGGTTCTGAGGTTGGCGAGTAAAGGTGTGTCATGTGTGCATTGAATGGATAGTTGACCAATGCTTGAAAATGCAAGACAAATAAATAAAAATAGAAAATGATTCCAAATGCAAAAATACCCATAATGAGAAATGTTGAAAAAAAATATTTTACAATACTTATGAAGGACTCAAATGTAAATGGACTCAATTTAAGCAAGTTAAGAATTTTTGTGTGATATTTTTTATATATAAAATACTGAATTTTTTAGTTTTGTAATTTTTAATTATTTTCTGTAGATAATAAAATGTATGCAGAAATCAAATATGATGTAGAATGAAATAATTGACACAAATGTGATTTTTTTGGATTTTATGAGTTACGAAAAAGTCTAAATAAATTAGTGATGTGAATTATTTAATAGGTTAATGCGTTGAAGTTAGGACCCTTTTTATAGCTTTTCTAATATTTTTATATCTTTATTTTTACCATGATTAGTTAGAAAATGAGATGAAATACAAAAATGGAAAATAAATGAATAAAAAATGTTTAAATATGTACATGAAATAACAAGTCACTGATCGACAAATATATTTCATTCCAAGATCGAAATTTCACAAATAAACTCCAATTCTTTTGAATTCGATCTTGATTTGTGGCTTGGGTTTCATCACATGGAGGGAATAAAGGTGGTCGGTTGCGAGGTGATGTGATAATGGATGGAGGAAGAAGGTGGTTGGGGGCTCAATCTGGTGGGCTTTGGTTTGTTTAGGATTAGGAGTCAAAGTTTGTTGGTTGGGATAGGATAGAGAAAGAAGAAGGGAGATGATCGAGTCAGCCGTTGGGAGGCTTGGTTGGAGGTTGCAGATGGGGAAGGCTTCGAAAGTTGGATGGTGATGGCTAAAGGTAGGAGGAGATGGGATTATCGTTGGATCATCTCAGATCCAATTGTGGGAAGTTATCACGTGCGTGGCACATGAGGAAGAGTGGGGAAGGACGAACAAGATAAGGATCATTGGATCAATATTGATCCAACAGTCAAAATTTTATCTATTGTAGGACAAGGTGGTTTGGCCAAGGGGAAATCGGGTTGACTAGGTTCTGAGGTTGGCGAATAAAGGTGTGTCATGTGTGCATTGAATGGATAGTTGACCAATGCTTGAAAATGCAAGACAAATAAATAAAAATAGAAAATGATCCCAAATGCAAAAATACCCAGAATGAGAAATGTTGAAAAAGAATATTTTACAATACTTATGAAGGACTCAAATGTAAATGGACTCAATTTAAGCAGTTTAAGAATTTTTGTGTGATATTTTTTGTATATAAACTACTGAATTTTTTAGTTTTGTAATTTTTATTTGATTTTCTGTAGATAATAAAATGTATGCAGAAATCAAATATGATGTAGAATGATTTAATTGACACAAATGTGATTTTTTTGGATTTTATGAGTTACGAAAAAGTCTAAATAAATTAGTGATGTGAATTATTTAATAGGTTAATGCGTTGAAGTTAGGATCCCTTTTTTATAGCTTTTCTAATATTTTTATATCTTTATTTTTACCATGATTAGTTAGAAAATGAGATGAAATACAAAAATGAAAAATAAATGAATAAAAAATGTTTAAATATGTACATGAAATAACAAGTCACAGATCGGCAAATATGTTTCATTCCAAGATCGAAATTTCACAAATAAACTCCAATTCTTTTGAATTCGATCTTGATTTGTGGATAATTGAATGTATATTAATTAAAAAGTGAGTAGAATGAAATTGGACATTGTACGTGAGAGATATCAGCTTTTACGACTTTATGTCCTAGAATTAGGGTTTGAATTTACTTTACATATATAGAAGTTAGCATTTTTTAGGATTTTTCATTGGTTAATATTAGTGATATATATACAATGGAGTTGGTTTCATATCAATTGGAGTTAGTGTAAATTAATTAAAAATATGTGATATTAGGTGAATATTTACAAGTGAACTGTGAATGCAGAAAAAATGCTAATTATGTAAATTATTTACAAATGTACGAAGGCTAATTATGAGTTATAAACACATGAATGTGTCTAACTACTCACAATGAAGCTCTATTTTCAGCTAATTAGAGTGATGAACCACATATTCATCAATTATTACGCATCCATCTTAGCATTTTCATTTCTGCTACTATCATTATATGCACATGTCTATGGCTCACATGCCAACATTTTGATCCATAGAGCATAGTAGGTCTCACGACTACTTTGTAATACTTTCCTTTGATTTCAAAGGGATTTTCTTATCACAAAGAACAATAGAGGCTCCTCTCGACTTTAGTCAACTTGCATTGATTATATGAGTAACGTCTCCATCCATTTCCCCATCCCGTTGCAAATAAGATACCAAGTATCTAAAAGAATCTTTCTTCTGAATATTATCATCTCCAATCTTCACCTCGAATCCTTCACCGTTGTTTCCATCATATGTACACTCTATATATTCAATTTTCTACCATACTTATACAAAATCATGTAGCCTCTAAGACATGTCTCCAAACCTCCATCTTCTCCATGGATCTAATGCATAATTCTGTAACTCTAAGGCACTATACGAAAACCACCACTCTCTAACTCAGACATGACCGCTCCCAAAGCCCGGGTAAATTGAGGAGGATCGCGTTAGGTAGTCGACGGCTAGCGTAAAACAATCATAGACAAATTCTTAAATAGTAATTTAAAAAAAACTATTTTTGAATTTCCCTCAATACAATCGAATCTTTTCAACATGGATTAAAGCAAATATTTAACTAAGGAAAAAAGGACCCTACACCGGTAGGTGTAGGTAACTCCCAACACCTGACCTAATTTTTCATTATTTTTGATTTTTTTGAAATGAAATCTCGAGGGATTTAGATCACCATATATCACCATGTTGTCGTTCCAAATTCAACTTAATTCGAGACTTCTATCATTTCAATCAAGACTATCAAATTTTAACGATTTCATAATTGCTGAAATTGACCCCTTTTAGACGAACATGCTAGGAATGTTTATTTTGCATGAAATTTGAAACACGTATTACCCTCGACATATAAAGTAAATCCCCCCACTTTTAATTCAAAAAAAGTAAAATAATAATTGAAAAATAGGGTGAATGCAGAGAGTTTCCTATACCCCATGGTGCAAGCTCCCTTCCCCCTTTAACTAATATAATAATAAATAATGATCGAGTATTTCATATCAGTTAAAATTAGCCATAAATATCAATTTACACAAACGACAATCGGAAAAACTCACTTTTCCAATATGCAAGCATTCTAAGTGTTATATTTGCAATATATGAAATCCAATTTGACTCTACTCATATTTAAAGTTGTTTCTTTAAAATGGTTTTAGATTTTGAGAGGAATTGAGAGTGGCTTACATGTGAAAAGTAAGTTTCAAGTACAATTGTACACTTCTCATGTGAACTTGTACATTTTGTACATATAATAGTTTAATTTATTTTTACATGTTTATATTTTATTATTTCTCTTGTACATTCTATTTTCCCTAAAAATACACAACAAACAAAAAAAATACAAAATTAAAAAGAAACCAAAACATTGTCTCTAACAATAAGTCTTGTTGACATGTGGTCTATTTGTTTTATTTTGTATCTTTTTTTAACACAAAACTAAAAATCAAGAAAATATCTATATGTACCTACTAATGATTAGTATTATTATAAACTATAGAATGATACTATTGTCAACAACTAAATAAAAAATATAAAACTTTAAAACCTTGAATTTTTATACAAATAAAGAATATAATAAGCTCCTTATCTTCTACTCTAGAGATTTTTTGCCCAAGCTTCCTTCTACAAAGTGTTAGATTACACTTTTAAGGAAGTTTCATTGTGTAACTTTTTTTAATTTTTGTGATGTCTTATGTTTCTTTTCTATTTACTCTTCATTTTTCTTATTAGGACACACGACTCTTCTGTTATAGCACCTTGGTCAAGACACTAGTCAACCATTTCCTCTATCTCTCTGCCTATTGGCTAATCGCTTAACACCTCATTCACTCTTTCATCTTGAGATCTCGTTCAGTTGGGGGATTTACCCCTCCAAAACCCACCATTTCTCTTAGTTGTCGGGCCCACTCCTCCCGTTTTTATCCATTAAATAAAGCATTTCTCTTTCATCTATTCTATCAAAAAATAATATATTATAACATAATATCATTTAAAAATTACAATTACTCAACTTCTGCTCACTTTCTAAACTTCAATACAATTACATCAAAATAAGTACTTTCTCAAACTTCAATACAATGACATCACAATAATTACTCACTTTTTCAAACTTCAATACAATTACCTCATAAAAAGCTCGCTCAACCCTCAATTCTCTATCAAATACAAAAACGATTTACCCTCTAATTTAAATTGGACAACAACCAAATGCACGTTGAGTGCTGACTTTGCAAAGAAACTTTTGATGACCTGCCACCTACACCTCTTTGAGATTTCACCGAGCTAACATCGGTAACTCCTTTGCCACGAAAAAGAAGATCCTATGCCATAGAGGGGATTGCAACAAAGGTGATGTAATCCCCAATATTTTGTTGTGATTTAGATTCTAAAAATCTAACATTATAAATTAAATTTTAAATCAATGCTCTATATATCCTTCAAATTTAGCTTAAATCTAAGGGTGTGTTCGTTTGGGGGGTTATCCCCCACTTTGGGTGGGTTACCCCTCAAAACCCATATTCCTAACCCACTTGTGGGGTCCACCATCTTTTCATCAAAAAAATATATATTATACCACCATATCATCTAAAAATCATAAAATACTCAACTTCTACTCATTATTTCAAACTCCAATACAATCACATCACAACAACCACCCACTTTTTCAAATTTCAATACAATCATATCATAATAATTACCAACTTTTTCAAATTCCAATATAATCACATCACACAAACCCTCCCAACCCTTAACCCACCAACCAAACACACTAACACAAAACCGGATTATCCACCCCTGGATAACCCACCAACTAAACACACAGCATTTGCTATTTTATCTTAATGGTTGAAATTTTTTATCATTTTTAAATAGAGTTTAAATTGCTTAGATCTTGACTGATTGTTTGACCATTAAGATAAAATAGCAAATAATATTAGATTTAAGCAAAATTTAGAGGATACCTAGAGCATTAATCTAATATTCAATCCATAAAGTTGGATTTTAAAATCTAAATCACAAAAAATTGGAGATTACAATACCTCTACTGCAAAAGAACCCTCTTCCTCACCTCAACCCTCCATCAATGCCAATGACGCCCCTTGACGACCATGCCTTTAGCCACCAACCCACTCATGTTTAGAGCTCTCTTAATGGCCATTTCTGCACATCCTTCGGATCCATAGATTCCATAGCCATATATACCTAGCCTCTGATCCCAATTTCAAAACTCACCAAATCATTCATTCCTGCTCTAGCTCCCTCATCTCCCGATGATAGCGAGATGTCTGGGGTTTAGACAAGACGATAGAGTAGTAGGCTCGGCAAGATTCTTTGATTGTTCAACCGCCATTGTAGCAACTCGAAACTACGAAGCGTCACGGTGAACAGCGACTGCTATATGCATGAACCCGACAGCTCCACAAGAAACACTAACCTAAAGACGCATCATTCTCGTCAATGCCCAGAACAAAGTCGACTCCATTTTTCTGAAGTTATGTTTTCTTCTTCCTCGCTTTATCTTTGGTTGCTCCATTGCTTTCCCTTTCCTTTTATGGTGAATGCACTCTACGCTGCGAAATTTGAAAGAAACGGCAAAGAAATGATGCGACAAAGGGGTGAAGGCACTCTGCGAAATTTGAAGGTGTTGAGTTGTACTGCCTAAATGGGTAAACGGGTCTTTTGATAAGGGACCGGTTACCCATTGTCCTATATAATGTACTCATCCCCCCTATTGGTTTTTAACCCAGTGAAGAGAGAACCCTAATCCCTTGAGAAGGTGATTAGGGTTCATGTGTGCTCCTGTGGTTTTTCCCTTAGAAAAACCTGAAGAGACATGTCTAAATACTCCTTAGCATTATCAGTTCGTAAGTTTTTTACTCTGGCATCATACTGATTTTCAACCATGAGGACAAAATCACGGACAATTGTAGGAACTTCACTTCGATTTTTCATCAAGTACACATAGGTATAACGAGAGTAATCATCAGTGAAAGTCAGAAAATATTTGTGACCTCCTAGACTCATCACATTTGAGGGACCCCAGACATCTGAGTGAATCAATTGAAAAGGAGCAATGCTTCTACTATTTGAAATAGGATAAATAGTTCTAGTATGTTTTGATAGTTGACACACATCGCAACAGAAAAGATTACGGTCCACTTTACTGCATAGTCTAGGAAACAAAATAGAAAGAGTAGAATAACCAGGATGGCCCAATCGATCATGCCATTTCTTCAATTCACCCATATCTTTATGACAATCACCAGTAGCGGTTGCAACCCATGCTGAGACGATCCGAGCAGGCAGAAGATAAAGCCCATCAACCACCAAACCAATCCCAATCTGCTTCCCCGTCCCCAAGTCCTGCAGAACACAAGTATTCGCATCAAAGATTAGACGATAGTGAAGGTCCTTTGCAATGCGATAAACAGATAATAAACTGATTGGAAAGTCAGGAACATGAAGAGCATCCTTTAGGATGAATTTGTCAATGACAGAGATACTTCCTTTGCCAGCCACAGTGACAGAGGATCCATCGGCTAAGCTAACACGATCCCGTCCCGAAGCAAGATTATAATCGTGAAACATCTTGGGATTTCCTGTCATATGGTCAGATGGCCCACTATCAATAATCCATTCATCATGAATTTTTTTTACCTTTATAGGTTGCAGCAGCCATGGCAGCATTGATGGTATCGGTATCACTCTTGCTATTGTCAGAGACCGATATCTTCTGGACATAAGCCTGCAATTCCTTGATCTGATCAGTTGTCAGCCTCTTCCCTTCAGCAATCATAGCGGTTGGTCTTTTTCCTTTGTTCAGTTTTCTCTCAGGATGAAGTTCCCAGCAATAATCAATCTCATGGCCAATCTTCTTGCAGTGACCGCATTTCTTATCCTTCCAGTACCCACTCTTGGCTCATTTGTTAGCAATGCAGATCTTTCATAATGTGATCCTTGATCATCTTTCATAACCATATGCCGTTGTTCCTCAGACTCAATTGCATGATAGATCTCCTCAATATCAGACCCAATCCCTCCTGTCAGAAGTTGGCTTCTGGTTGCCTCGAACTCAGCATTCAGTCCTCCCAAGAAGATGAAAATTCTCTGCTTCCATATCTCATTCCAGTATTTTTTCTGATCAACAGGGCTAGACCAGGTATCGTCACAGTAGTAATCAATCTCCTCCCACTTGGTCTTTAACGAAGCGTAATATCCTGCAACAGTTAGTTCTCCTTGCCGCATAGTATAAACATCCATGCTCAATTGATACATACGGATATCTTGCTTCTTTTGACCATACATGCTCTCAAGGGTGAGCCATTGGTCTCTAGTCGACTTCTTCCGAAGAATCAGAGGTTGAATATCAGAGGATACAGCATTGATTATCCAATTTCGGCATTGGCTATCTTCAATGTACCATTGGTCATATAACTTATCAGTGATCGTAAGAATTTTCTTCCGACCGTCGATATATCCTCCCCTACCAGTTAAGCAAGGGCAACCTCCATTGTCGCAGACCACATCAGATAGTTGTTTTTTGTCAACTTCACCGTGGTGACACTAGTCGGGACATTATCCATCTTAATAGTTATGGTATCAATAATATCTTCTGAAGCCATGAAGAACACGGAACAAACTTCTCGAGATACCAATAATCAACTTCAGTGAAAAAAAGAAAGAGCCAGAGAATACCACAAAGACAGCTTGCACAAGATTCAACCAATGACTTGGTCACAGCAAGGCTTGGCTTGGATCCAACCCTCCACCAACGGCTGGAATCACAAGGGATTAAAAAAACCTTCCACCAACGGCTGGAATCACAAACAGAAATCACGAACAGCAAGGCTTGGCTTGGATCCAACCCTCCACCAACGGAGGGGTTTCACGAACAGCACACAGGAATCACGAACTGCACAGGGGGGGCTTCACAAACAACACACAGGAGCTTCACGCGCTTGGGGTCGCAAGGGCTTCACATACAGGGTACGAGGGCGCTAGGGCTTGCAGGCGCGTGCGAGGGTGGTGCGAGCGGCCGCTGGGCGGAACGCGACACCGCGCACGAAGGAGGATGAACAGGGGGCGTACTAGGGCAGCGGAAGGGGGGCGCGCAAGAACAGGAGACGAGTCCCAGATGCAACGGGTGGCGCGCAGGGGCAGCAGGAGGGGCGCGCGAGGACGAGGGACCAACACTGATTTCCAGTGCACAGCAGCGACGGTGACGACGCACACGAGCACCTTGCACGGGCAGTCGATCCAAGAGACAACAAAGAACCAAGCCTCAAGTTGGCTCTGATACCATGTTGAAATCGATGATTAAGAACATAGAGATTAACACAGAGATTTACGTGGAAAACCCTACGATGAGGGAAAATCCACAGGAACACACATGAACCCTAATCACCTTCTCAAGGGATTAAGGTTCTCTCTTCACTAGGTTAAAAACCAATAAGGGAGATGAGTACATTGTATAAGACAATGGGTAACCGATCCCTCATCCAAAGACCCGTTTATCCATTTAGGCAATACAACTCAATTGTCAATGCAAAGGAAGTGAGTGAAAAAAGTTCGGATGATATACCAAATTGTCAATGCAACCATGACAGTCAAAAATATAATAGACCTTCACGAAACAAACCAAAATTCTTCCACCATCCAACCAAACGTCATAATCCGCAACGACCGTTTACACTGATAAGGGAAGGAGAAGAGGAAGAAACGAAACAACTTCAACGAGGAAAATCCCCATCTTTACAATGAGATGATAACAACTCCATTTTAGCACAGAGGGAACAGAAGAGATCGAGGGAGTCTCAAGCCCTCTCCCCGCGGATCCTCCTGGCGAGCTGAATGTCCTTAGGCATGATGGTCACCCGCTTTGCATGGATGGCGCACAGGTTCGTGTCTTCAAAGAGACCAACAAGGTAGGCCTCGGCAGCCTCCTGCAGAGCAGCAACAGCGGAGCTCTGGAAGCGAAGGTCGGTCTTGAAGTCCTGAGCAATCTCGCGAACCAGGCGCTGGAACGGGAGCTTTCTGATGAGGAGCTCCGTGCTCTTCTGGTACTTGCGGATCTCCCTCAGAGCCACCGTTCCAGGACGGAACCTGTGGGGCTTCTTCACACCACCGGTGGCGGGGGCGCTCTTCCTCGCGGCCTTCGTCGCCAGCTGCTTCCTTGGGGCCTTACCTCCAGTAGACTTGCGGGCTGTCTGCTTTGTACGTGCCATTTCGTTTAGGAAAGGAGGGAGGAAAGATTGGCTATAGTTGTGGGTGGATGAGGAAGAGCCCTCGTAGGTATATATACTCCGTGAACATTTCGGGACATGCTGGCGGGGAGGAATTCTGATCGTTGGATGCTAAGGCTTTGAGCGGACGAGATCGCGATCCGTGGGACTTAAAGCTGGCCAATAAGAGCCGGCTTTGAAGTTAATTTCACAATCGATTTGATGAGAATCCATATTTATTATCTCCCCCAATACAGCTATAGCGAGGGCTAAGCACATATGGTTGATTTTTTAATAGCCAAGGCCTCGTTGGAGATGGAGCAAAGAGGGAGGAATTGCTCACAGAGTCCGGAGATTCCCAATCATGTGCAATAACATTCAAAAAAGAGCAATCTAATGTGAAATAGAATTATTATATTTGTTCTCATCCATCGTATTTATCTCAAAGTTTGAAATTACTGTTTAGATGTGATAAAAGTATGATTGCATCATTTAGAATACGTGAAAGTTGAAATTTAAGATAATTATAACAAAACAAACACGTGTGACACAATATGTTGCATAGGGCAAGTTTGAAGTTCAGCATGAAATTGGAAGCTAATTGTAATTCAGCATGAAATTGGAAGCTATAACGTTATGCAAACAAAATTAGCTAATATATGTGTTGACATTGCAAAATTCGCAAAATAAAAATTAAAATGGAAAAATTACATGAGAAATAAACTAATTCTATAAAGTACAAAATGTTCCACAACATACAAAAATATCACAATGTATATATACTAATAAAAATAAAAAACCTAGTTCTAAAATATTTGCATTCATAATTACATAACTCATGCATACAATCTCCCATGACAATATACTCATCTTTTAGTTAAACATACAAGGCATCCTAAATCCTTATATTACTTTGAAGGAAAATAGAGCTCACAAGTAGAAGCAAGGATTTGGACCACTATTGTATATATGTATGACATAATCAAGATTTAGCATTTTACACATATTGTATTCTAACATCTTTTAACCTCTTTTATTTTTTTTTCAAAAAAATGTGTTGATATTATACTAGCATATATAAAAAATGTGTTGATTTTTTATTCCTTTATCTATAGTAGCGAGGGTTCTTTATTCCTGTAAATTCGAAGAACGACTTGAGACACCACTTAACGGTATTGTCATTGAGCACAAGTGAGGGAAAAATAGATGGATTGCTTCTATGCGAAATGAAGGAGCTAGAGCAAGAAACTTCGGCCTATACAAGGCCGAATGTGTTCATTCTAGCTGGTAGAAAAAACGTCGAAGGATCGAAGAAGGTAGATCAATGATGTTGGAGTTGGGGTTTAGTTCTAATCACGGAAGAAGATGGGTATTTAAGAGATAGGTAATAGAAAATGGGATGAGGAAGAAAAGAATAGGAAGAGGGAGGAATACTACCTAATATTGGATAGAGGAAAGTATCTGGGAGGTACTCAGTCGAGCATCGTCTTCACTTAATGGTTGGCGACCCAACCTTGAGAAGGAGGTCGAAGCTTCGCCATGGCAAGAAATAACTGGATCACGCCAGGAGTAGGGTGGTTGTTGATCGACTAGTGGATCCTTCAATTGTCACCTAAAGGACTCAGGAGCTCTCTCCCTCGATTACTCGCAAAGTGGGAGGATACCTCCGATTGACGTCAAGAGCTTGGTTTTGATGGGTATGTCAGTTGGAGAAAGGAATTGGGGGTGTGGAAGTTGTGGTAGGAGGAGAGTTGGGGTGGAACTACATGGCTTCCAATGATGTAGGAAGAGGCGTGCACGATTGGTGGTCGTTGATGGTTGTTGAAGTGGGTTGAAGAACGTGGGAGGGGGTGGGATTATTTCCAAGTCCTGTGAGAGAGAAGTGAGGAATGGTTGATCGAGGGGTCAACTGCCCTCAACCTCCCATTGGCTCGGACTTGAGTGGGTTCTAAGTTGAACTAAAGTCAAGGGAGAGTGGTGAGGTAGATGGGTAAAGGGGAAATAACAAATGGGTTATCACCAAGTGGCCTTGTTTTTAGCCAACAAAAAAGAATATAAAGAAATATAACAAATAAATAAAAGAAAACATGAAATCAAGAAATTAACTAAGTAAAAATTATAGATATAAACACTATCCACGATATTCATTAACGTCTCAAAATCAAAAGATTACATAGGTGCAAAATACAATTTTTTTAACATTAAAATTCATTTTTTACTATTTATGTTTTTCTTTGGTTGAAAAACACATAAAAACATTAAAAATATACTTAAACATGCAAATTTTTTATTTTTAATAATAAATAAAAAGCAAAATAAAAATAATGAAAGATAAGATATGCAATATATATTGTCGCAAACCACATTGTTTTATCTGATTTTTTAGATTTTTTGGAGTTTAATTTTAATACAATTTATTAAAACATAAAATAAATAAAAGTAAATTAAAACTAAATAAATTAAAAAATATTTGTGTATATAAAGTCACGGCCTAAGGTTATTTAATGTATACAATATGCAAGTTGGTCCCAAAATCCAAGTTTCACTCTGATTCATTTGAATTTGATATTATTTTATAGATAACTTGATACACATTAATTCAAAAGTGAGTTGGAGTTTTGTTTCGTGTCAATAAAAGTGATGAATTTATTAAAAATGTGGAATTTTGGGGCTATTTACATGTGAATCTGTACAATTTTCAACATCCTTATTTTCACAGCTTTTATTCGGGATTATTTTGTGGGCTCATTTACAAGTATTATTTTGTTAATATATTAATTTTATGGATATTTATTTGGTATTTAGTTCACAGATTCAAAATAAAATTTAGATATTAAATTAATGAATCAGAGATTCAGTAACAATGTACATGCACTACAACAATAGTTAAAAGCAACCGTTCAAGATATCATGGTTATATTATAATTAATTTTGATGCTGGCCATGGTATTGAATTAACTTCCATGGAATGCAGAGTGGATTGCATAGATAAATATGAAGTAATTTCTATCGTGCTCAAATGAATATTGAAGATCGAATAAAGCTCATAGAGGTTCCCTTGATCTGGAAGTGAAGGCTAGGGTTTGGGCCTTATCACATCACGAAAGCGTGTAGGTCGCATCGAATACGATCTGGAGCAACAAGCCAGACTAATTGCAAGGGGAAACATAATTTTAAAAAAATAAAGAGAGGAAACCACATGATTCGAGAACACTTCTCAAATCGTTTCATCAAGAGCACAAATGACTTCAGGGAAAACCTCTTGAAGCGTGGTTGCGATCGCTAATATTTAAAGTAAGAGATTCTCTTATCTCAAGTCTGATCCGACGAAGATCAACCTTGTAGGTGTGTTGATGAGACGTGTGCATCCCGCAATCCATGTTGATGATCCACGTTTGGAGTATCCTGATTTTGTCTCATGAAATCCGACACCTTCTTCACGAACATAGTGCACCGAAGAAGATGGAGATCCACAGGCAATCGATCCGTCAACACAACAACATCACGACGAATGCGAGCTTCTCTAGGTCAACATGTGGACGACCACATGTTGAGAGAGAGAGAGAAGGAGGGAATGGGAGGATATGAGAATATATAGAGAGAGTTTTGTTGCTATTTTGATGTTATATAAAAGACTAGGGCTACCCTCCCTTTTATACGAAATTGGATGTCCATGGATGGCAACCCATGCGCACACAAATGTAATGGTTGAGACTAATTTGTGCTTTCAATCAATGGCCATGATTTTGTTGTATAAATTTTCAATAATAGATAATTAATTTGAAATAAATTAAATATGTTGAAAATATATTTCCAACATATTTATTTTTAATTCAAATCAATCTCATGTGGGAATAAAGGAAAGAGAGAAGCTTCATTCCCTTTTTAGAGTGGACGAACATACATGGAGAAGGACTCCATGGCCGCCCACCCTCTTAAAGAGGAAGGTGTCACCCCTTTTCCTATTTGATGAGATCTCAATCTCTCCATGATTTCTTCATGTGCAATAATATTTAGTGCATACTTATTCAATCAAATAATTCCAAATTTTTTATGATAATTTCATTCATGCCATTAATAGTTTCTGAATCATATTCACACATCTAAAATAAAATGTAAATTGTATTTACAATTATTTGTCCAATATGAATCCAATTCACATCAACATTTAATTTGTATATATAAATTACAATTAGCTCTCTCTCTCTCTCTAATATATTATAAATAACATTCATAATATATATGATCAGTATGGATAATGTTACAGATATTATTCATATCCTTGATAATTAAATTTTATTTAATTTTCTTGGATGTCCATTCTCATGTGTCCAAATAATATGAATCACAGTCATTCTATTCATAATAATTAAATCACATTTAATTATCCAATTTTCTCAATCTTAGGGTAGAGAGGAGACAATTGAGGGGACAATTAAAAATCAATAAAAATAAAAAAATATGATGAGGGAATGTGCGTATCACTCCCCCTATACTTAGGGCAGAAGAGCCCTGAGTATAGGAAACAATAAGAGTGATGAAGTAGGATGAAAAAGAACACTCAACTCATCCATCTCCCATATACTTAGGACAAAGTACATCCTAAGTAAGGCAAACACACAAAATGAGGTGGATGAGAGAAACTGTAGGTAGAAGGAGATACATAACTGAAAGTGGATATACAAAGTGGAGTATATACATAGATCAAGAGGGTAGAAAGCATACCTTGTTGAATGACCGCTAAGGAATGAACCTAATAAGGTGAAAGTCAATACGGGGTCATCATCTGACTCAAACCGATTAGGATTGACATGGTATAGATCCTCAGTAGTCTCAAAGCGAAAAGGAATGAACTGGTCAATGGAAGTAGTGTGGTCAGGTTCGTCCTGGGAAGTCTCGAAAATCTCAAAACAAAAAGGCACGAACTCATCAATGGAACTATTGTGGTCATGGTTGGTCTATGAAGTTTCTCCTAAGTTTGCTCTCCGCACTAAGATATCTATGGTGTAAATGTCGTGGATGTCATCAACACATTGTCATGCATAGGAAGAGGGAACTCCAAGGTCTATGCTATCTCAGTCTTCCTCCCTAAAAAGGAATTCTCAGGATTCGGTATCATCCACGGCAAAGCTAACATCTTTGATATCAACAGATAAGTCATAGTCCTCGGAGTTCGCTGACATGGGTACCTCATCAGATGTGGATTTCTAGTACGTGGTGGGTGTGCTGATTAAAACACTCTTGTTGTTAGAACGAAAGCGTACCTCTCCAAATCCATAATATATAATGACACTCGCAAAAGCGAGAAAAGGTCGTCTCAATATGATTGGAGAGCGCTCCACGGGCGTGGAGGTCTCCATGGGCAATATAATGAAATCTACAATGAAACTCATGCCTTGGATCTGAATGATGACGTTCTCAAGAATACCCCTTGGCCTCTTTATTGATCCATCAGTGAATTGATAAATCATCCTGATTTTCTTTAGAGGCCTTGGATGAAGATACTGACAAAGCGAGAAGGGTGTTATGTTAATCGATGCACCATAGGCAAGGAGAGTATGATCACACATGTGGTCAGAAATGGCACATCTAATGAGGGGTGTACTAGTGTCCCCTTTCCTATAGAGTGGACGGTGGGTGATGGTGTAGGTAGTAGCCATGGTGAGAAAGTATCGTTCAGATCTACTTCCACATTTTCTTTTCTTGGGTGGGGTGCAAATAATTGGTTCATGGCCTTTTAAAGTGGGCCTCAATAATATCGTGAATAGTTGCCACCACTTTCAGATTAGTCAATAATTTTTTTTGAAATTTTTCTATCTCTTCCATACAAGGGAAGAGATCATAATCATCATCTACACAAGGATGACTAAGAATAGTCTATACAATGCCACCCTTGGGGGTGAAGAAAGTGGGAACTGTGGTGAATGTATGTGTGGGTATGGGATATGGCAAGGGTGCCCTCTCCCCATAGCTTGATTCGTCTAGGTGTCTCCCATTATTATTTTTATATTTTTATATTTTTCTCATTATTTTATATTTTTGGCGATTGCAAGCTCTCATGGGTGTCCTCTAGTGAATCCATGGCATAGGAAGGTGATGGCTTATATTTATACTAGTGAGGTCATCTATCATCATCTTCATTTGCTCCACTACATGGTTCAAATACTCAAGAGTGGTGTTTGTGAGAGGTGACTCCAACAACTCAGTCTCGGGTGGGTGAGATGATGGGAAATGTGATGATGGTGGTGGGCAAAAGTCTAATACTTGAAACTGTAGACGAGGCAGATCTGTACAAAAAGAAAAGTCAGGAGCAAAGTCCTCCTGATAAAATGGAGGTAAACCGACTGGAGAGTAAAAAGGATCTGTGAAGTTCGGATAAAAAGAACTCCAGTCAGTTGATGAGATCGAATATCCAACCCTTTAATAATGATGATAATTGTTGTATAGTCGAAATTCAATCAATAAAAAAACCAAAAATTTTGAATATTGTGGAGAATTTATACTTGGCAAGTATACCAAGGTCGAACACAAGGAACAATGATTTTTAATTGTGTGGTCCTAAATTAATTTAAATAATTAATTAAATATTTGGTTAATTTCTAGATCAGAAAAGAGAAAATATGATGACGTAATATGCAAAATAATAGAGAGAATAATCAAGCTCAGGATCTGTGATTTTATACGATTTTAATCCTTTTAGTATGATCAAGAACTCCTCAAATTTAATCACAGATCAAAAAGAAATTCATATCATAATTTGTCCAATCACATTCAAGCTGCATGAGAAAATATCAATAAATCAAGTTATAACCCCTGTTGATAAAGAGATCAAAAATGATTCTTATCAAAAAATATATGACCCCTAAAGTTCTACGATTTATTCCTTAAAGAGTGAATTAATAATATCAAAGGAATATATCTAATATATCTCCTCAATTAACGTACCAATATATCTCAAATTAATCTTGCAAAAATTCCTCAAATAAGCTTCCAATTTAATAGAGCCTTACTGTGATTTAATCCTCAAGAAATGATATATCAATTAAGATCCATTTCAATAAACCCCTGCACATATTAAATTCTCAAATATTATTAAAAATAATAGTATAAGAGAATTAATTGATTAAATCCCTGTAATCGAGTCCATACAGAATAATTCGATGATTTTTTCAATAAGAAATGGCACAGATATGTTGAAGATCAACCTATAATGATCAGAATACTTCTTAGATAACCATCAATAATTATCTTCAGATTAGTCCACAATATATATATATAATGATAGAGCACATAAGTAGCTTCAGATCGACATATTGTGCGTGAAAGTTGGAGTTCGTATGAGAAAGTTATGCTAAAATGAAATGTTAGGGACTAAATGCAATAAAAATAAATATTTTCTTCTCAAATAGCCCACGGAGGACTTATCTACAAATATCAAAACTTATAAGGGACTTTCTACAATTTCTCCACAGTAACACGTGTAAAGCATGTGCCATACTAATTGGGGACTCGATTGTAATTTTTGGGAATTTAGAGGGTATGGGTGCAATTTGCCCGTTGGAGTTGGCCCTGAACATATGCCTGCTTGGCAATAGGGCCCTTTTGTTATTTGATAATTTGGCAGGGGCCTAGACGCAAAATGCCCTAGCAATACGTGTGCTGCCCGTGCCGCGGAAGGCTCAGGGAGTGAGGCTAAGGTTCGATCCACCCGAGCATCGAGGCTGGGATCGAGGCTCGTGGAAGGACGCGTGGTGGAATCTGTGTCATTGGATCAAGGCTATAAGCCTGATCTGATGACTGCTGGATGTCGAGGGCATCGGTGATCGTCGATGACGAAGGCGAGATGCGGGTGGTGTCAGGCGAAGGGCTTCTTCTTTCTCCTAAATCCACTCGAAGATGACGATGAAGGGGCTAAGATCTCAACCGGTGATGGCCGACTATAGAGGAGAAGCGAGGCACCTCAATCGACACATGATTGAGAGGTACCTCAGTTGAACGGTTGACTGGGAAATAGAGGGTGGATCTTCTCAACGTCGATGTGGATCAATGTTGTATACTCAAGATGGAGCTCCTAAAGACCATGACCTGCAGGTGGTTAGCAGAAGAAGGAGCGGAAGGAGGGGGATGAGAGTCCTTTCTGTAGGAGAGGGATAGGAGATCGATCTCCAGCCTAAGCAAGATCGGAGGTGAGGGAGATCTGGAGGTATAGAAAGGAAAGCGAATAGGAAGATAGGTGAGGTGGAGGCGTATGGCGGTCGAGGGCAAGGAAACAGAGGAAGAGGAGGTGATGAAAGTAAGAAGAAGGGGAGAAAGGTAGGCCATCTGAGAATGGAAGTGACAAGCCTTGGAATAAGCTTGCATAAGAGCTTCAGATTCTTGCTCAAAAGGTTGGTCGGAACTGGAGCAGGCTTCATGCGAAGCCTGTGGCGGTAGAGGATATTTCTTTGTCGGATCTCACATGGGGTCATAGATGGAGCTTTTGGGTCCACGACCTACTATTGTCACCAGAAATGGCAGTGAGCTCCTCTTGTGCCCTCTGAAGATGGTAGATGTAGGAGACAACCAATGAGGGGGAGGCTTTTATAGGCAGAGGTGGTAACGGCTGGTGGGGCGACAGAGTCGTCTGAGGGGCGTTACACGAGCGGGGTGATGCCGTGGTTACGAGAGGAGGAGCGAGCAGGTCGCAGCGGCCAGAGGAGAAAGAAGCGGGGGCGTTGGCAAGCGAGGGGGAGAAGGACCCCGGGCGTGCGCAACACGGGCTGGCTGGGGAGAGGATGGTCATGTGTGGGGCATGTGACAAGAGTTGAGAGAGGAGAGAGAGGTGGGTACGTGCATTTCATGTGACCAGGAAAAAGGGAATAGGGAGAAGGGTGCCACATCGCACTCCTAGGACCTGCCACGTGGCACCATAAAAATTTTCAAAATAAAAGACAAAGAAAAATAGAAAAGAAATAGAAGAGATCTTGGATTAAAAAAATTTTATCACGAAAGTTGTTTGTCTCGACGAGATCTACAACTTTCATGAAGGAACCAGAAGCAAAGAGGTCATATGTACAAAGTGGCATTTTTTGTGGTTTCCCTTGTGCATAGAAAACAACTTTTGGGGATTTTATATTTTTTTATGATTGTAACAGAGGATAAAAAATCTATAAAAAAATATGATAAAATAAAAGACACTTAATCACATATTAATCTATTTTTGTATTTTTAATAAATAAGAAAATAAGAAAATAAAATAAAAGTATGAAATAAGAGAATTTTGTACAGACACACAAAGGTTACTCGAACACAATCAGTTTCTTTGATTTTAATCTTGTTTTGGATTTGGGTTTTTATGCCACTTGATAAAACTTTCATCAAAGAATACAAATTAAAAAGAAATAAAATAAAATGGGTTAATTATATACATAAAACTCTGGTCAAAAAATCGCAAAAAAAGATAAAATGCGTAAAAGAAGCCCAAAACCCAACTTTCATGTATTAGCTCCGAAATTTATGAAATTGATCTTGTTTTGATGGTATTTGAAAATTAAGTACTTTAAAAGTGAGTAAATCAAAATTAAATATTGTATGAGGAAGATATGCACGTTTTAGTTCGTCTTGTGTGAAATTAGGTTTTGGGTTTATTTATCACTTATTTAAATTAGCAATTTTTTGTATTTTTTTGTTAATTCTTGTTAGTAACATATACACAATGGAAATTGTTTCAGGTCAATAAGAGTTAAAGCAAATTGATTAAAAATAGGAAAGTTAGCTGCTTTTTAGGTCAATTTACACTTGGATTCTTGGTTCCTTATTTTATGCAATTATGCATGATGAAAGGTGAATATTATTTACAGATGTATGAATGATAATTATGCTATATTGATGATTAAATGTATATGGATTTTGAGGAACATATCCTAATTGACCAATTTTAACATGTTGAACCAGAGATCCATCATCAACCATCTTTGAAACAAAAGATGGTGATTGAGAGTTCACGGTGGTCAAGTCAAGATATGCAAAAAAGGTATAAATGCGCAAAAAAGATCGAGTATGCATACAAACAAACACAAATATGAACAAACAAACACCTCAATTCACCAACTCACTCGGTGATGACCGTGAAAGTTCGGTCTTTTTATCTTTGTAAATGTTAGAGGTAGGTGAGAAAACAAATATTTACAAGCTCACATGTATAGTCACCTAGAGTGGTTGCATTATAGTCGGCGATGCACACCTATTAAAACATCGAGACCACTTCGTCTAACATATGAGGCAAGTGCTTCCAACAATAATAGGGCCCAAGAGCCGACCCAAGCGCTTAGGGCACAAGTCCAGGGATGGAGGATCTCTTCCTTAGGTGTACATGCTCACTTAGTCCGAATTCAACCTGTGCATAAAGGTGGGGTTACTCTCCCCAAAACAAATGATTTATCCTTTTGATTTATTTTAGGGTCGAGTAAAGTTAGCAGTCCTGGTTTTATTGTTATTATTATTTTTGGATATTTTAAATTAGTGCACGAATCCTAATGAGGTATCAATTCCTTTAAGTAACCAAAATCAAAGGGAGAGAGTCGGAAAAGCTATGCAAGCATAAATCAATGATGCATGCTAGGATAGAGATGCTCACCTTTCCTCTAGCTCTCTTCATGCAGGATGTTGTATGGAATTGAAACCTACTCTATATGCAATGCAAACCGATGAAAGTACCCTAGAATCAGTTGTTGTTGTTGTTGTTGTTATCGCGAAGAACAAGTGTTGAATACCTAGAAAGAAACCTACAGTCCGATCTTGGAGACTCCCTCGTACCCACCACAACAGGTCTTGTAAGTGTTGTGTAGAGTCTCTCGTGGCGTGCGGTTTCAAATCTAAATAATCAACAATTAGACTTGACTAGATCCAAGCACGGGTCTATAGGTACATGCAATTAATTAGGGCTTTGGACCTATTCTATCGATCAAGGAAGCCCTAAACTAGGTCTTAATCACATAAATAAATAAAAGAAAGTCAGAAAACTCAAAATGCGAGAAATAAAGAAGAGAGCAATGATAAAACAATGAAAACCATGACGAGGCCCCCAGGTGAACAGACACCCAGGCGGTGGACCCCGTGAAATATGAATGTCCAAGTCCAAAATTATTACAGGTTAATTTACAAAAATAACAATAAAACACTCTCTCACAAAATAAAATAAAAAACTAATAAAATTGACTAGATCCAAGCACGAGTCTATAGGTACATGCAATTAATTAGGGCTTTGGACCTATTATATCGATCAAACAAGTCCTAAACTAGGTCTTAATCACACAAATAAAAAAAGAAAGTTGAAAAACTCAAAATGTGAAAAACAAAGAAGAGGGCAATGATAAAACAACGAAAAAACGCGACGAGGCCCCAAGTGAACATACACCCAGGCAGTGGACCCCGTGAAACGTGAATGTCCAAGTTCAAAATTATTACAGGTTAATTTACAAAAATAAAAATAAAACACTCTCTCACAAAATAAAACAAAAAAATAAAATATCTTGCTCTTTTTCCTTCTTGCTTTACCTCCTTCTCATGTTCTCTCATGGTCGGCTCACGAGTAGAAGCACCAATCTCCTCGCACCTTGTGCATGTCCACCTCCTAAGAAGCAACCGTCGCCAGTGGTCTCTCGCAAGAAATATCAACAAAGAAATATGGATTAGAATATTCAAGTAATTATCAAAAATAAATAGAAAAAAATAAAAGAGGAATAATGTACAAAAATACTACATACAGTTGCTCTCCGGCAACAACGCTGTTTGAAAACTCAGATCTCGCGAGGGTTTGATATTCCACACAGGGAATATGGTCATCGAGGTGACCGCTCACAAGAACCAAATAATTCAACAATCAACCAACAATAAAATAAATAAAGCAATCAAAGCATGTAATGTGGATGGAAATTTATTATACCCTACGATGAATGTGTATAGTGGACAAGTAGGTAGGGGTCGAACACAAGAGACAAGTCGGTTAGTAGATATATTATTCATAAAGAAGTAATGAATAAATAAGACAGGTATAATTGTACAATATCAACTTAATTAATCAATTAATGTTTTGTGAATTATTTTATTTTATTTTTTATTTTTTTATATATATTTTTAATTTCATAATTTTTATTTTCTCTATATAATTTTCTGATTTTTTAATTTCCTTTTCTTTTTAATATATAATAAAGGATATATATATCAATATATATGTATATAATATAATGTGTATAATAAAGATGATATATAAAATAAAATACATAATAAATATACAAAAATCAGGAAAAAATAATTAAAGAACAATTCTTTTTTAAAATGATTTAAAATATTTATAAGGTATTTATAATAATGAATAATGTTATTAATTATATATAACTATATATAAGTATATTACACAATATAGGGTATTATAAATATAAATATAAATAGTCGAAACCTTCAAAAGAAAATATTTTTTTCTTTTTTATATATTCCTCTTCTATTTTGTGATTTTTTGGGTATTTCTGCTAAATTTAGGTATTTTTAAAGACCAAATATAGAAAATCAAGGACTTTTAAAATAGGTCGAATTGATTTGAGACTTAAAAATAACAAAATGGTTCGGAATTTCTCCACTAAATTTTAATATGCAGATAACAATATATATAGAAATATAAAACACAAAGTAATATTTTGGGATTTTTGAAAAATATTTTGCAATATTTTAGGGTTAGCAAGGGTTTGCTAATTTTAAGAGTTTCTTATAAGATTTTTTGTGATTTTTCTTCTGGAGTTATAAAATAAGGTAATAAATATTATTTTTTGGAATTTTAAGAAAAGGTTTTATTCTTTTGTATTTGTAAGTCAAACATGGAATAAAATAGGTCCAAATGATTTTTAATAAATGATAAATGCATGCAAAATGACAAATGAAATTAATAGCATCAACCAATCATGCACATATAACTATTTTAGCATAATTTTTAAAGCACATAAGCTATTTTTAATAAAAACAAATGTATACATAAAATTAAATCAGGCTAGCAGAGGCATATTTGCAAATAAAATATAATACAGAGGGCAACATGCATATTTTCCAGAAACTTGGAACTAAAATTCGATTTTTTGATATTATAATTTACAAAAACTACTAGGGTATATATGCAAAATACCTAACTCATGTGGGGGACCATGTGAGCTGAACTGGTAAGGACTTAAAAATAATATCCAAATAGTCTGAGGGTCTTCTTGCATTTTTTACTGAAAATATTAAACTAGCCTGAATAATTACAGGACTAAACAAAAATAAAATAAAAGGTTGGGGCAATTACTCCCAAAAGGCACGCAAGCAGATGATGTGAATGGGTTCACTTGGACGTGTATCACCTCATGGTTGCACAATGAAGCTTTGTCGTGGGCGATTGGGATTAGATCCTTAGAAGAGGATCCGACGGTTGCTGGTGCTTTCATCCAACGACACCTTCTCCTTCTAGAGCTCTATTCTTGATCAAATGATAGGGGATGTTCCAGGAAGAACTGAAGAAGAACTCACCCTTGGCAAGTTTAAATATGACGAAGCGCGAGTCTGCTAGCACCGGGAGCCCAGCTGAATGGCTCCTCACTCTCGTGTTGTTGTTCCATGCCTCCCAAAACCTTCAGATGTATCCAAAGGCCATTGATCAGGCCCTAGAGCTTGAGGGTTCGGAAGAAGACCTGGGTGGTTGTTCTTGATTCGATTAGCCCTTAGATGGGGTCTTTCAGATGTAGGACCTGCAGAGAAACAAAGACATAGATAGAGTGAGGTGTGGTTTGGGAATGGAGGATTGTAGAGGCAGGCTTTTATTGATGGAATTCTAGGTGAAGAGGGAGGTGGCGGTGACGTCTCAGATGAGGTGGAGGAGTGGACATCGATCTCTAGATCTAGTGCAGATCCGGGTGGCTAGTGAGTGGCAGATGATGCAGAAATGGAGGGGTGAGGTAATGGGGTGCCTGGATGGGTCGGATACAAGGGTAGAATGGTGGAGACGAAGGACGGAGCTCTAAAGCCTCAATGACCTAAGATCGAGCTAACCTACCTAAAAAAAAGAAATTAAGGCATCAAATAAATGTGAAATGGAAAGACAGAAATTAAAATGACCTAAAATGCACGAGAAATTGACCTCAACTCGGTCGAAGGCCAAGGAGATAACACCTCCTAGAGTGGAGCTCTGGCGATGGTTGGGAACCAACTCCTACGCCATTCCTCCTCGCTGCAGACCACGGCGAGCAGCTCCTGTCACGAGTAACGTCACTACAAAGATGGTTTGAGGGGCTAATACCGGGTAGAAAGGCAAACAACCTCAAAAAGGTGAAGGAGATTCAGCTGGACAAGGGTTTTCAATGAGTGATGGCCTGTGATCTGGAATGGTATGATAAGGGATATATGGTCAACAGTGATCTCGGATGATCAAGCTATGGAGTGATGGAATGGCTCGAGGGAGAGGGGACATGGTGGACGCGTGAAAATGTTGAGAAGAGGGGCAGCTCATGACTTCCGACAAAAGTCAGAAGAGTAGAACGATCAACTATCAAAGGGTTCTAGAAGGTCCGCGTAGACCAACCAAAAAAAGGGAGGTGTAAATTATTTGTACATTCGGTAAAAAATAATTAATTAATTAATTTTAGGTTATAAAAATGTTTATGATTTTATGTAGTATTTATACAGATTTTTACTTATTTTTATGAGGCTTTTTATTACAAGTTAATAATTACATGTAAAATATGAAGGATATAGAGTAATCCTCAAGCGCATCACGGAAGCATGAGCATTGTATCGTATACGATGAAGAACGACTAGTCGTACTAGTTGTCCTATGCAGCGGAATTTTGAAAAAAAATCATGCAACGAAACCACATGATCAAGAATGATTCTAGGATCGTTTCATGTAAACCACATCAAGTATATAGGAATACCTCTTGTAGCATAGTTGATCGGGTCTCTACGAAAAGAGACCTCCTGTCTCAAGTTCGATCTCCGGAGAAGACGCTTGCGAGCACGGGGATGAACCGTGTGATCCTCACAATCCAAGATGTTGAATCCAAGCGTGGGAACTCCTGATCTCATCGCACGAGATCAAATGCCTTCTTCATGAGCGAAGCACACCAAAGAAGATGGAGAACCGAGAATTATCAAAGCGGCGACACAACAGCGAAACAACGACGAAGTTCTCTTCCTCTAGGGTATGGTGGACGGCAACCAATGGAGGGAGAGAAGAGAGGACGTGTGAAGTAGAAGGGAAAGGAGAGAGCTTGTTGTTTCTTATTGCATTTGCATTACCCTAGAGAGCATGGGGTGCCTCTCTTTATATAGGGTTTGGGATACCATGGATCTCAATCCATGTGACACACAAAATCAATGGATGAGATTGATTTGTGTTTCTTTCAATGGTCAAGATTGTTGTTGGTAAAACACAACAACAAATAATTTAATTTAGATTAAATATATTTGATAAATCAAATATAATTCAATACCAAATTAAATAAAGCAAATGTGGATACATATGCATGGAGATTACATCTCACCATGGAGATTGGTAGGACGGCTACCAATTTCCATATAGGAGATGGTAGACGTCCACCATGTCTCGCAGTGGAGGCAAATGGTAGTCGTCCACCATGTCTCGTGGTGGAGGCAATCTCATGCAATCTCATGAGATTGCATTACTCCATGAAAATCTCCAAGATTTTTACAACAACTTTTGTTGTAAATTATTCTACAAAATAATTCACAATTAATTTTGAGAATATAGCAATCTTGCCATTGGAAATTTGTGAATCACATTCACAACCCAAAACAAAAAGTAATTTACATTTTCAATTAATTATACAATGTAAATCCAGTTCACATAATTAATCAACAAACATAAATCATAACAAGCTATCTTTAATACATTATATCACATTTATAATATATTATGAATAATTAGACATTATTATCTACATTATTCTTATACACAATAATTAAATCACATTTAATTATATTGGATCATTATTCGCATACACCCCATTAATGTGAATCAAATTCACATTATTCAAGATAATTAAATAACATTTAATTATCCCTTTCTCAATGCTTAGATATAATTCAACTATGGAATTATTCTTGAACTCTTTCAAGAATAATGTGCTTTCTCTGCAGATACTTGGAGATAAGGGTAGGGCGATTGTATTGTTCCACGTATAGTGATTTGGATGTTGAGATCACATCTCAAAATCCAGATCTCACGGACCTCTCATAGATGCTTGGTTAAATCAAGACCACAAATCTAATCTTCTCATTGCATCTGAATCTCATTCAGATCAATGTCCAATACTTGGACCAAGATCAAATTTCTTCTCTACTGAGAGGAGTCACTAAAATCCAAACCTGTTTCATCACTCCTTTGGAATGGAAGCGTCATGGTTATACAATCATTTATGATCAAATCACCCTCAGGTATTCCTAGCACCTGTACACCCTACATACTGGAAGACTTATGATAAACCCAAAGATATGGATAAATTTTACATCGTCTTCTTTATGGTTTAATCATCAAATTTCTTAATCTTGGTCATTGGGAATTGGTATCGATCATATTCTTCCCCAAAGCATATATCATACCTTCAAATTCTTGTCATGCTTCCAAAGCACGACGACCATGCATGGAATTTGATCGGTCTCAATACCTCATGAGTGAGCTCATGTCTTCCGGTTCACAAGTGAACCTGCATGATCCCTTTGAGAGATCGTATTACTCATATGCCCTTACATGCACACCAGCTCGTCGGTGTATAGACCTTGATTAGGTCATCAACCTATTGGTCTGCCAAATGTACACACTTAGACATATAGTAATACATCTGTCTCTGATCAGAGGATATGTGCCTACGTTGTGACATTATTCAACATAGGACTTAGGCTATCTCGACCTCGTTAAGTCAACCCTTTGACCTAACTAATCTGACACCTCCGAATCAATATTCCCATGCAGAGGACCTGCATCAAGAGGTCGGTCAGATATCAGCCTTAATGAGAGAGGATTTCCATCTCCTACTCAGGTTGGAGATCATCTCTTAATAATCATTTGACGGTGCTTGATGAGTCCTATATATAACTCTTTAGATATTTATCCAAGCACCATCCTCTATGATTCAACTAATGAATCAACAGCTGTGTGATTATCAAGACGGCCACAATATATAACCCTAATTGTACAGAAGGATCTTATAATGCATTCATTCATTTAATCTCAGAAAGGAAGTGAAACAATCAATACCTTTTATTGATAAATCATTTATTACAATAACATTTATTGTAAGAATGGTTCGCCTCGGGCTCGCATGGCTAACAAAATATAGGTATAAATATCTATATTTTGGTATTTTATTTTTAATTTGTATTATATATTTTATTATTATGTAAAGGTATTGTATTATTTATTTAATTAATTACATATTTTGGTATTTTTATATTGGGATTTTTACCCGGCAGACCCTGAAATCTTTTGCAATTACCGCTACGACCTCTGAAACATCCTAATTCCTCCCTCGACCCCGTAAAGTTGCTCCGTCTTACCCTATAAACCCTGCCGTTAATATGAGACTTTTTAAGTTAACTAGCTTGGGTTTAAGTTGAGTTAATCTAACCATTCAAGTTGAGTCCATCCACTTCTTGTACTCCACGTTCCTCGGTATCGGAACCCCCTCCCCTCCCCGACTCCTAATTAGGGCGGTCCGACTCCTTCCGCCACGACCACTCCACCTTCGAGTGGATGTCCCGCACCCTCGCCGCCACCCACCGCCTCGACGCCCTGAGGCAGCTCCTCCAGTTCATGTCGTCCCACCCTTGCCCCTGCGAAGACGACGGCATCTTCGCGTGCCCGCGCCTCGAATCCATCTACCGCTTCGCCCTCAACGCCTTCTGCGGCGCGGGGCGGTTCGACGACGCTGCTCTCACCTTCTTCGAGATGAAGAGATCCCTGGACGGAATCCCTAACGTTGCCCTGTACAACATCGTCATGAACGGGTTCGCCAAGCGCAGGATGCACAGCGACGTGATCGAGTGGTACCGGGCCCTCGCGCAATCGCCGCCGTCCCCGGCGCCGGAGAGATCACCGGATCCCATCCCCTTCCGGTCGTCGGAACCCCCTCCCCTCCCCGATCTCCTCCTCCTCTCCCCTTCCCCCGCCGCGCCGGACCTCCTCGCCCGCTTCCTCCGCTCCCACCTCACATCCACCGCCGCCGCCCCGGCCGCCTCGCATTCGCCGTGCTTCACCCCCAAGGACCTCCTCCACTTCCTCGAGAAGAAGCTCCGCCACCACCCCTCCTTCGCCGCTTACGACCTCCACATCTTCCGCTGGGCCGCCGAGGTCGACTCCTTCCGCCACGACCACTCCACCTTCGAGTGGATGTCCCGCACCCTCGCCGCCACCCACCGCCTCGACGCCCTGAGGCAGCTCCTCCAGTTCATGTCGTCCCACCCTTGCCCCTGCGAAGACGACGGCATCTTCGCGTGCCCGCGCCTCGAATCCATCTACCGCTTCGCCCTCAACGCCTTCTGCGGCGCGGGAGCCAGGGGGCTCGAGCATCGGGAGCCAGGGGCTGCGGGTGCGAGGTCCTTTGCGCCGCGGGGCCGGAGGGGAGCGCTCGAGCGGCGGAGGCGGGGGAATCTGGAGGTGAAGGGCGAGGGCGGAGGTCGGGAATGACGACGTCGAGGTCGGGGAGGAGGGCGGTGGCGGGAGGAGGTGCTGGGTGTTGGACGGTGGGGGAAAGGAGGAGGGAGAGAGGGAGTGGCAATTAATGTAAATTCAACAAACAAAATGGGTATAATATAAATGAATATAACGGAATCTGGTTAATTTTAACGGGTCAATTAACGGTCCTTAACCGCAGGGTCTGTAGGGTAAGAGTTAGCAACTTTACGGGGTCGAGGGAGGAATTAGGATGTTTCAGAGGTCGTAGCGGTAATTGCAAAAGATTTCAGGGTCTGCCGGGTAAAAATCCCTTTTATATTATGAGTTTATTTATGTACTTAAATAAGTATGTATACATACATTAGATATATATAGGTATATTTTACCTATGTATTTAAATTAATTAATTATTTTGATTTTATTTGATGGTATTATTTAATTTATTTATGGATATGCATTTTAAATAATATATTCAATTTTATAAAAACGAAAGAAATTGAAAATATAAAGAATAAATATATTGAATAAAAGGTACATGTATATTCCGCAATATGGACCCAAAACCTAAATTTTGCATGTTAGCTCCAAGTTAAATGAAAGCACCTTCATTAAATAGCTTATTAAAATTTATATATAATTAAAGGTGATTTTGGTTCATTTTAATAATGTATGGAGAAGATATAAGTCTATGAGGTTTTTATTTTGTATTTTATTTTGTATGTCTTGTATGAAATCAATTTTATATTTTTCTATGAAATCAATTTTATATTTTTCTTTGTATATTTAACTACAATATTCATGTAAAAAGTTTATTGATCCTATGTAAAAATAATAAAGAATTAAATAGGTCTCAAAACTGAATTATTGAGCAAAATAAATTAGGGTTTTTATTATTGATTCTGGCCCTTATCTCCCCATGCTTTATTCCTGACCAACCAAGTCATAATGCTGACTGGTTCTCGAGGTTTTGAGCCATTCATTACCTTTGGTATTTCATTATTTTTCTTTTCTTTATTCTTTTATTTTGGAATTAATTACAATATTTTATATAGTATTTATAAAATAAATAATGAATGTTATTTTGTAAAAATTAATGCTATATACAAGCATTTGGCTAGGGATTTAAGGCCAAAATTAAAGAATAAAGGTGATGGAATACAGATTCATCAAGCATACACACTCACATAATATAATTATAGTATTCCAATTAGTTGTTTAAAGTACACACATACTTCTCAAGCCAAGTCGGATAGATAATGCTAACAGGGAGTGCTTCCACTACAAATGCAATGTAGGTGCCAATTAGTTAACCCATTAGCATATTCAAGACCTAGACACCATCACCGTAAATTCAAGACAACAAAATTTGTACAAATTATATTAAGAGGTTTTACCAGTTATATGTATTTGATGACCGACATGATACTACTTAGGCATATTAAAATATTTTCAGTGTCCTAAATTTTTAGTCACGAAGCAAATAAAATTATTTTTGCATGTAAAAGTTGAACTACAACTATTTAGTTTGAACTAGGGTTTTGTCATGAAACATTCATTTAATGGTGGTTGATGATTACCAAATATTTCTATAAATATATGAAGCGTCATTTATCAGAGTAAATCCATAATTTCCATTATTAATATTGAATGAAAAATACATTAAAAATGTTCTTGAGATGATCCAATCATATTCCAACCCATCTTCACTAAATATCACACATCTAGGGTAAATAGAGTCAGAATCACGCAAAATAAATTCGAGTGTTTTTTTGGGTGAATTCTTAAATTAATTAATGTGTTTATAATGTGTTTCATGATATGATTTTAGATGCAAAAACAACAGCACTATGGTAACTTTTGATTTTTTTAAAACAATGTTCGTTTGATGCCAACCACTGGTGAATATTTTGGGGACATATTTAAACATTCTAAATACGTTTATGTATCTCAAAATTTTATTCAAAAGTATATAAACATAAACTTTTCATATGATCAAAAAAATATACGAAAAACATATCTACTCAAAAACAACAAGTCCTCACGCATCTGATTTCCAAAATCTTGTTCCCTCAGAGTTTGGATCACATCCAAGTCCTTCGACCAAGGATCTGATACCATTTGAAGGCAAGGGTATTAGCCTCATATATTACAGAAGTGTGGAGACTACATCTTATGCGATCTAGGTCAACTAGTCGCACTAGTCGTAAAGGGCAGTGGAAATTAAATTTTTTTCATTGAAATCACATGACATGGGAACCATTTTCAAGTCACTTCATCTTGATGACAAACAAGTATTAGGGTTACCTATTGTAGCGTGATCGCAATCCTCATGTCTCTAAACAAAAAGACCTCTTGTTTTAAGTCCGATCCAAAGATGCAATCACTTGCGGATGCGTGCTTTCCACAATCCAAGTTGACGATCTGATCACGGAACCTCTTAATTTCATCTCATAAAATCCGTAGTCCTCCTCATGAGCATGATGCACCAAAGAAGATGGAGATCTACGAGCAGTCGATCCAGCAACACAACGGTAACACAACGATAGTGGGGTTCTCTCTACGAATATTGAAGTAGATGACTACTATAGTTTAAGAGATAGAAATAGTATGAGAGAGAGACTTTGGATGTGTATACGAGAGAGAGAGAGAGAATCTTGTTGCTTCAACTTATGTTTTGTATATATGAGAGAGAGAGAGTTTTGGTGCTTCAACTTATGTTTGGAAAAGCATAGGTTGGCTCTTCTTTTATATAATTTTGGATGGTTGGAATAAACTCCTAATTGAAATCAATGGCATAGATTTTATTGCAACAATTTACAACAACAATTAATTATTTTAAACGAAATAAAAAACGAATAAATTCTCTAAAAAATTTAATTCTTATTAAATCAATTAAATATGGAGTAATAAGGAAGGAGGAGAGCCTCCTTCTTAATTAGGGTGGACGTGCACCATGAAGTCCTCCATGTAGATGTCCACTCCTTATAAGGAATGGAAAGCTCTTTTTTCCTTATTGATGAGGTTCTAAAGTCTCACCTTATTTTCCACATGCGTGAAACAAATTTTGTTGCTTGAATTTTCACCAAAATAATTCCGAATTCCTTTGCGACAATTTCAATTATGTCATTGATGATTACAAATCATATTCATCAATCCGATATTAAATGTAAATCTCATTTATATTTAACTATACAATGTGAATCCAATCCACATTTAACTGTATAATGTGAATCCAATTCACATTAATTGATAAATTATAAATCATATTTATAATTAAACTCTCAGTTATATTATGAATCATTTCACAATATAAATATAATTATTGTGGACAATGCTATCGACATTAATCATATTTATGATAATTAACTCCAAATTAATCATCTTAGATGTCTCCCTACATGTGTACAAATAATGTGAATCATATCCATATTATCAATGATAATTAAATCATATTTAATTATTATTAATCCAATACTTAGATATTATCAAAATATAATTATTCTTGAACTCGTTCAAGAACAATGTGGTTTCTCCGTGGATATTTGGAGATAAGGATATGTGTATATTCCATGTATAGTGACTTGGATACTGAGATCTAATCTCATATCCAGATCTAAAATACCACTCAGAGATGTCTGATCAAGTCAGACAGAACATCTAACTTCTCATTGAATCTGAATCATATATAGATCAATGTCCAATATTTGGATTGAGCTTGGATAATCAATCTTATGAGTGGAGACACTAAAATCCAAATATATTTCATAATTCCCATGAAATGGAAGCATTACGGTTATACAACCGATTAAGATCACATCACCCTCGAGTATTCCTAATGCCCATACATCCTGCAAACTAGAAGATCGAGAATAAACTCGAAGTTTTTTATCGCTATTGGACTGTCTTATTCAGGGTTTTGTCATCAAGTTTTTCACTTGATCAATGGGAGTTGTTATCCATCATATGCTTTCCAAAAGCATATATCATACCATAAATTCTATCATGCTTCCAAAGCATGACAACCATCGATGGAACTTGGTTGATCCTAATATCTCATGAGTGATTTCTTGTCTTCCAGTTTAGCAATGAACCTGTATTATCCCTTTTACTCACATGCCAACGTATGCACACTAGCTCAACGGTGTATGGACCTTGATTAGGTCATCAACCTAATGACATGCCTAATGTATATACTTAGACATATAGTAACAAAGTTGTCTCCAGTTAAAGGATGCATACATGTATCGTCACAACATACGATATAGGTCTTGGTTATCCCAACCTTGTTAAGTCAACACTTTGACTTAAATTATCCAACACCTTTGAATCTCTATTCCTATACAGATGGCCTGCATCAAGAGGTCGGTCGGATATCATCCTTTGGAGTAAGGATTGTCATCTCCTTCTCAAGCCGGAGATCCTTTTTCAACAATTATTTGACGGTGCTAGATGAGTCCTCAATCTAACTCTTTAAATATCATCCAAGTACTAGACTCTATGATTCAAACATTTAATCAACAATGGTATGATTATCAAGACGACCATGCTACATAACTTTAATTGTACTAAGGGACTTTAAAGTGCATTCATTCATTGATTTCATATAGGAAGTGAACATTAATAACTTTTATTGATATATAAAAAAGGATAATAATAACATTTATTATAGAAATGGTTCGCTCGGGACTCACATGTCCAACAATCATATACGTTGGAAATATCCCATAGCAATTGGAGCCCAATTAGGAAATATTCTGCATTTGAAAAGAGTAATCAAGAAGCAAAGTTGATTGATAATAAAAAACGTGTTCATTGATCAATTATAATTATCAAGCTGATCGGTCACTTTTTGAATGTCAGATGATTGTTAGATCATCATGTTACCCAATTGAATTTCAAATCATATTGTTCAAAAGTATAACTTGATCGATCAATGATCATCAAGAATGGTTCCTCTGAATTTGATCTATTAGAATATCAAGATTGATTGATCATGAACGTAAAATTTATCGATATTTTTGGGTAAAATTCGAGAATGGGTTGAACATATGCCTTGGTTTATATAAGTGTATATATGTATATATGCATAAATATCTGTGGCCTTTTGCAACAATAATATTGCATCAAGTTGAACATGAACAAGGTAAACAATTTTGTATTCTTTGAGAGGTAATTCGCCTTGAAATCACAAGTTCCTACAATGTATAAAGATACAATATTACGAGTACCTATTGGTAATTGTATGTTTATTAGTAAAACAAGGCTTCGAGATATAAATTACTAACAAAAGAGAGGATTCAATTAAAACCACATACAATGACAAGCACTTTCCTAGTCGAGCATAATGTGAAACAAGATAATTTTGGAATAAAAATTAATCACAATTGAGTTACTAATAGATTGACTGAACAATTGCAATTAAAGTTATTTTAATAAATACTTCAATTTCTATATTTATTTAGTTGATGGATGGTCATTTGAATGGCTTGTTATATGATGACGTTAAACCACCATCTCCAACCTATAAATAGATCTGAAACACATATTCCACTTATTACTGTAGGTAAATCCCTTTGGGCCTGTTTGGTTGCTGGGTTGGACTGAGTTGGGTTGAGTTGGGGTACCCCTGTGAATAGTGAACTGCACCCCTGCGAATAGTAAACTATGAGGGGATTGAGAGGGTTGGAATGAGGGGTACACCGGTGTACCCCAACCCAACCCAGTCCAACCCAACAACCAAACATGCCCAAAGGTCAAAGACAAACAAGAGGCATCAGTCACACATAAGAGTCATCAATCAAGGACTGGGATGCATAACAAGATGTTCCTATGAGTTAATCGAAGACTACCTCGAATCGAATGCAATCAATGAAAGTGTAGTTCAAACTTTATTTTATTGTTGTATTAGGATTTTGATAAAGAAGATACTCGTGCGCTTACGATCTTGTTCATATGACGGTTCTTCTTTATGTTCATGCTTAGTTATTCAGATTGGCTTATTAGCAAATCCCATCATAATCTAGAACACATTTGATGATCTGATGGTAGAAGCAGCGACTCTCACTGTAAAAGGCAGCGATTCAAATCCCCCAACCCCTTCAAGCAGTGAAAAATTCCCATCATAATAGTAACAAGTTTGGAACTTCAAGCTATTAGTTGGACCAGGAGAGGGATACCTTCAGGAACTGCTGATAGCCGAAACCAAGCAACATGCTCGTTGGGTGGATGCATCAAACGCATTTGAAACTATCAACTCATGCGTCTAATTGGTTGTTATGCAGGTAGAAGGAAAGTGAAATCTGAATTCCCATTGCGTCTCTTAAGCGTACAAATGCTCTAACAAGGCCAATACATACTCAATTACAAGAGACACAGTAATTCACCACAAACGTAATCAGCGAGGTTTGAAGATAGATTTTGGTTCAGGTTTGTCAGTACATTGGTCACTTCTCAAAGTTACTCAATCGGGAAAAAGAAAAATACAGATCCGCAATCCGGTTCAATGATTTTACATCAAGCAGATCCTCGACAAAGAGCCAACAAAAAAGAAAACACAGCTACAGCTCAAGGTTTTCCATTCTCAAACAGGGTCGTATCCGAAGGAATCTACCCAGGAACTAGAGCTACAACTTCTACTCATCCAAGCGATCACCTTCGCAAGGAGAGGAGGGAGACGACAGGGAAGAAGAGACGTAAGTAAAAAGTGTAATACTAGAAAGCAGAAGCAGAAGGGCAGCGGGAAGAAGATGACGCGGCTAAAAGCAGAGGATGACAACGGAAGAGGAGACGGCGAAGGCGAAGATGCATACAAGGAAGACAAAGTGAAGGGCCCAGTTCCTCTTGAACTTGGCCAAGTAGCTCTCGGGGGGCTCCTGGTAGTGGATCTCGAGATCTCCAAAATCGCCACCACCGGTAACGTCAGCGTTGGGGCCTTCTCCTGTCTGGAAGCGGAGCTTGAGGTGCTTGAGGCGGTCCGTGGCGAGGGCGAGGGTGAGCTTGTGGCAGCGGCGCTGGTACTTGAAGCCGTTGATGCAGCGGAGGGTCTGGGCGACGGAGACGTAGAAGAGGAGGTGGGAGAGGGAGAGGAGGGAGATGGGTGCCCAGCAGTGGCGGCACTGGAGGCGGGAAGGGGGTGACTGGACCTGCGCGGAGAAGAGGAGGGCGAGGAAGAGGAAGAAGAGGTGGTAGAGCTTCCAGAGCTCCTTCTTCTGGGCGTCCACCGCGCGCTTCTTCTCCAGCGTCTTCTCGAAGTGCAGCTGGATTATGCTGTTCAGCGCCTGCACCGCCGTCTCCCGCGCCACCACCCCCGGGTGACCGTCGTACGGCTCCGCCATCTCTCTCTGCACCACCCACGACAAGAGAGGAGAGCAACGGAGGAGATTTCAAAATGGGCTTCGCTGATTAATGGTCGCAATGAGAGGTCTGCGTCTCCGTAACTGTGCACGGCAGAGGGATAGGCCGATCCTTTTCAGCATTTTTTACGCACTTGCTTTCATCTGCCGACTCTGTGGTAAAATGTGTTCAAAACAACTAGTATCTTCGAATCTCTTGCTGTATATTATATTTTAACCAACCACGCACATGACAACTTTGACCTCCCACCTTTTTTTGCTGCAACAATAAGAATGGCCGTTGAAATATAATATAAGAATATATTTATATTATGTTTTTTTCCTTGGGAGTGATGTCCTACAGGTGCCCGTGACCCATTGATATAATCCCAGCACTCATGATACCTATTAGAACAATTTGGTATAACTCGGCAATGATTGGTCATGATGGAATTGATCAGGTAATCCGTCCCATGATGATCACTCCTCCATCTCATGATGGAGTAAGGTTTTGAAATATGAAGTGGAGATGTCTGATGGGAGAATAAAGGGTTTGGCAAAGTTGGGTGGTCGCGACCGTGAGATCGAGGAGAAGAGCATGTGTACTTTGTGAGAGTTATTTTCCAAAAAAAGACTGGGAAAAATATTTCTCAAAACAAGTACGATATCGGAAAAATTCTTAGAATGGAGATGTATGAATCGTTTGCCGCTGCACTACGTGGTACAACAAACGATTTGTTGTCGCATGCTACGGGCGGTAAATCGTTTGTCGCAACAGACTTTGTCGGAGACCAGAGGACCGTAGCAAGCCCGCTCACAACCTTATATAAACCCTTACTCCCTCACTCTTCCTCACAACTATCTCCTCCTCACATCATCTTATTCACTCACGTATCCTCCCCTCATCATCACTATAAGGTATGTTTTCTTTTTTAAATAATTTTATAAATATTATTTTGGTAGTTTTTTTAATTCAATTGTAATTTGACATATAATGTTGCTTGCAAATTTAATGTTAGATTAGTAACTAAAGTAATACAATATTAAACGTCATTAGCAACATAGATATACTAGTAGTATTAGTTTTATAATTGGACATATGTGCTAGCAATGCTAGTTTTGTAATTGGACATATGCGTTAGTAATGTTAATTTTGTAATTGGATATATTTGTTAGTAACGTTAGTTTTATAATTGGACATATGTGCTAGTCATGTTAATTTTGTAATTAGACATATGTGTTAGTAATGTTAGTTTTGTAATGGGACATATATGTTAGTAAGTAGTTAATATCGTAAATGTAGTGTGTTACCATTACCCATAATTCTGTTTTCAATAAAATGTTAAAATCGTAATTAGGTTCTATTTTTTCTGAATACATTAGATGCTTTATTTTAATCACCGATCTAATTAGTTAATTCTGAATTAGTATATAACGAGCATTTGTATTGTAAATTTAGTTAATATCTTGATTAAGTTCGGACGTAGTTAATCTCTTAATTAAGTACCTGAATTAGATACATGGGTGACTAGTGCTAGTAATTGATGAGTCTTGTCCAATAAGTGGAAATAAAAACCATAGTATATGTATTCTCCAGTATAGTGATGAAAAAGGTGGAATAGAAACCATGACGAACATGATTCTTTCCCCGTACTTTGTAGACTAGAAACTACGATGAACAATGCCAAAATAAAATGACTTTTATGGAGTATAAGTTGTAGGTCTTTTAGTGACTTTTAGCTATGTATAGGGAATGACTGATATTGTTACTCTATATGTGTTCTGGGGCAGACAGGTTAAATACGTGGGTATTGAGAATGGTTATGAAGGAGGTCACAGTGACATGATCAGAGTGGTTGTATCTAGCAGTTATAATGATCTACTTGCTTACATATATGGGCTTACCGGATATACACCCGACATTTACAATGTTAAGATCACATGCGAGTGGCCGACAAGTGCAAGCTCGTTCTGTCCAATCATGATTGGGACGAATAAAATTACAAATTTGATGTTGCAAGTTAGTCGGCAGGTGAGAATAATGAAGCTTCTACTTGAGGCAACGGAGATCACTCCATCCCAAGCTGATGTGGGAACATCATCAATGCGATGGATGGACCTTAATCAATCCATATACGAGGGAGCTGATGTTGAAAATGATAGTGAAAATAATGGTGAAGATGAAGAGGATGATAAAAAAGAAGAAGGACTTGCCTAAGAGGGAGTGAATGAAGCCGAAAATGGAGTGAATGAATAAGCTTGCATGGAGACTATAAGTATGAGGGTGGCGCACTGACCGATCACAATCAAGAGTCTCTTCTTCATTCGATAAACAAAGAAACAATCTTTGATCCACATGTAGACTACAGGATGGATTTGGATTCTATGGACGATTTGCCAGACTTCTTCAGGTTGGATGATTGGATCTTTGATACCTTTGCATAGGAGGTGCCATTTGTAAACGAAGTTGCTGGTCCTCCGACTGAAGGAGCATCGAAGAAAGAGTATTAGGTGAATCGATCTTACGACTCAAAGACGACCCTAATAAATGAGTTGAGAACTTGGAGCATGTCAAAGTACATCCAGTTCAAGGTAGATGCCTCGAAAAGCACCAAATACACAACAAGTTGCGCCTATGAGGATTGCTATTAGAGGTTGCATGCAGCGTACAACAGTCATCGAGACAGTTGGCAAGTTCGCTGTTATCGTGCGAAACACACTTGCCGTAATGCAATACTGCTTGTTGACAATCATAGTTGCATTGTGAAATTTGTTGGGAGGTTCATTCTTGCCACTCTCATATCCAACTTGACATTGACTCCAAGTATCATCCAGTCCCTTGTCAAGGAAAAGTACATGATGCACATATCTTATAAGAAAGCATGGAATGGGAGGCAGAGGGCCTTAGAGAATATATTCAGAGATGCCATTGGGTCATATGCAGATCTCCGGTGGTTCATGTAGCTGATGAGACATTGCAATCTTGGTTCTGTTTAAGTTCGAACATCAACCAACAGTCGATAGTAAAACCAGTGCATGTATAAAACATCACGAGCAAATTATGAACCAAATATGTACATCCGACTCAGATGCTTTATGAGTGAATAATGAGACAGGAAGGGGGATCGAAGGTACTGGGCGTGCACTTATGATGAGGGACGTTGGTGAGGGCTGACCACTACTAACCTCTCCGAGAGTTTCAATAGTGTTCTGAGGATCATACGAGGCCTACAGTATTAACATATGTGTTGGTAGTGTTTTATTGCATAAACACTTACTTTGTCAAAAGACATATGTTCGGTGAGAAGGTGACCGACCACCTAATGCCCCGATACGAAAAACTCACGACGGTCTTATACAATTGGCACATTGTTTAATGGTTGAGAAATTCACACTTACATAAATTCAAGGTTCAGGACCCAAAGAGAAACTACAAAGACAACATAAATGGTCAACAATTTGTCTGCACATGTGGTTACATGGAGAAAATGAGATTAATTTGCAGCATATAATTGTAGTACATTGTAATGTCAATGTCAGCATGTAACTTCTGAAGTTATGCTCTGATTATTACAACGACCTCATTCCGGTCCACATATGTACATGCCTTCGCCTCGATTCCCTATTGTCGCTTTTGGCTCACCTTGGGGCCCTCATCACTATTCCACCCTAATGTAGATTTTTATCAGGCTGACCTTGAAGGAGGCGACTCTGCGGTAGCATGGATGAGATGGGTAAAGTACTAGTTAGGGCGAGTCGGTGTAAGGAGCATTGCCATAACGAAACAACGTGCGAAAGAAGGTGTCGACAATTTATGTAAAATGTTGTATACACTAATGCAATATCTATATGATTCGGTTATATACTTTTTTGTCTATGACATTCGGTCAATACTGCATTAGTGTATCATTTTCATTTTTCGATATAGCAACCGAGACAGTTGCAGGGCCAGTCGATACTTCAGTACTGACCAGGCAGGGAGAACACTTATCTGATCGACCACTACGAGATACTAATATGGCAAGACAAATATTTTGTATGAATATATTTCTACGAGTTGAGTAAAGACATCAGTTATTCTGAATGTACATGCACATCTTTGTCGAGCATGGATGAACACTGAACCACATACTAGAACTACTGCGTAGTGATGTTGTAAACTGACAGTTGGAGGTTGCCAGCTTTCTTTGCATCTCCAACCTGAAGCGAGCCATGATAGACCAGTCTTTGATGAAGGCATTGGCATAGAGGTGGCAACTGGAAACACACAGCTTCCACATTCGCCAAGGTGAGGCAACTTTCATGCTGAAGGATATTTCACTAATGACCGGGTTAAGGGTGGAACCACGGCCAGTGATTGGGTTTTGAGGAACATCCTCAGCAATATTGGGATTCATATTATGAGGAGATGTTAGGTGTCAATACGGATGAGAGTGAGGAGTAGGAGCTAGTGGGAAGAAAGCTCAAATTAACATGGATCACGAGGACTCTGTTGACATCGACAACTCTCCAATGCACCAATGTACTTACGACTGAGAGGGTTGCTAGGGTATTGGTATTTTACCAAGTTGGGTCAAGATTCTTGCCGGATGTTAATACAGAAAAGGTACATCTCCGTCACTTCATACTCATGCACGAACTGGAGAATTGTGGGCACAAAGTATGGGGTGCATCAGTCTTGGCACAAATGTACTTTCAGTTGGACCAATTCTTGTTGATGAAGGTTAAGAGAGCTTATGCATGTTAAACCTTGATCCAGGTAAACAATATCTATTTGGCAAATGTGAATGTACCAACTAGTGTGTCTAACACAACTGCCTCTTATTTGACCACATAAACCTGGTGTTAGGAGCACATCCACATCTATCCACCTAGTTTGTACCGGTTGAAGAGGAAACTCTGCAATCAGCCCCATACGTAGCAAGGTACAATGTAATTTCTCTATTGGACTCACATACTTGCTTCAGTGTGAAACTTACATCAACATTATTTCTAAAGTGGACAAGAGGAACGAGGTCACACAGAAAGAATGTGTCCACCACTCATTTATCTTTTTACCGCAATGAGTCGGACCTTCAAGAGGAGAATCAAGTATGTGAAATGTCTTATTATTCAATTGATTTCCAAAGGAATCCATAATATGATTATGGATTCCTTTGGAAATCAGTTGACGGACAACACTACCCTAAAGAGATGAGGTGGACACCCTATGAGGACCAACCTGTGGCACGTATACCTTCGATATGTTGTGAAGGTCAAGCTATATGTTTGTGCAAGACAATCCTAATATGCTTCAACATTATTGTCATGCATGCCCCCGATCAGGTAATGAGGCGATTTAAGACGCGGTAACACATTTCGGAGGTGATGCCACAAATATCCTCCGATGATAAATGTTCTAGGTTGAGATATGATGAACCCTATGATTGGTGTTTACACCACTGTTGAAGAGGTTTTTGCAAGGGACTAGAGATCTCAAAAGATGAGACGTCTAGTCGATGCACTGACCGCTCACGAAACTGGACTTCAGACAACAATTAACCCAAAATGATAATTAAGTAATAAAAAGCGGTGTAGAGTTAAAATTTATTATAACTCTACAATGAATGTGTATAGTGCGCAAGCCTGTAAAGGTCAAACACATGGAACAAGCATGATAGATTAGGGCAACGAAGCACACAAGTGAATGTGATCTATTTGTCTATATGAGTGATCTTTCTGTGGGTCTTTAATTTTATATTTTTTAATTTTATTTTTGATTTTATATTTTTATATTTTGATTTTAAAATTTCTGATTTTATATCTTCTTTTAATATTTTATATTTTTATCTTTTCTTTTTCTTTTAATATAAATATAAAGCAATATAAGGGATATATATGCAATATAGGCTGCAATTAATATAAAAATTAAAAAAATAATAAAAATAAAGAACATAAATACTTTTGGGTTTTAGATAATGTTTTACTATTTTTGTGATATTTAAGAATTATTGCTAATTTTTTATATGTTTTTAAAGTAAAAAATACCCAAAACAGGTTTAAAATAAATATCTGAAATTAAAATGAATACTAAAAATATAAAATTGAGTAAAAAATTCTACAAAAAAATTTAAAATAAAGATAATATTATAGTGAAAAAAAATAAGAAACGGAAAATAGTTTTTTTTGGAGTTTTTATGATTTTATATATTTTTATAAGTGTTTTTATGGTTTTTCTATTTTTAGATTTTTCTTTTATATTTTTAGTGATTTTTGGTCTGGAGTTGTAAAATAAGTAAATAAATATAAAGTGTATTTTTTGGATTTTTTTTCAAAAAAGTTTTATAATTTTTATGTATTTTCTTTTGCAAATGGGGACAAAATGGTTTTTTTTATTTTAATAAATATTTAAAACTTTAAATTGTAAATTAAAAATATGGAATGAAATTATGTCAAATCAGAAACTTAAATATATATTTTTGGATTTTTAGAGCAATATGTATGAAATAAATAGAATCTACAAAGAGAAACTACACTACTAGCAAGGGTATAAATGTAATTATAAAGAATTTTAGTGGCCACAGTGAAATTTCACCAAAATATTATAACGTGGTCTGAAAGTTATAGAACAAAAATTAAAATACGCAAATCCCCAAGGTCCTCTGTGCAAAATGCGCAACTCACGTGTTTGAACACGTGAGCCATGCAAGTAGGGACCTAGATGTAATTTTCAGAAACTTCAAGGGCTATGCTGTAATTTTGCCAAAAATTATAAATGAAATAAATTCTTTTGGACAAATTATAAATACATAGTACACCAAGGGTCCCGTTGCAAAATGACAACCTCACGTGATGCGTCACGTGAGGGGACATGGCGCAGACCACAAAGTAATTATAGGAAGTTCAGGTGTCTTTTTATAAATATTACACAAATATTATAACGGTCGAGGAAAGTTTATAGGCTATTTAATAAATACAAAAAATGACGGGGGGGACATTCTGCAAAATACCCAAGTTAGGCGGGCATCCAACAACGCTCCTCTTTCACTTGGACACGTGTCAGCACCTGAGAAGGCGATGCCGCTTCGCAAATGGACGAATGAGATTAGATCATCTAGAATGATCCGATGGTGAAGGTGATGCGTGATCAGACGGTTGCTGTGCACCTGGAAGATTCGGCAAGATCCAACAACAACGAAGGGTGGAGGACAAATTGTGAAATGGCCCCGACGAGCTTCTCCGAGTTCGTTCTCCTTCCGCCGATGATCTGAAGGGCTCCAAAATGGCTAAGAAGATTCCAGATGCGGTCCTCTATGCGATGGCGACTCTCAAACTCCTTGATGATGTCCGGAAGGTGAGCTAGGGGTAGGCAGAGCGAAGATGCTCCAGGTGCCTCTACCAGCCTTCAAAATGAGCTCCAACGACTTTTGCAATCCCAGGACCTGTAAAAAAGGGTTATGGGGTTGAGGGAAAAGTGCCTTGACCCTGTAGCGGGGCGGTTGGGCGGAGAAGGACTAAAGCGGACTCATCAGAGCGAGCTCCAACGAGGGGTGAACGAAGGTGACTATAGCCTGAAATGCGAAAAAAAGCAATATGTGGACCTAGGGTTACTCTAAGCTAGGAAATACAAGAAAAAGCAAGCAAAAACACCTCACTTGGGTGTATCTAAGGAAGCATAATCTCACGGCGGCGACGACCGTCGGAAATGATGGAGACCACCAAGAACTTCTCCAGAGCTCGTTCCTAGTAGCTGGGAATGCGCCTGTCACGCCATGACTCCAAACCAACTTAGAGGAAGTCACGGCTAGTGCAAAAGGGGTTCAAATATGGAAGAAGGCACGGGCAAGGTTTTTTACAGATGAAGAACAAGCTCCATAGATCAATGCACAACGGGCGAATCGATGATCCAAAGCCCAAAGAGAGCTATGGGCGTGAATCATCAATTAGCGGGGAGGAAAAGTCATGAAGAACACATTACCAAATGGTGAAAGGAATGGTCGCGAAAAAATTGAGAAAGAGGGGAGGAAACGAGGTGTCAGACAACTGCAGACCTCTGTCAGAGAGTTGACCGAGGTCAACAAAAGGGAGAAGCTGGTTGGTCCACGTGGACCAACCAGAAAAATCCCTGTAAAATTATTTAGAAATTCGATTAAAAATAATAAATGATTTTATTAATTTTAGGTTATAAAATGAAAATTAGTTATTATTTTCTAAAGTATTTATTATGATTTTTATTTATTTTTTAAAGCTTTAGAATTACAAGTTACTTTTTAAGGTTATAGTTAGGTATATTCATATATATATATATTAGGCTTTTATTTTTATTTTATAATTTTGATTTTATTCATAATTTTGTTTATTATTTTATATATTTATAACTTAATTTTATACACTTAAATATATTTTTATTATATTTTTTTGATATAATATATAACTAAATAAATAGATGTATTTATTCTGTAGGTATAAATATATGTATTTCATTTATATGTTTTCTTTTCATATTTTATTTTTGCAATTTATTTAGTGTTTTATTCATGTTTTAATATGCACATATATTATAAATAATATTTACAAAACTATAAAATATAAAACTATAAAAATAATGAAAATAATTAGAATGAATATTTTAATTGGTATAACTATACAATAGGGGTCCAAAACCTAACTTTCACACCGTAACTCCAAAAAATATGAAACTACCTTCGCTAAATAGGGTATTAAAAGTTATTTACAATTAAAGGCGATTTTGATTTATTTTAAGTTTTTATTTGAGAGATATGGGTTTGAGAATTTGGAATTTTATTCAGGTAATAACTTTTTATCTGTATATTTTCTGTATGAAATTAAATATATATTTTTAATATTAATTATACACAATTATCATGGACAAAGTTTCTTTATTTGAGGTATAAAAAGTAGAACTAAAAATAGGTCCCTAAAAAGAATAAAATAAATGGGATTGTTATAGTATTTTGGCCCTTATCTCCCCCACTTTATTGCTTGTCGACCTAGTCATCGAGAAGCCTAGATCTCAGGACTTACGATCATAAAAAATCTTCAATATCTTATTATTTTCTTTTCTTTTCTTTATTCTATAATTTTGGCATTAAAAATTGCTTTTTATACATTATTTACACAATGATGCATGAATGCTAAAATACCTAAATTAAGGGTATTTACAAGCATTTACTAGGATTTTTAAGGCCAAAATGATAAAATAAAGGCGATTAAACGGAGATTCATCATCCCCCTATACTTGCCTTTTCTAGTCCCTAGAAAACACTTATGCAATAAATGCAGAAAATAAAAACAAAAGAAAAGAAAAAGAAAGATGGATTACGTTTTAACAAACTTGTCTTCACAAAATGAAAGTTTGGAGCTTAAGTCGGACTTTTGGAATTTTAGTGCAGGCGGAACCTTAATGGAATCGGATTTGAAATCCAACAACCTTCGAGAATCCCAAAATTCTGCTCTAGTCTCCTCAATAGCTAGGTCAGAATACTTCAACTCATATGCAAACCCTTATGACTATGAATCTGACTCATACAATGTATGTGATAGAGGCTCCAACTCATATGCAGCATGACAACCCAGTGATTCCTAATCCAATAACTCCTTCCTCGAGGAGCGGGGTATTCCTTTCTAAGTTCAAGTGACACTCATCTCAAGAGGAGGGGGTAAAGAGGAGAATGGACAGTAGCCAGTGTAGCTACCTATCTTAGGATGCAAGACCAATGTAGTCAAGCCATCCAGCTGCAGGCTCACATGTTAATTTTGACTTTGAAGCTCAAACTTGCTTATTGACAATACAAATATATATACTCCGTAGGCATTTTATTTTTAATCAGGCCTGCCCACTTTTTTGGAGGTTTTTTTCCTTATTTTTGAAATACTATATACACCAGCATTTCATAAGGAGTTTTTCCTCTTGAGCCAGTAAACCATCCCTCTTTTGAAGCTTTATTGCAACCCACACTCTCATGTCTTCAAAATTAATCATCGCTGGACGGGTTGGGATGCACTTCCCTCCCTAGAGGAGGATAAATGCTTCCACTTGTGTGCATCTCATACCGGCAAATCCAATCCCCTCGTCACTCCAACCGAGTTGAGCCAAGTGAAAGGTACATGTGTCCAAGTTAGGTCATCATCAACAAGAGTCGTGTGTGTTCTCCGAAATACTCTACTTAGACAGTCAAGAATCCATTGAACCAAGTCTCGTGATCCTTAAAGAATTAAGTCAACTAGACCTGAAGCACCTCAATTCCATCTCCTATAAGATTCCTATTATTAGGTAGATTTTAAGGTCCAACCAAGCTCCAATCTTCGGATTTTACTTAGACTTGTTCAATTATCAAACTCAATCTGAAAAATGTGAATGCCATACAATGCTATGCAACATGCAGAAAATATTTTTGTGATGTAATTTTCAAAGATTTTGAACTTTTTATGGATTTTTGTAAAAGATGAGTCATATGCATTTTTTTGTATTTTTTAAAAATATTTTTCAATGTTTTTTAATTTTTAATTTTGCAAATGTTTTTGAAATTTTTGAAAACAAAAGATTTTGGCTAAAAACTAGGTACAAATATTTACATAGGGATGCATCTTATATTTATAAGAATTAGAGTTTTTAAGAATTTACAAAGGGTAAGTGGTCAATTTTATACACACACACAACATTTAGTAAAGAATTTTAGGTGATGCATATATTCCTCAAACTTATTGAAAATAATTTTACAAACAAATTTTGAAAACTCTAGTCCAAAATATTTTTTACAAATAGTTTTTAAAAACATGTACACTCATTTGAAAATCATTTTGCAAAGGTTTTTTTCAACAATATATATAGCTTTTTCAAAATATTTTTGCAATCATTTTCCAAACATTTGTAAATTATTTTTCAAACATTTTTATTTTACACAAATAAAAGAATTTTTCAAACCAAAAATGTTTTTACAAAGGTTAAAAATATTTAACAAAAATATTTTCCAAATAGTTTTCAAAAGTTTTTTCAAAAATATTTTCAACATTTTGCAAAAAATATTATTACCTGATTTATTAATCACTAAATACAAAAAGAATTTGAGGAATAATCAACATCTTTTATTAAGAGTTTTTAATGAATTTAATAGTATAATTAGCCATAATTATTAATAAAAATATGAAAGTACGAGTTAAGGATAAAGTATATACTGAGTATATACGACCTTCCTATACTTAGCTTGAGCCATGTCCTCATAGATCAGAGAGAAAGAGAAGACATAATCCATACTGAGTATAGAAAAGTCTAAAGAATACAGGAATAAGAAATGGACAAATGAGAAGTTGACCGTCCCCCCCTATACTTAGGATCAAATAATCCTAAGTATAACAAATTGCACACAACGTAGGGAGGGTCAAGGCTGGGAATGAACAAATCATACTCAAACTATCTCCCCCCTACACTTAGTGTAAGATATCCCTTAGTATAGACAAGAAGAGGAGACGATGGAGAGGATCAAAGAATAGAAGAAATATGGGTGCACACCCCCTATACTTAGGATAAAGTATGTCCTAAGTATAGAAGACTGACAAGAAGGGGTGACACCTTTTTGGTAGAAAAAGCAGATAGAAAAGGAAAAGAAGAAAAGAGATGATAAGATGGAAGAAGATAGAGAAGGATGTACGCATCACTCCCATACTTAGAACCCGTTCGGTTGGGGGGTTACCCCCCAATTTGGACGGGTTACCCATCAAACCCCCCATTCCTAATCCACTAGCAGGGCCCACTCCCTTCCCATCAAAAAAATTATATATTTTACCATCATATCATCTAAAAATCATAAAATACTCAACTTCTACTCACTATTCCAAAGTTCAATACAATCACATCACAACAACTATCCACTTTTTCAAATTTCAATACAATCATATCATAATAACTACCAACTTTTCCAAATTCCAATACAATCACATCGCACAAATCCTCCCAACCCTTAACCCACCAAGCCAAACACACAAACACAAAAAAATAGGTTATCTTCCCCCGGATAACCCACGAACCAAACGCACCCTTAGGGTGCAAGAATCCATAAGTATAAGCAACAACATGAGTGATGAAACGAAACACCAAAGGAACACTCGGCTCGTCCACCTGCCATGTACGTAGGACAAAGTACGTCCTAAGCAAGGCATACACGAGAATGGGGTGATGATCAACATAGGATATGGACGGAGATAAACGAAAGCGAATATAAAACAAAGTGGATATACACAGAATCAAGAAGGGTGAAAATTAACCTTCTTGCGAAACCACTGAGGAATAGATCTGACATGGTGTAGGTCGACATCGGGGTCCTAAGATGACACAAACTGATCAGAGTCGATAGGGTGAAGATCCTCAGTGGCCCTAGAGTGTGAAGGCACAAACGGGTCGATGAAAGTAGTGTGGCTAGGTCTGACCTTAGGTGTCTTGCTGATATCAAAGTGAAATGGGACGAACTCATCATCAGAAGAAGTACAGCGATAACCAAGGTTTATCACAGGTCTAAATAGTCCACACAAGGCGGGACTATAATGTCGTTGTGGTGACCCGCAAGAAACCCTTATTAGTCAACAATGAACCCACAATATAATTCAAGCAATGAAAAACAAATGTGGAGTCAAATTTATTTTAACTCTACAATAGGTGTGTATAGTGCAAGTATGTGTAGAGTGTCAAACTCAGGGAGCAAACAAGATAGATTAGACAAATTGTGCAAAGAGGGAATGCGATTAAGTGTCTACAAGTATGCAATTTTTTGTGGGTTTTAATTTTATATCTTTTTTTATTTTTAGTCTTATATTTTTGTATTTGATTTTAATTTTCTGATTTTAAATTTTCTTTTTATATTTTATATTTTTATATTTTTTAATAATAGAATATATACAATATAAGAAAAGAGAAGATGGAGGATTTATAAAAATAAGGAAAAATGCTCAAAAATCAGGAAATCAAATGTTTTTGGTCTTTTTATAATTTTATGATGTTTTTGTGATTTTTGGAGATTTTTATGAATGTTTTTGGTATTTTTAAAAGTCAAAACACTAGAAAACAGTGAACTGAGCTATTTGGCCAAAATTAAAATGAGGGTTAAAAATATCAAACAGTATCCATAATTCCTGAAATTAATTTTAAAATAAAGGCAATACAATAAGAAAAATAAAGAAACTGAGTTTGTATTTTTAGGATTTTTCTAGAAGTTTTTAGATTTTTATGAGGTTTTTAGGAGTTTTCTAATTTTTAAGGTTTTTATTTTGAAAATTTTAGTGATTTTTGGATTGACGCTAAAATATGATAAGATACACAAAATATATTTTTTTGAAATTTTTCAAAAACTTTTACTAATTTTATGGATTTTCTAATGCAAACAATGTTGAAAATGCATGTTTTTTATTTTTAATAATTATGAAAATGCAACAAAATGCAATACTAAAATATAGCGCGAATGACCAAGCAAACAAGAACTTAATTTAATTTTCATGGATTTTTTAGGGTTTTATCGATGCATGAAATAAATAGATACAATAATAAGAAACTACACTATTGGCAAGGGCATACATGTAAATAAGCAAACATCCAAGGGCTTCCTTGCAATTTTCACAAAATTTTAGAACTAAATATCACAGTTAATGGACTAAGTACAAATGGCAAAACCCGCAAGGGTATTCTTGTAAAAATGCCAAGCCCACGTGCGTACGCACGTGCTCCTGGCAGGGGTACCGATGCAAATAACAAAACTTGCGGGGGCTCTATTGTAAATACTCCAAAAACTTAACACTGACTTAAAATGTTATGGACTTCGACGCAATACAAAAACCCCAATGGTCCTCCTACAAAAATGCCACTCACCTCACGTGCACCGGCACGTGAGGTGACGTGGCGGAGGACCTTGTTGTAATATGGAAAAGTCTAGGGGTGGTTGTGCAAATATTACAAAATTTTTAAACTGCAGACGAATGTTTAAGTTCTAATAATTAAATACAAAAGGGGGTGAGGGTGGATTCGCAAAATACCCACGAAAGGGCGCTGACGGACGGCGGATGGAGGTTCACTAATACACGTGTCGCGCCCCGAGCGCACGATGCCCCTTCGGTTCTGACGCCTGGGATTAGATGATCAAGACGATCGGACGGCTGGGACATATCACGATCCGACGGCGGCTGCGTCTTCTGGGAACACCTTCAAGATCTGACGGCTACGAAGGGTCTTCGATGAACTGGGAGGAACTCGCGAGGAGGCGAGTTTCCCCAGCGTCGATCACCCTCCTCCGCTGCCCGACGAAGCTCCAAAATGGTTCCCGAGGTTCCTGCAATGGTCCTCGATGTGCTGGAAACTCCAAAAAACCTCGGTGATGGCCGAGGGGCTCGCGCGAGGTCGCCGGAGCGGAAGGGGTCCAGATACCTCCGCCTCCTTCAAAAATGAGTCCCAGGTGCTTTTCAAGGATCAAGACCTGCACAAAAAAAGATTAAAACTTCGAGGGCAAAGTGTCTCGAAGGTTGGGAGAGCAAATGGACGCGGGGGTGACGAAGATGGCAGTCGGCCGGAGGTAGCTCCGGCGAGGGTATCGATTGTGCGAATCGATAGGCGAAACACGAGATTAAAGATGGGAAATGGATCCTAGAACTACTGTGAGTAACTTGGACAAGGAAAAAGAGAAGAACAAGCACCTCAAAGGGAAGAACCTGAGGTATAAAATACCTCGACGGCGGGGTTTGTTGTAGGTGGTGGAACTCGCCCTAATCCGTGACGAATCTCTGCCTTGAAGGGCCGAATCTGGAGCTGTCACGTCCAGGTAGACAAAGCACACCAAAGGGGGAGAAGATCGGGACAAAATGGGGTTCAAAGTGCAAAGGAAGGGAAAGGGGGGGTTTGAATGGCTGACCGACGGGGCTAGAAGATCTAGGTGAAACAGGCGTTGTGATGATCCAAAGCCCAAGATTACATCTGGGCGTGAATCACCAACCTTCGAGGACAAAAAGTCACAAAGGTCATGACGCCAAAGGATGAAAGGAGTGGCCTGCAAAAATCCTCAAAATGGTGGAGAAACCAACGTCCTGACAAGCTGCAGGAGAAAGTCAGACAGTTGACCTTCGGTCAACTGTCAGAGCCACCTGGTTGGTCCACGTGGACCAACCAAGAAAAGTCCCGCAAAAAATGTTTTATTAATTCAATTTAAAATAGTAAACGAATTTATTCATTTTTGGTTATTAAATAAAAATGTTTATTATTTTATAAATTATTTTATGGTGATTTTTAATTATTTTTATGAGGTTTAAATTTACAAGTTACCATTTTAGCTCCATATAGGTATATATATCTATGTATTTAAATATTTTATTTTTAGTTTGTATGTTTAATTTATTTATTTTGTTTATTATTTTAAAAATTTATAAAGTATTTTTATACACTTAAATATATTTTTATTTTATTTTTTCTGAAATGTTTTAGACATTTAAATAAATAGATGCATGTTCTTTATAGGTGTATTGATTGGTATTATACCTATGTGTAATATACAAATATTTTATTTTGTGTTTTGTTTGAGTTTTTATTCTGATTTTAATATACATGTTTATTATAAATAATATTTACAAAATTATAAAAATATAAAATTATAAGAATAAAGAATAATAAATAAAAAGAATATTTTAACATGTACAAGTGTACTAGTGGGCTCCAAAACTCAACTTTCAAACCGTAACTCCGAAAAATACGAAACCACCTCCATTAAATAGCTCATTTGAAATTATATACAATTAAAGGTGAGTTTGGTATATTTCGAGTTTTTATTTGTGAGATACGGGTCTGGGAAGTTGGGACTCTGGATTCTTATTCAGATCATAACTTTTTATCTGTATAATATTTTTGGGTGAAATCAATTTTGTATTTTTATACGTAATTATCTACAGCTTTCATGTACAAAGTTTCTTTATTTGAAGTATAAAAATTGGAACCAAAAATAGGTCCCAAAATGAATAAAGAATGAATTAAATAAAAGGTATTTTTATTGTATTTTGGCCCTTATCTCCCCCTACTTTATTCCTTGGCGACCTAGTCATCTAGATGCCTAGGTCTAGGGGTTTTGGGTCATAAAATATTTACAATATTTTATTCTTTTTCTTTTCTTTTATTTATTCTATAATTTTGGCTTTAAATACAGTATTTTATACACTATTTACATGCGCATGCATGAATGCTAAGATGCATGAATTAAGGGTATTTACACGCATTTGCCAGGGTTTTTGAGGCCAAAATGATAGAACAAAGATGATGAAATGTGTCTTCATCATAGAGCCAAGGTCATCCTGCGAGGTCTCATCTAGGTCAAAAACTAAAAGGAACGAATTCATCAGTGGAAGTAGTCGAATCATGCTCGTCTTCTACAGTATCAACAAGGTCATCATTCACATCAAAAGACCCAAATTCCTGGAATGGTATCGATCATGTAAATCTCGCGGATGTCATAAACACATCGCCAATCACAGGAAGCGAAAACTCCAAGGTCTACGCTTTCTGAGTCTTCCTCCTTGGAGAGGAATTCTCAGGTCTCATCATCAGTCATAAATAAAGTCTCTTTGATATATGCATATAGATCACAGGCCTCGAGGTCGGCTGACACACGCACACTCTCATGGGATGCAAATCTCTAGTCTGTGGTCGGTGTGGTGATCAATACACCTCTCTTGACATCAGAATGAAAGTAAATCTCTCCTGATCCATAGTCAATAACAACTCTCACAGAGGCGAGAAAGGGTCGTCCCAAGATGATTGGAGGACGCTCCATAGGGGTGGAGGTCTCCAGGCCAATACAACAAAATATGTAGTGAATCTCATGCCACGAATCAGAATGATGACGTTCTCAAGAATACCCTTCGACCTCTTTATTGATCCATCAACAAATTGCATTGCATAATCATCTTGTTTTTCTTGAGAGGCCCAAGATGAATGGACTGTACCAATGAGAAGGGTATTATATTGATTGGTGTACCACTGTCAAGGAGAGTTGTCACATAAATGGTCAGAGATGGTGCAACTCACAAGAGGAGAGACAACGTTCATTTTCCTAGAAGATGGACGATGGGCGATGGCGTCGACAATGGACATGGTCAAGATATGATGCTCAGATCTGCTCCTCCACTTTCTCTTCTTATGATGAGGAGCATATAATTGGGTCATGGCCTGGCGAAACGGGGCATCAGTGATCTCATGAATAACATCCACCACTTCAGGTTCAGTCAATATTTTTTCAAAATTTTTTGATCTTCTCCATACAAGGGAGGAGATCAGAATCAACATATACATGAGGAATGCCAAGAGTAGTCTGTACAGCGGCATCCTCGGGGTCAAAGGTAGGACAAGGTGTGAATGAGTGTGTGGGCGGATGATCTGGCTATTGGACCCTCTCCCCATAGTCCGACTTAACCAAAGGTCTCCCGAACTCTTTTTGGATTTTTAAATTTTGCTCATTTTTTTTGTATTTTTGGTGATTGCAAGCTCTCATGACCGTCCTTGAGTGAATCCATATCCTCACAGAATGGGGCATCAATCTGGCTCTTATTTATGCTAAAAAGATCATTCATCCTCGAGTTCATATGATCCATCTTCTGATTCAAGGTCTCATCGTGGAAATCATGAAAGGTGACTACAATAGACCAGCCTCGGGTGGATGTGAAGGGAAATGTGTGGGTGGAAAATCTGAGGGTGGATGTGGATCAAACTCCGAAGGATGAAACTATGGCTGGGGAGGGTATGTACAAAAATCAGGAGCAAAGTCCTCTTGGAAAAAGGAAGGTGGACCGGATGGAGTGTACGAAGGATCTGTGAAGTCCGATAAAAATAACTCCAATCGGCCATCTCCGAAACAAAAGGAAAATGATCGGGAGAGCATGATGGTCAAGTCAAGAGAAGTGAAGAAAAAAGGCACAAACGCGCAGAAGCGATATGAAATACACATAAGCAAACACAGGCAAAATGCACACAAAACAAACTCTCAATTCATCCTACTCAACTTGGTAGAGACCGTGAAAGCTCGATCTGTTTATCGTGTCTGTTTTAGAGTTAGGAGAGCAGTCAAAATGTTGCGCAAACACTTAGTAGGATGAATGGGATTTTGGTACTAATCCTCAGTGTGTACGCGAGCAATTAAAATGAAGACAATGACTGGATTACTCGCCCCAATATAAGATTTTTCCTTTTGGTGTTTTTTAAGGTCAAGCAATAGTATCAGTCCCAATTTTATTTGTTATCACTTTTTTTGGATTTTAATGAGAAATGCACATGCCTAAGGAGGAATCAACTTACTTAGTACATAGGTGATCAAAATCAGATGTAGAGAGGCGGAAAAGTAATGTAAGCAGCAAAAACGATGATGAATGCTAAAGTGTAAATGCTCACCTTGCCTCCAACACTCTACATGCAAAGATGCTCAAAAGAAATGAATCCTACGCTATATGCAAATGCTAGCCATAAAATCGTCCTAAGTTTCAAAAATTGCTATTATTGTGAAGAACAATGTCAATGACTTAGAATGGAACCTAGAGTCTGGCGTTGGAGCCTCCTCAGTGTCCACAACAATGGGCCCTGCAAGTGCTGTATGGAGAACTCACGTGGTGCGGGGTTCCGAGACTAAGTGCGAAGCAATTCAAAATTTAACTAAGCCCAAATGTAGACTATAGGCACACGCAAATATAATTAGGTGTTTGGACCTTAATCTATCGTAAAGCAACTCCTAAAGCTAAGGGCTCAATCACACAAAAGAATAACATAAAACTGTGAAATAAAGGGAAAAAATGCAAATTAAAATAAAGGATTACGGGTAAATTGTTGTAAATAAGAGGTATAACAAAAAGACTTTTTCATAAAACAATTTTTTTTCAAAAAAACAAAAAAACTAAAAACTCTCCTTTCTCAAAAAAATATTCACTTTTTGAAAAAAAATAAAACATATTTTTTATTAATAAAAAAACTAAAAACTCCCTTTTTTTGTAAAAAAGTTCACTTTCTGAAAAAAAATCAAATTATTTTTAAAAATTATCTTTTCAGAAAAACTTTTCCAACTTTTTCCTCTTTTTTTCAAAACAAAAAACTTTTTTCAAAAGATTTTTTGGGTGTCCTTTCTTATTTACATTTTCTTAAAAACTTTTGAAAAAACAAAAACCTTTTTCAAAAAGAAAAAATATTCTTTCTTCGTATACTTGCTTTTTAAAAAAACTTTTTCCATTTTATAAAATAATGAATCAGGAAAAAATCATGAAAATCCTAACTAATGAGTTGGTTTACACATTCACACAAGACTAGTGAAGTTCAAGAACACTTGGTTTATGAGATGTTGAGATTTTGAGTTAACTAGCCTTACTCATTAAGGTATTTGACTTAATTATTCACATTTCTCTAGTTTGAATGACTTGTGTGCTATATTGCATGCTTAGTCTCTACCTTAAGAATATGATTAATACCTCACATACACGACTGCAATTGTGATGAGATGAGTTGAAATTTTACTTGAGGAATTGGGATGAGGGATTTGAGTTTGGGTCTGATTTGATGATGCTCGAGGATGGGATAAATCAATTAAGGTTTCATGAAACCTGAGTATCAGCACCTTTAGCCAGTATGAGAACATGGTTCTTGTACTATCTCTTGACATTTACCTATGTGCCAGGGTGTGATGAAATCTAAAAAATGTTGATCAGTGTGCGCCAACTTTTGGTACAAGTAGTGGAGCTAGCTAAAATTCAAAAGCAAAGAAAAGAAAGTAAGAAATGTTGAAAGAAAAACTCTTACCATACAAATTCAAATATCAAAGAGCTTCCACCAAAGGCGAGCGCTCCTAACCACTTCAAAGTGTCCACTTGGATTACCGCTATTAGGACCAGGAGTCGGGCTAACACCTAGAAAGGGCTCTACATCGTAAATGCTACAAGTCTTGGTGTGGATAGTATATTAGATACTAAAAAAAAGGCATACCCCGGTGTACTCACAGGAAAACAAGTATAGACAACTCTAACTTCTCTTGACAGACACACTGATCAACAACCAAAAAATACATGTATTGATTAATAAGGCATTCGAGAGGATCTTTATTCTAATGAGAGGGAGAGAATAAATGACACAATCAAATACCCTCCATCAACTGGCCTTCTATCTATACTTTTAGATCTGACAACTGAAGAGACGGTGGATTGAATGCAAGAAATGGTTTATTCCCTAATGTTGAGGATCGGGTTCTTAGGAGAGTCTCTTAGACTAAAACCTTAGGTGAAGTTGCAACTCTACTCTTCTAACTGCAGTCCACACTTAAAGTCACATCGCTATTATATATGTATATAGAGAGAGTATGATGATTAGGGAAATTGGATGCCTTTTGACTAGAGCTTGATTCAACTTAGAATTTTAGGATCTTTAAAATCGAGAGTTCTTGAAAAGATCAAGTCTTGTATTTGAAGGATATGGAATTATCCTCAAGCGCATCACGGAAGCGTGATCGTCGTATTGGATACAATGAAGAATGACTAGTCATACTAGTTGTTCTGAGCAGTGATGAATCCACATTTCATCATCTTTATTCTATCATTTTGGCATCAAAAACCCTAGCAAATGCCTGTAAATGGCACTAATTCATGCATTTTAGCATTCATGCATGTACCGGTAATTAGTGTATAAAATACTGTAATTAAAGCCAAAATTATAGAATAAATAAAAGAAAAGAAAAAGAATAAAATATTGTAAATATTTTATGACCTGAAACCCCGAGACCTAGGCATCTTGATGAATAGGTCGACAAGGAATAAAGTAGGGGGAGATAAGGGTCAAATACCTATATTATTCTATTCATTCTTTATTCATTTTGGGACCTATTTTTGGTTCCACTTTTCATACATCAAATAAATAAACATTGTACATGAAAGTTGTAGATAATTTAATATATAAAAATACAAAATTGATTTCACTGAAAAATAATGTACAGATAAAAAGTTATGGTCTGAATAAGATTCCAAAACTCCAACTTCCCATACCTGTATCTTGCAAATAAAAACTCAAAATGTACCAAACTCACCTTTAATTGTATATAGCATAAAATAATCTATTTAATGAAGGTGGTTTCGTATTTTTCAGATTTACGGTTTGAAAGTTGAGTTTTGGACCCTTGTAGTATACTTGTACAGATTAAAATATTTAATTTATTCTTTATTCATTATTTTTATAATTTTATATTTTTATAATGTTGTAAATATTACTTATAATAATTATGTGCATTAAAATTAGAATAAAAATGCAAAGAAAATACAGAATAAAAATACTTGAATATACAAAACCTAGGTGTAATACTTATACACATACCTGTCTAATTACTATTTCTATTTTATTAATTATACAAAACATATCAGAAAAATAAAACAAAAATATATTTGTGTATGTAAAAGTATTTTATAATTTTAGAAAATAATAAATAAAAATAATAAAATTAAAATACACAAAATAAAAATAAAGTAATAAAGTATATAGATAATATACCTATATAGGGGTATAAAAGCAACTTGTAAAAATATACCTCATAAAAATAATTAAAAACCGGAATAAAATACTTTATAAAATAATAAACATTTTTCATTAAATAACCTAAAATTAATTAAATCATTTACTATTTTTAATTTAATTTACAAGAGTTTTATTTAAAATTTGTCTTTTGCGGATGACGTGGCCCAATCAGGCCACGCCATCCGTTGACCGGGGGTCAATTCCTTGACCCCAGGTCTGTGCCCTCTGGACCTGAGCGCGCACCTACCTTCTCAGGTTTTTCGCGGGCTACCCTTTCATCTTTTGGGCACGCGTCCTTCTGCAAAGTTACTCCCCTACGATCCAGCTACCCCACCCATCTTCTTCCTTGGGCAGACCATCACTGTGTAGCCCGTTCTCCTTCGATTTTTGAGCCGCGTCCATCACCTTTCAAAACCGAGTCTCCCTCTTTCTCTTCCTTTTGGAGAACCGCCTTGTGGCCTGAGTTGAGACATCCGAGTATTGGCCTGGGATCCCCGGTGACAGGGGGTGATCCCAGCGTCTCGTTGAGGTGCAACAAGCGTGCCTAGGCGAGCTCCCAGCCAACTCTGGCGGCCTCGCCGCCGTGAGGTCCTTATCTCGTGGCTCCTGCCACTGAGGTCCGTTTTCTTTTCGTTATTAACTAGCTGTTAATCTTAGGATTAGATTGTAGCTTTTAGTTGGTTAATCGATCAATCAAAACCCCCCGATTTCACCATCAAACACCTCGCCGGAGCTAGCTCCGGCGAGCTCCTCCCCCGTCGCGTTCCACCTCCCTTCCACCTCGCCACGTGGTCGGGGCAATTTTCCCCCGAACATATCACTTTTTTTGTGCAGGACACGAAGCGTATTGCGCACTTGGGGGATTTTTGCGAGTTCGCCGGAGGTATTTGAGGAGCCCTCGCTCCTCCACCTTCGCCGGCGAGCTCCGATGCTCGCCACTCCTTTTTGTAGCCCCAGGCGAGAAGGTGTGACCTGCAGGAGTCTTCTGGAGGAGTTTTGAAGCTTCACGGACCTCGGAGGAGGCCGATCAAGGCCGGGGAAAGTTGTCGTCACGGGCATCCTTCCTTGTTCTTCCGACCGGCCTAGTCACCGTCCGATCACGCCCATCCCCCAGATCTCTCCAGAACCGTAGGATTGCGCCCTGCTGCCAGCCATCAGATCCAGGGCTGAGATCTAATCTCAGCCCTCCGCTCACGAACCGGCATTGCGCAAGGAGGCGACGACACGTGTCTTAAGTGAAGCCCATCTGCCATTCGATCGCCCTCTGTGCTTGGGTAATTTTGCACGATACCCCGGCCTTTTTGTGCATTAATAATCAAGACTAGAACTTTCATTTACCGTTGTTAACTTTTTGTAATTTTTGCTAAAAACCCCCTGAAGTTTTCTTATTTACATTTCTACCCTTGCCAGCCACGCGCACGTGTGTGGGCACGTGTGCGTGGACATTTTGCGGACAAGGGCCTAGGAGTTCTTGTTTTTAATATTTAGTCCACTAAATATTTTGTCACGTTGTTTATTGTTAGCGGAATTTGCATTAAGCCCCCAGGACTTTGTAATATTGCAAAGGGGTCCCTCCCAGGTCACGTGCACCGTGCGCGTGACCTTGGCATTTTTGCAGGACCACCCTTGCGGTTGTGGCATTTAATATTTAGTGCATGAACTATTTTATTCAGTATAAATTTTTGTGGAAATTTTGAACGTACCCCCTCGATGTTTGAGAAATTGCATATATACCCCTACCAGGCCTGATTAATGTTTGGATGCTTGTTTTAGTTATTTAAGTTATCATTTTTCCTCCAAAAATTCCACAAAAATTAACTTAGGCTCCTGTCAACTTGCATCTGCACGCCATATTTTTGCATTACATTTTATTGTATTTTATATTTATTAAAAATAAAAAACATGCATTTATTTCTCTGTTTGCATTAGAAAATACATAAAAAATATAAAAACCTTTTGAAAAATTCCATAAAAATTATATCTTGTTTATTTCATCACATATTAGTGTCAGTCTAAAAATCACTAAAAATATCAAAAGAAAAACCTTAAAAATTCAAAAATACATAAAAATTTCAAAAAAAATCTATAAAATTGTAGAAAACTCCAAAATTTGTAAACTTAAGTCATGTAGTCTCCTGTTCTGATTATCTTTACTTGAAAATTAGTGTGGAAAAATTTTGTGGCTGTTTGTTATTTTTAATTCCTATTTTACTCACAGCCAGTCCATATTTCACTGTTTTCCTTTATTTCAGTATTTAAAAATACCAAAAACACCTTGACAAATACCCAAAAATCACAAAAACGGTAAAAAAATTATAAAAACACCAAAAAATTTATCTCTGAATTTTGGGCTATTTTAGCATATTTTTATAAATAGTTTATCACCTTTTTCATTACATTGTTTTTATATTCCAATATTGAAAAAGAAAAAAATATAAATTATAAAATTATAAAAATCAGAAAATTAATAATCAAAATACAAAATAAAAAATTAAATAAAAAAATTAAAAATTCAAAACCCACAAAAATTTCTTTGCTTTGCATAGTATAGACATCACTCACATACACACACACACACATTTAATCGCTCTACCCTGTTTGCTCCCTGTGTTCGAACTCTCTGCATACTTTCTTGCTATACAATTTGTGCAAAGTTAAAAATAAATTTTAACTCCACATTTATTTCTATTTGTTGATCTGTAGTGTGGGTTAATTGTTGATTAAATCCATTTTATTGTGGGTCACCGCAGCGACCTCGGTTGTCTCCGCCTTGTGTGAGACATACTTCTTAGACCCCCGATAATATGTGTTTATCAAATGGCGCCGTTGCCGGGGAGCAACAACGCGTAGATCACTTTTTGCTTGTGTTGTGATTACTTGTCTACTTTTGCGGCTTTTATTTCTGCTTATTTTATTTGGGCTCATTTTTTATATTTCTTGTTTGAATTGTCTAACCACCTTCTTGTTTGACTTTGTACGAGGTACGCGGATCGAGGGAGGCTCTCTTTTATAGGAGCGCCCATGCACCCACGTGAGGCGGCTAACGCTTCGCACCAAGGCGGACTTAGAGGATTTTTGAAGACAATTCCCGAGCCATTTATTTCATTGACCTTATTTTGTGTGATTTGTTGTGAGAGAGAGACTCATTAATTTGTAATAATACAGGTACATTCGGACTTGGACTTTCGGGCCCAATTTCCAAGTGCTTGTACACTTGGGGGCTCACCGCATTTTCCATCGGTTTTCATCACCTTTTCTTACTTTGTTTTCCGGTTTTGTTTTCCTTACTTTGTGTGATTGAGCCCGTAGTTTTAGGAGTTGCTTGCGATAGATTAAGGCCAAACACCTAATATATCTTGCATGTACCTATAGCTGCGTTTGGACTTAGTCAAATTTTAAACAGTCGGTTCATCATCTTAGATCCGCCGTGCCGCGAGCCCACCCCATCAAGCGCTACTCCTGAACTCGACTTGTCGAGAAGAGGAGGGGTGAGTCTAGACCGGACTTTTTGGATTGAGGATCGGTGACCGACTTGTGGTTCTTCCCGCTGATAGCAATTTCTAAAACTTAGGGAGATTTCATCAGCTTGCATTTGCATATAGTTAGGTTTCAATTCTGCTGAGCATCCTTGCATGTAGAGTGCTGGAGGCAAGGTGAGCATTTACGCTTTAGCATTCATCATTGTTTGCCGCTTGCATTGCTTTTCCGACTCTCCCTCTGATTTTGCCAACCTAGGAGCTTAAAGGAATTGAATCCCCGTTAGGATCGTGCATTTTTATTAAAAATCCAAAAAAAGTGATAATCAATAAAATTGGGACTGTTGATATTACTTGACCCTAAAAAAGATCAAAAAGAAAAACTTGTCTTGGGGCGAGTAATCCCCTCATCGTCTTCGCTTTTACTTGCTCGCGCACACGCTAAGGATTAGCGCCCAAATCCCATTGAGCCCCTAAGTGTTTGTGCAACTTCTTGACTTTTTCACCTAACTCTAAAACAGACAAGATAAAAAGACCGATTTTTCGGTCTTCACCGAGTTGAGTAGGTGAATTGAGGGTTTGATTGTTTCATTTTTGCTTGTGATTGTTTTGTGTGCATACTAGATCATCTCTGCGCATTTGCGCCTTTCTCCACACATCTATTGACTTGACCATCGTGTTCTCCCGATCACTTTCTCTTGTTTCGAGATGGATCCCTGGAGCAATTTTTATCCGGATTTTGCGGACTCCTCGTACCCTCCAGCCGGTCCACCTCCCTTTTATCAGGAGGAGCCTCCTCCTATTTTTTCTGATTTTTGTACATACCCGCCTCAGCCACAGTATCACGACTCGGAGTTCTATCCACACCCACCCCCACCTGTATATTATCCATCTCCACCTTCACATCCACCCGAGTCTGACCTGATGGAGTCACCTCCCTTGATCTCTATGAGTGATATCTTGAATCGGATGACAAAACGCATTGATTTGATGAATGATGACATTGCTTTCTTGAGGAAGAATCAGATTAATGCTCCTTTCGTCAGGGATACCGCTTCACTTATGGGCGATCATGGGAGCTTGCAATCGCCAAAAATACAAAAAAAATGAGAAAAATGTAAAAATCCAAAAAGAGTTCGGGAGACACTTGGTTGATCAATATTTTGAGGAGAGAGTCCACTTGCCAGAGCCCTTGACCACACATCCATTCACACCTAGTCCCACCTTTGATCCCGAGGATGCCGCTGTACAGACTGCTCTGAGCACTCGTCATGTACATGCTGATTCCGACTTCCTCCCTTGTGTGGAGGAAGTCTAAAAATTCAAAAAAATGTTATCTGAACTCGAAGTGGTGGCTGCTATTCATGAGATTATCAGTGCCCCACTTCAGCAGGCCATGACCCAATTATCTGCCCCTCTTCCCAAGAAGAGAAAGCGGAGGAGCAGATCTGAGCGTCACATTCTGACCATGGCCACTGCCCTCGCCATCACACACCGTCCCATTCCCAAGAAGAAGAACACAGCTACACCTTTCATCACTTGCACCATCTCTGACTACACTTGTGATCGCACTCTCCTGGACGGCGGTGCATCTATTAGCATATTATCATTGGTACAGTCTCTTCACTTAGGGCCTCTAAAGAAAACCAGGATGATCGTTCAGTTTGCTGATGGATCTATCAAGAGGCCGAAGGGTATCCTTGAAAACGCCGTCATTTCTATCCAGGGCACAAGCCATCATGTTGACTTTGTCGTGTTGCCCATGGAGACCTCCACAGGGGAGCCATCTCTAATCATCCTGGGACGACCATTCCTCGCCTCTACGAGGGTCGTTATCGACTATGGATCAGGAGAGGTTCGCTTCCGTCCTGTTGACGAGAGCGAAGTGTTGATCACCACACCTACAGTTGACCAGAGACCTGCATCTGATACACCTTCACCGACTCTAGCTGACTCCGAGGCCTGTGACCGATCTGAGGCTATTAGAGATGTTTGCTTAGCGAAACCTAATGAGACCCGACGAATCCCCCGAAAGGGGAGGAAATCAGAAAGCATGGACCTTGAGTTTCCTCCTCCTGGTGTGTGGCGATGTGTTGATGAAATCCAAAGTATCTACGTGATTGATCCAATTGAGCGGGGGGGGGGGGCAGATACCAAGACTATTGAGGACGTTTATGATATTGCCCATTATTTTGAGGGACCTCAAAAGGAAACAAATGACCTAGGTAAGACTAGACAGGACGGACTTGGTTTGACTACTTCCACTGATATGTCCGTGCTTGTTCCTTCACAAGTAAAGATGATTGAGGTCGGTTATGATGCTGCTGCCATTTATTTTGATAGATTCAGGCCTCTTGATGGAAATGATTCAGGTGATACTCTTGAGGACGATCTGAGTTCGTATACTTCCACTGCTGATTTCGTGCCTTTTGACTTTGACCTGGACGATCCCTCGCAGGACGACTCCAATTACACTTCTTCCGAGGATGATGAGTTTGTCCCATTCCACTTCAATATCTGCGAGACTTCCAAGGCCGGACCTAGTCGTACTTCTTCCACTCACCAGTCTGTGCCTTCCCACCATAGGACCACCAAGGGAGAACCTAGCCATACTGCTTCCATTGATCAGTTCGTCCCTTTCCGATTTGACTCCACTGAGGGCCTTCACCATGTCAACCCTGATCGGCTTCCGTTCGCTGTGGACCCCGATGTCGACTTGCATCACACTAGATCTATCCCTCAGCGGTCTCGCAAGAAGGTTAGCTTTCGGCCTTCTTGATCATATGTACATCCACCTCTGTTATACATTCTCCTTTGTTCATCTCTGTCTCTCCCGTATTGCTCGTCCATCCATTCTCGTGTTTGCCTTGCTTAGGACGCACTTTGTCCTACGTTTAGGAGGGGTGGACGAGCCGAGTGCTCTTTTGTCATTCAGTGTCATCACTCCTGTTGTTTCCTATACTTAGGGCTTCTTTTACCCTAAGTATAGGGGGAGTGGTGTGTACATCCTCACGATCTCTTCATCCATCTTCTGATTTCCTTTCTTCTTTTCTTCTTTTCTTCTTTTCCTCTTCTATTTTCTTTATCTATCAAAAAGGTGCCACCCTTGTAGACAGTTTTCCATACTTAGGACGTACTTTGTCCTAAGTATAGGGGGCGTGCACCCCGAGTTTCTCTATTTTTCAATCCTCTCCATTGTCTCCTCTTCTTGTTTATACTTAGGGATATCTTACCCTAAGTATAGAAGGAGACAATCTGAGTACGATCTGTTCATTCCCACCCTTGACCCTCCCTGCGTTGTGTACAGTCTGCTATACTTAGGATTATTTGATCCTAAGTATAGGGGGGACGGTCAACTTATCATTGGTTCATTCGTTCGTTCCTTATTCTTTAGACTTTTCTATACTCAGTACGAGTTATGTCTTCTTTTTTCTCTCTAATCTATGAGGACATAGCTCAAGCTAAGTATAGGGGGGTCGTATATACCGTGTATATACTTTAGCCATAACTCGTACTTTCGTATTTTCTTAATAATATGACTAATTATTCTTAAAATTCATTAAAAATCTTAATAAAAAGAGGTGATTATTCCTTAAATTTTTTTTGTATTTACTGATTAATAAATCAGGTGAAAATGTTTTTTGCAAAAGGTTTGAAAAATAGTTTGAAAATCTTTGTGAAAATCTATTGAAAACTATTTTGAAAACTTTTTGTTACATGTTTTCAACCTTTGAAAAAAAGTGTGGTTTGTAAAATTTATTTTCTTTGTGTGAAATAAAATATTTGAAAAATGATTTGCAAATGGTTTGAAAAATGGTTGCAAATATATTTTGAAAAATCTATATATACTGTTTGAAAAACCTTTGCAAAATGATTTTCAAATGTGTGTACATGTTTGCAAAAATGATTGTAGAAACTATTTTGGACTATAGTTTTCAAAAATTCTTTGAAAAGTTTGTGTCAAATAAGTTTGAGGAATATTCACATCACACCAAAATCCACTATATACTTATACAATTGAGCACTTACCCTGTAATTTCTTAAAATCCACTTCTTGTATATATAAAGAAGCACTCCCGTGTACAAATTTTTTCACCTAGTTTTTAGCCAAAACTTTTTGTTTTCAAAAATTCCCAAAAACATTTGCAAAATTAAAATCCAAAAACAATTGAAAAATCTTTTTGAAAAATACAAAAAAATGCATGCATCATCTTTTCAAAAACCCATAAAAAAGTTCAAAATCTTTGAAAATTGCATCACAAAAATATTTTATGCATCGCATTGCATAGCATTCGCATTTTTTGGATTGAGTTTTATAGCTGAACGAGTCTAAGTAAAATCCGGAGATTGGAGCTTGATTGGACCTTATAATCTACCTAATAACGTGAACCTTATAGGAACTGGGTTTGAGGTACTTCAGGTCTAGTTGACTTAATTCTTTGAGGATCACGGGACTTGGTTCAATGGATTCTTGACTGCCTAAGTAGAGTATTTCGGAGCACACGCACGACTCTTGTTGATAATGACCTAACTTGGACACCTGCACCTTTCACATGGCTCAACTCAGTTGGAGTGGTGAGGAGGTTGGATTTGCCGGTATGAGACGCACACAGGTGGAAACACTTGTCCTCCTCTAGGGAGGGAAGTGCGCCCCAACCCGTCCGGTAATGATGAGTTTCGAGGATAGGAGACTGTGGGTTGCAATAAAGCTTCAAAAGAGGGATAGTCTACTGGCTCAAGAGGAAAAACTCCCTATGTAAATGCTGATGTATATATTATTCAAAAAAAAGGAAAAAAGGAAAAAAAAAGTTCAGGCATGTACAAAAATAAAAAGCCTGCAAGTATGTACAAATGTTGTAAAGTCAAATAAGCAAGCTTGAGCTTCAAAGTCAATCATGTGAGCCTGCAGCTGGATGACTTGACTACACTGGTCTTGCATCCTAGGATGGGTAGCTACACTGGCTTCCGTCCATTCTTCTCTTCACCCCCTCCTCTTGAGCCGGTTGCCACTTGAACTTAGAAGGGAATACCCTGCTCCTTGAGGATGAGTTGTTGGATTGGGGAATCATTGGGTTGTCATACTGGAGAAGTCAGTCTCTTTGTCATTCTAGTTGGGAAGAGCCACCATCACTTACACTGTACGAGTCAGATTCATAGTCGTAAGAGTTTGCGTATGAGTTGAAGTATTTCTGACCTGGCCATTGAGGAGACTTGAGCAGAGTTTTGGGATTCTCAAGGACTGTTGGATTTCAAATTTGGTTCTCATTAAGGTTCTGCCCGCACTAAAATTTTAAAGGTCCGACTTAAGCTCCAAACTTTGATTTTGTGAAGACAAGTTTGATAATTAAACTTAATCCAAGTTCTTCTTTTTCTTTTCTTTCTTTTTCTTTTTGCACTTATTGCATAAGTGTTTGCTAGGGACTAGCAAAGGTAAAGTATAGGGGGATGATGAATCCACATTTCGTCATCTTTATTCTATCATTTTGGCATCAAAAACCCTAGCAAATGCCTGTAAATGGCACTAATTCATGGATTTTAGCATTCATGCATGTACCTGTAATTAGTGATAAAATACTGTAATTAAAGCCAAAATTATAGAATAAATAAAAGAAAAGAAAAAGAATAAAATATTGTAAATATTTTATGACCCGAAACCCCGAGACCTAGGCATCTTGATGAATAGGTCGACAAGGAATAAAGTAGGGGGAGATAAGGGTCAAATACCTATATTATTCTATTCATTCTTTATTCATTTTGGGACCTATTTTTGGTTCCACTTTTCATACATCAAATAAAAAACTTTGTACATGAAAGTTGTAGATAATTTAATATATAAAAATATAAAATTGATTTCACTGAAAAATAATGTACAGATAAAAAGTTATGGTCTGAATAAGATTCCAAAACTCCAACTTCCCAGACATGTATCTTGCAAATAAAAACTTGAAATGTACCAAACACACCTTTAGTTGTATATAGCATAAAATAATCTATTTAATGAAGGTGGTTTCGTATTTTTCAGATTTACGGTTTGAAAGTTGAGTTTTGGACCCTTGTAGTATACTTGTACAGATTAAAATATTTAATTTATTCTTTATTCATTATTTTTATAATTTTATATTTTTATAATGTTGTAAATATTACTTATAATAATTATGTGCATTAAAATTAGAATAAAAATGCAAAGAAAATACAGAATAAAAATACTTGAATATACAAAACCTAGGTGTAATACTTATACACATACCTGTCTAATTACTATTTCTATTTTATTAATTATACAAAACATATCAGAAAAATAAAACAAAAATATATTTGTGTATGTAAAAGTATATTATAATTTTAGAAAATAATAAATAAAAATAATAAAATTAAAATACACAAAATAAAAATAAAGTAATAAAGTATATAGATAATATACCTATATAGGGGTATAAAAGCAACTTGTAAAAATATACCTCATAAAAATAATTAAAAATCGGAATAAAATACCTTATAAAATAATAAACATTTGTCATTAAATAACCTAAAATTAATTAAATCATTTACTATTTTTAATTTAATTTACAAGAGTTTTATTTAAAATTTATCTTTTTGCGGATGACGTGGCCCAATCAGGCCACGCCATCCGTTGGCCGGGGGTCAACTCCTTGACCCCAGGTCTGTGCCCTCTGGACCTGAGCGCGCACCTACCTTCTCGGGTTTTTCGCGGGCTACCCTTTCATCTTTTGGGTACGCGTCCTTCTGCAAAGTTACTCCCCTACGATCCAGCTACCCCGCCCATCTTCTTCCTCGGGCAGACCATCACTGTGTAGCCCGTTCTCCTTCGATTTTTGAGCCGCATCCATCACCTTTCAAAATCGAGTCTCCCTCTTTCTCTTCCTTTTGGGGAACCTCCTTGTGGCCTAAGTTGAGACATCCGAGTGTTGGCCTGGGATCCCCGGTGACAGGGGGTGATCCCAGCGTCTCGTTGAGGTGCAACAAGCGTGCCTAGGCGAGCTCCCAGCCATCTCTGGCGGCCTCGCCGCCGTGAGGTCCTTATCTCGTGGCTCCTGCCACTGAGGTCCGTTTTCTTTTCATTATTAGCTAGTTGTTAATCTTAGGATTAGATTGTAGCTTTTAGTTGGTTAATCGATCAATCAAAACCCCCCGATTTCGCCATCAAACACCTCGTCGAAGCTAGCTCGGACGAGCTCCTCCCCCATCGCGTTCCACCTCCCTTCAACCTCGCCACGTGGTCGGGGTAATTTGCCCCCGACCATATCACTTTTTTTTGTGCAGGACACGAAGCGTATTGCGCACCTGGGGGATTTTTGTGAGTTCGCCGGAGGTATTTGAGGAGCCCTCGCTCCTCCACCTTCGTCAGCGAGCTCCGATGCTCGCCACTCCTTTTTGTAGCCCCAGGCGAGAAGCTGTGACCTGCAGGAGTCTTCTGGAGGAGTTTTGAATCTTCACAGACCTCGGAGGAGGCCGATCAAGGCCGGGGAAAGTTGCCGTCACGGGCATCCTTCCTTGTTCTTCCAACCGGCCTAGTCACCGTCTGATCACGCCCATCCCCCAGATCTCTCCAGAACCGTAGGATTGCACCCAGCTACCAGCCATCAGATCCAGGGCTGAGATCTTATCTCAGCCCTCCGCTCACGAACCGGCATCGCGCAAGGAGGCGACGACACGTGTCTTAAGTGAAGCCCATCCGCCGTTCGATCGCCCTCTGTGCTCGGGTAATTTTGCACGATACCCCGGCCTTTTTGTGCATTAATAATCAAGACTAAAACTTTCATTTGCCGTTATTAACTTTTTGTAATTTTTGCTAAAAACCCCTGAAGTTTTCTTATTTACATTTCTACCCTTGCCAGCCAATCGCACGTACGTGGGCACGTGTGCGTGGATATTTTGCGGACAAGGGCCTAGGAGTTCTTGTTTTTAATATTTAGTCCACTAAATATTTTGTCACGTTGTTTATTGTTAGTGGAATTTGCATTAATCCCCCAGGACTTTGTAATATTGCAAAGGGGTCCCTCCCAGGTCACGTGCACCGTGCGCGGGACCTTGGCATTTTTGCAGGACCACCCTTGCAGTTGTGGCATTTAATATTTAGTGCAAGGAACTATTTTATTCAGTATAAATTTTTGTGGAAATTTTGCACGTACCCCCTGGATGTTTGAGAAATTGCATATATATACCCCTGCCAGGTCTGATTAATGTTTGGATGCTTGTTTTAATTATTTAAGTTATCATTTTGCCTCCAAAAATTCCACAAAAATTAATTTAGGCTCCTGTCAACTTGCATTTGCACGCCATATTTTTGCATTACATTTTTATTGCATTTTATTTTTTTAAAAAATAAAAAACATGCATTTATTTCTCTGTTTGCATTAAAAAATACATAAAAATTATAAAAACCTTTTGAAAAATTCCATAAAAATTATATATTGTTTATTTCATCATATACTAGTGTCAGTCCAAAAATCACTAAAAATATCAAAATAAAAACCTTAAAAATTCAAAAATTCATAAAAACTTCAAAAAAATCTATAAAATTGTAGAAAACTCCAAAATTTGTAAACTCAAGACCTGTAGTCTCCTGTTCTGATTATCTTTATTTGAAAATTAGTGTGGAAAAATTTTGTGGCTGTTTGTTATTTTTAATTCCTATTTTACTCACAGCCAGTCCATATTTCACTGTTTTCCTTTATTTCAGTATTTAAAAATACCAAAACACCTTGACAAATACCCAAAAATCACAAAAACAGTAAAAAAATTATTAAAACACCAAAAAGATTTTATCTCTGAATTTTGGGCTATTTTAGCATATTTTTATAAATAGTTTATCACCTTTTTCATTACATTGTTTTTATATTCTAATATTGAAAAAGAAAAAAATATAAAATATAAAATTATAAAAATAAGAAAACTAAAATCAAAGTACAAAATCAAAAATTAAATAAAAATTAAAAAAATCAAAATTCAAAACCCACAAAAATTTCTTTGCTTTGCATTGTATAGATATCACTCACATACACACACATTTAATCGCTCTACCCTGCTTGCTCCCTGTGTTCGAACTCTCTGCATAGTTGCTTGCTATACATTTTGTGCAGAGTTAAAAATAAATTTTAACTCCACATTTATTTCTAATTGTTGATCTGTAGTGTGGGTTAATTGTTGATTAAATACATTTTATTGTGGGTCATCGCAGCGACCTCGGTTGTCTCCGCCTTGTGTGAGACATACTTCTTAGACCCCCGATAATCTGTGTTTATCAAGCAGCGGAATTTAAAATTTTTCATGTGATGAAACCACATGATCCAAGAACGATTCTCGGATCATTTCATCTATAACCACAACAAGTACAATGCAATACCTCTTGAAGCGTGGTTGATCGTCTCTAAGAGAAGAGACCTCCTGTCTCAAGTCCGATCGTCGGTGAGACCGCTTGCGAGCATGGGGATGAACCGCGTTGTCCTCGCAATCCAAGAAGTTGATCCAAGAATAGTTGCTCCTGATCTCGTCGCACGAGATTGAACGTCTCCTTCGTGAGTGCAATACTCCAAGAAGACGGAGAACCGAGGAACGTCAAAGCGGCGACGCGGTGGCGAGAGCGTCGACGATTCTCTCCTCTAGGGTATGGTGGACGGCCACCAAAATTAGAGGGAGAGAGGGTTTCATGTATGAAGAAAGAGAGAGAGATCCAATATTTCATGTAAAGAGAGAGCATGGTATGCCTCTCTATTTTATAAGGTTTTGGGATCCATGGATCTCAATCCATGGGACATATAAAATCAATGGGTGAGATTGATTTATGTCAATCCAATGGCCAAGATTGTTGTTGTCAAAAACAACAAATTTGGATTAAAATATATTTGACAAAATCAAATATAAATTAGTCATAAATTAAACCAATAAATAAGGAGAGAATGTACATGGAGATTTCATCTCCATGCACCTTCCATGTGGACGGCCACCCTTTCCTATTAGGAATAGGGTGCCGCCCACCCTTTCCATGGGGAGAGCAATCTCATGATAATTCATGAGATTGCATATCTCCATGGAAATCTCTCTTTATTTATTTGCAACAAATTTGTTGGGTTTTATTCTTAAAAAATAATTCACAATTATATTTGAGAATATTGCAATATTGCCATGGAAAAATTTTGAATCATATTCACAACCCAAAACAACATATAATTTACATTGTCAATTAATTACACAATGTGTATCCAATACACATAATAATTAATCAACACATATAAATTATAATTAGCTCTCTTCAATACATTATAAATCAAATTTATAATATATTATGAATAATTGGATATTTCTATCCACATTATTCTTATCCATAATAATTAAATCACATTTAATTGTATTGGATAATTTATTCATACATCAAGATGATTAAACCACATTTAATCTTGATTTCTTCATTGCTTAGATCTTATGGAATTATTCTTGAACCTTTCAAGAATAATACAATCTCTCCGCAGATACTTGGAGATAAGGACATGGCGACTGTATTGTTCCACGTATAGTGACTTGGATATTGAGATCATATCTCATATCCAGATCGCGGGCCTCCCATAGATACTTGATTAAATCAAGACCGCAAATCTAATCTTCTCATTGCATCTGAATCATATTCAGATCAATGTCCAACATTTGGACTAAGATCAGATTACTTCTCTACCGAGAGGAGTCACTAAAATACAGACCCGTTTCATCACTCCCTAGGAATGGAAGCGTCATGGTTATACAATCGTTTATGATCACATCACCCTCAGGTATTCCCAATACCTGTACATCCTGCATACTGGAAGACTCAGATTAAACCCGAAGTATTGGATCAACTTTATATTGTCTACATCATGGTTTTATCAGCAAGTTTCTCATTCGATCATTGGGAGTCGGTATCGATCATATACATTCCAAAAGCATATATCATACCTAGGTCTTGATCATATACTTTCCAAAAGTATATATCAAACCTACAAATTCAATCAAGCTTCCAAAGCGAGACGACCATGCGCTTGGAATTTGATTCTTCCCAATATCTCATGAGTAAGCTCATGTCTTCCGGTTCAGTAACTGAACCTGTATGATCGGTTTGAGAGATCGTATTACTCATATGCCCTTATATGCACACCAGCGCGCCGGTGTATAGACCTTGGTTAGGTCATCAACCTATTGGTCTGCCAAATATACATACTTAAACATATAGTAACACATCTGTCTCCGGTCAGAGGATGAGTGCATGTATCATGACAGCATACGATATAGGACTTTGGTTATATCGATCTCGTTAAGTCAACTCTTAGACCTAACTAACCTGACACCTCCGAATCTCTATTCCTATGCAGAGGACCTGCATCAAGAGGTCGGTCAGATATCAGCCTTTAGAGATAAGGATTGCCATCTCCTACTCAGGTTGGAGATCATCTCTTAACAATCATTTGACGGTGCTTGATGAGTCCTCAATCTAACTCTTTAGATATTCATCCAAGCACCAGCCTCTATGATTCAATAGTTGAATCAACAGCTGTATGATCATCAAGATGGCCATGGTACATAACCCTAATTGTACTAAGGGACCTATTATACACATTATTCATTCTTCATTTCAGATCAGGGAATGATATGTGCAATAACATTTATTGCATAATGGCTCGCTGTGGGCTCGCATTTCCAACAGTATTCACATGCACAGTCGGGGGTTAATCTAACTTATTCATTCTTTATTTGCTTGAGGACTAGCAATGTTTAAGTATAGGGGGGTGATGAATCCACGATTCATCATCTCAATATACTACTCTTAGCAAAATCCCTGAGTAAAATCTCAAATAAATATCCATAAAATCAATAAATTAATAAAGTAACTCTTGTAAATAAAATACACTAATTATTGCATATTATATTGTACAAAATAAATTAATAATAAAAGGCCGCAAAATAATGGAGTTTTCCACTTGTAAATGGCCCAAAACTTCATGTATTTTTAATAATTTTATTTAAACTTCTTTTCGACTAATTCTTTCTCTAACTTATTTATAAAAATTATAGAAAAATATAAAATATAAAATAAATTTCACCTCAAATAAATGCTCCTATATCCCAAAAATAAAAAGCCGTAACGTCCAACTTCCCGGTCAAATTCCCGCTCCGTATGAACTCCAAATTCACCAAACTCATTTTTAATGTTTAAGTTAGAAAATTACCTACAAATGAAAGTGATTTCATTAAAATAGGAGCTCGTTTGCAAAATATGGGTTTTGGGATCTAGGTGTACATTGTATATATTGTACATATTCTTTTTTCTTCCTCTTTTATTTAATTTTCTTAATTACTAAAAATCCAAAAAAATGTTTTTGTATTTTATTTTATTCATAGTATTTTATTTTATTTTTATGTTGTAAATATCTTTTACTAAAAATATAAATAAATAAAAATAGAAAAATAAAAAAATTGTGTACATATTATTTGTTTTGTGGTTTTACTTTTGTAAATTCTCTACTCTCTTTTCTTTTTCTTTTATTTTAGTAGCCAACTTTTGCTCTTTTATTTTCTTTCTTTATTTATTTTTCCCTTTCTCTAAAATAACTTCTTTTTTCTTCCAATAACCTCCAACCACTCCATCTCATCCACCTTCATTTTTATCCAACTTCCCATTCTTCTTCTTTTTATTCATCTCCCCATCCTCATTTTCCCCCATCGCCATTTTTAGAGAAAAAAGAGAGGGCTCGGAGTGTTTTATGGGCGATAACAACCGAACATCATCCTCAAGCGACGACCTCCTTCAGGCGAGATCCATGAAGGCCATCATTGTCGTGTCACGAGCTTTCCCATCAAGCTCGCATAGCATCTCCGATTTTTTTCGCCAATTGGATCGAGGCCACAATAGGAGTCGAGCGTAGCTGCTCCACATTCCTCAGATAAGTATTCCCATTCTAATTTCCCTTGTTATTTTATATTATCTAACATCATTTTTATTTTGATCATATTCATTTTTTTAGTACCACACCTTGATCATACCATCACCTCCATCATCTTCTCCATCATTCCACTCTACCACCTTTTTTCCTATATATATTTCTTATTTAAGAAAACTAAAAAATTTAAAAAATTAAGACAGAAAAAATAAAAAAATTAAAAATTAAACACAACAGGCTTGTCACCCTCTTCCTCCTGCACAACTGACGACCGCTACCCTCTCCCTTCAGTCACCGCCGCCCCTTCATATGGTCTTGCTCTTCCACGTGCGGTGACGCCCACTCCAGGCCACCACCAATGCGGCCACAGGTGGCGACATCACCCTCCACCCGCTTTAGGACGCCCCGCCTCCCCGCACCCTCCAGCCGCAACCCTCCCTTCCTCGCCCCCCACGAAAGTCCGTGACCACCGCCGATCCCACTCCTTGCCACTAGGGGTGGTCACACGATTCCAGTCCACAACCAAGTTCCAGGCCGCCTACCACGCCTCCACCACGCGACCGTGGTCATCGCGCGCCCTGCCCATCAACCTCCTTCCTATCGCGCCCTAACCTAAAAGGTCTTTTCTTATTTTTGTTATTTATGTAAGAAATTGCATTAATTGTATTGCATGTTTTTAATATCACAAAAACGTCCATGTGCATGTTTGTTTGTAAGTTTTTATTTTCTAAAATTGCATGGATACCCCTACATTTGCATGTTAATTTTGACATGTTTCTTGCATCATTTTATTTAATGAAAAATGCCATGTTGTTGACAACTAATTGTCTATCATGACTATTTATTTGAATTTTTGTGAGCTTTGGATAATTAACTAACATTGTATTGATGAACAATATATTTTTTACTCAATTTGTGATCTTAAATTCATATTTCATTCATGGTTGCTTCAAAAATTCCAAAAAAATCGTAAATGATGCCTTCAAATGTGCTTTAATTTGTACTCAAGTTACATTTAAATTGGAGATGTCATGTTACCTTAAATAAATTGTAGAATGATTTTAATAAATGGTTTTTATTTAAATCTGCACACATTATTTTTGTGAAATTCCAACTCTCCTAGATTGTAGGTTAAAATACCTTTTTAAGATAATTAGCTCTCAGGATAATTGGTGTTGTAGATTATTAGGAATTAAATACTCATTATCATTTTAGTTCCATTAAAAAAATCATATATTATTTAAAAATTCCAAACAATTTAATGTAGCCTCATTGCATCATGTTTAATTTCCGGTAAAATTTTCATAATTTTTGCATTCTGTTTGTGTGAAAAAAAACCCATAAAAATGCATTTTTTTCATTGTTGCATTTTAACCCATAAAATTACAAAAAAAAATATGTTTTGCATTCATCAATGGGTGAAAAATATAACTTTGCTAAATTGGATTAAGTTCACATTAAAATTAATTTGGTTAAGTTGTGTATTTTCTTATTAACTTAATTCAACCGCGTTTTGCATTTGCATCCATTTTGCATAAAAATATAAAAAAATCCGTATTATAAACCTAGACCTGAGTGATCTGAATTAACCCAAAGTTATTCCTCTTCCTCCATGTGTTCGATCCCCAACTTTTCCGAGATATAAATTAAGCCGAGACAATCTTCGCAGAGATCTTTTCTCGGTTTCGATTAATTAGCTGAGTGACGTGCTACAACGAGTACAATTAGTACACCCACTCAGGTACATTCGTCAGTTATGTACCATGGCCATCTTAATGATCATACAGTTGTTGATTCAATAATTGAATCATAGAGGTTGGTGCTTGGGTGAATACCTATAGAGTTATATTAAGGACTCATCAAGCACCACCAAATGATTGTTAAGAGATGATCTCCAATTTGAGTAGGAGATGACAATCCTTTCTCATTAGGATGATATATGACCGAAGTCTTGATGCAGGTCCTCTACATGGGAATAGAGATTCAAAGTTGTCAGATTAGTTAGGTCAAAGAGTTGACTTAACGAGATCAAGATAACCTAAGTCTTATGTCGTATACTGTCACAATATATGAACACATCCTCTGACCGGAGATAGATGTGTTACTATATTTTAAGTAGGTACATTTAGCATACCAATAGGTTGATGACCTAACCAAGGTCTATACATCGACGAGCTGGTGTGCATATGAGGCATATGAGTAATATGATCTCTTTAAGGGATCATACATGTTCACTTGTGAACTGGAAGACATGAGCTCACTCATGAGGTATTGGGACCAATCAAATTCCATCCATGGTCGTCGTGCTTTGGAATAATGACAAGAACTTGTAAGTAAGATATATGCTTTTGGAAAGAATATGATTCACACTAATTCCCAATGACTAAGATTGAGAAACTTGATGATGAAACCTTAAAGATGACAATGTAAAATTGATCTATATCTTCAGGTTTATCATATGTCTTACAGTATGCAAGATGTACATGTATTAGGAATACTTGAGGGTGATGTGATCATAAACGATAGTATAACCATGACGCTTCCATTCCGAGGGAGTGACGAAACAAGTCTAGATTATAGTGACTCCTCTCAGTAAAGAAGTAATCTAATCTTAGTCCAAGTGTTGGATATTGATCTGAATGAAATTCAGATGCAATAAGAATATTATATTTGTATCCTTGATTTAATCAGGCATCTATGAGAGGTCCATGAGATCTAGATTTAAGATGTGATCTTAATATCCAAGTCACTATAAGTGGAACGTACAATCCCCCTATCCTTATCTCCAAGTATCTACGGAGAAAGCACATTATTCTTGAAAGAGTTCAAGAATAATTCTATTGTTGAAGTATATCTAAGCATTAAGAAATAGGTAATTGAATTATTATAAACAATGTGAATTTGATTCATATTATTTGAATGCATGAGAATGATAATCCAATATATAAGTAAATGTGATTTATATTATGGATATGAATAATGTGAATAGCACTATCTAATTATTTATGTATATTATAAATATGATTTATAATATATTAGAGAGAGATTATTGTGATTTATATTTGTTAATTAATTATTGATGTGAATTGGATTCAATGATTAATTGAAAATATAATTTATATTTTCTTTTGGGATGTGAATGTGATTCACATTTTCCAATGACATGATTGTAATAATCACAAAATAATTATGAGTTATTTTTGTGAAATTATTTAAGTGTTGTTGTAAATCTTGGAGATATCATGAGATAATGAGATCTCATGAGATGATGTGATCTCATGAGATATTGAGGAGATAGACCCATTCCACCTCAAGAGGGTGGACAGGCACCGATCTCCATTAGGAGTAGGGTGGATGCCGCACCCTCCCCCTTTAGGGGATAAGGTCAATCTTCTCATTATCTCCAAGATTAATTATTAATTAATTTGATTTGAAATTAATTATATTGATTTATCGATATGTTAAACTAATTAAATTAATTATTGTAGTATTTTTACAATAATATCATGGCAGTTGAAAAAAACACAAATCAAACTCATCCATTGATGAGTGGTTGTCCACTCTTCTCATAGAGAGAAGACCGCCTCTGTCGTCACATCACCGTTGTGCTGCCGCTTTGACGACTCTTGGATCTCTGTCTTCTTTAGTGTAACGCCCCGCCTCGATGGGAGCACATCTCAACATCCATTCTCAATATTACCCAACAACAATCATAAACAACATTGCATGATATACCACTTATACAAAATAAGGAAATAGGGAAGAAAAATCTAAGTTTCTATTGATAACAAAAGTCCACATACGGATAACAATAAGTCCTCAGAGTCTCTTTATTACATCATAAATAATCAGAAAGGAAGGATAACAGAAACTACTAAGAAACTAGTCCTCAACCTTAACAACGTCCTGCAGATGCACCACCAAAGATGTGAGCCTCTGTCTCCTGCTCCACACTTCCTGTTGGATTTTCAAAGAATGTAACTCATGAGTCAACTGACTCAGTAAGGATAAAATAACTTATAAATCAAGAGAGAGTATAGGTAGGCAATGCAAATGCAGTAACTTAACAAGTTTAGAAGAGAACATTCTAAAAGCATCTAGCATTATACAATCACTTATATTCTAAGCCTTTAACACGTACACAATCAAAACCAATTCTTTGACATATCTATATTCATATTTTCATTTACTTATCCCGGACTCGCCCGTCAAAGGAGAAGATCTGCACTAGGAATGAAGTCTGCAACACTTCATTCAGAATGTAGATTAAAACCTTTGCGCAAGCGCAAACCTTAAGTTAGTCTGGCTAGTAGTACTCTAACACTCGTGACAGAGAGCGTATAGCCCAATATTCGCTTTGTCAACCGAGTCTTCCGGAGGAGTCTTGCTCGCTCCAAAACAAGTGCTACAAAAAAAACGGATCCGCACGGTGCGGTGCACGCGTGCATCCACCTCAATTCCACCAGAGTATCTACCACCACCCCAATCTATGATGCCCCTCGAGTGGGGGTGACTCACTGTCGTCTCAGCCGGACTACAAGAGTGTGCACCCATCTTGTAGTATTTATCTTCTTGGCCCCACATGTATTGTTGTTTTTTTTTCGCATAAAATTTAATTTGTGAAGGTTAATCAAAGGCCTAAACTAATCATTCAAATAAAACATAAATTATTTATGACCCTCGGGTCACAACCCATTGGCTTATCATTAACCATTGATCTAAAGCATATCCATGGTGACTAAGGAGGAGTCGAGCACTCTGATTCACATTGCTCGTCTAAGAGATACCATATTTCTTTCCAGATCACCAGAAACCAAGTATAATCCAAAATGCAAAATTCGCACCAAGATACCTATGACCAGATAATTATCTCAAGAGGAAAAGACACGTAAGTGATAAATCCAACCTATATGTTATACATTTATCATATTAACCAGAATACCTTGCTGATTGGTAGATAAAAAAAGGACAACACGTAATGTTCACAAGGATCACACATGAAAGTTCTGCATTCTATACCATGCATAGTATTATCAGAATAAAACGGGTTATTTTATCCAAGGGAGGTAGAAATCTCATGTGATCATATATCTATGGTGTATCGTATACCAAATATTTGTGACGTTTTGCGACAGGATGTAGGTATAATACCAGTAGATTATTCGATAGATCTCCTCTTATTATTGTTCCAGCAAAGCCTATTAAGCAGTAACAATATTTAACATATCTTTTGATACTCATAAATATGGAAACAATCAACACCATTATTTACGGCGAGTGCTGAACAAACACACGTAACTATGCTACGCTAAAAGTATATATATACAGAAAGCTATGATCTAGATTTAGCATAATATTGCAACAACCAGAACTTATTAAATATATGCGTCATTCATTATATAAAAACATGATAATTGCGTATAACAAGGCAATAGTTGTAGAGTAATACTGATTAATTTATGTATTTATCATATAATATACTACACTAATGTTTGATATTCAAAGCCCACAACCGTCACACCTTATATGACTATATTATTCAAAGAAAAACTAAATTCTAATTATTGATACATTCCCCATTCACGTATGAATGATATTAATCTCAAAGTTCATACGTGTGAAATACTACATGATGCCTTGTTCTTGTAAACATTAATCAGATTATCATCTATTAACAAGATCGACTCATGAGAAAAATAATTTACCATAAGATTCTAGATATACCAACAGCAAGAGGCGATCCCGGGGAAGGATCGAAATCGAAACGCAAACCCCAAATTTAACAATCCCCATCATCGCAAGCTACGCGAAATAAATAGGAGCATGTCAAGATCTGTTACCTTCACGTGATCCTTTGATCCGAGCACACGATCAACGATATGAGTGCAGCGACGTCTTCTCCTTGCGACGACGCTCTTCCTCCTCTCCTCGTAACGAAACTCCGGAGCCTCGTGCCTCGCCAACGGGAAGAGTTTCTTCCTCTCGTCTCTCTAGGGAAGAAGAACAAAGAATCAAATGGGAGAAGGGTGAGAATGGAAAGAGATCAATGTTGTTTTAAAGACCATTCAAAGGTGAAGAATAGGAAAAAAGGTTGTCAATTTTGAGGTGAAAATATGCCTCAAAATATCTCCAACGCATGTAATAAGGTGCAAATCCGCGGGTCTACCTTCCAAGATTGTCCCAGACCATAGTTCACTAAAACAGGCATAACTTCCTCATACGAACTCGGATTTACGCAATCTTGGGCTCGTTGGAAATTTCGGGAGACGCTTCTAATGAATATGATATTGTATATGTTTTGGAATTTCGGAAGAAGCCAAAATTTCCGAGGCGTTACATTTAGCGTTTCTCTCTCGTGAAGAAGGCGTTCGATCTTTGAGACGAGATTAGGAGATCTATTGCTTGGATCATCGACTTGTATTGCGAGAAGTACGCGACTCATCCCTGCGCTCGTAAGCATCTCCTTCGATGGATCAGACTTGAGACAGGAGGTCTCTTCTCTTAAAGGCTCGATCACAACTACACTGCGAGAGGTATTCCTTTATATATTATGTGGTTAGATGAACAATCTAAGACATGTTCTTGGATCATGTGATTTCATCTATTAGAAATTTTTAAATTCTGCTGCATCGAGCAACTAGTGCAATTAGTCGCTTTCGATCGTATATGATGCGATTCCCACGCTTCTGTGATGTGCTTAAGGATTCTTCCATATACTTCAGATATATTTGTGTATCTTCTATATCATGCATTGTAATTGCATATGAAAACCTAGACCTAAGAATTTAATTGCTCATTAATTAATCAATATTTTTCGTTGAATAGATGAGGAGGCTCATGTCCTTGTGTTCGACCTTGACATCTTGCTAAGTAAAAATATTCCACAATTTCAAATATTGTGATTTTTGACGAATCGAATTTTGCCTCATATATTGCAACTATAGCGTATTAATGAGACAATTTTTAGAGTCCATCAACGACCCATCTCCTATCGAGGCTCCGGTCTCTTGTGTGTCGCATGCTCCTCTCCTCCCCAAAGAAACCCCAATCCTAACCCTCCCCCCCCCCCCACACACACACACACATGGAAGCCCTAGCATTATCCTCATTGTCAAACCTCCCTAACCTTATCTCTGATCACCCATTACCGTTGAATCCCTCCGTTGACTTCCAATCAAACCAAAACTCCCACGACTCTAACCACAATTATCCTTTCCTTACCAACTCCAATGAACCCCCTATCCTATCTCTTCCATCATCTTTGCTGATCAACCAACCACTTGCAGCAAACTCCATATCCTGATCCTCTTAAAATTGAAAACCCCCAAAGCCTGCACCTCTATGTCCAACCCCTCTCCCTATAAAAAATCCATCGCCGAACCCCGATCAATTTCCCATCCACCATTATTTGCAAAGAGAAAGAGAGAGAGAGAGCTTGAGATCGGGATAGTGACAACATCCCAGATCCTTCGAGGTGAAGACACCTCAAGCGTGATCCAGAGGACCTACAACTCCTCTGTTGTATTGCTCCATCTTGAGATGATTAGCCAAGCCTCGTGTCCTTTGCTGATCACAGAGGCAAGAACTGGAGAAGAGCCTATACTGTCCCATATGTAGATGACTCCTCTTCCTTATCTTCGCAGCATCTCCTTCATCCTTCATCTTCGTCACAACCAATCTGCTTCTTCAGACAAATCCACCATTGACGAAGCACACCCCATCATCCTCCCCCTCTACTTTTGATTCTACCCCGTCATAGCCTTCCGTCGTCGACGGCTCTACCTATCCACCACCATGCACAGAGCCACACCATACTCCTTCCATATTCTCGGGCCAAGCTTGCATCGCTAGAGTAAAGCATCAAAGAATACAAGTCCCAGGAAGGAGCCTCCAGATAGCGTTTGATCAAGAACACGTTAAATTTAGGTTGTTCATGATCTCCCAAATAACAACCCTCTGATTGCCATCATCATTCATCTCCACCTTATGTTATCAGCGTTGAACCTCTCCACCCAAGCCCACAACCTCGGGCGGAATCGAAGCTCTTGTGCATGACATGTGGAGGATCGCACCCGGCCCTCTATTCGAGTCGAACTCGAGTCACATGCCCATCATGCATGACCTTGGGAGAATTACAAGCATACCCTTTGACTTTTATAAATTACGCATATACCCCTACACATGGGGGTAAATTATAAGGAGGTCCAACCGTCTTTGGATAATTGCTAATCTACCCTCAAGAGGTATGAATCACAAATCTTTCATTTATTTTTATTACAATCTAGTCTCTAAAACTTTATTTTATTGTACCTTGAGCATTATTTGTCAGAATTATTGTTCTTTATGTCGATTTGAACCTTAATTTATTCTCCATCACGTGAACACTATGACTTTTATTTGGAGACATTTTTCTAAATCAATAAAATTTAGAGAATTATTTATTACTTTCTGAGCATATTCATTATTTTTTATTGATTTCATTGTTCCTAAACTTGGGTCTGTCTTGGGAAGTTAATTAGACATTTATTGATCATATATTCAGTGAAATTAATTGACTCTAAGGCTCGAGGATTAAATTAAATTAGCTTTGCATGATTGCTTTCTCATTCATTCACATTTATTGCATTTATCTTGCATTACATCGTCATTGCATCATTTATTCATCATTTAAAATTCATAAAATTACTTTTACTTTATCTTTCTCTCTCACCACATAGATAGCATTATTTTCTTTGCATAAAAATTATTTTCAAAATATATGCATCACATTTTCTTTTTGATTAATTACATCTTCTAAATTAAAAACCAATAAAAAACAGAAAAATATAAAACACCAGAAAAATATATTTCTCTTTGAAAATCGAATTTCTAGAGTATTTAATTATTAATTCGAAACCCTCATATTACCTCCTCGAGTTCAACCTTGGACTTACCCAAGTAAAATAAAATAATCTGATTACATAAAGATTTGATTCTTCATATCACTCCTTGGTGTGGTAATCTTTGATAGTTCCCGAATTGTTCGGCTGCAACAGATAAAAATGACATATTAATAGGGCGATCCAAACGCTCGTCACTTATGAAGTCCACAGTATTGTAGTTTAAATGTGTTTAACTAAACACATATGTGATAATCTGATCATGCATAGCATAAGTATTCATTAAGCGTAGATTTCAGACCATGGAGTCATATTGATGTTTTAATCCCTGGTTTGATCTGGAGTATATTATTCAAAATCGATTGTAATATCATATGGAAGTCTACAACTCTCTTCTAGTGTTTTCACTAATGTTATATTCTTCTAATAGTATAAGACAAATTTACGAAGTTAACATGTCCTTCATTAATCTCATTTGATGCTTACTATATCGACTATAGGAGAATGTTTATAGTTAGTTGTAGCTAAGTATGACATGAACATGGAGTTGAACAACTGTTAAATGTTAATGCATGCTTGGAATTGCATATGAGAATGATCAAACATCTGCAGTATCAAATATTTGTTGTTGAAATCCTCATCTAGATATATTCTTCACCTCACTGTTTGATCAGATTTGTTAAGAATTAGCAGATCATGTTTTTTATGATTGTCAATATTATAAAATCCTACAAGTGAAAGATCCTTAGAGATTTACTAAGAAGGTCAAATAATATATGCACTTCTGCATCTTGCTGGATAAGACATCTATTAATCATGATAATCAAGTCAATACCAAGGTTCATTAAATAATCTTCTTTGGAAAGACCCACAAGTGGGCTAGGGCATTGCTAAATAGATTCAATAATTTTTCGTAGTTAAAGAAATATGTGTACTATCAGTATATATGTTCAGTGCTTACAGAAATATGCCAAATAATCAACATAAAAGTTGCAAACCTTGATAATGTAAATATATTAATTTACGATGAACATTTTCGTAATTCCTCTTATGTGCAAGATATTCAAAGATAAAAATGTATTGATAAACATAATATGCTCATATTCTTATGTACTGTTTTAATGTAAGCATCATATAAAAATAACATAAATTTTAGGAAATTTGGAACTCTATAATACATTCATGAGTCACTGATAATTTATATTTGTTGGTAGGATAATTGAGACAAGACTTTTATTTTCATTAAGTTAGTTTAGTGGAAATACAAACTTGTGTGCGCCCAAGTGGCATACTCCTTGCCTTCCAAACGGCCCGAGGAGTCTGTTTGCCGTGCTGACCACACAAGCATTGGGAGACGTCTTTGCGATTTAGGTTTCGTCGTCCTCAAGTCTCCGCACAATCCTAAATAACCCGCAAAACGCCCCGCCTCTCCGTCTCCCTTCTGCGACTCGTCGGTTCCCACTATGCTCCCATCCTCCGCCCCGGAATCTTACCACTCCCGCACCAATCGCAGGAGCAGCGGCACCGGAAGAGGCGCCCCCCGCCAAGAGTGGGTCCGTCGCGACCCGCAGGGTGCCCCTGTTCTACCCAGTCCCCTCCCCGTGCCGCAAGATGGCCCCATCTTACCCAATCCTCAAGCAGGCGGCCGCGGTCGCGGGCGCCCGCGAGCATATCAGCGGCGGCAGGACCCCGCGCCCGCCGCAGCACGGGAAGCATCTGGCGACGTCCCCCAACTTGTGCAGGAGATCCAGGACAAGCTCGCCAAGGGCGCCGTGGAGTGCATGATCTGCTTTGACATGGTCCGGCGCTCGGCCGCCGTGTGGTCCTGCTCCAGCTGCTACTCCATCTTCCATCTCCCCTGCATCAAGAAGTGGGCCCGCTCCCCGACCTCCGTCGATGCATCCGCTGCCGACGCGCAATCCAATTGGCGGTGCCCTGGCTGCCAGTCCGTCCAGCTTATGCCTGCCAAGGACTTGCAGTATCTCTGCTTCTGTGGGAGCCGCCGGGATCCCCCGAACGATCTCTACCTCACGCCCCACTCCTGCGGTGAGCCTTGCGGGAAGCCGCTGGATCGCTTTCTGTTGGAAAACGGCGGGGGATGCCCCCATCTATGCGTCCTTCAGTGTCACCCCGGACCTTGCCCGCCTTGCAAGGCCTTTGCCCCTCCCCAGCGCTGCCCCTGCGGTAAGAAGTCTGTGGTTCGGAGGTGCTCTGATCGCAAGACTCCTGTCACGTGCGGGCAGCGATGTGACCGCCTCCTTGGGTGTGACCGGCACCGCTGCGAGCAGTTGTGCCATACAGGTCCCTGTGAGCCCTGCCAGGTTGTGATAGATGCGGTTTGCTTCTGCGGGAAGAAAACAGAAACGGTCTTTTGCTGGGAATTACCTCTGGAAGGGGAGATCAAGGAGGCCGGTGGGATCTTTTCTTGCTCTGGGGTATGCGGGAAGGTGCTCGGCTGCGGAAACCATTCCTGCGTGGATATCTGTCATCCAGGTCCTTGCGGGCAGTGTGCATTACTGCCTCAGCGGGTCAAGACTTGCCATTGCGGGAAGACGGAATTGGAGAACAGAAGAGAGAGCTGCCTTGATCCGATCTCAACATGCTCGCAAGTCTGCGGGAAGCTGCTTCCTTGTGGGGCTCATATGTGCGGCGAGAAATGCCATGAGGGTGATTGCCCTCCTTGTGTTGTGCTTGTCAATCAGAAGTGCAGGTGTGGATCCAGCTGCAGACGGGTCGAGTGTTTTAAGACGCTGAATGAGAAGGATAAGTTTGTATGCGAGAAGCCTTGTGGAAGGAAGAGGAACTGTGGGCGACACAGGTGCAGCGAAAGGTGTTGCCCATTGTCATCGCAAGGAGCCTCGGGGCAGTTCTCTGGAGACTTGGATCCTCACATGTGTCAGATGCCTTGCAACAAAAAACTCCGGTGCGGGCAGCATTCATGCCAATCTCTTTGCCATAGTGGGCATTGCCCTCCTTGCCTGGAGACCATCTTCTCCGATCTTACATGTGCCTGTGGGAAGACGTCTCTACCACCCCCGCTCCCTTGTGGGACACCTTATCCATCTTGTCAGCACCAATGTATGGTTCCTCAGTCTTGTGGGCACTTGGCTACACACACCTGCCATTTTGGTGATTGCCCACCATGCCCCATTCCTGTGGCGAAGGAGTGCATTGGGGGACATGTGGTTCTTAGAAATATCCCCTGCGGATCCAAGGATATCCGCTGCAACCAGCTATGTGGGAGGACCCGGCAGTGCGGTATGCATGCATGCGCTAGAACTTGTCACCCACCTCCCTGTGATGCCAATGGCGAGTGTGGAAGTAGTGTTTCCAGTTCTGACATCTCGAGGGTCTCCTGTGGGCAGACTTGTGGTGCTCCAAGAAGGGATTGCAGGCACACTTGCACCATTCTTTGCCATCCGTCTTCCCCTTGTCCTGATCAAAGATGCGAGTTTCTTGTTACCATTACTTGTTCATGTGGCCGCATATCTGCAAGTGTGCCTTGTGGTGCAGGAGGGAGTGCTGCTGGATACAGCTTGGATTCTGTTTATGAAGCAACCATCATACAGAAACTGCCAGTCCCCCTTCAACCAGTAGACCCAAATGGAAAGAGAGTCCCCCTTGGGCAGAGGAAGCTTACATGTGATGATGAGTGTGAGAAAATGGAGAGGAAGCGTGTGCTTGCGGATGCATTTGACATAACCCCTCCCAATCTGGATGCTTTGCATTTTGGCGAGTCCTTGGCCATGTCTGATATGCTGGGTGAATTTTTCAGGAGGGAACCGAAATGGGTACTGTCCGTAGAGGAGCGTTTCAAGTTCTTGGTGCTTGGGAAAGCAAAAGGAGCCTCCAGTGGCACCATCAAGGTCCATGTCTTTTGCCCGATGACAAAAGACAAGCGGGATGTGGTCAGGCAGATGGCCGAGCGTTGGAAGCTCGTTGTACATTCAGCAGGATGGGAACCAAAACGCTTCCTGATAGTGCATGTCACTCCCAAATCAAAACCCCCTTCACGGATACTGGGATCTAAGGCAGGTGTTCCTGTAACCTCAGCTTTGCAACCTCCTGTTTTCGACACATTGGTGGATATGGACCCAAGGCTTGTCATATCATTATTTGACTTGCCAAGGGATGCTGATATAAGTGCTCTGGTGCTAAGATTTGGTGGGGAGTGCGAGTTGGTTTGGATGAATGACAAGAATGCACTTGCTGTTTTCTCTGATCCTGCCAGGGCAGCAACTGCATTAAGGCGGTTGGACCATGGTTCAGCCTACCACGGTGCTGTGATGCTTGTGCAGAGGCAGAATGAGGGATTGGCCTCATCTAATGCAGGTATTAGCAGCGGCGGGAGTGGTGCATGGGGAGTGGGTATCAAGGAAGTGGTTGCAGCACAGTCAAGGGGTGGGAATCCATGGAAGACGGTTGTGGCTGCAGGCTCTGCTGCTGCTGTGCAAGGAGGGTCAGAGTCGTGGGGAGGCTTGGATCCAACCATGCCACCATTAAGAACAAGTGAGGGGCCTATTCCAGCAATACAAAACAGGTGGAATGTGCTTGAGACAGATGGCCCTGTGAATGCTACAAATATTTCTGGCACGAGCGCTACAACATCTGAGAAGGCAAGGATAGACGAGTTAGACTCCGAAGAGGGAGGTGGTGTTGTTATTGGATCAACCAACGAAGGTCACTCTCTTGCGACCACCGAGGTGCTGGGAATCATACAAGAGGCTGTGGATGATTGGGAAGATGCATGCAACTGAAGGTGTTGTTAGAGCTTTTAGGGCAAAACTTTGGTGTTGCTTGTGTTGCTTGTTATAGTTTTGGTGGGGAAACCCCTTTACAGATTATGTGGAGCAAGTGCTTCCTTTTTTCGAGTACCAGGTTTGATGAGAAATATCCAATTTGTAGTTGCAGTGTCTAAAGTTGCTTTCCATGCCCATTGTTTGATGTCATCTGAATGCCCGATTGTTTGAATTCTGAGTGCATGAGAACTGCTGGCAGGTAATGCAAATCTTTCTTCTTACCTAAACGGGGAAATATAAATATTCAGCAACTGAGAAACTTTTTTTTCAATGGCATCGTAGTGTTTTCCAAGTATCAACAATTGGAGCCTGCTTTTAAACGCTTTGATCTTGACATTCTTGGTTGTAACTTTTGAACAAGTGAGCCCTATGGAGGAAATCTAGATATGATCTTCAAATTCTGAAAGTGGAGCATGGACGTCTGCTAAATATGATCTTGAAAAAATATATGCCTAGGAGGAAATCTAGAAAAAATATAAAATCATTTGAGACATGTATGCTTGTGATTCAATCATGAACAAACAGCAACAAAAGAAAATCGTAGAATCCTTTAATTCTTGATGCACTTTTAGGGCCTGTTTGGTTACTGGGATGGGTGGGTTGAGGTATCTTAATGTGAATAGTAGGTGTTTGGATGGTTATGAAGGTTGGCAAAGGGTTGGAATAAAGAATGTGATGTGATGTCACTTTGATTTGTGATAGATTTTCAACACAGGAATGCAAGGGATACACAAGTTACCTGATGGTAACCTGTTAATCAAACGAACCCTTAATTTTAAGGTCAATTTTGATCAAATCATTGTTCATCCATTAATTTATTATCGACCTCACTCTTAATAAATTCGATACATTTTGGACATTAGCTAATGACAATGCCATTATGTATTATGCGGATGGGAAAATACGCTTCAAATAAATGGATATGAAAGTTCTGGATGTAGTCTTTGACAATAGGAGGATATTATGAGGATATTGATCTCTGAATATAAATTTGGAAATTTTGTCCTTATCATTGATTATTTGTTCGAATCGTTAGATGACACTTAAAGACAAGTCCATTTTACCAAGGATGCTCTAGAATTGGCCCATAAATAAAAAGAAGAAAAAGGAAAATACAGAAGGGGGTGTGTGTATGTATGTATATATGGGTGTGTGTTTGTGTACATGCCGTGTATGTGTATTATACACATACAGATACACATGTGTACATATTTGATGCAAGGACCAATTTAGCATGACTCGATAGACACAACTAGAAGTAGGAAAAATAAGGAAATAAAAAAACCCCAAAAGAATAAATATTTACACACACACGTATGAATATATTGTACATAATATTTAAAGAATTTATCTATTTACCATGAAGTTCGATTAACTTAATTTTTTTCTAAACATAATGGAGAAAATCTAAGGAAGTTTATAGCATGAACATTTGAGCCACAAAACTAAACCCTAATTGGTATTTTCTCCAACTTTGGTGGCTCGTAAGTATTTTTAGAAAAAGGTTTTTATCATTGTCCTCAACTTTTGCAGTATCAATTATACCGCTCCCAATCAAAGGAGACTCTTGTGCTCAACCCATCCCTTGGTTAAAGGAAATGACAGCAATTGACCCCTTTAATTATATAAATGGGACAGAGGGAATAGCTTTTACATGAACATTAGAAATATCAACAAAATCAACCATAGGAACCGGTACTTTTTTCCCTTCATGTAGAAAAGGCAGCATACTTGCAAAGAGATTATGTAGATTTTGCTAAAAACAAACTAATGCAATAGCAGGCCATGTTATTCCAATCCAAAAAAGAAATATACAGATAAAAGGAGGTTGATAGAGGAAACTAAAACTAGAAACGACAATATTTCATTATGAGCACTCTATTTGCTACATCTGCTTGATATAAATACATATAGGTTTCACATATGAATTGTCGAAACCTTTATCCACCAAATACCAGACTTGATCATTACAGTTATACATGAAATGCTATTCTGATAAATTCAACTCCTTATTCTCAAATTATTAGATTTTTATGTACACCGTAAGACATCCTAACGGTACTAAGAATCAAGGGTTTCTAATGGTTACAAATAGCAGAACCTTAAGGGGATGTTAGAACAGCACAAAAAAACAATTTATGTTAAGTACCATCATCCACACATTGGCGAAATGGCGACACAAAGGATCTTAGCATGTGAGGGGAGCACGATGATGGTAGGCTGAGAGCACTAGACTAGAACACCATAGTGCATATTGCGAACGATGCGTGTCATTAATGTCAATTTCGAGGATGTGCATGTGGGTGATATTGACGATACCGAGCTCGTGGATGAGGGCATTGCATGCTTGGAAGTAGTTTGTGCTTGTCATGAACGTTCTCGTACATGACAGATAAAATGATTTCACGAAAGAAATATGAGAACATCTCATGCTTTAACATAGCTCGAACATAAAAAAACTTGAACATGCCCAATTGTGTTCTCCGTAATATGAAAATATATTACTCTTAGATAAATGCATATTGCGATTAAATCAATCTACATAAAAAAGCTATTAACATCCTATACACCCTCACTATTATATTCAAACACTTCCTACTAACATAACTGCTCATCCAAAGCAAATAATTGCTTTACTTGACGTTTCTTTCCTTTGAAACCTTGAAAATCAAACAAAACCCTACTATTCATCGAGAAAATCAATGAAATGCCATCGAGATGGGGAGGTGAAGGATACATGTGGGAATCATAAGGGGAACCTTAGGGAGATCTATAGGTCAACTTTCAGTTCCTTCCATGGAAGTGGTGCTCCTTACACATGACTCTTCACGACTCGTAATGTAGGTAGGTGCCAACATCGGTCATTCAACCAGAGAAAGAGGATGATAAGGAACATGAGGATGGCTAGGAAGATGAGGACGATGCTGTCATAGATAAAGATAGATGTTACGACCTCAATTCTGGGTCATCGGAGCCTCCCATATCCGTATCTGGTTACTCAGCAATAATTTATTCAACAATCACAACTAACATTTAGAAACAAACTGCAATTAAAAATACTAAGAAGGAAGTATTTAATACTTTTACATTCACAAAATAAAGTCTACATGGCACATTGTCACACTATAACAATTTACATGTACATCAGCTAGAAAGGAAAGTACCATACAGAGTGATGCTACTATGGCTAGCTAGATGGCAATTGTCTTTGTGATGACTCTTCGATGCATGTTGCGCTTTCATAAAATATAGGAAAGAGATGAGCCAGTGCTCAATAACGAAGAAAAGAAACATAGATCAAGCAAGATATTTGAAAGGTTCAATAAATCAAATTATACAGTTGTTCATCTATTCTATTTTTATTTTAGGTCCTATCCATTCTAATCCATGCTAGGGATTGGTTCTCTCCCCTCCACGGAACCCGAAGCCGTGGACACTTAGGATTGGGGATTGCGTTGATATGGTGAGTTTATCTCGCTCACGTCGCCTCAACCAATCCTCCAATACTACATTGACAATTTCATTTGTGTTTTGTTGTTCAGGGTTCTAAACCCTCAGCCTGACAAATAAATAAGCACACTATCCCTGAGTACTCGGTAGCTTAAAACCACAGGCTAACCTTTAATTACATATGCTAGCAGCTTTAAAAATATGTTATCGTGGCCCATGCGCTATCAAACCACTCGCACCTCCACATGGCACGATCACATCTTCAACCAGTCAAACCCCCTAATGGCAGCCAAGTACTACACGTTGCAAATAATTTATTTTACGCGCTCAACATATCAGGGCAACTGTGTACCACCTAGGTTTGGCTTGCCAAAACATATGTTCTTCTGACAAACTTACAGGTTGCATGCCTGACCTGTAATATCTACTCCAAGTCATCCTTATCGTCAAAGATAGTATGAAACTTGAAATCGAATCTCATTTGTGTCATATCAATTCTCAGCTAGTCTCATTATCATTTTACACAATTATCAGAACAACTACAAGGATGATTCATTTCACAAATTCTATTTTAACAATTATTTTAGAGTAAATCATGAAATAAGCATGTTAACGTTCTTGAAAATAAAAAAACACAATAAACATTATTTTTATCCAATTTGACTTGAAAATTCAACAGCAAGAGGTATGGTTTCGTTACCTAATAGAGCTCTCTCTTGTCTATGTAGTGCTTTATCGTGTTTCATTTTCAGAAAGGATGATTTACAACTCCTGAAATGATGGAGTCTTACTTTTGTATCAAGAACACTAAGAACATTCCAAGAATGCGAAGAACAAATGAAGAACACGAAGAACATATTTTCTCTCATAATTTCAACAGAACTTCTTACATGGGGTGATATTTCTAGGAATTTTTTTAGCAGAGTCTCTCCTTATATTGAGTCATATTTCTATGAAAATTTTGACAGAGTTTTCCCTTATATCAAGATATATTTCAAAAGAAAATAGAAGAGATCTCTTTATAAAATCATCGAGAGGAAAACAACAGTGAAATAGAAAGCATATAATAGAACTGTAAGCGATGGAAAATCGTTAGGAGCCATACATATTAGGTGAGTGAAGTATGTGATAAATCACAGGCTCACTGACGTGCCTAGTTTCCCGCACCTACGCAGGATGTTACACAGATTTCTCCATCAAAACAACTATAAAATTGATAAAAAAACTACTGAACTGGAAAGTTTCCTATCAAGGGTGAGTGAGTCGTATGAAGAACATGTATGCTCACTGATGGTTGAGCCGCCCGCAAGCAAGCAGGGCTATGCTCAGATTTCTCCTCGAACCATAACATACAACAAAACTAAGAAGAAGATGAATAAAAAACCTAGCTCAACTTAGAGCTTACTTATGAAGCCAACTATGATAGGATCACGCCGTCTTCCTCCTCCTCGTCCTCCTAGTAGCGCTTGGCTAGCTCTTCTTCCTATCATCTCTCTCCTCCGCCCGACCTCTTGAATCTATCCCTTAGGGTAGTGGTGGTAGTGGAAATCGTAGAGAATGAATGGGTGGGGGGCTATTTGTAGGCTTCAGAAAACCGCTAACCATGATTAGTAAACCATGGTTTAACCCTTAACCACAGTTAGCAGCCCATGATTTTGGTCAAAGCTTACCTGAAACTTAAGGCTTAAGTTAGAACTTTTCATAAGCATCTAGATTTGCTAATGACACTCAATTAACGCTAATCACGATTAACTTTCACTAATCATGATTTAACATATGTGACTTATGCTTAACTTTTGCTAATCTTTATTAGTATTTGCTAATGATCATTAGTGTCTTTAATAGTATATAATTACTCTTAATGATAGTCATTAAGGGTTAATGACTTCTTAAGCCTCCTTCTTTTTCTTCTGAAATCATAACAATTCAAAACGAACTCTGATTCAGATAAAACAAATTATGTTGGTTTCCTCTTGACGAGTTGGATCTTATGATATAAGATCCGAGAGGGTCCTAGTTTAAGGATTTACAATTATAACAGACTTAAAGGAAGTTTCGTCCTCAAGACTTTAATTGCATGCATAACAACCTTAAAGAGGGTTGAAACCATAACAACTTTAAAGGAATGAACGTCATTTCATTTATACTGAAGATATGCACAATATATAGCGTTATAATTCAAACAAATAAGAGTAGTTCTCTCTCATTTATGCCTCGGGCTCCCACGTGTCTTCTTCAAATCTTGGTTCCGTCATAATACTTTAACTAGGGGCACCTCTTTATTCCTCAACTTCTTGATATCCTTATCTAGTATTTGCACAAGTACTTCTAGGTATGTCAAGTATGGCACAACATGCAGATCATTATAGATTATCTTATGCTCAAAATCCTTAATATACTTTCTCAAATTTGATACATGAAAACATCATGTATTGTCTAAAGATGTGGAGGAAGTGCAAGTCTACATACAACTTTTCTAATTCGTTGAATAATTTCAAAAGAACCCACGAACTTTGGTGCCAACTTCTCATGCAAGCTAAATCTCTGAACTCCATTCATAGGAGATACGTTGAGGAATACAAAGTCACCTACCTCAAATTCAATAACTTTGCCTTGTATCATTTTAGTTTTTTTGACGACTCTAAGCAGTTATTAGTCTTTTTCAAGCAAGCTCTACATCTACCCATGTCTCCTGGAGTCAATCTGGATCGTAAAGGTTCTTTTCCTGACCTCTTGCCAACACAGAGGAGTAGTGCATCTGTGACCATATAGTGCTTCAAAAGATACCATGTCAATACTTGTATGGTAACTATTGTTGTAGGTGAATTATGCAAGAGGAAATTGTTTAACCCATTATCCTTTCCATTCTAAGGCACATGCTCGTAGCATATCATCTATAGTTTGAATAATACATTCGGATTGACCATCTGTTTGTGGATGATATGTTGTGCTCAAGCATAGTTGTGTGCCTAAGACTTTCATGAAGCTCTGCAAATAGTGTAAGGTTAATCGTGAATCTCGATCGGAGACTACCTCCTTTGGGATACTATGGAGATGGATCACATCTGTAATATATAAATAATAAAGCTGGTTTGGAGTGGAAAATAAGCTTATTGGAATGAAATGTACTACCTTGATTAGACGATTTATTATAACCCATATACTGTCCTTATCACAGGTTGTTTGAGGTAACCCAGTAATAAACTCCATTAAAATACTTTTCCATTTCCATTCAGGAATAGGGAGAGGTTTCTACAATCCTAGTGGCTTTTGATGTGAAGCCTTTACATGCTGGCAGGTGAAACATGAGTTCACCCATTCAACAACATTCTTCTTCATTCCAGGCCACCAAACGTATGAACGAAGATCCTTATATATCTTTGTAATTCCACGATGAATAGATAATCTGGAGCAATGGGCTTCACGTAAGATGTCTTTCCTCAACTATGATATGTTTGGTACATAATCTCTATGTTGTTTATACATTAACTCATCTAGTATATGGAATCCTTCTATTTCATTCTTCTCAAGTTGTTGTTTCAAGTCTTTAAGGACCGGATGATCCTCCTGTCCTTTCTTTATTCTATCCTAGATCTCTGGTCTGTATCGATGAGAAATAATTATAGTATAAACACAACTATCAAATGGTTTCCATTCACTTAACGTTGATAGAAACCCCAGAAGTTGATAGCACCCACCAACCAAGGTAAATAAGTACTTCTGCTAAGGGCATCTTCTACGGCATTTCCCTTACCAGGGCGGTAGGATATGGTGTAATCATAATTCTTCAAGAGCTCTAGCCACCGTCTCTATCTCATTTGAGTTCCTTCTGGTCAAATAAATATTTCAACTTTTATGATCGGTGAAGATTTCAAAACTAATACCATAGATATAGTGTCTCCATATCTTTTAAAGTGAAGACCATGGCAACTAGTTCAAGGTCATGTGTTAGATAGTTCCTATCATGTGTCCTGAATTGTCATGATGCATAAGCGACTATCTTATTAAGTTGTATAAGAACTTCCCAAAGTCCTTCTGTAGATGCATCAGTGTACACTGTAAACCCTTCGGTCCCAAAGGGTAGAGTAGGGATAGGTGTAGATGTTAGACATTCTTTCACTGTACGAAAACTAGTTTCGCATGCATCAGACCATATGAATGGAACTTCCTTCTAAGTTATCCTAGTCATTGGAAATGTTATTCATGAAAAGTCCTTCACAAATCTTCTATAATACCTACCTAGACAGAGAAAATATCATATTTCTATGATGGTCTTTGGGCATTCCCAACTCATCACCACACTAACCTTCGCAGGATCAACTGATACACCTGCTTCAGAAATAACATGGCCTAAGAAGGACAATTCAGATAGTCAGAAATCACATTTGTTATATTTAGCATACAATTTGTTCTTCCTTAGTGTTTCAAGTGTCTGTCGGATATGGTGTTAATGTTGGTACTTATCCTTTGAGTAAATAAGCACGTCATCAATGAAGACTACTACAAAGTGATCTGGGAATTCCCTGAATACTCTATTCATGAGATCCATGAAGATTGTTGGGGCATTTGTCAATCCAAAAGGCAGAACTAAAAATTCATAATGTATGTATCTAGTTTGAAAGGTTGTCTTGGGAATATTAACATCTTTAATTTTCTACTGATGGTATCCATATCTTAAATCAATTTTGAAATACACAGTTGACCCCTACAACTGGATAAAGAGATCATCTATTCTTGATAGATGATACTTGTTCTTTATTGTCCTCTTGTTTAGTTGTCAATAGTAAATGCACAACCACATCGACCCATCCTTCTTCCTGACAAACAAAATACACACACCCCGTGGTGAAGTACTAGGACGAATGAATCCTTTGTCTAACAGTTCTTGTAACTGTATCTTTAACTCTCATAACATTGTTGGTGACATCCTATATAGAGGGATAGAGATAGGTTGAGTATCATGTGTGAGAGAGATTTCAAATTCAATCTCTCACTCAGGTGGTAATCCAGATAGTTAATCTCGAAATACATCAGGAAACTTGCACATTAAAGGTACATCTTCCATTGTTTTGTCTGACCCTGATGCAGTGGGTACATAAGATAAATAACCTTTGGCACCCTTGCTCTAAAAACTATTGCACCTTCATAGTAGATATGCATTTGACATCATCACTGGATGCCTTTCCAATAACCATGAACAATGTCGAGTCAGGAATGTGAAAAGTTATCTATCTCCAGGAAACAACCAAGGCATGCATGATGCCTTTCTAGCCAGTCCACCCCAAGATGAGGCCAAAATCATTCATTTTGATAAGTAGAAGATAAGCAGGTAACTGATGTCCTGTAATCTGTACCATACAATCATCTAAGATCTTCTTGAATTATAAATAACCTCTTGATCCCTTAATCAGATAAGGGTTTTGTGATTTATCGAAATATTATCCTTATAGCAGAAGCCAAGTATTCTTTTTTTGTGCTTATGAAGGACCTCCTCCATTGCTCCTCCAAATAGAATAGGGGCAAATAAATTCTGTCGAGTGTTGGCATATATATTTTTTCTCATGAGGGTGAACAGAACCCTCAACTCTAGCATCCACTGATCTGGATGACTTGGATCTCTCATCATGGCATTGAGTCTTTGATGAATCTGTTATTCATCATACTAAAAGTTGAAAATAGAGATTCGTTCCCGAGTAATTAGCTACATTTAATCATTTATTATGTATTTTTACCATTCATGCACTTAGAATTGATATCTGCATTTTAGCATGGATAATTGCATTCATAATCATCTTCACCTAACTTTCCTCATTTTTAACTAATTCATGCTAACTCCGATTGGCCTCAAACTACCTACATTATGTACATATTACTAACAATATTAAAGGGAAAATACCGAAAAATTGCTAACTCAAATAATCATCCCGTGAGACAAAATCCTAGTTTCAGAATAGACAGAGTAAAATGCGTATATCCTCCTCATACAGTGTCTAATTTCGGTCTAAAGTAATGTACATTCAAAGACCTTCAAAACAAGACCAATTTCATAAAACTCGGATCTCATATGTGAAAGTTGGATTTTTGGGCCTCTTTTGTGCATTATGTATTTTAGCAGTTTTTGACCTGATATTATGTACATACTTAACGCTTTTTCTTTTACTTCATTTTCATTTATATTCTTTGATGAAAGTTTTATTAAAATGTATGAAAATCCAAATCCAAAATAAGACTGAAATCAAATAAACTGTCAAAATCTGAGTCTCCCTTGTGAGTCTGTACAAATATCTCTGATTTTCCACTTTATTTTATTTTATTATTTTTTATTTGTTTTAAATCTAAAAATTATAGTAACGTATAAATATGATTCCTTTATTTTATCATATTTTTTCTTGATTTTTTATCTTAATTAAAAATCACAAAAATTATAAAATCTCAATAATCGGTGTTCTATGTACATAGAGTACCCCAAAAATATCACTTTGTGTAAATGATCTATTTTGATTTTATTGTCTTAATTAAAGTTGTAGATTTCTTCGAGACGAACAAATTTTGTGAAGAAAATTTTTCGATCCGAAGTTTTTCGTTATTTATTTCCTATTTATCTTTAGATTATATTTCTTGAATTTTCTAAAGATAGCATGTGGCAGCTCCTGAAGCCGTCACGTGTCATTCAATTTTCATATTATTTTTCCAATTATTATTTATAAAAAATTAATTAAGTTAAATTTAAAAAATGAATAAATAAAATAATAACAATGATGATAATAATAAGAATACGTGGCAAGCCCTCGACCGTCTAATCTCGATCGATCAGATGGTCGATCTCTCTCCTCCCTCAATTCTCGCCACCCTCGCCAACCACCTCTCTGTATAACCTTCCACCCGCAACCACCTCGACGGTCAAACCTCCTCTCTCTCTCTCTCTCTTGCAACCCAAAGGCTTATTGGTTGTTGCCTTCCTCGCTCGCCCCCTTATCTTATCTCCAACCAAACTTCCCTCCCCTATTTAAACCCATCGACTTGGCTCACCAATCCGTACGCCATCTTCTGATCAAGAGATAAAGCTGAGAGCATTGAGTGGTGATAGCACCCAAACTCTTCGATGAAGACCATACTCAGGGGTGTGATCCTTCAAGCTTGCCATGACTCTACCGCTATGGTTGAGGCAAAAACCAAGAGGAGTTGAGTACCTCTCCTCCATTCCAGGCTAACGCCATATCCCCTTCTCCCTTTTATTCTTCCTCTGTTTTTCACATTTTCTTTTGTTTCCTCGTTCTTTTTCTTCACCTTCCTCGATCTTCTCCTTCGATCTCACCATTCTTGTGCACCGCCTCCTATGCAAGCAGTGCAGCCACTTCATCTCCATCCACCTTCATGCACAACAGACCACCCCCTCCGCCTGTCGTTGTGCCTCGTGCGGTCGTAAGCTGTCGTACTCCATGCGTCCGCCTTCGATCGTACTTCACCCGTCCTTTCCTCTGTGGCTGACAGGAGCGCGCAATAACACTATTGATTTTTTATCCATAATTTTAAAGCATAATTTTATCCATAATTTTAAAGGATAATTCTCTTTTCAAAGTTGAGCACATTTCCCTTATTTTCTTTTTCAAATTTTTCTTTTTATTTGATTTTATTTTTGTATTTTTATTTATTTGAAAAATCCAAAAATATGAAAATATAAAATCACAAAATATTTTATTTATATTTTTAACATATTCTTATTTTGTTTTCTTTTATTATAAAACCTTTTCTCTTTATATTTATTAATATTAGAAATGAATTTCTTTTCCTTTTTATTTTATTTATTTTCTAAATTAATTTTTTTAAAAGTAACGATAATTAAAAGATAAAATTATAAAATGAAATAAAAATATAAAAACATTAAAAATATAAAAACATGTGAACAAGCAAAGTAACTGAACATAGGATTAAGTGTGTATTTCCCTGACCTAGTGAGTGAGTTGCCTCCATGTGTTCGATGCAAGTTACATCTACCCGGTAAATTCCAAGTGTTTTCTTAGATTTTTTTACTTAGTTTTTGATGGTACTACAACTTGACACATTTAGCATTTATTGAACGTTGAAAATGACACCATTATCGAGGTGGCAACATTGGTTCAATTTTTCCATGCTTAGTCTTCTTATTTTGTTTGCGTGTTTATTATTCACATTGTCTGTTGTATTTGCATTCGTCTTATATACTTGTTTTTGCTGTTTTTTTCTTTCTTTTATAGGGCTCAACGCGATCGAGCGGTGATTTAAGGGACCGAGAAACTTGGGATACCTAAGGATGGCCTCGACTGGCAAGGTAAGGTGACTAGTGAGGCTCGAGGGAGGATAATGAGATCACATTGTAGAACTACATTAGTATAGCGCGTGTAAGCTTAGGATAGATTTTTATTTCCCGCCGTTTATTGTATTCTTATTGTAATAACTTGAATAAAATGTATAAATAATTGAAGGTTATGCTTTCAACAATGAATAGAAATCCGAAATGTAATATTAAACTGGTTCATCGCATAGATAATCGTTTGCAAGTTAAAATTCTATCTGATTAAGTGTTAAACTTGATAAAGCAATTAATTTATATCACTTGTGAAAATAAATAACTTAAAACAGCATGCAGAGAGAGAGAGAGCAAACCTTCACCTCTTGGTCCGGACAGTTACTTTCCAGAGAAAGGAATAAACTGAAGAGACTTTGCCCGAAATATCCGTCAACTATTTCAATGATAAAAATCCAGCGTAAATTATTTTTGCAACAAATAGCCCTATCGAATTTAACCAGGCTTAGGTCTCGTAAACAAAGATGCTCGACTTAAGAACGGCAAGAGACGACACTGAAACATAAAGCATCCAGAGAAGCAGAGTCCCGCATATATATGCTCAGCAGACAGTTCCTTGCAAAAATAAAGTAATAATATATATAATAATTTCAATGCCTGTGACCTTACGAGGCCCAGTTTCAAAATGCAAGTTCCTTATACTTGATGGACACACCCCACGGCACACGCTACAGATATAGATCAAACAGCACACAGGCAATTTTTTTTCGGCAAGGGCTTATAATAATGGCAACAATATTATTAGTCCCTCTCCCTCTGCAAGACCACGAAAGCCTACAGGCTAAACAAACTAAAAAGAGAAGCCTCTCCACCCTACAAGTACATGATAGCAATTCCTCAAGAATTCGAAACATAACCTCTCCTTCAGACCAAGCAAATGACCACAAACAAACTGTAGCTGACAAGACACTGAACCAAAGCCTGAATTTAAAGGATGGATTAAGCAATCTGCAATGCCCCCAAGAAGCGGCTCAGAAGCATTTCCTGTGGACGATAGCAGGACCGGATTCATCATATTCCCCTTTCGTTATCCACATCTGCAATTCAGTTTGCTTGTTAGGCATACAAATCATGCATAACAAATCATGTGCCGCATTAACTGAGAATGTGAAGATTATACCTGCTGGAAGGTGCTGAGAGACGCAAGTATAGAACCTCCGATCCATACACTGTACTTCCTTTCAGGAGGTGCAACCACCTTGATCTTCATGCTGCTTGGGGCAAGCGCTGTTATCTCCTTGCTCATCCGGTCAGCAATACCAGGGAACATGGTTGAGCCTCCACTGAGAACAATGTTGCCATACAGATCCTTCCTGATATCCACGTCACACTTCATGATGGAGTTGTAAGTGGTCTCATGGATTCCTGCAGCTTCCATACCAATTAATGATGGCTGGAAGAGGACCTCAGGACATCTGAACCTCTCAGCACCAACGGTAATCACTTGCCCATCAGGTAGCTCGTAGTTCTTCTCTACTGAAGAACTGGTTTTTGCAGTCTCCAGTTCCTGCTCAAAATCAAGGGCAACATACGCAAGCTTTTCCTTCATATCCCTTACAATTTCCCGTTCGGCTGTGGTAGTGAACATGTAACCCCTCTCAGTGAGGATCTTCATCAAGCAGTCTGTGAGATCACGTCCTGCAAGATCTAGACGAAGAATAGCATGTGGAAGAGCGTATCCTTCATAGATCGGGACTGTGTGTGTAACACCATCACCAGAGTCCAAAACAATACCTACAAGTACAAAAATATGCAAGTTAATAACTTGACATCGATTGCTAGCAAAAGGGTTCTGAAACTCCAAATGTACTATCAGAACTACGGCACGAACCAGTAGTACGACCACTGGCATACAGGGAGAGAACAGCCTGAATGGCAACATACATGGCAGGCACATTGAAGGTCTCAAACATGATCTGTGTCATCTTTTCTCGGTTAGCCTTAGGGTTCAACGGGGCCTCGGTGAGAAGAATTGGATGCTCCTCAGGAGCAACACGGAGCTCATTGTAGAATGTGTGATGCCAAATCTTTTCCATATCATCCCAGTTGTTGACAATACCATGTTCAATTGGATACTTCAAGGTAAGAATACCTCTCTTGGACTGCGCTTCATCACCGACATAGGCATCTTTTTGTCCCATACCAACCATGACGCCCGTGTGTCGTGGCCGGCCAACAATGCTTGGGAATACTGCCCTTGGAGCATCATCACCAGCAAATCCTGCCTGCCAGTCAAGATAATATACCTCTCATAAGCAAAGGAAACAGATCATGATACAGTAGATAGAAACTCACCAAACTAAAACGAGCACTAACCTTGACCATTCCGGTACCATTGTCACAGACAAGAGGCTGAATGTCCTCAGCATCCGCCATTTTTAAACTATACAGCAAAAAAAATTAACAGCATGCAATTTAATATCAGACCAGATTCTCAAGAAAAATTTTAAAAGCTTTACTTAAGAAAGTTGAACCTCATCGTTTGAATCAATTAGCGAATACAAATAAGTCTACATTAAAAATGTGTCGCAAGGTATGATGCACAGCAGGTGAAAAAATGCATGCTTCCCCATAGACCAGAACATGTTCACACATCTGATAAGCGCAAAGCGTAACATCAACAAGGCTTATTTTCACACAAACTTGACAAAAAGAGGAATCCTCTCCTACTTTGCTACCAGTCAATAATAGGCTTTACTAAGTAAAAACATCATCAACCATCACAAGAACAAACTCACACGCCAACTTTCTACCAGTCAAACATCAGATCATCGTAATATCTCAGCTCCAACGTATCAAAGACGGCAACAACTAAGAACCCTACAAAAATCTCAACATAATATTTTGTGATATTTACTCTGATCAGATCAAACAGATTTCTCGCCTCCGCTCTACTTATTCTCAATCGAACAGGAACGCTCGCGCACATTGTTAGTATACACTGGAACAACAAAAAAGTAGACCCAATGCCCGATCGACAACTTTACCAAAGACCTGCATGCAACTCCCGAAACCCGATCTGTAGAAGCTAGAAGCCCTAAAACCCGATCGACCTGTCTGATCAGCTCCACACACAATCACTTCAACATCCACAGCTTCGGATACTACAGAATCCAGATACAACGAATGCAACCTCTATGATCTAACCATTGATCGCGAATCGAACTCAAGAGAGCTACAAGTTCAAGTTCAAACTCGCAGGAGACTTCAGATCGAGCACTAGATCTATCAGCAGGCATCCAGATAACCAGACCGATCGTATCAACTCAGAGCATATATGAGAAAAGGACGTGCGGAGGGACGATCAGATCATGGATTAAGCATACATACCTGAGGTGGAAGGCCAAGGGACGAATGCTCCGAAGGGCAGAAGAGGAGGGGCGGCAAGACGTGGACAAAGCGGCGACAACAGCGAGGGCACCGGAGGAGAGAGGGGAGAACGCCCTTTAAATACAAGGAGGCGGAGGTTTGGTTTGGTGGCAAAGCAAACGACGAAACGAGACGAAAACGGGGACGTCTCGCGAGAAGGCGAAGCGTGGAGGCATATGGGGGGGCATTGCTGGGTGGGCCCCGCGGTGACAGCTTATGGAGCGTCCACGGCCGTGGATTGAGATGCAAGGGATGGAATCTAAACCGACGGATCCGACTTTCGGCAGCAAACACGTCAGATGGGCGGCAGCCGTGGGGTCGTGCGGACCTCTCTCTCTCTCTTTTCTTTAAGTATAATTTTCCTATTTAAATGCACAAAATGAGCAACAAACCGCCACAGCATTACATCAAAAAAGCTATTGAAAGAGGAAAATGGACCCCAAAAAAGGCAGTGGTTAAGAAACCTTAAGGTGGTGTTCGGCTGCTGGGTTATCCAGGGGTGGATAACCCGGATTTGAGTTTGTGTGTTTGGTTGGTGGGTTAAGGGTTGGGAGGGTTTGTGTGATGTGATTGTATTGGAATTTGAAAAAGTTGGTAGTTATTATTGTATGATTGTATTGAAATTTGAAAAAGTGGGTAGTTGTTGTGATGTGATTGTATTGAAGTTTGGAATAGTGAGTAGAAGTTGAGTATTTTATGATTTTTAGATGATATGATGGTATAATATATATTTTTTTGATAGGAAAGGAGTGGGCCCCACAAGTGGGTTAGAAGTGTGGGTTTTGGGGGGTTACCCACCCAAAGGGGGGGGTAACCCCCCAACCGAACGGGGCCTAACATTTGATCCCCCGCCTGCCACAGTAAACATTGCAGAAATTTTAAGGATTGAGACTTGAGAGCGTTGGTATTCCACGCAATTCTCCCGGCATCACCTTGGATGGAGTTTCTTCCGTAGTTCGTCCATCTTAGATTCTATATTCTCCAAAATTATCATATTGTAAATATTGTTATCTGATGAATTAATGATTCATCTACTTTATATGAGGATCTTACTAAAATATCTTTAATAAATCACTAACTAAACATTTTAAATTGACTTAATTAACTTTATTAATTGTGCAACAAATTAAGGTTAAAATCTGTGTATAAATAAACCCTAATATACCTAACTTGTGCTTAAGATTTTATGTACAAAATTTGACTATTTTGATTTAATTTTTTCTCATTTATATTCTTTAATCCATTCACTAACATGACATTAAGAAATAAAATCCAAAAAAATCATCAAATGTAGAGAAAGCAAAAGAGTTTGGATATGTAAATTTTGTAAATACAACATTTTGTTTAACTTTGTTTCATAGTTTTTTAACCTAATAAAAATCTATAAAAATTAGATTAAACATGCATATATTGTGTGTGTATATATATATATATTAATATGCTAATTAGAATCTAATTAAAAATACAAAAAGTATAAAACATAAAATATTTGGGTTAATTGTTAAATTAATATCTATACAAAAATGTATTTTGTACAAATAACTTCTTTTGCTTTTTGGTCCTTCATGAAAGTTGTAGATCTCATTTATATCAACAACTTTCATGTCAACCACCTTTTCATTGGACGTTTTCTTTTCTACTTTTCTTTCTTTTTATCTCCTGGTCAACCTTCCATGCCACATGGCGATCGTTCATTGGGCCATCTCATGCCCAGTCACTCGTTAATGTTGACCCGGTCTCCCTTGTTTATAACATACCAATTTCTGGTCATTGGATCGGATCATATCCAACAGCCTACAACCAAGCCGCCTCACTCACGGGACTCTCTTGCGGCCCTCTCACGTGCACGACACATGCTCCTCTCCGCTATCCTTGGCCATTAAATCTTCATGATCCAATGGCACCTGTCTCATCTCCTACATCCAAACCTCCCCAATGAATCTCCATTTCATCACCTTTATTCTATCATTTTGGCCTTAAAAGCCCTAGCTAATGCATGTACATAGCATCAATTTGTGCATAATAGCATTCATTATTTATTGTATTTATTGCATACAAAATAAGATTTTTAATGCTAAAATTATAGAATAAAGAGAAGAAAAGAAAAAGGAATAAAATATTACAAATATTTTATGACCCTAACCCTGAGACCAAGTCCTGAATGGAATTGGTCGACAAGGAATAAAGTAGGGGGAAGATAAGGACCAAAAACACAATAAATACCTCATTTATTTTCACTAATTACGCATTTTTGACACATATTTTATTCTTTATTATTTATTCATCAAATAAAGAAACTTTGTACATGAAAGTTGTAGATAATAATGTGAATAAAAATACAAAATTAAGTTTGTGCAAAAATAATACACGGTATGCATTTTAGACACAAAATAAAAGATCGAAAACCAAACTTCACAGACCCATATCTTTTCAATAAAAACTCAAAATATAGCAAAATCACCTCTAATTGTATATAATTTTCACAAGCTATTTAATGATGGTGGTTTTTATATTTTCTGGAGTTACTGGGTAGAAGTTAGGTTTTGGGCCCATGTTGTACCATCTACTGATTAAAATATTTAATTTATTCACCATCCATTCTTTATACAAATCACTATTTTATAATTTTGTAAATATTATTAATAACACATGAGCATCCTAAAATCAGAAGAAAATAAAAAAGAAAAGGGAAAATAAAATAAGTTTATATATAAGAACATAGGTAAAATACCTACAACTATACCTATAGAATATACTTACCTATTTATTTAAGTGTACAAATAACCTCATAAAAATCAAATAAAACTATATCTATGCTCACAAAAATAACTTGTAAATATGTAAAATAAAATAATAAAATAGAATATACAAAATAAAATAAAAATGCACAAAACATAGATGAATATACCCATAAATACCCTATTAAAAATTAACTACTAATAAATAAAGCCAAAAAATAAATAAAAATCATAATAAAATACTACATAAAATAAGAAACATTTTTTATTTTATGTACAAAAATTAATAAATAATTTACTATTTATAAATAATTATTTTCGAATTAACCTTCAATTTTGTCCTATAGCAGGCTGATCTCGCCCAATCAGGGTGCGCCAAAAGTTGACCTCGGTCAACTTGACCTCCAGCCGTCTGAATGACGCGAGCGCCTTGTCCCCGATTTTTCGCCCTTTTTCCAGGGCATCTCGTCCATCTATCGACCTTGCTTCCTAAAGATAAAATGATCATTGATCATCCCTGATCCATGCCAAATCATCCAATAATCTGTACATAGCTTCGATCCATCGATCTAACCCTATTAATAAGGGTGCGCACATTGTCTTATAAATAAAGACCCCCTCCTTCTCTACCAAATTTGGTCAACTTTTGCCCTTCTTCTACCATAGCCTTCGGTCCAGATAGGTTCCTTGTGACAGGAGGAAGCTCCTGGGGGCTTGCATCGGTCAGAGAAGGTGGGGCTGCACCCACAGCGGAGCTCCAGCGATGCCCTGCTCCCTGGTGTCCCACCAGGTATAAGAGCTGTTTTTCTTGATTGTTCAGTTAGGTTTTGATTCTAGCATTTCATTTTTGTATGTAGTTTAGTTATTAATGTAGTGGTTAGCTTAGTATTAGATAAATCGAAGTTCTCCTGAGCTCAGCTCCGGCGACGATTTCATCACTCCTCATCAGTGCCCCGACTCTCATTTCACCTTCATTTCTTCTCCTATCGCGTTCTTCGCTTCCCGATCACCTCAGATCACCTAGAACCCTCCCAATCCTGCGAATCTAGGTTCTCATTTGCCCGTCACCAGAACCTCACCACCCATCTCATTTCTTCGCACAACAGCTTCAACTCCCGGTCGAGGTCGAAGCCCACGAGCCGCCAGTTCTCTCTGTGCAGGTTTGGCTATCAAAGAAGCCCACTTGGGTTCATTTGGACATGGAATGAGGTTCCTGGAGGTCTTCTCCTTCTCTGAGCTCGCCTGACCTCTTGGGACCTCCAGGAGCCCAGTGGAAGACATCATCAGACGCGGGAAGCTCCCACGAACGTGAAGAGACCCACGGCAGCGCAGGAGGAGGCCGAATGAGCTCGCAATGCCCGATCGAAGCTCGCCAACGGTGAGTTCTTTCCCTGTTCTTCCAGCCTATCTTCCAACCGTTCGATCAAGAAGGAGTGCCCAGTTCTGATCCCAACCGTCCCATGAAGCTATGCTCCGACCGTTGGATCCCCTCGTGGATCTAATCCTGTCCGCTCATCGGCGAAGCATCATCAGTTGTTGGATGGACGCCACATGGCAAATGAAGCACATCCAGCCGTCCGCCAGCGCACATGTTTAGGGTAAATTGCACCTGTACCCCTCTTCTTTTTTATTTATTATTTAGTCTTGTAAATTAAATATAGCATTAAAAATAAAGTGGAAATTTTGTAAAAAAGACCCCTACGTTTCCTGTAATTGCAAATAGATCCATTCCACGTCACCTCACGTGCTGTCCCACGTGAGGTGGGAAAATTTCAGGGATACCCTTGCATGTTTTTGTATTTAAGAAAAGTCCAATAAATGCAATGCACATGTTATATTTTTGTGAATAGACCCCTGGATTTTCAGTGTTTCCGTTTGGGTCCTTGCATGTAGTAACCATGCGTTGTCCCATGTGGTGGTTTATTTGCATAATAAACCTAATAGTTCTTGAAATTGAAATTTGACCCTGAAATGTTAAATGCACGTTTAAAACTTTTGGCTAAATTGCACAGACCTCCCTGAATTGTAATCTATTCGTAAAAATGCCATATCAGGACATGTATTTTTGTAGTCTTTATATATTTATTAAAAATACCTACATTGCTCATAAAAATCCGAATAAAATAGAGATAAATGCTTCATGTTGTGTACTTTCACGTGCATATTTTTTTAATCAGCATTTTTTGTATTTTATCTCAATTTAAAAATTAAAAAGGAGCCTAAATAGTCACTGTCCAATTTATAAAATACCAAAAAATATAAAATCTTACTGAAAATTCCAAAAAAATTATATATGATATATTTGATATTTATTGAGTCCTGTAAAGAAAACCCCTAAAATAGAAAAAGAAAAACATAAAAATTTCAAGAAGCTCCAAAATACTAAAAAATATAAAAACTCTTCAAAAATACCTAAAATATGTTTTCATGTTGTATAATTATCTATACATTATTAATTATGTATTAAAATTAATTTGGGTAATTTTGGGATGTATTTATTATTTTTAAGAATCCAAATTAATTTCAGGTATTTAATTAATCTCAAATTTGGGATGTTTTTGACTTTAAAAAGACATAAAATTAGTAAAAATCCCTGGAAAAATATAAAAACATTAGAGAAATATAAAAATCACAAAAACAAATTATTTTTTGATTTTTGATTATATTTAATAGTATATTTAAATATATGTCTATATATTGTGTAAATAAAGTCTTATATAGGATATATTATTTTTATTATAGAAAAAGAAAATATAAAAAGATAATATAAAATCAAAAAATTTAAAATTAAATAAAAATTACAAAACTAAATATAAAATAAAAAAAGTAAAATTGAAAACCAACAAAAAGCATGATGTGCACAAATGGCTTGGTTGTATATAGATAACCATATGCTACCTCTCTGCTCTCTGTGGTTCGACCTCTACCTGCTTATAAACTATGCATTTTATGGTAGAGTAAATAAATATTGATTCCGCATTTTTGGGATTTAATCGTTTTATTCATTATTGTGGGTTAATTGTTGTATAACCGAGGAATTCTAAGAGGTCACCTCGGCGATTGGATATTTATCTAGACCCTTGGAAATCCCCAATTATCAGATGGCGCCGTTGCCGAGGAGTAATGAGTATAGCCTATTTTTGCCAGTCATTTTTGTATAATGATTTATCTGATTTATTGATTCTTTATTGTGCATAGTTATTGAATAACTCTATAAGAAATTCTTTGATTACTGTTGTGAATATTCATTGCTATATTTAGTGGTTTGATTATTGGAGCTAATACCATACTTTTGCAACTTCGATGCGAGGGGCCCGCCACGCGACGATGGTTTCCTAGGAGACCGATGCAGCCAAGCTTGGAGGAGGTTGGTCTTCTCTTCTTGACCAGCTAGAGAGAGCACCAAAGAAGCGGGATGAGTGATTAGCTTAGATTAGAAAAAAAATCAATTTTGTAATTTTATGGTGAGAGAGGGAGCAATTTTGACATGTAATATAACTTGGACTCTACTCTTCACAATGAGGTCCAGTGCCCGGGTGTCTGTTCACCTGGGGGCCTTGTCACGGTTTTTCGTGTTTTCCCGCCTTCTTTTCTTTTTTCCCGCTGATTTGAGCTTTCCGCCTTATTTTTCTTTGTTTTGTGTGCATGGAGCCTCTAGACTTAGGCTGCTTGACTCGGTAACTAGGTCCACACCATAATAAGAATGCATGTTCATATAATCTATTACTTATGGATCTAGTCAAATTTAATAAATGTTAGTTGTTTAAATTCAGACCCTCGCACCGTGAGAGACGTCATACAACGCTGGCAGGACCCGTTGTGGCGGGCACCGAGACGTTTTCAAGACTGAACTCTAGAGTTGGTCTTTAAATAACTAACATATGGTTCTTCACGATTAATAGCAGCTACTGTTTAGGACGATTTTGTCGATTGCACACCGCCATGTAGATAGATTTAAAAATTCTATTTTGCATACAACATGGAGAGAGCTTGGATGCACTGTAAGTCTTCTAACTCATCATGCATCATTAGGTTCAATGGTGAGATCTCCACCATTGAAATGACTTGAACAGCTTTTTTGCTATCTCCCTCTGATTTTGAGCACCTAGGACTTAAATGAAAATTTACAAAAACATTAGGCGCTGGTATGAAACAGATCCAAAAAAAGTGAAAACCCAAAAAATTAAAACTAGGGGACTGCTAAATAAACTTTGACCTTAATTAAAATTCGTAATGGACTATCATTGTACTGGATTCATAAAGACCTCACTGTTTTCAGGTACCTTAGGAGGGGATCAAAACTCCTCCGATGAGCGAGGCACGACCCGCTAAGGATTAGAGCCCAAATCCCAGTCTGTAATTGCCTTGTGTATCGCCTGGATTTCCGAAGTATTGGAGCTTCTATCGTACGTGACCGAATAGGGCCTTGTCAGCGATGGTAGTTCCTGCCTTGTGTGGAACACCGGCATGATCTGAAGTATTGAGCTTAGGCCACACCTTTATGGTGGTGTCTGTCTCATCGGTTTGTGTCCGAGTAGGTTCTTGCACACTCACGTGTGATTCCATTCCGAGCGAGAACTGAAGTATGGGTTTCACCTATTGGCTTCCTCTCTTTATTTCTTTGGTTGAGTAGGGATCCAGGAAGGGTTACAAGGACCTTAAAAAGTGTAGACTATAGGTTACAAAGGAGGAGACAAGTACGGGATACTTTTCTGGCAGTACTCTCTCTCCTATAGGGTTAGCGTGCAAAGGACTTGTTACAAGATATGCCTGAAATAACAACTCTAAAACTAAAAAGATAATAATTAGCCGAACCTTTACGGCTTCACATGGCGTGAGTTGGTGAACCCAATTTTGTATTGTGTTTGTATGGATCTAGATTAAGGTTCAAAGATCAAGTCTCGCGCACATGCGCAAATTTTGTCTTGTGTTTCTCCCTTTGACCCCCGCTCAATTTGAGCCTTCTACTGTTTTCCACTCCATTTTATTCCTCGTTGACCTCTGTATCCTTCTTCTTGCATCGATCTCCCTCTTACTCCACGACGTCGATCCATGGATGGCTTACTCGGGATCCCGCCGACACCCATGTCGATCCCATGGACTCGACCTTGTCAATAATTTGAGGCGATTCCTGAGAACCCGATCCGGACCTTATGGAGCGATCTCTAGACTCCTCGTCTTTTACCTTTCTTCTTGACCACCCAATAAACAGGACCACTCTTGTCCCATCTGCGCCGTTGTAGATGAAATTCGATTACAGTCCATATCCTTTTTCATTCACAACAAGCTGGGATCGACCTTGATTCTAGATTCATCATGACAGCTGTAATTCGATTGCAAGTGGTCTGATTGGAATCCTCTCATTCTGCAGATAGAAGCCAAATCGAGTCCTGGATTGCAACCTAGAATTTATCTCCTCAGATTCAGACCCTGATATGGCTCCTCAAAAGGGAAAGGGTCAGCAACCCCCTCAGCCAGAGCAAGAATAGATGCCCAATCAGAATCAGGTTAATGCACAGTTGCTGGCATTTATCTAAGCCATACAACAACAACCGATAGAGCAAGCCCCAGCACAAACTGCATTCCAGGAGATGCTCGATGATATGATGAACAGACCTGAGGGAAGAGGAGGTAGAGGAGGTGGTGGATTTTCAGACGACGAGGAAGAGCTTGAGCAAGAGAGGCCCAAACCTACATTGAAAGAGACATACAATCCTGGAGACAGCTAGGTGACCGAGTGGATCATCATTCCACCGGTGCACGTTCACTTTGAGCTGAAGCCCCAGTTTCTTGCTCTTCTATTTTCTTTCCATGGAAACACTAATGAAGAGCCTTATATTCATCTGCAACAATTTTCCTGCATCTGTCGTAGTACTCATTACTCCAACATCTCCTTGGACGTTGTCAAAATGATGGCATTCCCCTTCAGCCTACAAGACAAAACCCTCTACTAGGTTAACCATCTGGGGAAGGTTGTGACCACTTGGGAGGAGCTGAAGTCAGCATTTTTACATAAGTTCTACCCTCTAGGGTGACTCAACCAGATGCGAGCGCAAATTAGCAATTTCTCCCAGGGGGGCCATGAATCAATTCATGAAGCCTGAGAGAGATTCACAGATCTGCACGAAAAGTGCCCTCACCATGAGATTCCGAAGACCAGCTTGGTCCAACACTTCTTTGGGGGCCTGAGTGTAGAAAGTCAAAGGCTCGTTGATGCAACATGTGGGGGATCGCATTTCAACAAAGATGAAGACGTAGTCTGGCAGATATTCGAGGAAATTGCCGAAGGAGAAGCCATCCTCTCTTCATCTATGGCATACCAGAAGCATCCCCAGATCCTCCAAAAACAAGTACACATGGCAGCATCCCGCGAGGCGAAGAGAGATGAGAGCTCCAACCTTAGCATCATCGGGGGCCATCTCTCGAAGGTTGAAATCATCGACAAGCAATCACAGGACCTCGAGAAACTCGCTGTGATCGAAAAGAGGACACAAAACCTTGAGAAACTGGATCAGATCCCCAAGCAGTTGGAACTGCTGGAGGGCACCATTAACTCTGTCCAGTCAGCACCACCATCTACATATGCTCCAGCTGAGAAGAAGGAAGATCTATCAAGGTCGCATCAGCCTAGCTGAGCCAGCAGCCACCGGCAGTCCAGCACGTATACTAGCAGGCACCCGACTAGGGCCATCCGTAGCAGCAGATGATTGTATACCAACCGGATTTCCTATCAGCATCTGATCCAGCATTCCCTCCACCGCCCCTGATTCAGGAAGTTAATGGGGTTTGGAGCAATGACACGCAACCGGACCATCATACTGGATACTCTCAGGGCCAGCTTCCAGCCAACAGGCAATACCACCAACCTTAGGATGGTCATTTCGGGCAATCCTCACAGACGCCGCCATAATCCCATCAACCTCCCCAGTATGCCAATCAATGGAGGCAGAATCAACATTATTAGCAGCCGCAAAACCTACAGCCACGACCATTCCATCAGTATGCAGCTACCCCACCTCAGATATACCAGCAATATCCTCCTCCCTCTTACCATCAATTTTAGCTTCCTCCACAACCGCAACACCGCAACAGTAATTGCCTCAGCTTCCATACCCGCAACAACAATGTGGTCTACACGCTGAATCATATGAGGCCACTCCTGTGAACCTGACCCTGGACTGCTTGGCCCATCTTATCAAAGGTCTAGTAGATATGACCAGGAAGTTAGATGACCTGACCGCCACCAAGACTACTATTCCAGCTCAGGTAGAAGCTAACCCCAATAGCTTCAAAAGAAGGAGCACGTAGAATGTGATGTTCCATCTATGCTTGTAGAGTCAGAGAATCTTAATGTTGTTCTTTCTAATGCTGTTACTCTCAGGAGCGGTAGGACCTTGCCTCCGGCTGCCAGCAAGAATGGGGAGAATAAAGCTTCAGGTGAATCGTCATCTTCTGCATCAATCATGCCAGCTACAAGGACGGGTGAAGAAGGAGGAGGAGGAGGAGCCATTCCAGTTACCACTAATCATCATCCACCCCAACAAAAAGCACAAAAAAATATCAGCAAAAACAAAAAGAACAAAAAGAAGCTTGTCGCCAAAGTGAAGCCGCGCCAGCCTTGGAGGAGCCGCCAGCCGCACCCGATCCCTTGCCAACTGATAGAGCAGAGGCCCCACTTTTTGCTCGTTCACTAGCACCAGTACCTGATCTTCCAGTTTGTACTCTTTTTTATAGTTTGGATGTACAACAGTGTGTGGACGATGGTTTTGATGTAACTAAAGACTTTAATTTGGATTCTTACAATGTAAATATTCCTTTCCCTGATGCAGTAAAAAAATCCAAAAAAATTGCAAAAAGAAAAAGTGCATTATCTGATCCTAGAGTTGTGGATATACTCAATAACTTGACTATTGAGATCCCATTAATGAAGGCCATGGAGTACATGCCAGTTGTAAAGAAAGGTCTGAAAGAAGCACGTACCAGCAAGCATCGACCCGCACACAAGAACAGATGCAATCAGGTTGAGAAACACGTTCTCACCTTGGCCACCGTCACAACCATCAAAAACCTCCCACGGAAAAAGTAGGACAAGGGAGCACCTCTTATCAGTTGTGAGATTTTTGATAAGATCTTCGAGCGTACTCTCCTTGACAGCGGGTCTTCTATCAACCTTTTCCCCTCATCACTGATGGAAGAATTCGAGTTAGGTTTGGTAAAGCAGACATGAATGATCCTTCAGTTTGCTGACCGATCCATCAAGCGACCTAGAGGCCTTTTGGAAGATGTTGTAGTGAAGGTGCAGGAAATGCAATTCCCAATCGACTTGTAGTCCTTGATATGGATTCGCCCGCACCCTTACTCCAGACCCTATCATACTTGGTCGATCATTTCTGCGCACCTCAGAGGCCGTGGTTGATTACGGGTCTGGCAAGATCACCTTCAGCTCAGGCAGCAAGCAAATCACTATAGGCATGATCAGCGAGCCAAAAGTCATGAGTGATGAGAGCCGTGCAGCATCAGAAGCAGACTTTGACTTTATTGCAGAAATCAGAGATACATCACTTTCTTTGAATGACCCATGGACCCAAGAAATCCTCGCTCTAGAGGAGGACTTGGAAAGCACAGTCGACACATGCTCCGATGATACTTGGGAGATAGATTCTCAGTTATTGATGAACCTCTTTGACTCCAAGAATTCACTCCAACCCGAACATGATGAGCTTAGTGCGGAACCGTTCGGCACATCACCAGGATCTTAATAGAGTTCTGAGGACAGTAACTCTATCAAAGTTCATGCAGTTCATCCCACCATCAGTGCAGTTTTCGAAGTAGGTCACCTATTTGGAATGTTAGACCTCTGCCTTTGTCAATCTACAAGATCAAAGACAAGTTGGCCAGATCAGGATCGGAACTCAAGCCACTTCCTGCAGGCCTGAAGTATGATTTCCTTGCGGGTAAAAGAAAAAATGTATCTGTCATCATCAGCAACAGGCTAAACTCGGAGCAGGAATCTCGGCTTCTCGAGGTTCTAGAAAAGAACCCAAAGGCGCTTGGTTGGCATGTATCAGATCTCCAAGGGATAAATCCGACGTGTTGTGTTCACACCATATCTATTTTGAAGAAGACGCCAAGCCATCCCGCGAATTCCAAAGAAGGTTGAATCCTAACCTCCGGGACGTCATCGTGAAGGAAATCACGAAATGGTGTGATGCAGGCTTCATTTATCCCATCTTCGATTTAAAATAGGTAAGCCCTTTGCATGTAGTTCCAAAGAAGTCAGGGCTTACCGTGGTTACAAATGACAAAGGAGAGGAGATATCCACTCGGGTACCAACATCCTGGTGTGTGTGTTGACTACCACCATCTCAATGCAGCAACTAAGAAGGACCACTTTCCCTTGCCATTCATTGATCAGGTGGAGCATCATAGTGTCTTGAAGCACTGTCACTCGCTCGAATCTGGTGGGCACCACTCTGGAGACAGGACGACAACTAAAGTACTTCAATGTGGTTTCTGGTGGCCTACAAGGATGCAACAACTTTTTGTGAAACGATGCACTGACTGTCAGAGATGGCACACTCACAGCGAAAGACTTGATGCCTCTGAAGATCATACAAATAGCCGACGTTTTCGATGTGTGGGGCATCGATTTCATGGGGCCTTTCCCTAACAGTTAGGGATATGAGCACATCCTTCTTGCCGTCGATTATGTGAGCCGTTGGGTTGAAGCTATCCCCGCTCGAGCCGTGGACGGCCGGACAGTGTGCCAATTCTTACGAGAAAATACCATTTCACGGTTTGGGATTCTGAAGATTCTTATATCAGATGGAGGTAGCCACTTCGTAAACAAAGAGGTCAAGAAGTTAATGAAGGAGTACGGCATCGACTTGTTGAGATTTATCCTGTGAAGACTGATTGGTTGAATACAAGTAGAAAGCATTACTGATATGGCTGATCTCCCTCCTGCCTTCTGATTGGCTGAGAGCTCTTAGGCTGGATTGCTGAGGTGTCTAATCCACCTCCTGCATTCTGATTGGCTGAGAAGTATTGGGTTGGATTGCTGAGATGCTTAGTCCACATTCTGCATCCTGATTAGCTGAGAGCTGATGGTGGGGATTGCTGAATACTTGGTATTCTTTTGTTGTAGTATAAAAGGAGCCATGTGGCACCACATATTTGATCCCAACTTCATTCAAGAAATAGTAGAGAGAGTCTGGTGTGAGCAAGTGGAGTAGGCACATTGCCGAACCACTATAAATCCTCATCTTGTGCGATTGTGCATGCTTTCTTCTTTGATTGTGGTTCTATTCGTGTGGTGCTTGATCGGATACGTCCCCAACAACTGGTATCAGAGCAAGGTTCGGAGATCAACCTATACACAGATGGTAGAAGAATCAAAGATCAAGATCGAGAAGTTCAATGGATCGAACTTCACATTCTGGAAGATGCAGATTGAAGATGTTCTATATCAGAAGGATCTCTATCTTCCAATCCAAGGGAAGAAACCCGATGCCATGAAAGATGATGAGTGGAAGGTCTTAGACCGAAAGGCTCTAGGAATGGTAAGTCTCAGCCCTACTCCATCGGTGGCTTCAAATATCGCAAAGGAGACAATGACGGTGAATCTTTTCCAAGCTCTTGAAAAGATGTACGAGAAGCCATCTGCATCAAATAAGGTGTATTTGATGAATAATCTTTTTAATTTAAAGATGAGAGAGAACTCCGTGGTGGCTTCACACTTGAATGATCTGAACAGTATCATCAATCAGTTGGAGTCTGTGAAGAACATGTTTGATGATGAGGTAAAAGCTCTTTTACTCCTTTCTAGTTTACCTGATAGTTGGAATGCTTTAGTTGTAGCGGTTAGCAACTCCTCTGGTTCTGCAAAGTTGAAGTTGGAGGATGTTGCTGGTCTTATTCTTGGAGAAGAGGCACGACGGAAGACATCTGGAGAAGAACACTCGTCATGTTCTGCCTTGAATACAGAAGGAAGAAGCATGAAGAGCTACAGGAACCAAAAGCATTCCAGGGGGAAAGTCGGTATGAGGAAGATCCAAATCCAGAGATGCGAAGTCCGTGGTCTGCTGGAATTGTAATCGAAATGGGCATTACAAGACAGAATGCAAGGCCCCAAGAAAGCAGAAAGGAGATAACGACAAAGGTAAGAGCACTGTAAATCTTACTGATGATGATGATAGATATGCCTTAGTATGTGCTGCAGATGCTAGAAGTGAGTCATGGATTGTGGAATCGGGTGCTTCATTTCATACCACTCCACAAAAGGATATCCTCCAAAATTATGTGAAAAGTGATTTTGGAAAGGTATATCTGGGAGATGTTGAATGTTGCAGCATAATTGGAAAGGGAGACATTAACATATCCCAATCCAAAGGTGGCTTCTTGAGATTGAAGAATGTTAGACATGTACCCAGTCTAATAAGGAATCTCATATCTATCGGACAGCTATCAGAAAGCGGCGTAATGACATCATTCGATTCTGATTCGTGGAAGATGTCAAAGGGATCATTGATCCTTACTCGAGGTAAGAAAGAAGGAACCCTTTATATTGCATCAGGTTCATATGATAGGATAAATGTTGCATCATCTGGGTGTGATGCTAACACTTGGCATAGACGGCTTGGTCACATGAGCGAAAAAGGAATAAAGATCATGCAGAAGAAGGGAAAGTTGATGGGATCGCAGACTGTTGATCTGGACTTCTGTGAAGATTGTATCTTGAGAAAACAGACGAAAGTCAGTTTTACAAAGACTGCAAGAGTACGAAAAACTGAAAGACTGGAGCTGGTTCATATAGACGTATGGGGTCCATCTCAGGTACCTTCCCTTGGCGGATCTCGTTATTTCATTACTTTCATTGATGATGCAACTAGAAAACTGTGGGTTTATTTTATCAAACATAAATCCAATGTATTTGAGACCTTTAAAATGTGGAAGGCCTTAGTTGAGATTGAGACAGGTTTAAAGTTGAAATGTCTCAAGTCAGACAATGGGGGAGAATACTGTAGTGATGAGTTTGAATCATATTGTGCCAAGAATGGGATCAAGAGATTGAAGACGGTCCCAAGAAAGTCCAGACAGAATGGTGTTGCTGAACGCATGAACAAGACTCTTCTAGAGCGTGCGAGAAGCATGAGGTTACATGCAGGTCTACCAAAGCGACATTGGGCTGATGTAGTGAATACAATTGTATACGTAATCAATCGAGGTTCATCTGCTTCTTTAGATGGGGATCTTCCAGAAGAAACGTGGACATGAAAGGAGGTAACACTTTCTCATTTACGTGTCTTTGGATGCATAGCTTGAAGGATATTGAGTATCCTTCAAGCGCATCACGGAAGCGTGTCGATCGCATCGTATGCAATCGGAGCAACTAGTCGTACTAGATGCTAGATGCAGCGGAAATTAAAATTTTTTTAACTTTAAAGATGAAACCACATGATCACGAGAACACTTCTCGGATCGTTTCATCAAACCACAAAGTACAAGGAATACCTCTTGAAGCGTGGTTGTGATCGCGAGATCCCAAAGTAGAGATCCTCCTATCTTAAGTCCGATCCACGAAGAACGCACTTGCGGGCGCGATGATGAGTCACGTTCCTTCCCGTAATCCTCGATGAAGATCCAAGCGATGGCTCCCCCGATTTCGTCAAACGAAATCCGTCGTCTTCCTTTAGAGTAAGAAACTCCAAAGAAGATGGAAATCCACGAGTCGTCGAAGAAGAAGCCGAGAGACTCTCCTTTCTCAACACAAAGTGGACGGCCACTTAATGGAGAAGAGAAAGAGAGAGAGGGCGAGAATGAGAAAGAGAGAGAGAGAGAGAGTTGTCACCTTGTACAACTCTTAATGATGTACCATGGAAGGCTACCCTAGCCCTCTATTTATATTAGTTTAGGATCCATTGGATCTCAATCCATGGACTCATAGATCCAACGGCTAGGCTTGGTCTATGTAAGATCAATGGTTATGATTGTTGTTGGTCAAAACCAACAACATTTATTTATGATTAAATTAAATATATGTTGCAACATTATCAACACATTTTTAATTTAACATAAATAAATTAGTTGAGAGATTAATCATCATAATAAAATGGAGTCAATATAGACTCCTAAAATTAAGGGGCGTCACCCATGACTCTTTCATGGGTGACGCCACCTCTAAATTTGGTGGCTTTATTTCTCCTTTTATTATATTATTTTATCTCTCAATTATTGCAAAAATATCCACCAAATTAATTCCAAATTAATTTGTGAATATTTCAATCATGCCATTGAACATTATGTGAATCATATTCACAACCCAAACTAATTTGTAAATTGCATTTCCAATTAATTAACAAATGTGAATCCAATTCACACTATTAATTAACAAATGCTATTTACATAAATTCTCTCTCTTATATATACATATTATAAATCACATTTATAATACACATATATCATGGATAGTATTATCCACATTCTCTAATCCTTGATAATTAAATCTCATTTAATTATCTTGGATAATAATATGAATCATATTCATATTATGCTTGATAATTAAATCTCATTTAATCATCAAGTCCTTGCTTGGATATACATTTCATCAAATGAATTATTCTTGAACCCTTTCAAGAATAATGTGCTTTCTCCGCAGATACTTGGAGATAAGGACAGGGCGATTGTATTATTCCACGTATAGTGACTTGGATATTGAGATATTATCTCAAATCCAGATCGTACGAACCTCCCACAGATGCTTGATTAAATCAAGACCGCAAATCTAATCTTCTCATTGAATCTGAATCTCATTCAGATCAATGTCCAACACTTAGACTAAGATCAGATTGCTTCTCTACTGGAAGGAGTCACTAAAATCCAGACCTGTTTCATCACTCCCTCGGAATGGAAGCGTCATGGATATACAATCGTTTATGATCACATCACCCTTCAGGTATTCCCAATACCTGTACATCCTGCATACTGGAAGACCCATGGTCAACCCGAAGATCAAGATCTATTTTACACTGTCTTCTTCAGGGTTTGATCACTAAGTTTCTCATTTGATCATTGGGATTTGGTATCGATCATATACTTTCCAAAAGCATATATCATACCTAGGTCTTGATCATATACTTTCCAAAAGTATATATCAAACCTACAAATTCAATCAAGCTTCCAAAGCGAGACGACCGTGCACGGAATTTGATTCCTCCCAATATCTCATGAGTGAGCTCATGTCTTCCGGTTCAGTAGTGAACCTGTATGATCCCTTTGAGAGATCGTATTACTCATATTCCCTTATATGCACACCAACGCGCCGGTGTATAGACCTTGGTTAGGTCATCAACCTATTGGTCTGTCAAATGTACATACTCAGACATATAGCAATACATCTGTCTCCGGTCAGAGGATGCGTGCCTATGCTGTGACAGCATTCAACATAGGACTTAGGTTATCTCGATCTCGTTAAGTCAACTCTTTGACCTAACTAATCTGACACCTCTGAATCTCTATTCCTATGCAGAGGACCTGCATCAAGAGGTCGGTCAGATATCAGCCTATGTGAGAAAGGATTGCCATCTCCTACTCAGGCTGGAGATCACATCTTAATAATCATTTGACGGTGCTTGATGAGTCCTCAATCTAACCCTTTAGATATTCATCCAAACACCAGCCTCTATGATTCAATAATTGAATCAACAGCTGTATGATCATTAAGACAGCCATGGTACATAACCATAATTGTACAGAGGGACCTATTATGCAAATTATTTATTCCTTATTTCAGATTAGGGAATGATATTCGCAATAACATTTATTGCATAATGGCTCGCCCTGGGCTCACATGTCCAACAATCTCCCACTAGCCCAAAGAGCCATTAATGGGCTAATCATTTAAACCCACACTCATGTGACAATCATAAGCTATTTAGAAATAGCTAGGTAAGCTGATCAGTCACTCTGTTCCCGCGAGACTACGCCAAGTCCTTTTACGGCACTTGCATATCCCTAGGTAACAATGCTCGCATCTAATACGAATGTTGCATCTAATGCAACCAATACTCAATCTAGTCAAAGCAGTTATAGTGTCTTTGACACTATTGCTTAATAACTATTATAACCAGTATTTCCATAATCCTTATTAGAATACCCTTATTTCGGGAGATCACTATCTCTGAAGGTATCCACAGTTAAGATCTTTTAGATCTCTATCTATAAAGTCTTAAGCTCTTGAAGATAAGACTTAGAGATCACCATCTCTAAAGCCTTGTCATCTTTGAAGATATCGTTATTACTGCAATCAAGTGTTTTCTCTCAATAGTAGGATTAGCAACACTTTGCTACTCCCACTGCATGACAGATATCTGTCTTTTGTACACATCTAGTATACACTTAGCTTCTCGTAACTGATGCACAACTGCAAGCAGTTCTAGCATTCACTTCCTCAACTCTTTGAGGTGCTATCCCTTTTGATAGGTCAGTACCAAATCTCAAGGGAAGGAAGCCTTTCTTGGAATTTCCAAGAATGGAATATGTCCAAGGTGTACTACAGATGTGACAGTCCCAATACCCTCTTTTCTTTGATTCTGAACTACTTCAGAACTAAGATCTAAGAGGTATTCTTGAGATCATATCTCAAGGTATGGAATAGCCAGTCTATAAAACACTTATTATCATCCTTATATCATTCCAAATGATTAGGATATTATCTACATTTAGCATGATGAACACAATGGCACTCCCACTAAGCTTCACATGGTACATCAAGATTCTATTTGAAATCATAACATTTATAATTTCATCAAATCTTATGTTCCAACTTCAAGAAGCTTATTTGAGTCCACAGATGGATTTCTTTAGCTTTCACACCTTACTTTCCCCAAACATGAAGCTCTGGGGCTACTTCAAGTGAATATCCCCAGAGGTATTCTTAGAGGAATGCAATCTTGAATTACATCTTGAAGATGCAATAGTTAAGTTGTGTAGCTAAGGTTAGCAATATTCTGATGAGTTCAAGCATGGTTTCCAAAGAGCAAGTCTCATTGCAAGCAATGTCTTCTCTTATGGTGTGTAGCTCATGGCTACGAACCGAGCTTTGAAGGTCTCTACCTTCTCATCAGGTTCCCTTTCTCTTGAAGATCCATTTATACCTTAATGGGTCTAACCCTTATAGGTGGATCCTCGAGGGTCCATATACAACACTTGTATATGAAGTCTACTTTAGACTTTATTGCTAATATCCATCTTTCCATGTCATGATCTTTAGGAGCTTCATCACATAAAGTCCGATCATTGTCAGACTCTGCTGACACATGGAATACATCCTCAAACTCATTTGAAGAGGTATTAATGTTTCATCTTTAATTGTCCTTTTAGTTTCCTATTTCAGGAGCCTCATTATCTTCTCAAGATTAAATGAGTTCCTTTACTTCATTTTCATCTTGATTCTCAAGAGTCTCAATCCTCCAAGAATCACATCCTCAGAGATGAGATCTTTTAAGAATCTCAAGGTCATAAAGTAGGTATCCAATACCATCCTTTATTTTCCTAATGAAGTAGCACTTTCAAGTGCTAGATTCCAGCTTACATCCATGGAACCTTATTAAGGATATATATTGTAGTCTCTACCATACATATATACCAGGAAACTAAGAGGATAATTATACTAAAATTCATCATTGATCAAATCATGTCACACATGATCCAATTGTATCTCCCTACAACTCTATTGAGTTCAGGTTTATCAGGAGTGAGATAGAAATGATATTCATATCTCCATAAGGTATTCTTTGAATTTTATCTAACAGGTACAAGCTACCTAGGTTAGATCAAATTCATTTCATCTTTCTTCAAACTTTGGTTCTAAACCAAAATTATGAAATCTTTGAACATTTCAAAGGTTTCTCAGGTGAAGAGAAGAAATCTCATATCATACGTAATCATCAATAGATATCACATATCCATAATGTTCACTATGATATAGATGATCCACATACATCAATATGTATGAGATCCTGAATACCTTGACATCTAACACCATTCCCAGAGAAGGGTGTATTGGACATTTTACTTTGAATACAATATTCACAAGTATGTAAGATTTGAAATTTTAGACATTCTAAAGTTTCATATCTTACTAGTCTATTGATCAAATCAACAAACAAATGTCCAAGGCTTGATGCCAGATCATTGTCAAATGATCTTTCATCCTCCTACTGATCTTATAAGGTTTGATTTTCAGTATTAGAAATCTTAATGAACCATTCATTAATATTCTAATTTTGTGGAGTCCACTAGATGTTAGATTACTATCTGAAATATTTCCATCATAACTCTTTATGATAGTTCTATCTCAGAATTCATGTTTATTTCCAACGTTTAGAAACAAACAATGAGTGTATTCTACTATCTAGGTCATAGAGACATTCTCCAAGACTAAGGGCTCTCCCACTGAGAATATGAAGTCTATCTATCCAACAGAGATTGCTGCAACAATTACAGCAATATCCATGTAGATGATTATAAAACCTTAAGATTAAATTTCTAATCTTCTAATATATATATGCAACCAATTACAAATGTCATTAGAAGATTGAGATACAATTGTCAGACTTTATCTTATAATAAAGTCAGAGTCAATGATTATATGTAGATTATTCTGATGCTCTATCTGAGTCCTTCACTAAGGATTTTAGATAGACTTGATAGTCATACTATCAACACATCAACTTATTGCAGTATTGGCATTCATCCAACTCTTTGGATGTCATATGGAAGTCACAGAAGTAGGTCAACTTTTTGACTTTCCTTCTTACTCGGGTCCAACCCATGCTTCCATTGCGCTCTCTTCATCTATAAACAACCATTGTTCAAGACAAAGAATCTCTTATGTTAAATTCAAAAAGAAATTCAATGTAAGAGCATTTCAACATTTATACATGCTTCATTAAATTCATACAATATGAATATTATGAAGCTTCATGAATGACTAGAGTATAGATAATAGAATGATGACACTCATCATATCTACATACATCTTAACTCTTAGAGACTTAGGTTCAGGTAGGTATTCAAACATTTTGAATACATCATCTCTTTCGAGCCACCATTCTGCATAATGCAGAGAACCATGTCATTCATGATTAAATGTCTAGAGCATATATGCCAAAATATCTTCTTTTATTTTATAAGGATTATTCGACAATTACGATCACCATCGACATGTCACTTCCAAAGTACACTCGATGAAAGATCAAGACTATATAGACATACAAACCCTAAGGTGATGTCTTATTGTCATATTTAATTGTCATTCCTCATTATGTTGAGGAAACTTACACATTGCAATCACATACACTATGTGTCCAATTGCAAGTATAATATCTGGATCATGAGTCCAATCCAAGATATTTTACTGATTATTATTGAGTATAATATTGAGTGGGTTTAATGAAGGATTATCTGAAATAAGAAATTTGCATGTGTATATATATATTATATACATATTTTACTTTGATTTAGGAATTTTTATATCAAAGTTGTCTTGCCTTGTCAACACTGAAAGTTCATTCCCTTAATTACTTTCAATGTAAGAGATATTCTTACCATTATATCTATAACAAGATCTGGGATCTCCTTTCCTATCTTTGTTGCATCCCAATAATATGAGAACCTACAACTCGGATAAAAAGAAGCGGGAACACATTCCGCCTTGCAAGTCCAACTTGCATTTCCCAATTCGGACTTTAACACCCGGGCCCACCACCCCTAAGGCAATGTTGACCCGTCATTAATTGAACCAACCGTCAACAGGCTTAATACTCGCTATACGCAATCCAATATCGCCCCAATAATATGAGGACCCGATATTGGGGTCACTACGTATACGGCCTTACTCTTTCGAGAAGCAAAGAACCCTATCCAATTAAATCATATACAGGATCTGTCACTTCGGACAAGCGTCTCCTATATACAACAACTGGCGACGAAATCCTTTGCCTTGACGGGAGACCATGGATGTCACTTATGTGATCCTCCACCTCATATTCAAATTGTAATTAATTATTGTGAATCATATTCGCATAATTAATTCTTCCAAGGGAAATACACATCTATTCAAAATAGAGTGTTTATTGAATATAATTAATTTAATCATATTAAATTAATCATTAATCCAATCATCAATCAACAAACATGTCTTTTACTTGAATAGTAGGTATATACTCAAAGTACGTATTATTCGAATTTTAATAATTAGAAAAATACACATTGTCTGTCTCCGGTATTATACAGTCCCTACCCGCTGTCATTGCCAGTACCGATGAGAGTGGGACGGACCACATACGTTGCAACCCGCGACCCCAATGCTCTCCGACTAGGCACCACATCCGCCTCGGGAAAGGATAATACCAGATAGACCATCATGTACTTTGAGATGTTCATCGGTTTTTCAACCGAAATTATACCATATAATATAAATCAAAACATTATTGATTATAAGGAGATTTGCTAGACAAATCCCCAATCCTATTCAAGCAAAAAGGTTTTTCATGTAAAAGTTGTCCTACAACAATTGTAGGATAAACTATGGTTTTCATGAAAGCAATGTTTGTTGATGAACCAATGATCAAGATCTAATATCTTATCATTGTGATTTAGGCAAGTATCATTCAATGAAATAATTATTTCTTTAAATATTTCACAAATATTTATCACTAATTATTCCAGAAAATTAACAATTAATTTTCATCATGATAATTGAATGACATATCACAAGGTTCAAGATCAAGAAATTGTTAATTTCCAGCAGTGACCCCCAATCACTAAAATTAACTTATCTTGATCAATTTAAATCCAAAAAATGCAAACTCAGTTTCCAAAGATTGCCTATTTGATTTATTAAAGAACCCAAGTGATAATTCACGCATTTCAAGGCGGATTAAAACCGTAATCATCTCATTAATTACGTTCAAATCCGCAGTTCCCGCAACAGTGAATATAGTCATATTCAAAAAGCCATATCTTGAGCAAATAAAGTCCAAATTTAGTAAACTCAAGTCCTATGGTTTCCTTGTTTAATGGGGAACAAAATCCAATTGAAAATTTCGTGTTTAAACATTTTAAACAGAGCCGAAAAATTCAATTTTACAGAGGTGCGAAAAATTGAAATGCAGTAAAATTTCGCAACCCTTTCAAGAACCAAATCGTCTAAGGTATATGGATCATATCCAAAACCTTATTCAACCTATGGCTCTGATACCACTTGAAGGATATTGAGTATCCTTCAAGCGCATCACGGAAGCGTGTCGATCGCATCGTATGCAATCGGAGCAACTAGTCGTACTAGATGCTAGATGCAGCGGAAATTAAAATTTTTTAACTTTAAAGATGAAACCACATGATCACGAGAACACTTCTCGGATCGTTTCATCAAACCACAAAGTACAAGGAATACCTCTTGAAGCGTGGTTGTGATCGCGAGATCCCAAAGTAGAGATCCTCCTATCTTAAGTCCGATCCACGAAGAACGCACTTGCGGGCGCGATGATGAGTCACGTTCCTTCCCGCAATCCTCGATGAAGATCCAAGCGATGGCTCCCCCGATTTCGTCAAACGAAATCCGCCGTCTTCCTTTAGAGTAAGAAACTCCAAAGAAGATGGAGATCCACGAGTCGTCGAAGAAGAAGCCGAGAGACTCTCCTTTCTCAACACAAAGTGGACGGCCACTTAATGGAGGAGAGAAAGAGAGAGAGGGCGAGAATGAGAAAGAGAGAGAGAGAGAGAGAGAGAGTTGTCACCTTGTACAACTCTTAATGATGTACCATGGAAGGCTACCCTAGCCCTCTATTTATATTAGTTTAGGATCCATTGGATCTCAATCCATGGACTCATAGATCCAACGGCTAGGCTTGGTCTATTAAGATCAATGGTTATGATTGTTGTTGGTCAAAACCAACAACATTTATTTATGATTAAATTAAATATATGTTGCAACATTATCAACACATTTTTAATTTAACATAAATAAATTAGTTGAGAGATTAATCATCATAATAAAATGGAGTCAATATAGCCTCCTAAAATTAAGGGGCGTCACCCATGACTCTTTCATGGGTGACGCCACCTCTAAATTTGGTGGCTTTATTTCTCCTTTTATTATATTATTTTATCTCTCAATTATTGCAAAAATATCCACCAAATTAATTCCAAATTAATTTGTGAATATTTCAATCATGCCATTGAACATTATGTGAATCATATTCACAACCCAAACTAATTTGTAAATTGCATTTCCAATTAATTAACAAATGTGAATCCAATTCACACTATTAATTAACAAATGCTATTTACATAAATTCTCTCTCTTATATATACATATTATAAATCACATTTATAATACACATATATCATGGATAGTATTATCCACATTCTCTAATCCTTGATAATTAAATCTCATTTAATTATCTTGGATAATAATATGAATCATATTCATATTATGCTTGATAATTAAATCTCATTTAATCATCAAGTCCTTGCTTGGATATACATTTCATCAAATGAATTATTCTTGAACCCTTTCAAGAATAATGTGCTTTCTCCGCAGATACTTGGAGATAAGGACAGGGCGATTGTATTATTCCACGTATAGTGACTTGGATATTGAGATATTATCTCAAATCCAGATCGTACGAACCTCCCACAGATGCTTGATTAAATCAAGACCGCAAATCTAATCTTCTCATTGAATCTGAATCCCATTCAGATCAATGTCCAACACTTAGACTAAGATCAGATTGCTTCTCTACTGGAAGGAGTCACTAAAATCCAGACCTGTTTCATCACTCCCTCGGAATGGAAGCGTCATGGATATACAATCGTTTATGATCACATCACCCTTCAGGTATTCCCAATACCTGTACATCCTGCATACTGGAAGACCCATGGTCAACCCGAAGATCAAGATCTATTTTACACTGTCTTCATCAGGGTTTGATCACTAAGTTTCTCATTTGATCATTGGGATTTGGTATCGATCATATACTTTCCAAAAGCATATATCATACCTAGGTCTTGATCATATACTTTCCAAAAGTATATATCAAACCTACAAATTCAGTCAAGCTTCCAAAGCGAGACGACCGTGCACGGAATTTGATTCCTCCCAATATCTCATGAGTGAGCTCATGTCTTCCGGTTCAGTAGTGAACCTGTATGATCCCTTTGAGAGATCGTATTACTCATATGCCCTTATATGCACACCAACGCGTCGGTGTATAGACCTTGGTTAGGTCATCAACCTATTGGTCTGTCAAATGTACATACTCAGACATATAGCAATACATCTGTCTCCGGTCAGAGGATGCGTGCCTATGCTGTGACAGCATTCAACATAGGACTTAGGTTATCTCGATCTCGTTAAGTCAACTCTTTGACCTAACTAATCTGACACCTCTGAATCTCTATTCCTATGCAGAGGACCTGCATCAAGAGGTCGGTCAGATATCAGCCTATGTGAGAAAGGATTGCCATCTCCTACTCAGGCTGGACATCACATCTTAATAATCATTTGACGGTGCTTGATGAGTCCTCAATCTAACCCTTTAGATATTCATCCAAACACCAGCCTCTATGATTCAATAATTGAATCAACAGCTGTATGATCATTAAGACAGCCATGGTACATAACCCTAATTGTACAGAGGGACCTATTATGCAAATTATTTATTCCTTATTTCAGATTAGGGAATGATATTCGCAATAACATTTATTGCATAATGGCTCGTTGTGGGCTCACATGTCCAACATAGCTTATGCTCACATCGAGTAAGAAAACAGAGGAAAGCTTGATCCCAAAGCAAGGAAGTGTATCTTTGTCGGCTATGGTACAGATAACTACGGATATAGATTGTGGGATTTGGAGAACAAGAAGACAGTTAGAAGCATTAATGTCACATTCAATGAGTCTTCCTTATACAAGGATGAATTGATAAAAGGAAAGACAACTGAAGAATCAGACTTTGTGGAGTTTGATGAAACTCCTGAACAAAGCACATCACAGCCAAGTGATGAGAATGTTCAACCCATTCCTCAGAATAATCCGCAAACTCCGGTACTACAGAAATCTTCCACAATCAGCAAACCCACTGCAAGGTATTCACCTTCTTTGAATTATTTATTGCTGACTGATAATGGTGAGACTGAATGCTTTGATGAAGCTATACAAGGTGAGGCAAGGAATCAGTGGGAGTTATCCATGGATGAGGAGATGAACTCCCTCTCAAGAAGCAAAATGTGGGACTTAGTCCCACTACCGAAGGGAAAGACGGCTCTACCAACAAGTGGGTGTACAGGGTGAAGGAGGAAGCTGATGGTTCCATTAGATACAAGGCTCGACTAGTGGCGAAGGGCTTTCAACAGAAAGCAGGAGTTGATTTCACAGAGATCTTTGCACATGTTGTAAAGGTCTCAACCATAAGAGCAGTATTGAGCATTGTTGCAGCTGAGAACCTACATTTGGAGCAGTTGGATGTTAAGACAGCATTTCTCCATGGAGATCTTGAGGAGGACATCTACATGCAACAACCAGAGGGCTATGTAGCTACTGGAAAGGAAGACATGGTATGCAAGCTTAGAAAAAGCCTTTATGGCTTGAAGCAGGCACCGAGACAATGGTACAAAAGGTTTGATGATTTCATGAGAAATACTGGATTCCGCAAATGCCATGCTGACCATTATTGCTACTTCAAGAAGCTTGGTATGTCATACATCATTTTATAGTTGTACGTAGATGACATGCTTGTTGCAGGCTCATGCAAGGAAGAAATAGCAAATCTGAAAACAATGTTGTCTAAGGAGTTTGAAATGAAGGACCTAGGTCCTACAAAGAAAATCCTTAGAATGCAGATTAGCAGAGACATGAAGAACAAGAAGCTGAGATTGTCTCAATCAGATTACATCGAGAAGGTACTAGAGAGATTTAATACGAAAACTGCAAAATCTACTCTAACACCTTTAGGGAGCCACTTCAAACTTTCAAAGGAGAAAGAACCTGCTACGAAGGAGGAGGATGAGTACATGTCAAAGGTACCCTACCAGTTTGCTATTGGTAGTTTGATGTACGCAATGGTTTGCACAAGACCAAACATCTCCCATGCAGTGGGTGTTGTGAGCAGATTCATGGCGAATCCTGGCAAGGAATATTGGAAGGCTGTGAAGTGGATTTTACGTTATTTGAGAGGCACCTCTAACGTGGCATTGTGTTATGGTAACACTGACATTTCCATTCAAGGTTTTGTGGACTCAGATTTTGCAGGAGATATCGATGGCAGGAAAATCACAACAGGATATGTCTTTACCCTGGGGAGTGGAGCCATTAGCTGGATCTCTAGGCTCCAAAAGATAGTGACCATGTCGACCACGGAAGCAGAATATGTGGCGGCAATAGAAGCTTGCAAGGAAATGATATGGTTGAAAGGTTTGATGAAAGAATTGAATAAAGAATGTGAAGATTGTCAATTATCCAACGACAGTCAAAGTGCAATTCATCTTGTAAAGAATTCCGTCTTTCACTCAAGTACTAAGAACATTGATGTGAAATACCACTTCATTCGGATGCAGCTAGAAGATGGTCAGTTTAAGTTGAAGAAGATCCACACACTAGAAAATCCTGCTGATATGTTCACAAAGTCTGTAACAGTGGAGAAACTGAAGACATGTTCAACTTCTATTGGTCTTAAAGCATAGAAGATAAGGGAAAGCTCACACCAGGACTATTGAAGAAGTGGTGTGTACTACAAATCAGTCTTCAAGTGGGAGATTGTTGAGATTTATCCTGTGAAGACTGATTGATTGAATACAAGTAGAAAGCATTGCTGATGTGGCTGATCTCCCTCCTGCCTTCTGATTGGCTGAGAGCTCTTGGGCTGGATTGTTGAGGTGTCTGATCCACCTTCTGCATTTTGATTGGCTGAGAGGTGTTGGGTTGGATTGCTGAGATGCTTAGTCCACATTCTGCATCCTGATTTGCTGAGAGCTGATGGTGGGGATTGCTGAATGCTAAGTATTCTTTTGTTGTAGTATAAAAGGAGCCCTGTGGCACCACATATTGTATCCCAACTTCATTCAAGAAATAGTAGAAAGAGTCTGGTGTGAGCAAGTGGAGTAAGCGCATTGCCGAACCACTATAAATCCTTGTCTTGTGCGATTGTGCATGCTTTCTTCTTCGATTGTGGTTCTAGTCGTGTGGTGCTTGATCGGATCCGTCCCCAACACGACCATCAAGTTGCATTTCCTTATCATCTCCAGACCAACGACATGTCTGAATTATCAAACAGAGAAATTAAGACGATCCTACAGAAACTTGTGAGGTCGGATAGAAAGAATTGGTCACAACACCTGAACTCAGTTCTCTGGGCATATAAAACCGCCTACAAGTCTCCCTTGGGCATGTCGTCCTATCGTCTTGTATATGGGAAGCCATGTCAGTTGCCCATGGATTTAATTCACAAATCTTTATGGGCAATTAATATGTGCAACTTGGACTCACGAAAAAGTGGTCAGAAAAGGAAGGATGATCTGAACAGGACTCCTGGAGTTCCGAGACTATGCATACGATAACACGTTGTTGTACAAAGAGAAGGTGAAACGTTGGCATGGCCGGCACATCAGACGAAAGACCCTTGAAACGGGGAAGAAAGTGTGGTTATTCGATGCAAAGTTGAAGATATTCCTGGGCAAATTAAAAAGCAAGTGGATAGGGCCATTTCAAGTATGTGAAGTGCGTGACAATGTAGGTATTGTCATACCCAAACTGTCTTCTGACGCACAACCATTCGTCATCAACAACCAACTACTGAAGCCTTACCTTGAGCCTGATACTTTCGTGGTTGTTGTCGACTTAATCTAGGTTCTACACCTCGACGACATATCCATGACACTAGCAGCATCAAAAGATTCAGGCAATGCACCCCAAAGGCTTTTCCTTTGATTTCTTCATCTCTTCTTCTCTTTCTTTCCCCTTCTTCCATCTCACATTCATAATGTACATATTATTAAAAAAACCACAAAAACAAAAAAAATTTGATAGGAGTTTCGCCCTTTTTGTTAGCCCTCTTTACTTAGGACATACTTTGTCCTAAGTATAGGGTGTGTGTACCTCTATTATCTTCATCCTGTAATCACTTCCGTTGTCTCCTCTGCTCACTTATACTTAGGGGTATCTTACCCTAAGTATAGGGGGAGACCACTTGCGTACGATCTGTCTATTCTCACCTTTGACCATACATGTCTTATGTACATGCTGCTATACTTAGGATTATTTCATCCTAAGTATTAGGGGGGGTCAACTTCTTCTTCATTCATTTATCGCCTTATTCCTTCATTATTTAAACTTCTCTACACTTAATCCGAGTTATGTCTTCTCTTTCTCTTTGATCTATGAGGACATAGCTCGAGCTAAGTATGGGGGGCGTACATACTATGTATATACTTTAAGCCATAACTCGTATTTTCGTATATACTTATGACTAAAAGTAGTGTTAAAATAATCATAATATACGAATAAAAGATGGTTGTTTCTCCTCAGACTCTTCTTGTACACTCTGAGTAATAAATCAGACAAAAAAGGCTTCTTGTAAAATGATTGAAAATTGATTGAAACTCTCAGTAAAAAATCTTTTGAAAATTGTTTGAAAAATATTTTGTAAAAAGTGTTCAAAATTTGTAAATAGTTTTTCTTGCAAAAAAAATTATTTTCTTTGAGTGAAATAAAAATGTTTGGAAAGCGATTTGCGAAAAGTTGGAAAAATGGTTGTAAAATATTTTGAAAAATCTATATATACTGTTTGAAAACCTTTGCAAAATGATTTTCAAATACGTGTAAATGTTTGTAAAAATTATTTGTGAAAAATTATGTTGGACTATAGTTTTCAAAATTTTTGAAAAAGGATTTTCAAATAAGTCTGAGGAGTGTACACATTATACTAACAATTTCTCATGAAAGTATAAAAATGAACAATAATCCCATATAAACCCTGTAAGAACCAAAAGCCTTCTATACATAGAATACACTTCCATTCGTTTTGTATATATTGATTAATAAATCAGATGAAAAATAGTTTTGCAAAATGATTTGAAGAATGGTGTGAAGTATTTGGAAAATTTTTGGCGAAATGTTTTCAACCTTTGTAAAAACATTTTGATTGCAAAGACTCTTTTCTTTGTGTGAAATAAAGGATTTAAAAACCTATTTGCAAATGATTTTGAAAATATTTTGTAAAAATATTGTGAAAAATGTGTGTGTGTGTGTGTGTGTGTATATATATATAGTGTTTGCAAAATCTTTGCAAAATGTCTTTCAAATGTTTGTAAATATTTGCAAAAAACTATTTTGTACTATAGTTTCAAAATGATTTTCAAATAACTTTGAGGAATAAAAACATTATTAAAATAATAATAATACTAATAATAATAAAATAAATCATCCATAAAATACATAAAATTCTTTATGTATTGTATATACACCTAAATAAATCACTTTGTTAAAACCTGTAAATTCTTTAAAATTCTTAAGTCTTGTAAAATAAAGCGGCACACCCGTGTAAATAGCTGTACATATTTTATACTTTGAGTGCCAAAATTCTTTTATTTGCAAAATTCTTGGTGTAAAAATTTTCTCCTTGTTTTCAAATTCTTTGGAAAATTGCATTATTATTTACATCATTGTACATAGCATTCGCATAGCATTCATAGTCTTTGATTGAGCTTGAAGATTGAACTAGTTCAATAAAGTCGAAGATTGGTGCTTGGTTGGACCTTATCGCACCTAATTGCACTGGAACCTTATGTGAACTAGGTTTAAGATACTTCAGGTCTGTTCAGACTTAATTATTTCAGAAATCAAGGCTAGGTTCAAGTCACCTCAATTGGCTAAATAGAACTTTTCGAGACACACACATGACTCTTGTCGGCCGTGACCTAATTTGGACACTTGCACCTTTCACTTGGCTCAACTCAGTTGGAATGGTGAGGGGGTTGGATTTGCCAGTCTGAGATGCACACGGGTGGAAACATTCGTTCTCGTCTAGGAAGGGAAGTGCACCCCAACCTGGTCCAATTTCAATGAAGTCGAATGACAGGAGAGTGTGGGTTGCGATAAAGCTTCAAAAGAGGGATAGTCTTCTGGCTCAAGAGGAAAAAGTCCTTATGTTAATGATGCTGTGAATAGTATTTCAAAAAAAACTCCAAAAAAAGTGGACATGCTTGAAAATAAAATTAAAATGCCTATCAGAGTATGTATATATGTTGTCCAGAAAATAAGCAAGCTTGAGCACCAAAGTTATATCATGTGAGCCTGCAGCTGGATGACTTGACTACACTGGTCTTGCATCCCAGGATAGGTAGCTACACTGGCTACCGTCCATTCTCTTCTTCACCTCCTCCTCTTGAGTCGGATGCCACTTGAACTTAGAAGGGAATATCCCGCTCCTCGACGACAGAGTGCTGGATTGGGAAATCATTGGGTTGTTATTATGGAGAAGTCAATTCCTTTGTCATTTCAGTTGGGGAGAGCCACCATCACTTACACCGTACAAGTCAGCTTCATAGTCATAAGGGTTTGCATATGATGTAGGCTAGTTCTGACATGTCTATTGAGGTGGGTTGAACCAAGTTTCGTGACTCTAGAAGTCTGTTGTGTCTTAAATTTGGTTCCTAATCGGGTTCCACACACATTCGCACGTCAAGGTCTAACCTGAGCTCCGAACTTTGATTTTGTAAGGGCAAATGTTACAACTGAAAGCAATTCTTTTCACTCTATCTTCTCTCTCATTTTCTTTTCTTCTTATTTTTCATTCTTTTTGTACTTATTGCATAAGTATTTGCTAGGGACTAGCAAAGGTAAGTATGGGGGTGATGAATCTCCATTTCATTACCTTTATTCTATCATTTTGGCCTTAAAAACCCTAACTAATGCATGTAAATAACATCAATTTGTGGATAATAACATTCATTATTTATTGTATTTATTGCATACAAAATAAGGTTTTTAATGCCAAAATTATAGAATAAAGAGAAGAAAAGAAAAAGGAATAAAATATTACAAATATTTTATGACCCTAACTCTGAGACCAAGTCCATATGGAATTGGTCGATAAGGAATAAAGTAGGGGGGAGATAAGGGCCAAAAACACAATAAATACCTCATTATTTATTCACTAACTATGCATTTTTGACATATTTTATTCTTTATTATTTATTCATCAAATAAAGAAACTTTGTACATGAAAATTTTAGATAATAATGTGAATAAAAATACAAAATTAAGTTTGTGCAAAAATAATACACGGTATGCATTTTATACACAAAATAAAAGACCGAAAACCAAACTTCACAGACCCATATCTTTTCAATAAAAACTCAAAACATAGCAAAATCACCTCTAATTGTATATAACTTTGCACGAGCTATTTAATGATGGTGGTTTTTATATTTTCTGGAGTTACTGGGTAGAAGTTAGGTTTTGGGCCCATGTTGTACCATCTACTGATTAAAATATTTAATTTATTCACCATCCATTCTTTATACAAATCACTATTTTATAATTTTGTAAATATTATAAATAAGACATGAGCATCCTAAAATCAGAAGAAAATCAAAAATAAAAGGGAAAATAAAATAAGTTTATATATAAGAACATAGGTAAAATACCTACAACTATACCTATAGAATATACTTACCTATTTATTTAAGTGTACAAATAACCTCATAAAAATCAAATAAAAATATATCTATACTCATAAAAATAAGTTGTAAATATATAAAATAAAATAATAAAATAGAATATAGAAAATAAAAATAAAATGCACAAAACATAGATGAATATACCTATAAATACCCTATTAAAAATTAACTACTAATAAATAAAGCCAAAAAATAAATAAAATCATAATAAAATACTACATAAAATAATAAACATTTATTATTTTATATACACAAATTAATAAAATCATTTACTATTTATAAATAATTATTTTCGAATTAACCTTCAATTTTGTCCTGTAGCGGGCGGATCTAGCCCAATCAGGGCGCGCCAAAAGTTGACCTCGGTCAACTTGACCTCCAGCCGTCTAAAATGACGCGAGTGTCTTGTCTCCAATTTTCGGCCCTTTTTCCAGGGCATCTCGTCCATCTATTGACCTTGCTTCCTAAAGATAAAATGATCATTGATCATCCCTGATCTATGCCAAATCATCCAATAATCTGTACATAGCGCCAATCCATCGATTTAACTCGGTTAATAAGGGTGCGCACATTGTCTTATAGATATGCGCACATTGTCTTATAGATAAAGACCCCTTCCTTCTCTACCAAATTTGGTCAACTTTTGTCGTTCTTCCACCATAGTATTCGGTCCATATAGGTTCCTTGTGACAGGAGGAAGTTCCTGGGGGCTTGCATCGGTCGGAGAAGGCGAGGCTGCACCCACGGCGGAGCTCCGACGACGCCCTGCTCCCTGGTGTCCCACCAGGTATACGAGTTGTTTTTCTTGATTGTTCAATTAGGTTTTGATTCTAGCAATTCGTTTATGTACACAGTTTAGTGATTAACGTAGTGGTTAGCTTAGTATAAGAAAAATCGAAGATTGTCGTATCTCAGCCCCGGCGACAATTTCATCACTCCTCATCTGTGCCCTGACCCCTCATTTCACCTTCATTTCACCCCTATCACATTCTTCGCTTCCCGATCACTTCAGATCACCCAGAACCCTCCTCGTTCTGCGAATCGAGGTTCTCCTCTGCCCGTCGTCGGAACCTCACCGCCCATCTTATTTCTTCGCACAACAGCTTCAACTCCCGGTCGAGGTCGAAGCCCTCGAGCCGCTCGTTCTCTCTGTGCAGGTTTGGCTATCAAAGAAGCCCACCTGGGCTCATTTGGACCTGGAACGAGGTTCCTGGAGGTCCCCTCTCTTTCTCCGAGCTCGCTTGACCTCTTGGGACCTCCAGGATCCCAACGGAAGACATCATCAGACGCGGGAAGCTTCCAGGAACGGTGAGCTCTTTTCCTGTTCTTCCAGCATGTCGTCCAACCGTTCGATCAAGAAGGAACGCCCAATTCTGATCCCAAGTGTCTGATGAAGCCATGCTCCGACCGTTGGATCCCCTCGTGGATCTAATCCTGTTCTCTCATCGACGAAGCATCATCAGTCGTTGGATGGACGTCACGTGGGAAATGAAGCACATCTAGTCGTCCGCCAACGCACATGTTTAGGGTAAATTGCACCTGTACCCCTCTTCTTTTTGTATTTATTATTTATTCATGTAAATTAAATATAGAGTTAAAAATAAAGTGGAAATTTTGTAAAAAATACCGCTGTGTTTCCTATAATTGCAAATAGGTCCATTCTACGTCACCTCACGTGTTGTGCCACGTGAGGTGGGAAAATTACAGGGATACCCCTGTATGTTTTTGTATTCAAGAAAAGTCCAATAAAATGCAATGCACATGTTATATTTTTGTGAAATTTGCAAGTGGACCCCTGTATTTTCAATATTTGCGTTTGGGTCCCTACCTGTAGTAACCACGTATTGTCCCACATGGTGGTTTATTTGCACAATAACCCTAACGGTTTTTGAAATTGAATTTTGACCTTGAAATGTTAAATGCACGTTTAAAACTTTTGGCTAAATTGCACAGGCCTCCCTGGATTATAATCTATTCGCAAAAATGCCCCTGCCAAGACATGTATTGTTGTAGTCTTTATGTATTTATTAAAAATACATACATTGCTCCTAGAAATCCGAAACAATAGAAATAAATGCTTCATGTTGTGTACTTTCACGTGCATATTTTTTTAATCATCATTTTTGCATTTTATCTCAATCTAAAAGTTAAAGAGCAGCTTAATTAGTCACTGTCCAATTTATAAAATACCAAAAAATATAAAAACTTAGTGAAAAATTCCAAAAAATTTATATATGATATATTTTGATATTTATTGAGTCCTGAAAACAAAACCCCTAAAAATAGAAAAAGAAAAACATAAAAATTTCAAGAAGCTCCAAAATCCTAAAAAAATAAAAACTCTTCAAAAATATCAAAAATATGTTTTCCTGTTGTATAATTATCTATATAGTATTAATTGTGTACTAAAATTAATTTGGGTAATTTTGGGATGTATTTATTATTTTTAAGAACCCAAATTAATTTTGGGTATTTAATTAATCTCATATTTGGGATGTTTTTGACTTTAAAAAGACATAAAAATTAGCAAAAATACCTAGAAAATATAAAAACACTAGAAAAATACAAAAATCCACAAAACAAATTATTTTCTGATTTTTGGTTAATATTGTGTAAATAAAGTCTTATGTAGGCTATATTGTTTTTGTTAAAGAAAAAGAAAATATAAAAATATAAAAATATAAAAAGAAAATTTGAAATCAGATAAAAATTACAAAACAAAAAATCAAATAAAAAAAGTAAAATTGAAAACCCACAAAAAGCATGATGTGCACAAATGGCTTAGATAACTATAGGCTACCTATCTGCTTTCTGTGGTTCGACCTCTACATTCTTATACACTATGCATTTTATGGTAGAGTAAATAGATATTGATTCCACATTTTTGGGATTTAATTGTTTTATTCTTTATTATGGGTTAATTTTTGTATAATCAAGGAATTCTGAGAGGTCACCTTAGCGATTGGATATTCTGGATGCTCCGAGGACTGCACTTCCACCTCCTCCTCGGATTCGCCTCCTACGACTGTTGCTCCCCTCTTCTATAAAGCTCCATTCTCCGCTTCTAGTGCGATGCATACACCATTTACTAGGCTTCCCTTATAGCCTGATCCTCCTCCTGGTGATAGTAGGTGAGTATCATCGTCGGTGATGACGAGGTTAAGACTTTAGTGTGATCCACATCCTCCCTTCGGTCGTGTAGCTGTTCGATCAAGCAACAGAGCATGTTGCGTCCCCTCATAAGAGCTCTTAGAGTGAATATACTAAGAGCTCCAGCTCCTCCTTCAGGCGATTCTCCATCGTTATACCCCCTAATTAGATCCACCACATAGACTCTGATCATTCATATCCACCTCCAGCCACTCCAGCTATCCACCTTCGAACCCACCTTCTTCCTTATTTTTGTTTATTTTTCTTCGATCATATCCACCCATTCTAGAACCTCGATTTTGACTCTGCCTCATGAACCGTCCCCTCTAGTTCCTCTCTATTTCTCAAGTCTCTCCACCTCCGGCCTCACTGAGGCTAGAGCTCGGAGCTCCACTCCCTCCTCCTCTGATGGAGCTACACCCCCTTCCCACCTCTTCTTTTTCTTCATTTGCTAACTCTTACACGGATACCTTCACCTGGATCATATCAGCCATCTACTACAAAGATTCAGACTCCACCTCCTCTATCCATCGATGCTACAAGCTTCACTGGCTCAGCCTCGAGCATACCCGAAAACCTGATCCAAGAAGAAAAAGAAAGATGAGTGGAGAGGACAATCTATAGTTACCATTGATTAGCCTTCTCCTCTTCATTTGAGTCATTGATCCATCCAGTCGAGACTCCCTGCTAATGAATATCCATGTCATCACCTTTATTATTTCATTTTGGCCTTTAAAACCAAGCTAAATGCATGTATATAGCATTATATTGTACAAAATAACTTCTATTGTTTATAGTGTAAATATTGTACACTGCTTTTAAAATCAAAATAAAAGAATAAAGAAAAGAAAAGAAAAAGAAATGAAATACGATAAGTATTGAATGGCCCTAGACCCCAAGACCTAGGCATCGTGACGATTGGGTCGATAAAGAATAAAGTAGGGGGAGATAAGTGTCAAAAATACAACGAAAACCCTAACTTTTATTCTCTAATAAAGCCAATTTAGGACCTATTTTATTCTTAATTATTTATACACCAAATCAATAAACTTCATACATGAAAATTGTAGATAAAAATACATAGAAAAATACAAAATTTATTTCACATAAAACAACGCACATGTGCCTGATGAATATCCATTTCATCACATTTAATCTATCATTTTGACCTTAAAAACCTAGCTAATGCATGTAAATAGCATGAATTTGTACAAGATAACATCCATCATTTAGTACATTTATTGTGTAAATAACAAGGTTTTTAATGTCAAAATTATAGAATAAAGAGAAGAAAAGAAAAAGGAATAAAATATTGAAAATATTTTATGACCCTACCCCCGAGACCAAGTCCAGAAGGGAGTTGGTCGACGAGGAATAAAGTTGGGGGAGACAAGGGCCAGAAATAAAATAAAAATCTTATTCTTTCATTCATTTTTAGCACCTATTTTTATTTTTTAATATTTATTATTCAAATAAAGAAACTTTGTACATAAAAGTTGTAGATAATAATGTAAATAAAAATACAAAATTAAGTTTGCACAAAAATGATACACATGTGCATTTTATACACTAAATAAAAAGTCAAAAACCAAACTTCACAGACCCATATCTTTCAAATAAAAACTCAAAATGCATCAAAATCACCTCAAATATATAACTTTTCACAAGCTATTTTATGATGGTTTTATATTTTTTGGAGTTATTATGTGAAAGATAGGCTTTTGACCCCCTATTGTACATTCTACCGATTAAATATTCAATTTATTAATTATTGATTATTTTTTACAAATGTATATTTTTAGAATTTTGTAGATATTATTTATAGCATATGTGAATATTAAAATTAGAATAAAACCAAAAGGAAAATGCAAAATCAAATAAATCTATGAGAAGACATAGATAAAATACCTATGTTTCTACTTGTAAATAAATAAAAGGGAAAATATTCTTTTATTCTTTATTCATTCATGTTTTTGTATTTTCTATATTATATTAAAAATACAAGACTAAAATAAAACTCATTAGAATACATTAAAGTAAAAATATGTTTATAAAACATAGGTAAAACACCTAAAAATACACATATACAATATGCTTATCTATTTATTTAAAAATCAAATACCTTCACAAAAATAAAATAAAAATATATTTATACTCACAAAATAAGTTATAAATATATAAAATAATAAAATAAACTCATAAAATATACAAAATGAAAATAAAAATGAACAAAACATATATGAATATACATATAAATACACTAATAAAAATTAACTCCTAATAAATAAAGCCAAAAAATAAATAAAAATCATAATAAAATACTACATAAAATAATAAACATTTTTTATTTTATACTAAAAAAATAATAAAATCATTTACTATTTTAAATTAATTATTTTTGAATAAATATGTTAGTTTGTCCTATAGCGGTCCCGGCTGGACCAATCACAGCGCATCGCGAGTTGACCTGGGTCAACTGCCTCCTCTGCTCCAGATTTGATGGGCATGTCTCGTCCCACGATTTCTCCCTTAATTCGCGCTCAATTTATCACTCAATCATGATTACTTACTTGAAACGATCTAATCTACCATCATTGTACATACACGCCATACCTTCTAATCACATGTACATACGCCCAAATCCTTGTTTTTCCCCGATCAATAAGGGTGCTCGATTAGGTCTATAAATAAAGCCTTCTGCCTCCTTCTTCAAATTTGGTCATTCTAACGAGCCTAGGAGCCCTTGCCTTGAATCCCAATTGCCTTCTCGTGACAGGAGGAGGTGGTGCATGCTCAGACGAGGCTCCAAGAGGCTGGGTGCACCCACGACCACCGTTCGCCGGCGACCCTGCTCCCTGGGCGTCCCCCAGGTATAAGAGTTGCTCCTTCTTCATTTATTTTTCTTATTTTAGTCAGTTTTAATTTTCTACCATTATTTTAGGATTTAACGAAGTAGGTTAGCTTTAATCGTGATCATGTACTTCGCTGGAGTTGAGCATCGGCGAGCTCCTTCGCTCGCCATCTCCGCCGCTCCGTCATCCACTTCACTCCCACATCGTTCTCTCTACGCTTCCATTCTCCCCAGGCACCCTCGTTTCCCCAGATCCCTAGTGGATCTGGAGATCCACTTCTCCAACTCTGCCTTCGCCGAAGAAGTGCCTCCCACTCCATCTATCATCCAACCTCGCCCAATAAGGCCCCCGAGAGCTCCTTGTTTTCTCGCAACCATTTCCTGCTGGTACTGAAGGCCAAACGACCCGTAAGGGTCGAGTTTTGAAGAAGAACAAGGCACCTTGGCACCCGTATCTTCCCCGACCTCGTTGGAGAGCTCTGGTGGACCTCCGATGCCTTCAAGCCCTCCAGTCGTTCCACGGTGCCCCCAGGAAACTTCTCGTACCATCCGCCATTTGTGGGAGGATCGGAGTCTCGCACCATCACCAATCAAAGCTTGGAAGGATGGGAGTTCATCCCTGTTCTTCCAAGCACCGTCCTAGCCGTCCGAACAAGAAGAAGCCTCCAGATTCACCCGGAACCGTCGGATAGAGCCGCACCGTCACCATCCGATGACGAAGTGTCATCGTGCAACATGGACACGCCGCGTGTTTGAGTGAAGGGATCTCAAGTGTCCATCAACATGCACCTTTAAGGTAATTGCATATTTAGCCCCGCATTTTTTGTATTTATTATTTGAAGCTGTAAATACAAGTTAGCTTTTATAAATAAGTGGATATTTTGTAAATGGACCCCTGGACTTTTGTTTATTTATACTTTGGTCCAGTCCACGTCACCTCACGTGTTGTCCCATATGAGGTGGTAAAATTGCATATATACCCATACAACTTTTTGTAATTATTATTTAGTCCTATAAATTGAAATGAACGTTATATATTTTGTGAAAATTGTTGAGAGACCCCTGAACTTTTTGATAATTACATTTTTGGTCCCGCCCAGTATGAGTCCGTGTTGTCCCACGTGTTGGTAATTTGCACAAACGCCCTGGCGGGTTTTGTAATTATTAAATAGTGCATTAAAGTTTTAATTACATTGTATATTTTTGGTGTTTTTGCACAGAGCCCCATGTACTTTATTTTAATTGTAAAAATGCCCCTACGAGAACATGTATTTTTGTGTATTTCACCTAATTATTAAAAATACCCACAATGATCCTAGAAATTCGCAGAAATAGAATTAAATGCTTCATGCTATGTATTTTCACGTCCATATTTTTAATTAGCATTTTTGTAGTTTATCTATTTATTAAAAATAAAAAGGAGCCTCTTTTTGCCCTATTTACATATAAAATTTTAAAAAATATAGAAAATTTTTGAAAAATTCCAAAAAAATATATAGTATATTTTGGTATTTACTGAGCCCAGATACAAAAACCCTTAAAAATAGAAAAAAATAAAATGATAAAAATCATAAAGCTCCAAAATCCAACATAAAATATAGAAATTTAATAAAAATCCAAAAATATATTTTCTTATTTTATAATTATCTATATATTATTATTTATATGTTAAAATTAGTTTGGGTAATTTTGGGATCTTTTGTTATTTTCAAAACCCAAATCAATTTCAGATTATATATTAACTCCTTATTCGAGATATTTTTGACTTTAAAAATATATAAAAATTAGCAAAAATTTGAGAAATATAACAAAAAAATTTAGAAAAATCTAAAAATCTCGAAAACATTATTTTTACTATATTTTGTATATTTTCACATATTTATATACTTATAGTATTTATATATACTTTATATTATATTTATACATATACATACATATCTACATACATGCATATATGTATCTTAATATTATATTTAAACTAAAAAGAAAATATAAAAAAATGAAAAGCTAAAAAGAAATTCAAAATTATAAAGCCATAAATAAATAAATAATCCAAAAACCCACAAAAATATTATATAAATGAACGACTCAATTGTGCATAAATACTCATAGGTTACCTGTTTTGCTCTCTGTGGTTCGACCTCTACATGCTTTCCTGCTATGCATTTTATGGTAGAGAAAATAAATTTTAATTCCACATTTTTGCTATTAATTTTTATTAATTACTGTGGGTTAATTGCTGACTAACTGGGATTCATTGAGCGGTCAACACATCGACTATTGATCCAGCTTGTGGATTAATAAGACCTTCAATTCTTCCCATTTATCAGATGGCGCCGTTGTCAGGGAGCAATGAGCGTAGCCTATTTTTTCCAGTCATTGTTGTATAGTCATGTATCTGATTCATTGATTCGTTACTATAAATATTCAATAATTTATTTGAAATTAATTCTTTCATTCATTGTTGTCAATATTTTTTTGATGAATTTGATTATTTATTCATCAACTCTTTGATTTGATTATTTATGCTAATTCCATTTTTTGTGACTTTGTTGATGAGGGCCTACCATGTGAGGACGGTTTTTTAGGAGGCCGATGCAACCAAGCTTGGAGAAGGTTGGTCTTCTCTTTATGACCAGCTGAAGAGAGCACCAAGGAAGCATGCAGGAGGATTAGCTTAGAAAAAAACTTGCATTTGTTAAGAGAAGCATATATTGAATTACCTCATTAATGACATGTTGAAATCTAGTTTGGTGAGAGCAAGGTAAATGAGCTTCACAACAAGCTTTTGATAATGTCCCTCAAGGAATCATCAAGAGGTTTTCCATTCATTATGTCGAGCATGTGATTATCCTCAATATGAATAGTGGCAATAAACATCCTAGTTCTCAATTTTCCTTGAGCAATTCAAGGACATACTTTCTATGGTAGATATTAAGCATGTCTCTAGATATGCAAATTGCAAGGATGAGAAGTATTGAAGCTTCCCCAAGTCTTTGATCTCGAACTCAATAGCAAGCTTAGCTATAAGGCGAACAATTTTACAGCTGTTATCACTAGTGATAATTGTGTCATCAATATAAACACTCAACAAGATAACCTTATCAAGTCTTCGTTGATGAATAGAGATAATCATTGGTTCCTTACTTGTAATCGACTTTTTAATCACTCGTAGACCCTCAATCCATATCATAGGTGGTAGCTTAAGACCATAAAAGAGCATTTCATCTCGTAATAATTTTCTATTTTCTCGTACTCAAGTGTCATATGAATGTAAATTTCTTTAGTTAATTTTATTTAATAAATAGTTCTTAATGTCAAGTCAGTGGGACTTCAACCTTTACATGATGTTGAGGGGAGAATAATTCTAGTGGATTTCATTTTAGTCAGATACATGAAAGTCTCTAAATAATCAATTTCAAACTTTTGAATGCAACTTTGCCCCAAAACTGCTTAGTTCCAAGATGTAGAATCCATGTTGAATCATCATTTAGTCAGGTTACTGGAACTGGGATCTCTTTCTTAGGCGAGATACTAAATTCATGTATCTTTACCACTTAACCAATTTCTCGACATCGAATGGACCCTACGGAGATAAAACTTCCTTATGAATTTATACTAAATCGGGATCTTTTGAGTCAGCTTCATCCTAGCTTTGCTGAGAAAGAACCCCTATTTTTATATTGAATTGGTCAAAATACGTGGATTTTCTCTAATCTAGACTTTATTGGTACATCTTCCTTTCTCATGGTATATACCCGCTTGCATCTTACTATATGGGCATTTGTACACTGCTTTTAAAATCAAAATAAAAGAATAAAGAAAAGAAAAGAAAAAGAAATGAAATACGATAAGTATTGAATGGCCCTTGACCCCAAGACCTAGGCATCGTGACGATTGGGTCGATAAGGAATAAAGTAGGGGGAGATAAGTGTCAAAAATACAACGAAAACCCTAACTTTTATTCTCTAATAAAGCCAATTTAGGACCTATTTTATTCTTAATTATTTATACACCAAATCAATAAACTTCATACATGAAAATTGTAGATAAAAATACATAGAAAAATACAAAATTTATTTCACATAAAACAACGCACATGTGCCTGATGAATATCCATTTCATCACATTTAATCTATCATTTTGACCTTAAAAACCTAGCTAATGCATGTAAATAGCATGAATTTGTACAAGATAACATCCATCATTTAGTACATTTATTGTGTAAATAACAAGGTTTTTAATGTCAAAATTATAGAATAAAGAGAAGAAAAGAAAAAGGAATAAAATATTGAAAATATTTTATGACCCTACCCCCGAGACCAAGTCCAGAAGGGAGTTGGTCGACGAGGAATAAAGTTGGGGGAGACAAGGGCCAGAAATAAAATAAAAATCTTATTCTTTCATTCATTTTTAGCACCTATTTTTATTTTTTAATATTTATTATTCAAATAAAGAAACTTTGTACATAAAAGTTGTAGATAATAATGTAAATAAAAATACAAAATTAAGTTTGCACAAAAATGATACACATGTGCATTTTATACACTAAATAAAAAGTCAAAAACCAAACTTCACAGACCCATATCTTTCAAATAAAAACTCAAAATGCATCAAAATCACCTCAAATATATAACTTTTCACAAGCTATTTTATGATGGTTTTATATTTTTTGGAGTTATTATGTGAAAGATAGGCTTTTGACCCCCTATTGTACATTCTACCGATTAAATATTCAATTTATTAATTATTGATTATTTTTTACAAATGTATATTTTTAGAATTTTGTAGATATTATTTATAGCATATGTGAATATTAAAATTAGAATAAAACCAAAAGGAAAATGCAAGATCAAATAAATCTATGAGAAGACATAGATAAAATACCTATGTTTCTACTTGTAAATAAATAAAAGGGAAAATATTCTTTTATTCTTTATTCATTCATGTTTTTGTATTTTCTATATTATATTAAAAATACAAGACTAAAATAAAACTCATTAGAATACATTAAAGTAAAAAGATGTTTATAAAACATAGGTAAAACACCTAAAAATACACTTATACAATATGCTTATCTATTTATTTAAAAATCAAATACCTTCACAAAAATAAAATAAAAATATATTTATACTCACAAAATAAGTTATAAATATATAAAATAATAAAATAAACTCATAAAATATACAAAATGAAAATAAAAATGAACAAAACATATATGAATATACCTATAAATACACTAATAAAAATTAACTCCTAATAAATAAAGCCAAAAAATAAATAAAAATCATAATAAAATACTACATAAAATAATAAACATTTTTTATTTTATACTAAAAAATAATAAAATCATTTACTATTTTAAATTAATTATTTTTGAATAAATATGTTAGTTTGTCCTATAGCGGTCCCGGCTGGACCAATCACAGCGCATCGCGAGTTGACCTGGGTCAACTGCCTCCTCTGCTCCAGATTTGATGGGCATGTCTCGTCCCACGATTTCTCCCTTAATTCGCGCTCAATTTATCACTCAATCATGATTACTTACTTGAAACAATCTAATCTACCATCATTGTACATACACGCCATACCTTCTAATCACATGTACATACGCCCAAATCCTTGTTTTTCCCCGATCAATAAGGGTGCTCGATTAGGTCTATAAATAAAGCCTTCTACCTCCTTCTTCAAATTTGGTCATTCTAACGAGCCTAGGAGCCCTTGCCTTGAATCCCAATTGCCTTCTCGTGACAGGAGGAGGTGGTGCATGCTCAGACGAGGCTCCAAGAGGCTGGGTGCACCCACGACCACCGTTCGCCGGCGACCCTGCTCCCTGGGCGTCCCCCAGGTATAAGAGTTGCTCCTTCTTCATTTATTTTTCTTATTTTAGTCAGTTTTAATTTTCTACCATTATTTTAGGATTTAACGAAGTAGGTTAGCTTTAATCGTGATCATGTACTTTGCTGGAGTTGAGCATCGGCGAGCTCCTTCGCTCGCCATCTCCGCCGCTCCGTCATCCACTTCACTCCCACATCGTTCTCTCTACGCTTCCATTCTCCCCAGGCACCCTCGTTTCCCCAGATCCCTAGTGGATCTGGAGATCCACTTCTCCAACTCTGCCTTCGCCGAAGAAGTGCCTCCCACTCCATCTATCATCCAACCTCGCCCAATAAGGCCCCCGAGAGCTCCTTGTTTTCTCGCAACCATTTCCTGCTGGTACTGAAGGCCAAACGACCCGTAAGGGTCGAGTTTTGAAGAAGAACAAGGCACCTTGGCACCCGTATCTTCCCCGACCTCGTTGGAGAGCTCTGGTGGACCTCCGATGCCTTCAAGCCCTCCAGTCGTTCCACGGTGCCCCCAGGAAACTTCTCGTACCATCCGCCATTTGTGGGAGGATCAGAGTCTCGCACCATCACCAATCAAAGCTTGGAAGGATGGGAGTTCATCCCTGTTCTTCCAAGCACCGTCCTAGCCGTCCGAACAAGAAGAAGCCTCCAGATTCACCCGGAACCGTCGGATAGAGCCGCACCGTCACCATCCGATGACGAAGTGTCATCGTGCAACATGGACACGCCGCGTGTTTGAGTGAAGGGATCTCAAGTGTCCATCAACATGCACCTTTAAGGTAATTGCATATTTAGCCCCGCATTTTTTGTATTTATTATTTGAAGCTGTAAATACAAGTTAGCTTTTATAAATAAGTGGATATTTTGTAAATGGACCCCTGGACTTTTGTTTATTTATACTTTGGTCCAGTCCACGTCACCTCACGTGTTGTCCCATATGAGGTGGTAAAATTGCATATATACCCATACAACTTTTTGTAATTATTATTTAGTCCTATAAATTGAAATGAACGTTATATATTTTGTGAAAATTGTTGAGAGACCCCTGAACTTTTTGATAATTGCATTTTTGGTCCCGCCCAGTATGAGTCCGTGTTGTCCCACGTGTTGGTAATTTGCACAAACGCCCTGGCGGATTTTGTAATTATTAAATAGTGCATTAAAGTTTTAATTACATTGTATATTTTTGGTGTTTTTGCACAGAGCCCCATGTACTTTATTTTAATTGTAAAAATGCCCCTACGAGAACATGTATTTTTGTGTATTTCACCTAATTATTAAAAATACCCACAATGATCCTAGAAATTCGCAGAAATAGAATTAAATGCTTCATGCTATGTATTTTCACGTCCATATTTTTAATTAGCATTTTTGTAGTTTATCTATTTATTAAAAATAAAAGGAGCCTCTTTTTGCCCTATTTACATATAAAATTTTAAAAAATATAGAAAATTTTTGAAAAATTCCAAAAAAATATATAGTATATTTTGGTATTTACTGAGCCCAGATACAAAAACCCTTAAAAATAGAAAAACATAAAATGATAATAATCATAAAGCTCCAAAATCCAACATAAAATATAGAAATTTAATAAAAATCCAAAAATATATTTTCTTATTTTATAATTATCTATATATTATTATTTATATGTTAAAATTAGTTTGGGTAATTTTGGGATCTTTTGTTATTTTCAAAACCCAAATCAATTTCAGATTATATATTAACTCCTTAATCGAGATATTTTTGACTTTAAAAATATATAAAAATTAGCAAAAATTTGAGAAATAACAAAAAAATTTAGAAAAATCTAAAAATCTCGAAAACATTATTTTTACTATATTTTGTATATTTTCACATATTTATATACTTATAGTATTTATATATACTTTATATTATATTTATACATATACATACATATCTACATACATGCATATATGTATCTTAATATTATATTTAAACTAAAAAGAAAATATAAAAAAAATGAAAAGCTAAAAAGAAATTCAAAATTATAAAGCCATAAATAAATAAATAATCCAAAAACCCACAAAAATATTATATAAATGAACGACTCAATTGTGCATAAATACTCATAGGTTACCTGTTTTGCTCTCTGCGGTTCGACCTCTACATGCTTGCCTGCTATGCATTTTATGGTAGAGAAAATAAATTTTAATTCCACATTTTTGCTATTAATTTTTATTAATTACTGTGGGTTAATTGCTGACTAACTGGGATTCATTGTGAAGGATATGGTTAGATCCTCAAGCGCATCACGGAAGCGTGAGCGTCGCATCGAATACGACGAAGAACGACTAGTCGCACTAGTTGTTCTATGCAGCGGAAATTAAAAAAAAAAATTTATGCGACGAAACCACATGATCCAAGAACACTTCTCGGATCGTTTCGTCTAAACCACAAACAGGTATTAGGTTTACCTCTTGAAGCGTGGTTGCGATCGAGTCTCTAAACAAAGAGACCTCCTGTCTCAAGTCCGATCCGTCGGAGGAGACGCTTGCGAGCGCGGGGATGAACCGCGTGCTTCTCGCAATCCATGTTGATGATCCAAGCGGCGGATCTCCTGATCTCGACACACGAGATCCGATGTCTTCTTCATGAGCGGGGCGCACCGAAGGAGACAGAGATCCACGAGCAAACCATCGGGCAGCATAACGACGATGCCGCGGCGATGGAGAACCTCTCTAGGGCATCCATGGTGGACGGCCACGTGAGAGAGATGGAGAGAGGACGTGTAGAGAGAATGAGAGAGAGAGAGATTTGTTGCCTCAACTTATGTGTCTTGTGTAAAGAAGAGCAATGGGGTGCCTCTCCTTATATAGGGTTTTGGGATCCATGGATCTCAATCCATGTGTCAACACAAATCCAATGGTCCACATCAATTTGTGTTTCTTTCAATGGTCATGATTTGTTGCTAAAAACACAACAACAATTAATTTAATAAAAAATCAAATATACAATAAATATAATTTGATTTTATATCAAATCAATCTCCAATGGAGAAATAGGAAAGGAGGCAAGCCTCCTTCCATAAGGAGGGTGGACGGCCACCAATTCCTCATGGGAATTGTGGCCGTCCCCTCTCCTTTTTAGGAAGGGAGCTTCCTTTTTCCTATTACATGAGATTATATTATCTCATAATTCTCTCCAATATTTGCAACAACTTTTGTTGCAAATTATTTCACAAAAATAAATCCAATTTATTTTGTGAACATTACAATCATGCCATTGGAAATTTGTGAATCACATTCACAACCCAAAACAAAATGTAAATTACATTTTCAATTTAATGTCCAATGTGAATCCAATTCACATTAACATTTAATTAACAAATGTAAATTACCAACATCTCTCTCTTATATATTATAAATCACATTTATAATATATTTGATTAATGTGGATATTGCTATCCACATTATTCATATCCATGATGATTAAATCACATTTAATCATTTTGGATCTCTATTCTCTTGTGTCCAAATAATATGAATCATATTCATATTACTTACATCTTTGATAATCTAATTATCTAAGATAGCTCTCTTTATAATATGAATCAAAATCATATTAATCATGATAATTAAATCACATTTAATTATCCATATTCTCAATGCTCGGATACATATATCAACAATAGAATTATCCATGAACTCCTTCAAGGATAATGCGCTTTCTCCGCAGATACTTGGAGATAAGGACAGGGCGATTGTATTGTTCCACGTATAGTGACATGGATATTGAGATCGTATCTCAAATCCAGATCACGGGCCTCTCATAGATGCTTGATTAAATCAAGACCGTAAATCTAATCTTCTCATTGTATCTGAATCACATTCAGATCAATGTCCAATACTTGGACCAAGATCAGATCACTTCTCTACTGAGAGGAGTCACTAAAATCCAGACCCGTTTCATCACTCCCTAGGAATGGAAGCGTCATGGTTATACAATCGTTTATGATCACATCACCCTCAGGTATTCCCAATACCTGTACATCCTGCATACTGGAAGACTCAGACTAAACCCGAAGTATTCGATCAACTTTATACTGTCTACTTCATGGTTTTATCGGTAAGTTTCTCATTCGATCATTGGGAGTCGGTATCGATCATATACTTTCCAAAAGCATATATCATACCTAGGTCTTGATCATATACTTTCCAAAAGTATATATCAAACCTACAAATTCAGTCAAGCTTCCAAAGCGAGACGACCGTGCGCACGGAATTTGATTCTTCCCAATATCTCATGAGTGAGCTCATGTCTTCCGGTTCAGTAACTGAACCTGTATGATCCCTTTGAGAGATCGTATTACTCATATGCCCTTATATGCACACCAGCGCGCCGGTGTATAGACCTTGATTAGATCATCAACCTATTGGTCTGCCAAATGTACATACTCAGACATATAGTAACACATCTGTCTCCGGTCAGAGGATGTGTGCCTATATCCTGACAGCATACGATATAGGACTTTGGTTATCTCGATCTCGTTAAGTCAACTCTTTGACCTAACTAATCTGACACCTCCGAATCTCTATTCCTATGCAGAGGACCTGCATCAAGAGGTCGGTCAGATATCAGCCTTCAGAGATAAGGATTGCCATCTCCTACTCAGGCTGGAGATCATCTCTTAACAATCACCTGACGGTGCTTGATGAGTCCTCAATCTAACTCTTTAGATATTCATTTAAGCACCAGCCTCTATGATTCAATAATTGAATCAACAGCTGTATGATCGTTAAGATGGCCATGGTACATAACCCTAATTGTACTAAGGGACCTATTATGCAAATTATTCATTCTTCATTTCAGATTAAGGAGTGAATTGCAATAACATTTATTGCATAATGGCTCGCCGTGGGCTCGCATTTCCAACAATCTCCCACTAGCCCAAAGAGCCATTAATGGGCTAATCATTTAAACCCGCATTCATGTGACAATCATAGGCTATTCAGAAAATAGCTAGGTAAGCTGATCAGTCACTCTGTTCCCGCGAGACTATGCCAAGTCCTTTTACGGCACTTGCATATCCCCAGTAACAGTGCTCGCATCTAATGCGAATGTTGCATCTCATGCAACCAATACTCAATCTAGTTGGTTACATTGTCCCTGACATCATAACCAGTATCCCCATAATCCTTATTAGAATACCTTCATTCCCGGAGATCTCTATCTCCTAAGGTATCTAAAGTTTAGACCTTTATAGATCACTATCTTTATGGTTTTAAACTTTTGAAGACAAGACTTTGAGATCACTATCTCAAAAAAAACTCCTCATCTATGAAGATTTTGTTATTACTGCAATCAAGTGTTTTATCTCTACAGTAGGATTAGTAACATTTTACTACTCCCACTGCATGACAGACATCTGGTATTTGTACACTCTAGCATACACTCAGCTTCTCGTAACTAATGCACAAGTGCAAGTAGTTGTAGCATTTACTTCCTCAACTATTTGAGGTGTTATCCCTTAAGATAGGTCAGTACCATATCTTAAGGGTTAGAAGCCTTTCTTGGAATTTCTATGAATAGAAAATGTCCAAGGTATACTACAAATGTGACAGTCCAATTATCCTCTTCTCTTGGCTTCTGAACAACTTTAGAACTAAGATCTAAGAGGTATCTTTGAAATCATATTTCAAGATATGGAATAACCAGATTATAAAACACTTATTATTATCCTTATATCATTTTAAATGATCAGGATATCATCTATATTTAGCGCAATGAACACATAGGCACTCCCACTAAGCTTCGCATGGCTCATCAAGATTTTATTTGAAATCATAACATTTATAATTTCATCAAATCTTATGGTCCATCTCAAAGAAGCTTATTTGAGTCCTTAGATGGATTCCTTATCTTGCACACCTTGCTTTCCTCAACCATGAAGCCCTGGGGCTACTTCATGTGAATATCCTCAGAGAGATATTCATAGAAGAATGCAATCTGGACTTACATCTCGAAGATGCAATAGTCAAGTTGTGTAGCTAAGGTTAGCAATATTCTGATGATTTTAAGCATGTTCACCGAAAAGCAAGTCTCATTGCAAGCAATGTCTTCTCTTCCATGTGTAGCTCATTGCTACGAACTATGCTTTGAAGGTATGTACCTTCTCATCAGGTTCCCTTTCTCTTGAAGATCCATTTACACCTTTACGGGTCTTACCCATATAGGTGGATCCTCGAGGGTCCATATACAACACTTGTACATGAAGTCTACATTAGACTTTTATTGCTAACATCCATCTATCCATGCTATGATCTTCAGAAGCTTCATCACATGAAGTTCGATCATTGTCAGATTTCTCTGACACATGGAATCCATCCTCAAACTTATTTGAAGAGGTTTTAGTATTTCATCTTCAATCATCCTTTTAGTTTCCAATTTTAGGAGCCTCATTATCTTTTCAAGATTAAATGAGTTCCTACACTTCATTTTTTATCTTGATTCTCAAGAGTCTCAACCTCCAAGAATCACATTCTCAGAGATGAGATATTTCAAGAATCTCAAGATCATAAAGTAGGTATCCAATACCTTCCTTTATTTTCCTAATGAAGCAGCACTCTCAAGTGCTAGATTCCATCTTGCATGGAACCTTATTAAGGATATACATTGTAGTCCCTACTACACATATATACCTGGAAACTAAGGGATAATTATGCTAAAATTCATCATTGATAAGATCATGTCACACATGATCCAATTGTATCTACCTATAACTCTATTGAGTTAAGGTGTGTTAGGAGGATTGAGATAGAAATGATATTCATATCTCTATAAGGTATTCTTTGAATTTATCTAACAGGTACTTGCTACCTAGATTAGATCAAATTCATTTTATCTTCGTTCAAACTTTTGGTTTTAAACCAAAAATAATGAAATCTTTGAACATTTCAAAGGTTTCTTAGGTGAAGAGAAGAAATCTCATATCATACATATTCATCAACAGATATCACATATCCATAATGTTTACTATGATATAGATGATCTACATACATCAATATGTATGAGATCCTGAATACCTTGACATCTTACACCTTTCTCTAAGAAGGGTGTATTGGACATTTTTCTTTGAATACAATATTCATAAGTATGTAAGTTTTGTAATTTTAGACATTCTAAAGTTTCATCTCTTACTAGTCTATTGATCAAATCAATAGACAAATGTCCAAGGCTTGATGCTAGATCATTGTCAAATGATCTTCATCCTCCTATTGATCTTAAGGTTTAATTTCAGTATTTAGAAATGTTAATGAACCATTCATTAATTTTCTAATTTAGTGGAGTCCACTAGATTTTAGATTACTATCTGAAATATCTCCATCATAACTTTTTATGATAGTTCTACCTCAGAATTCATGTTTATTTCCAACATTTAGAAACAAACAATGAGTGTATTCTTATATCTAGGTCATAGAGACATTCTCTAAGACTAAGGACTCTCCCACTGAAATTAACAAGTCTATCAATCCAACAGAGATTGTTGCAACAATTGCATCAATATCCATGTGGATAACTATAAACCTTTAAGATCAAATTTTCCAGTCTTCTAAAACATATGCAACCTATTGCAAATGTCATCAGAAGATTGAGATACAATTATTTGACTTTATCTTATCAATGATTTATGTAGATTAATCTGATGCTCCATCCGAGTCCTTCTCTAAGGATTCTAGATAGACTTGATAGTCATACTATCAACACATCAACTTATTGCAGTATTGGCATTCATCCAACTCTTCGGATGACATATGGAAGTCATAGATGTATAGTCAACTCTTTGACCATACTTCTTACTCGGGTCCAACCCATGCTTCCACTGCGCTCCCTTTATCTATAAGCAACCATTGCTTAAGACTAAGGATCTCTTATGTAAGAGCATTTCAACATTTATACATGCTTCATTAAATTCATACAATATGAATATTATGAAGCTTCATGAATGACCAGAGTATAGATAGTAGAATGATGACACTCATCATCTACATCCATCTAAACTCTTAAAACATAGGTTCAGGTAGGTACTCAAACAATTTGAATACACCATCTCTTATAGAGCCACCATTCTGCATGATGCAGTGAACCATCTCATTCATGTTAAATGTCAAGAGCACATATGTATGCCCGAATATCTTCATTAATTTTATAAGGATTATTTGACAATTACGATCATCATCGACAGGTTACTTCCAAAGTACATCCGATTAGAGATCAAGACTATAGAGACATACAAACCCTAGGGTTGTAGTCTTATTATCTATTTAATTGTCATTCCTCAATATTATGAGGAAACTTGCACATTGCAACCACATACATTATGTGTCCAATTGCAAGTACAATATCTGGATCATGAGTCCAATCCATGATATTTTACTGGTTATTATTGAGTATATCATTGAGTGGGTTTTAATGAAGGATTATCTGAAATAAGAAATTTTCATAAATATATAAATATATATATTTTACTTTGATTTAGGATTTTTATATCAAAGTTGTCCTGTTTTGTCAACACTGAAAGTTCATTCCCTTAATCACTTTCAATGTAAGAGATATACTTACCATTATATCTCAACAAGATCTGGGATCTCCTTCCTTATCTTTGTCACATCCCAATAATATGAGAATCTGCAACTCGGATAAAAAGAAGCGGGAACACATTCCGCTTTGCAAGTCCAACTTGCATTTCCCAATTCGGTCTTTAACACCCGAGCCCACCACCCCTAAGGCGATGTTGACCCGTCGTTAATTGAACCAACCGTCAACAGGAATAGTACTCGCTATACGCAATCCAATATCGCCCCAATAATATGAGGATCCGATATTGGGGTCACTACGTATACGGCCTTACTCTTTCGAGAAGCAAAGAGCCCGATCCAGATGCGCTTGCATACAGGAGCTGTCACTTCGGACAGGCGTCTCCCACATACAATCCCTGGCGACGGAACCCTTCGTCTTAACGGGAGACCATGGATGTCACTTATGTGATCCTCCACCTCATATTCAAATTTTAATTAATTATCGTGAATCACATTCACATAATTAATTCTTCCAAGGGAATTATTAACTCTAATAATATTAGAGTATTTCAATCTTAATTGGATTCCAATTAATCTAATCATATTAAATTAATGATCCAATTAATATCCAACAAACATTTTAATAGTTACTTGAATAATGGTATTATCTCAAATACGTATTATTTCGAATTTTAATAATTAGAAAAAATACATCTTAATCCCTCGGACATTATCCCGACCCTACCCGCTGTCATGGCCAGTACCGACGAGAGTGGGACGGACCACATACGTTGCAACCCGCAACCCCAATGCTCTCCGACTAGGCACCATATCCGCCTCGGGAAAGGATAATGCCAAATTGATTAATTTGTACTTGAGATGATCATCGGTTCTTCAACCGAAATTGTACCATATAGTAATAATCAAAACATTTTTGATTAACATTATAATGAGATTTGCTAAACAAATCCCAAGTCCTATTCAAGCAACATGTTTGTTGGAATGTTGATCATGTAGATCATGTAACCAATCTTGATCTAGATCACATCTAATCATTTGTTGGTTAGGGCAAAGTCATTTAAGGACATAATTATCATTAAATATTTCACAAATATTTATGCATAATTATTCCAGGAAATTAAACAATTTAATTTCACTAATTAATTAAATGACAATCACTAGGTTCTTGATTAGGAAAGTATTTTCAGCAGTGACCCTCACTTACTAAAAATACCATATCTAAATCAATTTAAATCCAAATTAAGCAAAATAAATTTCTAAAGTTTGCTAACTTGATTTACAACAGAATCCAAGAGATTTGCACGCATTTCAAGGCGTTTCAAATCCGCAATTAACATCTTAATTACGTCATGATCCGCAGTCCCCGAAACAGTGGATACATGTTCACTAAAATGAGCATATCTAGAGCAAACGGAATCGAAATCACGCAAACTCAGATCCTACGGTTTCCTTATTTAATGGGGAACAAAATCCAATTATTATTTTCGTGTTTAAACAATTTAAACAGTGCCGAAAATAATATCAAAACAGAGATGCGAAAATGAAATGCAAGAAAACTTTCGCAAACCCTAATGAACCCAAGTCGTCCTCGGTTTATGGATCGTATCCAAAACCACCGACCTAAGGCTCTGATACCACTTGAAGGATATGGTTAGATCCTCAAGCGCATCACGGAAGCGTGAGCGTCGCATCGAATACGACGAAGAATGACTAGTCGCACTAGTTGTTTTATGCAGCGGAAATTAAAAAAACAATTTATGCGACGAAACCACATGATCCAAGAACACTTCTCGGATCGTTTCGTCTAAACCACAAACAGGTATTAGGTTTACCTCTTGAAGCGTGGTTGCGATCGAGTCTCTAAACAAAGAGACCTCCTGTCTCAAGTCCGATCCGTCGGAGGAGACGCTTGCGAGCGCGGGGATGAACCGCGTGCTTCTCGCAATTTATGTTGATGATCCAAGCGGCGGATCTCCTGATCTCGACACACGAGATCCGATGTCTTCTTCATGAGCGGGGCGCACCGAAGGAGACAGAGATCCACGAGCAAACCATCGGGCAGCATAACGACGATGCCGCGACGATGGAGAACCTCTCTAGGGCATCCATGGTGGACGGCCACATGAGAGAGATGGAGAGAGGACGTGTAGAGAGAATGAGAGAGAGAGAGATTTGTTGCCTCAACTTATGTGTCTTGTGTAAAGAAGAGCAATGGGGTGCCTCTCCTTATATAGGGTTTTGGGATCCATGGATCTCAATCCATGTGTCAACACAAATCCAATGGTCCACATCAATTTGTGTTTCTTTCAATGGTCATGATTTGTTGCTAAAAACACAACAACAATTAATTTAATAAAAAATCAAATATACAATAAATATAATTTGATTTTATATCAAATCAATCTCCAATGGAGAAATAGGAAAGGAGGCAAGCCTCCTTCCATAAGGAGGGTGGACGGCCACCAATTCCTCATGGGAATTGTGGCCGTCCCCTCTCCTTTTTAGGAAGGGAGCTTCCTTTTTCCTATTACATGAGATTATATTATCTCATAATTCTCTCCAATATTTGCAACAACTTTTGTTGCAAATTATTTCACAAAAATAAATCCAATTTATTTTGTGAACATTACAATCATGCCATTGGAAATTTGTGAATCACATTCACAACCCAAAACAAAATGTAAATTACATTTTCAATTTAATGTCCAATGTGAATCCAATTCACATTAACATTTAATTAACAAATGTAAATTACCAACATCTCTCTCTTATATATTATAAATCACATTTATAATATATTTGATTAATGTGGATATTGCTATCCACATTATTCATATCCATGATGATTAAATCACATTTAATCATTTTGGATCTCTATTCTCTTGTGTCCAAATAATATGAATCATATTCATATTACTTACATCTTTGATAATCTAATTATCTAAGATAGCTCTCTTTATAATATGAATCAAAATCATATTAATCATGATAATTAAATCACATTTAATTATCCATATTCTCAATGCTCGGATACATATATCAACAATAGAATTATCCATGAACTCCTTCAAGGATAATGCGCTTTCTCCGCAGATACTTGGAGATAAGGACAGGGCGATTGTATTGTTCCACGTATAGTGACATGGATATTGAGATCGTATCTCAAATCCAGATCGCGGGCCTCTCATAGATGCTTGATTAAATCAAGACCGTAAATCTAATCTTCTCATTGTATCTGAATCACATTCAGATCAATGTCCAATACTTGGACCAAGATCAGATCACTTCTCTACTGAGAGGAGTCACTAAAATCCAGACCCGTTTCATCACTCCCTAGGAATGGAAGCGTCATGGTTATACAATCGTTTATGATCACATCACCCTCAGGTATTCCCAATACCTGTACATCCTGCATACTGGAAGACTCAGACTAAACCCGAAGTATTCGATCAACTTTATACTGTCTACTTCATGGTTTTATCGGTAAGTTTCTCATTCGATCATTGGGAGTCGGTATCGATCATATACTTTCCAAAAGCATATATCATACCTAGGTCTTGATCATATACTTTCCAAAAGTATATATCAAACCTACAAATTCAGTCAAGCTTCCAAAGCGAGACGACCGTGCGCACGGAATTTGATTCTTCCCAATATCTCATGAGTGAGCTCATGTCTTCCGGTTCAGTAACTGAACCTGTATGATCCCTTTGAGAGATCGTATTACTCATATGCCCTTATATGCACACCAGCGCGCCGGTGTATAGACCATGATTAGATCATCAACCTATTGGTCTGCCAAATGTACATACTCAGACATATAGTAACACATCTGTCTCCGGTCAGAGGATGTGTGCCTATATCCTGACAGCATACGATATAGGACTTTGGTTATCTCGATCTCATTAAGTCAACTCTTTGACCTAACTAATCTGACACCTCCGAATCTCTATTCCTATGCAGAGGACCTGCATCAAGAGGTCGGTCAGATATTAGCCTTCAGAGATAAGGATTGCCATCTCCTACTCAGGCTGGAGATCATCTCTTAACAATCATCTGACGGTGCTTGATGAGTCCTCAATCTAACTCTTTAGATATTCATTTAAGCACCAGCCTCTATGATTCAATAATTGAATCAACAGCTGTATGATCGTTAAGATGGCCATGGTACATAACCCTAATTGTACTAAGGGACCTATTATGCAAATTATTCATTCTTCATTTCAGATTAAGGAGTGAATTGCAATAACATTTATTGCATAATGGCTCGCCGTGGGCTCGCATTTCCAACACATTGAGCGGTCAACACATCGACTATTGATCCAGCTTGTGGATTAATAAGACCTTCAATTCTTCCCATTTATCAGATGGCACCGTTGTCAGGGAGCAATGAGCGTAGCCTATTTTTTTCAGTCATTGTTGTATAGTCATGTATCTGATTCATTGATTCGTTACTATAAATATTCAATAATTTATTTGAAATTAATTCTTTCATTCATTGTTGTCAATATTTTTTTGATGAATTTGATTATTTATTCATCACCTCTTTGATTTGATTATTTATGCTAATTCCATTTTTTTGTGACTTTGTTGATGAGGGCCTGCCATGTGAGGACGGTTTTTTAGGAGGCCGATGCAACCAAGCTTGGAGAAGGTTGGTCTTCTCTTTATGACCAGCTGAAGAGAGCACCAAGGAAGCATGCAGGAGGATTAGCTTAGAAAAAAACTTGCATTTGTTAAGAGAAGCATATATTGAATTACCTCATTAATGACATGTTGAAATCTAGTTTGGTGAGAGCAAGGTAAATGAGCTTCACAACAAGCTTTTGATAATGTCCCTCAAGGAATCATCAAGAGGTTTTCCATTCATTATGTCGAGCATGTGATTATCCTCAATATGAATAGTGGCAATAAACATCCTAGTTCTCAATTTTCCTTGAGCAATTCAAGGACATACTTTCTATGGTAGATATTAAGCATGTCTCTAGATATGCAAATTGCAAGGATGAGAAGTATTGAAGCTTCCCCAAGTCTTTGATCTCGAACTCAATAGCAAGCTTAGCTATAAGGCGAACAATTTTACAGCTGTTATCACTAGTGATAATTGTGTCATCAATATAAACACTCAACAAGATAACCTTATCAAGTCTTCGTTGATGAATAGAGATAATCATTGGTTCCTTACTTGTAATCGACTTTTTAATCACTCGTAGACCCTCAATCCATATCATAGGTGGTAGCTTAAGACCATAAAAGAGCATTTCATCTCGTAATAATTTTCTATTTTCTCGTACTCAAGTGTCATATGAATGTAAATTTCTTTAGTTAATTTTATTTAATAAATAGTTCTTAATGTCAAGTCAGTGGGACTTCAACCTTTACATGATGTTGAGGGGAGAATAATTCTAGTGGATTTCATTTTAGTCAGATACATGAAAGTCTCTAAATAATCAATTTCAAACTTTTGAATGCAACTTTGCCCCAAAACTGCTTAGTTCCAAGATGTAGAATCCATGTTGAATCATCATTTGGTCAGGTTACTGGAACTGGGATCTCTTTCTTAGGCGAGATACTAAATTCATGTATCTTTACCACTTAACCAATTTCTCGACATCGAATGGACCCTACGGAGATAAAACTTCCTTATGAATTTATACTAAATCGGGATCTTTTGAGTCAGCTTCATCCTAGCTTTGCTGAGAAAGAACCCCTATTTTTATATTGAATTGGTCAAAATACGTGGATTTTCTCTAATCTAGACTTTATTGGTACATCTTCCTTTCTCATGGTATATACCCGCTTGCATCTTACTATATGGGCATTTGTCGAGATATAAAAAATCGCAATTATTGTTTTTTGACAGTCCTTTCTTTCTCTGGTTGGTTGGTGAACTTCGGGATGGGTGTGCGACTCAGCGGAGATGGGGATCATAGAGAGGGTGTTGGAGATGGTTGGTTGGACGTTGTGGGACGAGGTGACCAATGATTGGGAGTAGAGACGTGGATTCTAGAAACTAGAAGAGGAGAGTGCGGGGAGGGGATTGGTGGAGTTGACCGAGATGTTGACTTATGAGGTTGATGTGGCAGCCAGTTATTGGGCATTGGTGGGGTGAGTAAGCAGGGGGCACCCAACGATGAGTGGACACACAAGCATCGAACATTCAACAATTGAATGAAATAAAAGAAAAATAAAGGGAAAAATTCAAAAGAATCAAAAGAAGGCTTCAAATCAAATCAAAAGGCGATCTACATGAATCTTCTAGGTCTTGATGAGATCTCAAACTCAATATACATAGTATTTACAAGTTGCATATATTTAAGATATTTTAAAAGTTAAAAACACCCATTTTCATGTTTGTGCATTGAATTAATTAATTAATTCCTTGTTTGATTTTTATAGGGTTATTTGTGCAATATTTCCATGGAGCGAAAATACTTTAGACGTACATTCTTATGATCTAATAGTGGTGATTTATTGGAGATTTTACTTAGCATGGTTCTAGGCTTAAAAAATGCAAAATCAAGGTATGTGTGTATGGGTTATTCAGTCTGGGTTGAATTCAATTTGGGTTGTGAAAATGACATCCATCACCCAACCAAATTAGATTGGTTACGATGTTTAGATGACCAGTTTGGACCGGTTGATTTGGGTGAAAAGTAAATTACCCCCTCAGTGTATTCATTATTATATATTTGGTGCGTACACACTAAGGATTAGTGCCCCCAAACTCATGCCTACATGTGTGCTTGTACAATTTTTTGAATTTCACCTAACTCTAAAAACTGACAAGATAAAAATACCGAACTTTCACGATCATCATTGTGTTGAGTTGGTGAATTGAGGGGTTTGTTTGTTTATATTTGTGTTTTTTTTGTTTGCATATTGGATCTTCTCTATGCATTTGCGCATTTTCTTACATATCTCAACTTGACCTTCGTGCTCTCCCAATCCCTGTCTTTTGTTTTGGAGATGGTTGATTGGAGTGATTTTTATCCAGACTTCGCGGGTCCTTCCTCTCCAGCGAGTCCACCTCACATTATCCACCATTTCACCCACCCGAGACTGAGCTATTGGAGTCAGCTCTAATGGATACCACTCTTGAGTACATGACCCACTTAGTGAAGCAAAGGAACTCCAATATGGATGACCTTACTACCTAAATAAGAGCCACACTGTCGCTTCACCTTCTAGATTCATGGATTCACTAGATACGTTCTAGCAATCGCCCAAAATACAAAAAACGAGAAAATTTTAAAAATACAAAAATATTCTAGGACACATCTTGTTGATTCAGTTTGTAAGGAGAGGCCACCCTTGCCAGATCCTTTGACTACACTCTCATCCACCATAGTTCCCACCTTTGCCCCCAAGGATGCCACTATACTGACTGCTCTTGGTCATCCTTGTGTAGATGATGATTTCGATCTCTTCCTTTGTATGGAAGAGATAGAAAATCTTTATAAAATGTTAACCAATCCTGAACTGGTGGCAGCTATTCATGATATTATCGAGGCCCCACTTCAAAAGGCCATGAACCAATTATCTGCACCCAAGCTCGAGAAAAGAAAGCGATGAAGCTTATCTGAGCGACACATTCTTATCATGGCCACTGCCCACACCATTACCCATCGTCCACACAGTAGGAAAGGGAACATTGTTACACATCTTGTGATATGCACCATTTCTGGTCATTCTTGTGATCATACTCTCCTTGAAGGTGATGCTTCGATTAATATAATACCCTTCTCGTTAGTACAGACTCTTCATCTAGGACCTATCATGAAAATCAGGATGATTTGCCAGTTTGTTGATGGATCAATAAAGAGGACGAGGGGTATTCTAAAGAATGCAACCATTCAGATCTAGGGCATGAGCTTCACGGTTGATTTTTTTGTATTGCCCATGGAGACCTCCAACCCTGTAGAGCATCCTTCGATCATCCAGGGATGACCTTTTCTTGCTCTGTGAGAGTCGTTGTTGATTATGGATCTGGAGAGAATCACTTTTGTTCTAATGATGAGAACGGTGTCTTGATCCCTGCACCTGTTGCTGACTAGAGATCCGCATCTGACGAGAGTTTTCCCATGTTTGTCGACCCCAAGGACTATGACCTTGATGTTGATATCAGAGGGGTTTGCTTTATCATGGATGATTCTGAAACCTGAGGATTCCTCTTTGGTGAGGAAGACTTGAAAAGCATAGACCTGAGGATTTCTCTTTATTACTTATCTATTTGTGGGTTGATTGTTGATTGAGTTACCTGGTTTGGGTACCGAGAGCCATGAGAGCAACCGACACAATGATTGTCAGATCCAACTTGTCGAACACTACATGTCCTCTAAGACCAAACTTTAGGCACCCCATTTTGAGCTATTCATTAGGCACCCAACGAAGAGTGGAAACACAAGCATCGAACTGTCAACCATTGACTGAAATAAAATAAAAACAAAGGGAAAATTCAAAAGAAGTAAAAGAAGGCTTCAACTCAAAAGGTGATCCACATGAATCTTCTAGGCCTCGATGAGCTTGACAAGTTTTACAAAGATCTCAAACTCAAGATACATAGTATTTACAAGATGCATATATATAAGGTATTTTAAAAGTTAAAAACACTAATTTTCATGTTTGTGCACTGAATCAATTAATTAATGAATTCTTGGTTTAAAGTTTATAGGCTAATTTGTACAATATTTCCATGAAGCAAAAATACATTTAGATGTACATTCATATGTTGTAGTATTGGTGATTTATCGAGGATTTTGCATAGCATGGTTCTAGGATTACAAAATAAAAATGCAAAATTAAGGTAAGAGCATATTGCATTCTTTATTTATTCACATTAATATCAAACATCAAAAAAATGCAGTAGCTTGCATTCATCTCGTATTGCCATCCCATGTTTTTAGTTTCTAAAAATATTGCATTTTAACACTTAAATTCATAAATACAAAAAGTATTACATTGAGCTTATTTAATTTATATTAAATAAAAAAAACCAAAACAAACGTGTTTTGATCCTTGTTGAATAAACTATCATGAAATGTAACATTAGAAATCTAAGGGCTCAATTTGACGTAAAAATCTTATTTTATAAGGTGGCCATGTTTCCCTCTTAAAGCACTTTCATAACTTTATTTTCTTTGTTTTTACTTTAGTCCCATTGTCATATCTTCCGAATACCCAATAACATCAAAAAATAATAAAAAATCGGCAAACTTTGGTTCTCATATTTTATTATATTCATATCACCATATATAATAATCAAAACCACCCTTTTGCTTCATGTTTTATACATGAATACGACATTCATTTCCTTTTTAATATAAAAATCAATTAAAAATTTTCATGATTAAAGATATATAAATTTAAAATTAAAAAACATAAAAAATTATATTATATATGCATGACACACCATTCATTACATAAACATATATGACATTTCATTTGTTTCCCGTTCAAGGCATTAACCACTTTGCACGCATATCATTATTTCACATGAAAATGGGAATACTGAATTGACTCGAGCAAACACCAAATTGTTTACCACCCCCTTTGAATTCGACCATGGACCTTACCTGAGTAAAATAGCATATACTGCACACTTAATTCATATGCTTTGTTGTATTTTAAACAATTGCTTTCTATTTGAGCATACTACAAAACGACCTAATTAACGCAGGATAAAAGGCGATAATAATATTTGTATGTATACATATTTAAGGTCCAAAACTCAACTTTTTATTCTTGTATTCTTAAAATGTTTTTGTTATTACTACTTTGTGGGATAAATATGAGTATAGTAAGTGTTGCAAATACCAAAAAATGATTTTTATATATTACATGCATAATTTAGGTGAAATTTTTATGATACTTTTATCGCTTGCGTTTACTTTTCATTTTATTGGTCACATAAGAAATTAATTAGTTATGATTTTAATTTAAAAAAAAGTAAAAATACTTTGTGCTTGTATACACATCAATTGTAAATGTGTATCAAAAACCTTTCTTTTGAGTATTGATATTTGGTATTTTATATTAATGTTCTTATTTCAGTTAGACGTTAAAAGTGACATAAGGTTAATCGAGTCTTCTATACATACTTGTAGGTCTATGAAGATGAGAAATCGGCAATCAGTGATAGTTTTATCGGTTAATTATTTTTAACATGATTTTCTCATATGTGTTCTCTATGTTATTTAATTTACTACAATGTTAAAGAGGAATTAAGTGAAGTTGAACTAATAATAAAATCGTAAAAATGATTAAATATTACTTATGAGTATAAATTGGTGTTTATATATACACAACATTTAGATGAACTCCTTTTATTTTAATTTTATCTATTTCCATCTTTATCGACCATGCTATATTAACTTGATTTCCAGATTTGGGGAACAAAATATATTTGTATAAATTATATCCTCTTTTTCTATCTTCTTTATTTTGCACGCCATACATAGGTATACTCGTCTCTTTTTTGTTGTGTTTTGTTTTATTTGTTTTGTGTTCTTTTATATGTTGAGTCGATGTTATGTTGCTTTTATTTATTTTCCTAAAAGGTCGAATCAGGTGTTTATTTGCTTGTTGTTGCTATGGATTTTAGCTTGAGTAAGATGCATAGTGACTGAGTCGAGGACGGACTGAGGTCTCTAATCAATGGTGGTCTTAGATTGCAAACTAATCAACTTGGAGAGAGATTTATAGATATATGTGTTCATTGAGATTGTAAGAGAGGTGACCAAATGAACCCAATCCCTCTCTTTTATATGGAATTCATCATTTTACGGATCTGATTCAAATCTTAACCATATCTTAACCCATTTACTAAAATAACAATGGGAGATTCTAATCCTAACCATTTATTAATCCATTTACACTAAAATCATATTGGGAGATTAGAAGTTTGATATCAATGTTTGTCGTCTCATTGGAAAGATGTTGCGAAATGCATACAATTCTAAACTATATTTCCATACCTAACAAACATTGAATTTGTGATAGTAAAAGAAGGCATGGGTTTACAATCTCCTTGAGATATACAGCTTGTTCCATGAGATGGAACTAATAAAACTATATATACATATGGATTGAGTGATTAAAGTCATGTCCGTATTTTTTTCTCACTGAGCTCGGCCTACTCCCATTTTATTATGTGTTAACATTAGGGAATTTGACAACTTGGTGATGAATCCATGATTTATCTATCTTATTCCTTGATCTAAACTCAATTCTCAATGTAATTTAATTAATAAACCCCACACATGTAAGCAATTGATACGGTGAGCATAGCTAGAGTTAATTATTGTGTATTAAGTACATCATTTTCTCTTTGTTTCCAAACAAGGAAAATTCCATAACATTTAGTCTAAAAATATCTTTGAAACTTGTTTATATAGATCCCTTATTGAAAATACAAAAAATGGTAAAAACCACAAAATTGGCATTTAATACACATTAAATACCAGCCAAAAATATAAGTGTGTATATATGAGATCTTTTGCTTTTTTGTCCTTTGTGAAAGTTGTAGATCTCATCGATATGGACATGAATACTTTTTCATTTGAGTACATTTACTATTTCTGTTATTTTTACCTTTTGAATTTTCTTATTAGACCATGTGGCCACCTCTAGGCGAACATGCATCTTCTTATTCACAAGCCTCCCTTCTAGATCATTGGATTTCGTGATCCAATGACGCCTCTATATCCTTACACGCCTCATATGGGGCCATTAGATCACTTGATCAAATGACTCCCATTACCGTTTTGCTTCATCGATGTGGCTCAATCAGACCCACTCATCCCGCCTCAGATCCAACAACCATCAGGTTGTCATCCACCTCCAACTACTACTCTTCACGACGTACACTCTCGTCGACCGTTACTTATCTATTTTGTAACCAACAAGCCACACGTCCTCTCCAGCTCATCCCAATGTCCCTAAGTGCCTCGTACATTCTCCTCCCTCGCCAGTCGTTCATTGACATCTTCCCATGCATACAACCATTATGTCCTCCAACCGTTACCACCCATCGTCCACCATAAAATCTGTCTCCTTGTGTCAGAACCCTAGGATCCATGGATACTTAGCTAACCATTTTCACATTTGAAATAACCAACAAGTAGGATAATTAAAATAAAATATAGAATTTATTTTTCCATTCCATTCATATGTATCACAACATGTACGTCTCTCAAAACAAAAGCCACAAATAAAAGCAGTAAAAAGTAACTACAATAGATATACCACAAAAGTGAAACTATACCGAAAGTATCCAAATTCCCAAGTCGCTTCATGTTGCAGCTTCTCCAATGCACTTGTTGGATCCACGAGAAGGGTATGTCATTGCAAAATTGCTCAGCACGACACTACAAACTATAACAAAAGCAACGTACTAAGTAAATGTGTGCAAAAGAACAACCGGGTAAACTCGTCCTCACAAAAGAGCAACTCTTTGATCTTTCCATTAATTAATATTTTCAATCACCGTGGATATTCTGTGATCTCGATCCACATGGGACCCCACATTATGACTCTAAAGAAATTATGCACTTCATGGTTGGGGTGCCATAGGTTTGCGGTGGGGCGTAGGCATCTTAACTACATTCCCAACAAGTCCACTAGCTTTGTTATTTCTCATATATCATACTTTTACTAAACTATTCGATCATGCTATTCCATTTAATTTTACCAAGTTTGATGCTTAATTTCATGGAATTCTTTCCACTGTCTTTACTAAACTACTCCATTCTTACGCTTTAGACTTATAATTAGTTACTTGCTTATTCACTAAGGCGAAATCCAAGACTGGGATATCACAAGTTGGTGATTAACTCTAGTGATTACTCCAAGATGGACAACCTGTTCTCGCAAGAATGGACTCTAATAAGTGATTCTATACGTTGATTTATCACTTAATATTCATATATTGAGTTATTACGTATGATCCATACTACATCATTATCAGTCATTTGTTTTGACTTGTGATCCATAGCATGATGTTCCACTTTTAACTCATACTAATATCATCAGTGATTTATACTATCTAGTCAGTAAAGGGATAGTCAGCGGTCTTGTCCAGCGATGGTCTCACGATATGACTATAAGATACTAGTATCTTAGGGCGGGGACCTCTATAAGCATGCGGTGAAGTAAATGCATACAAGATAAACCTTCCCTTACTAACCACTCCAATTATTTTACTCCAATTATTTGCAAATAAAACCACGCAAGTATAATCTCATGAATTCATTGCAAAACACCCAAAAACACTACCCATAGGCAAAGCCTACGAGGGAGTAGGGCACAACCTAGGTCATTGATCACCAATCTCTCAACACTCTGTAGTTGGAACAACCATCGACTACCACAACATCTCCTTATACACGAGAAAACCAATAACGCATACTCCAACTTCTATACCCCAGTTCTCGGAACTCCTCTCTTAGCGATAACACTTAAAGTACTAACCAACGTGGCTTACACTAACTAACACCTAAGTGTAAACTCTAAGTGAAAAAGCGAAATATAGACTACTAGCTACGAATACTTGGCCTATATACTATGTACCGGGACAAACACCGTCAAAGATATCACCTTGAGGTATGCCAAGATGCATGTCCCCCAACTCACAAAGATGTTGGGTTCGTGGCCATCTTGGTTCTACCTGAGATCCCAAGGGCGCATGCCCATCCATTAGTGGCACCTACTCCACTACCCTCATGCTACTTATGGATATCACCGCTGCATGGAATTAAATCTACAATGAGAAATTCATCCAATGACCATATGAGATAGAATTCATATATGGGATACACAAAATTGTACGTAGGATACTCAAGATGTTCTTACTCAAGAAACTCATCACATATATTTTAACTTGATGAAATGGTCGGTCAGACTGGTTATAACCCCATCTTGTTGCACAACCTTTTGTCTCAGATCGTGAATTCAAACATTCACATGCAGTGCTACGCTCCGATATCCACACATAAAAATTTCATTACGACACGATGATCAGATAGCTCAAAAATCAGTTCTACACTTTACGATACAATATGAAATCGCCAAACCCCACCCTCGTGAAACTGCCTACATCCTCCATGCGAAAATGTGAATGTGGTCCTAACTCTGCCGCATTACAGTGCTATAAATTTTATTGATGTGTGATACCCGAATTTACCAGAATTGCCTTAAAACATATCGAGATGACTGGATACCCCAAAACACGCCTCACATGAAATTGCTCAGATTTACGATTCATGAACGTGCATGTGATCCTCATGTCTCCTTGATCATAGATGTATAATTTTTTTTGGCGTATGATACCATGATCTTTCGGAATTGTCCCAAAATATCATGGTTCCGGATACCCCCAAAACACGTCCCATGCAATAAAAATACCTTCCCCGGGTAGCATACAACACCCAAAGCCCACGGTGTCAAAATCATGAGGACTTGACAACAAGGAGGGTTCATAATTGTACTTATGAAGTTGATCCCTTATGATTTTCTCTCACCCAGAATGACGACATCCCCACGTCGATCCTTATGTCATGCTCTTTGAAATGATGCCCTCGGATCTTTGATCGATCGTCAAAATTATTCTTCGGTGATTGAGCTGACACAAAGGGTAAGAGCTCCTACGAGTGGTTTGGTTCACCAGGTCCAAGTGAGCCCCTTCATATAGACTCAGGTCTGGATTCAATTATGTACCAAAGACCATAAACCATCTTTAAACACAAGTAAATCTCTCATATGATGTTTGATTTTGATGGTCTCGGGCTCATTGGAAAGGCCCCGATGAGCACTACAAGATATATCAGTCATTTCATTGGATAATAGTTCATGTCCAAAATTATGGTTTAGTGAAATTGGATATTTTCATCATCTTTATTGCATAAGTGTTTGCTAGGGACTAGCAAAGGCAAGTATAGGGGGATGATGAATCTACGTTTCATCATCTTTATTCTATCATTTTGGCCTTAAAAACCCTAGTAAATGCGTGTAAATAGGCTTAATTTAGTCATTTTAGTATTCATGCATCATTGTGAAAATAGTGTATAAAATGCGGTTTTTAAAGCCAAAATTATAGAATAAAGAAAAGAAAAAGAATAAAATATTGTAAATATTTTACGACCCGAAACCCCGAGACCTAGGCGTCTCGATGATTAGGTCGACAAGGAATAAAGTAGGGGGAGATAAGGGCCAAAACACAACAAAAAATCCCTTTTATTTAATTCATTCTTTATTCATTTTGGGACCTATTTTTGGTTCCACTTTTTATACTTCAAATAAAGAAACTTTGTACATGAAAATTGTAGATAATGAAATATAAAAAAATACAAAATTGATTTCACCCAAAAATATTGTACAGATAAAAAGTTATGATCTGAATAAGATTTCAGAATCCCAACTTCCCAGACCTGTATCTTGCAAATAAAAACTCGAAACGCATCAAAATCACTTTAATTGTATATAGTTTTTAATAAGTCATTTAATGAAGGTGGTTTTGTATTTTGCGGAGTTACGGTTTGAAAGTTGAGTTTTGGACCCCTATTGTATACTTGTACAGATTAAAATACAAAATTGATTTCACCCAAAAATAATGTACAGATAAAAAGTTATGATCTGAATAAGATTTCAGAATCCCAACTTCCCAGACCTGTATCTTGCAAATAAAAACTCGAAACGCATCAAAATCACTTTAATTATATATAGTTTTTAATAAGCCATTTAATGAAGGTGGTTTCGTATTTTGCGGAGTTACGGTTTGAAAGTTGAGTTTTGGACTCCTATTGTATACTTGTATAGATTAAAATATTCATTTTATTAAATATTCATTTTTTTATAATTTTTTATTTTTATAAATTTTGTAAACATTATTTGTAATATATATGTATATTAAAACTGGAATTAAAACATTAATAAAACTCAAAAAATAAAATATGTGCATAAAACACTTAGGTATAATACCTGTACATATGCCTATATAATTAATTCTCCTATTTTATTAAGTTTACAAAACACTTCAGAAAAATAAAATAAAATATATTTAAGTGTATAAAAATATTTTATAAATTTATAAAATAATAAACAAAAAATAAATTAAATTCACAAAATGAAAAAATATTAAAATATATAGATTTGTATACCGATATAGGCCTAAAAAGGTAACTTGTAATTTTATACCTCAAAAATTAAATAAAAATCACAATAAAATAATTTAGAAAATAATAAACATTTTTTATTTAATAATAAAAATTTAATAAATTGGTTTTCTATTTTTATTGAATTTTCAATTCTTTTCCAGAGGTTTTTCCTGGTTGGTCCACGTGGACCAACCAGGAGGCTCGGACAGTTGACCTCCGGTCAACTATCGGACCCACCTCTGCTGCTTTTTGTCATAACAATGTTTTTTTGCGTTTTCTCTGAATTTTGGAGAGCGTGTCTTTCATTATCTTGTGTTGGCTCTTTCTTGACTTTTGTCCCTGGAGGAATGGTGATTCACGCCCTAGTGTTTTCTTGGAGAGTGGGTCATCGATTCGGCCGATCCCCCTCGATCTTTGGAGCTGCCCATAAGCTCTTCAAAAATACCCCCGACCTTCCTTGAGTTCTTTCATCACTCTTCCACCACCTAAACCCTAGCCGGAGACCTTGACGACCTCCCTGGTGACAGCAGGAATAGGTTGGGCCTTTCGGGGGACCAAAGAGGTGTTGAATTGAGGCCGATTCACCTCGCCGGAGCACGCCACCCAAGCTCGTCGCTGGTTGTCTTCAGTGAGTGTTTTCTATTCTTTTTCGTTCCTTTTTCATTCTTTAGGACCACAGTAGTTGGGCCTAGCTTCAGAGGCCAACGATTTGATCTGAATCATCTCAAATCACCTCAATCACGTGCAGCCGGAGCTCGAGTTCCTTCCGGTCGTAACCGAACATCCCACGTGTTCTGTTGCCATTTCACCCTCCACGGAGTCGGGGCATTTTTCCCCCAACTTCTTGACTATTTCCTGCAGGTACCCGGAGTGATTCAAGCACCTGGGGGCGAGTTTTTACCCTCGCCGGAGGTACCTGGGACCCCCCTCTTCTCCAACATCGTGGGGGAGCTCCAGTGGCCGCCATCGCTTTTTCAAGCCCTCAGCACTCAGAGAAGGGCTGCAGGAGAATCTTGGGGCGTTTTGGAACCGCATGGACCATCGGAGGAGGACGATCTAGATAGGAGAACCTCGCCCCGGCGAAGCTCCTCCCAGTTCGTCGTCCGCCCTCCGCAACCGTCGATCAGGCCCATGTTCTTGGAGACGCACATCCACCGTCGGATGTTGAGATCCTCCAGTCGCTGATCTTCATCGGCGATCTAATCCAGGTCATTCGGTGGTGAAGCGTCATCGGCACTCCCGAGGCTGACACGTGAATAAGTGGCTTCGGCCACACCGTTGGATCGCGCCGGTGCTTGGGTAATTTTGCAACAGACCCTAGCACATTTTGTATTTATTTTGTAGGACTGGAACTTTCATCTACCGTGCATATATTTTGTAATAATTATAAATAGGCCCTTCGAACTTTGCATATTTACAGAATGGTCCTTAGCCGTGTCACCTCGCGTGCCTGTGCGCATGAGGTGAAGGGTATTTTGTGAGGGACCCCTCGTGGGTTGCTTATTTCACTTTGGTCCGGAAACTTTTGCATGCAGTTATAATTTTGAGGCATTTTTGTAATCAGACCCCTATGCTTTTGTAATATTACTATTAGGTCCCTACTAGGCACATGCCTACCCACGTGCGCGGTTGGAACTTTTGCGCGCATACCACTACAGGTCTGAACATTTGTATTGAGTCTATTAACTATGATATTAAGTTGTTTATTTTGTGAGAAAATTGCACGCTGGCCCTTGGATTTTTAGATATTTACATATATACCCCTGCAGCAGTGTAGCTTATATTTGTTGCTTGCATTTATTTCATGGATTTATAAATTTCGAAAAATCACCAAAAAGATTAACTTAGGCCCATGTTTATCTACCCTTTCATGCCATATTTTTAGTTTGCATTTTCATTGCATTTTCATATTAATAAAAATTCAAAAACATGCATTTTTGCTATTGTTTGCATTAGAAAATATTAAAAAAATATTAAAACCCATTTAAAAATTATAAACAAAATCACCTTTTGTGTATTCCTGTGTATTTTAACTTCTATCCAAAAATCACTAAAAAATTAAAAGTAAAACCCCTAAAAAAGAAAACCCCTAAACACTTCATAAAATATTAGAAGTCCATAAAAAACCTTAAAAATATAATCCATGTTTCCAAATTTTCTCTATTTTATTATCTTTAAGTTAAAATTAATTTGGAGAATTTTTGTTACTATTTCGTATTTTATTTCTCCATTTTAGTTTCAGCCCTATATTATATTCACTGTTTTCAGTTTTTTGATTTTAAAAATACCAAAAAAATTAGGAAAAATATAAAAAATCACAAAAATATTAGAAAAATATAAAAAATCACAAAAACACTGTATTTCCTGTATTTTGAATATTTTACCTATTCTTATCTATCTCATCTCTCTTGTGTGTATATATATATTCCTTATATATATTATATCTTTATTAAAAGAAAAAGGAAAATACAAAAATATAAAATATAAATAGAAAATATAGCATCCAAACTTAAAAATCAAAATATAAAAATATAAAATTTTAAAAAAAAATAAAAATCCACAAAAAAGAAGGTCCAATTCGGCTAAGTGATTCACAAGACATAGGGCACTTGACTTTAGTTAGCCTGCTTTACTCCTTTGCTTCATGTGTTCGACCCCTACTTTCTTGCCATTATACATTCTTAATAGGGTATAATAAATTTTAATCCTTGCTCTTAATTGTTTGATTATCTGTGTGGGTTAATTATTGATAAACGAGAAGACCTGAGTAGTCGCCTCAGTGACAGTGAGCCTGATTTGTCTTGCCATTACTTAGCGGCTCTCACCTCCACGTTTTTGAAATGGCGCCATTGCCGGGGAGCATGGTCTTGTAGAGCATATCTTCGTCTTTGTGTTTGCTTAGCCATTTTTTCTTATCTCTGCCTATTGTATAAATTGATTCTGAACTGTCTGACATTTTTTTCTTGTTTTCTTGCGAGGGACCACGGACCGAGGAGGATCGCCTAGGGGATCCTGAGCAACTTTGGGAAGCGGAGCCGGCAATTCTATCCTAACCAACAGGAGAGAGCAGGAGGAACTTGAGAGAGGGGGAGAGAGAAAATAGTTAGATTTTTATCTTTTGGCAAGAGAGAGATTTTTTTGATTAATTTGTAATAATACAGGTACCTTGGACTCTTGGACATTCGGGCCTAATTTCCAAAGTGTTTGTTCACTTGGGGGCTCACCGCAGTTTTGTCGCGTTTTCATCGCCTTTTTTATTTTGTTTTTCGGTTTTAGTTTTCCTTATTTTGTGGAATGAACCCTTAGTTTTTAAGCTTGTGTGTTCGTGTAATCTAAGGCCAAACACCTAATAACCATTGCATGCACCTTTAGTCTTATCGCTGGGACTTAGAAATAATTAATTGTTGGATGCATAATTCAGAACCACCGCGCCGCGAGAGTCTTCGTACAATGCTGGCAGGACCCATTGTGGTGGGCACCGAGCAGATTCCAAGACCGGACTACTAGGTTTCACTTTGTGTGTTTAACATCTGGTTTTTCACGCTAGCAATTGCCTGGTTAGGACGATTTCCGTGTGCATATCGGCATATAGTATAGGTTTCTAAATTTCTATTTTGCATCCCGCATGGAGAGATCTGGGAAGCACTGTAAGTCTTCTAACTGAGCTTTCATCATTTAGGCACTAAGGTGAGATTTCCATCTTAGTGTCACCTTGCATTGCTTTGCCGACCTTCTCCCTCTGTTTTTGGATCAATATGAATCAAAGAAAAGATAAAATCGTTAGGTGCTTGTATTGAATCTACTCAAAACAAGTGATAACACAAAAAAAATAAAAAAAGGACTGCTAAAAATACTTGACCTAAATAAAATTGATTAATTGGACTCATTGCCTTGGAGTGAGCAAAGCCCTCATTTGTTTTCAGGTTGCATTGGAAGGTCTCCTTCCCAATGAGGTGAGCGACGTCGTAAGGATTAGAGCACAAAACCCAGCCTCTGGCTGCCTTGTGTATTGCCTGGATTTCCGAAGTATTGACGCTTCTATCGTACGTAGACGAGTAGGGCTTGGTCGGCAATGATGACTCTCTATTGTGTAGAGCATTGACCTTGTCCGAAGTATCGAGCATAGGCCACGCCTTCACGGGGGTGTTTGTCTCATCGTCTGGCGTCCGAGTAGGTTCTTGCACGCTCACGGGTGATTCCATTGTGAGCGAGTTCCGAAGTATTGGTTTCGCCTATCGGTTTCCTATCTCTATTTATTTGGCTGAGTAGGGATCCAGGAAGGGTTACAAGGACCTCAAAAAGTGCAGACTACAGGTTACAAAGGAGGAGGACAAGTACTAGATATTTTTCCGGCAGTACTTTCGCTCCTATAGGCGTAGCGCTCTAAGGACTTGTTACAAGATAATTGCCTGAATTCAAATCTAAAATTCACAAAGATAATTTCCGAACCTTCACAGCTTCACGAGTCGAGTTGGTGAGTCCATTGCATTGAGGTTTGATTGATTAGTTTCATTAAGGTCAAGATCAAAAACATCGCGCATTTGCGCAATTTTGCTTCCCTCACCTTTGACCCCCGCTCGTTGTGAGCCTTCTACTATTTTATACTCCCTTTGTTTCTTGTTGACCTTCGTATCTTTCATCCACATCGATCTTCTGCTTGACCCTCGAGATGGCGACGAATGGACAGTTTAGTCGAGACTCTGTCGATACCCACATCGGTTCTGTCCTCTCGTCTTCTCCAAAAAATCGGGGTGATTCCCGAGAACCCAGTCTAGACTCTGTGAACCGATCTCCAGACTCCCCCTCTTCTTCAATAAACCAGGATCATTCTTGTCCCGAACTCTGTCCGTTTTGGATGGCCATTGATTTCACTCCTTACACATCACCGTTATTAACAAAGTTATGTGTTGACCTTAACACAGAATACTTCTCTACATCTGGTGCTGCAATTCAGACTGATTAGGGCATTCTTCCATGTGCAGACCTAGAGCTCGATTCCGAGCCAACAAGACAAGCAGAATCCGAGATGGCCGGTGGAAGAGGAAAGGGACCACAGCCCCAACCTGAAGCTGAAGCTAATCCGAGGGAAGGGCAGTATACCACGCAGAATGATGTTAACAGTCAATTGTTGGCTTCCATACAAGCCATCCAACAGCAGTTAACCAACCAAGACCTGGCCCAGACCGCTTTCCAAGACATGCTGAATAATCTGAGGAGGAGGGCCAATGCAAGAGATGGCCGAAGGGAGGATGAACAAAATCTGGACCATGAGTTCAATCGTAAGGATGAATTATCAGTGCGAGGACCCGAATTCGACAGAGTGGACGCAGACCCCTTGCAGCCGAAGCCGACGTTGAAGGAGACATATAATCCTGGAGCAGGCTGCATCACTGAGTGGATCCAGATTCCATGAATCCATGCCCACTTCGAGCTAAAGCCGCAATTTTTGTCTCTGCTCCCCACTTTCCATGGGAACACCACTGAGGAACCATACATTCATCTCAAGAAGTTCGGCTGCATCTATGCTACTGCTCACTACCCTGGAATTCCTTTGGGGGTAGTAAAGATGATTGTCTTTCCCTTCATCCTTCAAGACAAGGCCCTATATTGGGTCGACCACCTAGGGAAGGTAGTCACGACCTGGGAGGAGTTAAAGTCTGCATTTCTCCACAAGTTCTATCCTCTCGGACGATCGAATCAGATGCATGCCTGTATCTCCAGTTTCTACCAGCAGCCCCACGAAACTATTCATGAAGCATGGGAGAGATTCAAGGATCTCCAAGAGAAGTGTCCCCACCACGAAATCCCAAAGATCAGTTTGGTACAACACTTCTTTGGTGGGCTCACACTAGAGAGCCAAAAGCTTGTCGATGCCGCTTGTGACGGTTCCCACTTTAACAAGAACAAGGACGTGGTGTGGAACGTCTTCGAGGAAATGGCTGAAGGAGAAGCCGCTCAATCCTCGTCCCGAGCATACATGAAGGTGCCAACCACCATCAACAAGCCAGTGAACATGGATTCTCACACTCAAGACATGGATGAGAGCTCCAACTTGAGTATCATTGGGAGCCATTTGTCCAAGGTGGACATCATCGAGAAGAGGTCGCAGGACCTCGAAAAATTGTCAGTAATAGAGAAGAGGACTCAGGGCTTGGAAAAGCTCGATGTGATTTTCCAGCAGTTGGAGAAGCTTGTTCGTGCCTTGAACGCCAACATGTGCAATGTTGTGTCTACTACTAACGAGCCGATCGCTGAGAAGAAGGAACCTGCAATGCATCAAAATCCTCAGCCGACTCCACCGCAACCCTAGCCTATCCAGCACGTGTACTACGTGGAGGTTCCGGAGCAGCCCCCGCAGCCGCAGACACAGATGGTTGTATACCAAACAGAGTCTCAGCCAGCTTACTCCAAGCAGCTCTCTTCACCCCCGCCATTGATCCAGGAAATCAATGGTGTATGGAATAATGAAACGTAGCTGGCCCATCCTCAGGGACACCCCCAGGGCCAGAACATGGGCAACATGCCCTATCACCAGCCACAGCAGGATGGGAGACCCTTCCAGCCCTCGTATCAGTACCAGCCCCCGTCTTAGGGAAACAGCTGGAGGCAGAATTATCAGCATGGTCCTCAGCAGTCCGGATATCGCGGTCAAGGATATCATCAGCAACCGGTTGCTCCTTATCATCAGCAGAACTCACAGTACTCCTCCAACCCTCCTCATCACCAATTTTCACAAGGTTACCAGTCACAGTCTCACCAGCCATACCAGCATCCTAGACCCCAACAGGGGGATTCTTCTGAGATTGTGTTGGTCAATCCGCCCTTGCGTGCCTCGAACAGTTGATGAAGAACATGGCTGAGATGAACCAGAAGATCGACGACTTGACGGCTGCAAAAACAGCCATCCTGGCTCAAGTCGAAACTAACCCGAACAACTTCCATCGCAAGGAGCAGGTAGCCGGTAGTGTCCAACCCAAATCAGGTGAATTAAATTGCTTTTTATCTAATGTTGTTACTCTCAGGAGCGGTAGGACACTCAAGCCATCGGCAACTGCGAAAGGAAAACATTCTGCATCCGACGGGGAATCCTCAGCCCGGCCGACGCAAGGGCCACGAAGCAATTTTGAAGCAGCACCACCAAACAGAAAAATAAAAAAAATGAAGAAAACAACAAAACACAAAAAGATAGCAGCAACCTCAGTGGAGAAAGGCCAGCATTGGAGACGTTTGCATCTGCCTCAACATCAGCTCCGGATAGGAGGAATCTTGCACCTGCAGCGAGTCCAATGACACCACCCGAAGCCGAGCCTACAGTTTTTGATCCACATACTGTAGATGATTCTATTCCTTTTTGCCATCTACCAGTAAAAAATGACATGGATACTATTTTGAAAAACATTGATGGAGATTCTGTAAATATTCCTTTTCCCAAAAGCAATGAAAAAACACAAAAAAATGATAATTTTGAAAAATGTTTTATATGTTCCTGTCGTTATTAAAATTATTCAGAATTTAGTATTGAACATGCCATTGATGAAAGCTCTTGAGTACATGCCAGCTGTAAAGAAAGGATTGAAAGATGCATGCACAACCAAGCGCAGACCTCACCCTCATAATTCTAGGAATAAAGGTGGCAAGTCCGAAAAGCATATCCTCACAATGGCCACAGTTAATGCCATCAGCAACCTCCCGGATAAAAAGCCAAATATGGGAGCACCTCTTGTGCGTTGTCAGATGTTTAGTCAGGAATTTGAACGAACACTGCTCGATAGCGGGTCTTCTGTCAATCTGGTATCAGCCTCACTGCTTACAGAATTAAGGCTAGGACCGCTCAAACCTATAAAGATGATTCTGTAGTTCCCAGACAAATCAGTTAAGCGGCCTAGGGGCCTATTGGAGGACGTAATAGTCACGATTCAGGGAAAGCAGTTCCCGGCCAATTTTGTGGTACTAAATATGGACGTTCCCGCTCCATTGCTCCTTACCCCAATCATACTTGGACGACCATTCCTGCGAACGTCAAACGCAGTGGTGAATTATGAGACTAGAGAAATCACTTTTGGCGTTGGCAACGAAACAATCAAAGTAGAGACCCTGCCCGAGGGAGCACTAGCAGAACGGACATCTGCATCATGCGCAAGGGTGATTGAGTATTCTGATGACTGCAATTTTCTGGCAGAAATTCAAGATACCAACTTGTTCTTGGATGACAATGAGATCTATGAACTCCTCTGCCCCGAGGAAGGATTGGAGACCGCAGTCGAATTTCCCCTTATCGATCAGGATGAGGTGTTTGCTGACACACCGCATGAGACTTCTGTGGGGGTGATGTGCCTTCAAGATCAAGAGCAAATTGTTGAAGAGCCTTGTGACGAAGAAGAAATCATTGCAACATTTTGTCAAGATTTGAGTGAAGAGGCAGAACAGAATATGGTGGACACCGAACAGATGAAAGAACTACCACCAGAATTAATCGTTGAAGTCACTTTTGAAGTAGCTCAGACCCCGCCATAGTTAAAGCCCTTGCCCTCCAATATGAAATATGCATTTCTTGCGGAAGAACCTAACATGTATCCGGTCATTATCAATGCGCACTTGACCGAAGACCAAGAATCTCATCTGATGGAGGTTCTTGAACGCAACCGCAAGGTGATAGGCTGGCGAACTTCGGATCTCCATGGGATCAATCCATCACTATGCTCGCATCGCATCTTCCTGGAGGAAGATTGCAAGCCCTCTCGAGAACTTCAGAGAAGATTAAATCCTAATCTGCAGAAGGTTGTTATGAAAGAAATCCAGAAATGGTGTGATGCGGGATTTATCTATCCCATCTCCGACAGCAAATGGGTGAGCCCTCTGCATGTGGTGCCAAAGAAATCATGGATCACCATTGTAAAGAATTACAAAGGAGAGGAGATCGCAACCAGAGTACCCACTTCTTGGCTAGTGTGAGTAGACTACAGAAGACTTAATCTGGACACCAAGAAGGACCACTTTCCTTTACCCTTCATCGACCAGATCTTGGAGAGATTGGCTGCGAAGGAATACTTCTGCTTCTTGGATGGATACTCTGGATACAATCAAGTTGTTATTGCTCCTGAAGATCAAGAGAAGACCACGTTCACCTATCCTTTTATGCCTTCAGACGGATGTCGTTCGGGCTCTGCAATGCCCTAGTCACATTTCAACGGTGTATGCTAGCAGTTTTTGCCGGCATGGTGGGCAGCTTTCTTGAGGTCTTTATGGATGACTTTTCGGTCTACGGGGATTCATTCGATCAATGTCTGGATTATTTAGACCGCGTCTTACGGAAGTGCTGCGAAGTAAATCTTGTGCTCTCATGGGAGAAGAGCAACTTCATGGTGACCGAAGGAATCGTGCTGGGTCATATTGTTTCTAAACGTGGCATGGAGGTTGACCCAGCCAAGGTGGAGGTAATTTCCAAACTTAAGCCACCTACAACAATCAAGAAAGTCAGGTCATTCTTGCTCCATGTCGGTTTCTACCGACGATTCATCAAAGATCTCAGCAAATTGGCCAGACCGCTAACTGAGTTGGTCGGCTAGGAAAATGAATTCATTGTAGATGACCATGCTCCTTGCCTTTAATCAGCTGAAACAACTTATCACTCAGGCCCCAGTCTTGTAGCCACCGATCTGGACTCAACCTTTTGAGATAATGACCAATGCGTCAAATTATGCCATCAGTGTTGTACTCGGACAGAGGAAAGATAATGTACCATTTGCAATTTACTACTCTAGTCGAACGCTCGATGAAGCCCAACGCAACTACACTATCGCCGAAAAGGAGCTGCTAACGGTAATTTTTGACTTGGAAAAGTTCAGATCCTACCTCCTTGGATCCAAAGTGATCGTTTACACTGACTATTCGGCCATCCGGTACCTATAGCAGAAGAAGGACGCCAAACCACGCCTTATTCGGTGGATCCTTCTCCTACAGGAATTCGACTTGGAAATTAGAGATAAACCAGGGGTAAAGAATGTAGTGGCCTATCATCTATCGAGGCTTCCTGAGCCGGAATCTCCTGAGCAAAGCCTGTAGCCAATCATAGAGACCTTTCCAAATGAGGCAATTTTGTCAGTCACCTCACTTCCATGGTATGCAGACATTGTAAATTATTTGATGACCAAGAAAATCTCTTAGGATTGGTCGAAGTTGAAAATAGACAGATTCTTGTCTAAAATCCATTTCTACCAGTGGGAGGATCCACACTTATTTCGTGAGAAGATAGATTGTATCCGGAGAAGGTGCATTCCTCAGGAGGAAGTTCCAAGTGTCCTCGCCTTATGTCATGACCAAGATTCTGGAGGAAATCATTCAGGCAGACGTACAGTAGCAAAAGTTCTTCAGAGTGGCCTCTGGTGGCCTTCACTATTTAAAGATGCAGATGACTATGTCAAATGTTGTACTAACTGTCAGAAGATGGGTGAGACCATAGGAATGAGAGACACGATACCTCTGAAATTCATTCAGATATCAGACGTCTTCGATGCATGGGGAATCGACTTTATGGTCCCATTTCCCAGCAGCCAGGGTTATGAATACATTCTGCTTGCTGTCGGCTATGTAAGTGCTGGGTGGAGGATATCCCCGTCCGAACCGCCGATAGTAGGACTGTCTGTCGATTCTTGAGAGATCACATCATAGTACGGTTCGGGATTCCCGAGATTCTCATATCTGATGGGGGTAGTCATTTCATAAACAGAGAAGTCAAAAAGCTGACTCGGGAATTCTGTATTGAATATCGTGTTGCTTCACCCTACCACCCGCAGTCCAATGGCTTAGCTGAATATTCAAACAGGGAGATCAAGACAATTCTACAGAAGCTCGTACGTCCAGATCGCAAGAACTGGTCTCAGCTGCTTGATTCCGTTCTTTGGGCTTACAGAACAACGTACTAGTCACCCTTGGGAATGTCTCCCTACCGCCTTGTGTATGGCAAGCCATGTCATCTGCCTGTTGAATTAATTCACAAATCTTTATGGATCATTAACATATATAATTCGGATTCTGAGTAAGAAGGGAAGAACCGAAATTTGGATATGAACAGATTATTGGAATTCAGAGATTATGCATATGACAACAGCCTGATGTACAAGGAGAAGGTCAAAACATGACATGACAAGCATATCCGTCGCAAGTCCTTTGACCCAGATCAGAAGGTGTGGTTGTTTGATGCGAAATTAAAGATCTTTCCAAGCAAATTAAAGAGCAAATGGACTGGGCCATTTATGGTTAAGCATGCGCGTGACAATGGAAGTGTATTGATATCTAATTTGTCAGCTGACGCACAACCATTTGCAGTCAATGGACAGCTTCTGAAGCCTTACCTTGAACATGATACATTCATGTATGTCGTTGACTCTATTCAAGTAATTTACAGGGATAAGTCGAATACTTCCAAAGCGGTAGAAGAAGGCAAAGCAGAGCAAAACATTTTTGAATGACTTTTCTTCTTTTCCTCTTTTCTTTGTTTCCTTCTCTTCTATCTAATTCTACCGACATGATGTCATCCCCTTCATCACTGCTACACTTAGGATGCACTTTATCCTAAGTATAGAGGGGATGTGCATCCCGAGTTGTTCATAATCCATCTTCTGATCTCTTTTCTTCTTTTCCTTCTCTATCTTCTTTATCTATCAAAAAGGTATCGCCCCTTGTTGACCGACTTCTATACTTAGGACGTACTTTGTCCTAAGTATAGGGGGTGTGCACCCCGAGTTTCTCCATTCTTTGATCATCTCCATTGTCTCCTCTTCTTGTCTATACTAAGGGATATTTTACCCTAAGTATAGGGGGAGACAATCTGAGTACGATATGTTCATTCCCACCCTTGACCCTCCCCGTGTGGTGTATAGTCTGCTAGACTTAAGATTATTTGATCCTAAGTATGGGGGGACGGTCGACTTCTCATTCATTTATTCATTCATCTCTTATTCATTTATTCTTTAGACTTTTCTATACTTAGTACGAGTTATGTCTTCTCCTTTTCTCTCTGATCTATGAGGACATAGCTCAAGCTAAGTATAGGGGGTCGTAAATACTGCGTATATACTTTAGCCATAACTCGTACTTTCGTATTTTTACTAATAAATATGGCTAATTATACTTATCAAATTCATTAAAAATCTTAATAAAAGATGTGATTATTCCTCAAATTCTTTGTGTATCTACTGATTAATAAATCAGGTGAAAATATTTTTTGCAAAATGTTTGAAAAATAGTTTGAATATCTTCGTGAAAAATCTTTGAAAACTATTTTGAAAATATTTTGTTACGTGTTTTCAACCTTTGTAAAAACATTTTGATTGTGAAATTATTTTCTTAGTGTGAAATAAAATGTTTGAAAAACGATTTGCAAATAGGTTGAAAATGATTGCAAAAATATTTAAAAAAATCTATTTATACCGTTTGGAAAACCTTTGCAAAGTAATTTTCAAATGTGTGTACATGTTGTAAAAGTGTTTGTAAAAATTATTTTCAACTATAGTTTTCAAAATTGTTTGAAAAACCCTTGTCAAATAAATTTGGGGAATACATACATCTCACCTAAAATTCTCTATGTATATACCTATAAAATTGACCACTTACTCTTGTAAATTCTTAAAATCCACTGCTTGTAAATACAAGATGCAGTCCCGTGTAAATATTTGTACATAGTTTTAGCCAAAATTCTTGCTTTTCAAAAATCGCAAAAACATTTGCAAAATTAAAATACCAAAAACATTTGAAAAACCTTTTTGAAAAAAATCTAAAATAATGCATATGCATCATCTTTTCAAAAATCCATAAAAAGTTCAAAATCTTTGAAAATTGCATCACAAAAACATTTTCTGCATAGCATTCGCATAGCATTAGCATTTTTCGGATTGAGTTTGATAGTTGAACAAATCTAAGTAAAATCCGAAGATTGGAGCTTGGTTGGACCTTAAATCTACATAATAACAGGAACCTTATAGGAGGTGGAATTGAGGTACTTCATGTCTACTTGACTTAATTCTTTGAGGATCATGAGACTTGGTTCAATGGATTCTTGACTGCCTAAGTAGAGTATTTCGGAGAACATGCACGACTCTTGTTAATAATGACCTAACTTGGACACCTGCACCTTTCACTTGGCTCAACTCAGTTGGAGTGGTGAGGGGGTTGGATTTGCCGGTATGAGACGCACACAATTGGAAACACTTGTCCTCCTTTAGGGAGGAAAGTGCATCCCAACCCGTCCGGTGATGATGAGTTTCGAGGACAGGAGATTGTGGGTTGCAATAAAGCTTCAAAAGAGGGATAGTCTACTGGCTCAAGAGGAAAAACTCCCTATGTAAATGATGTTGTATATAGTATTCAAAAAATTTGCAAAAAGTAAAAACTCCAAAAAAAAGTGGGCAGGCCTGCACAAAAATAAAAATGCATGCCGGAGTGTACATATGTGTATAGTCAAATAAGAAAGCTTGAGCTTCAAAGTCAAATTATGTGAGCCTGCAGCTGGATGACTTGACTACACTGGTCTTGCATCCTAGGATACGTAGCTACACTGGCTACCGTCCATTCTTCTCTTCACCCCCCTCCTCTTGAGCTGGTTGCCACTTGAATTTAGAAGGGAATACCCCACTCCTTGAGGAATGAGTTGTTGGATTGAGGAATCATTGGGTTGTCATCTTGGAGAAGTCAGTGTCTTTGTCACTTTAATTGGGGAGAGCCACTATCACTTACACTTTACGAGTCAGATTCATAGTCATAAGGGTTTGCGTATGAGTTGAGATAATTCTGACCTGGCTATTTAGGAGACTTGAACAGATATTTGGGATTTTCGAAGGTTGTTGGATTTCAAATCTGATTCCCATTAAGGTTCCGCCTGCACTAAATTCCAAAGGTCCGACTTAAGCTCCAAACTTTGATTTTGTGAAGACAAGTTTGATAATTAAATGTAATCCACATTTCTTCTTTTTCTTTTCTTTGTTTTTCTTTCTGCACATATTGCATAAGTGTTTGCTAGGGACTAGCAAAGGCAAGTATAGGGGGATGATGAATCTACGTTTCATCATCTTTATTCTATCATTTTGGCCTTAAAAACCATAGTAAATGCGTGTAAATAAGCTTAATTTAGTCAATTTAGTATTCATGCATCATTGTGTAAATAGTGTATAAAATGCGGTTTTTAAAGCCAAAATTATAGAATAAAGAAAAGAAAAAAGAATAAAATTTTGTAAATATTTTATGACCCGAAACCTTGAGACCTAGGCATCTCGATGACTAGGTCGATAAGGAATAAAGTAGGGGGAGATAAGGGCCAAAATACAATAAAAATCCCTTTTATTTAATTCATTCTTTATTCATTTTGGGACCTATTTTTGGTTCCACTTTTTATACTTCAAATAAGGAAACTTTGTCATGAAAGTTGTAGATAATGAAATATAGAAAAATACAAAATTGATTTCATCCAAAAATAATGTACAGATAAAAAGTTATGATCTGAATAAGATTCCAGAATCCCAACTTCCTAGGCATGTATCTTGCAAATAAAAACTCGAAATGCATCAAAATCACTTTAATTGTATATAGTTTTTAATAATCCATTTAATGAAGGCGGTTTCGTATTTTGCGGATCTACGGTTTGAAAGTTGAGTTTTGGACCCCTATTGTATACTTGTACAAATTAAAATATTCATTTTATTAAATATTCATTATTTTTATAATTTCTTATTTTTATAAATTTTGTAAATATTATTTGTAATATATATGTATATTAAAACTGGAATTAAAATATTAATAAAACTCAAAAAATAAAATACGTGCATAAAACATCTAGGTATAATACCTGTACATATGCCTATATAATTAATTCTCCTATTTTATTAAGTATACAAAACACTTCAGAAAAATAAAATAAACATATATTTAAGTGTATAAAAATATTTTATAAATTTATAAAATAACAAACAAAAAATAAATTAAATTCACAAAATAAAAATAAAATATTAAAAAATATATATTTGTATACCTATATAGGCCTAAAAAGTTAACTTGTAATTTTATACCTCGAAAAAATAAATAAAAATCAAAATAAAATAATTTAGAAAATAATAAACATTTTTATTTAATAATAAAAAATTAATAAATTTATTTTCTAATTTTTATTGAATTTTCAATTCTTTTTCCAGAGGTTTTTCCTGGTTGGTCCACGTGGACCAACCAGGAGGCTCGGACAGTCCGACCCCCCTCTACTGCTTTGTCAGAACTGTGTTTTTTTGGTGTTTTCTTCGAATTTTGGAGAGCACGTCTTTCATTATCTTGTGTTGGCTCTTTCTTGACTTTTGTCCCTCGAGGAATGGTGATTCACACCCTAGTGTTTTCTTGGGGAGTGGGTCATCGATTCGGCCGATCCCCCTCGATCTTTGGAGCCGCCCGTCAGCTCTTCAAAAATACCCCCCCCCCCCACCTTCCTTGAGTTCTTTGATCACTCTTCCTCTGCCTAAACCCTAGCCGGAGACCTTGACGACCTCCCTGGTGACAGCAGGAATAGGTTGAGCCTTTCGGGGGACCAATGAGGTGTTGAATTGAGGTCGATCCACCTCACCGGAGCACGCCACCCGAGCTCGTCGTTAGTTGTCTTTGGTTAGTGTTTTTCTATTCTTTTTCGTTCCTTTTTCATTCTTTAGGACCACAGTAGTTGGGCCTAGCTTCAGAGGCCAACGATTTGATCTGAATCATCTCAAATGACCTCAATCACGTCCGGTCGGAGCTCGAGTTCCTTCCGGTTGTAACCGAACATCCCATACATTCCACCGCCATTTCACCCTCCACGAAGTCGGGGCATTTTGCCCCCAACTTCTTGACTATTTCCTGCAGGTACCCGGAGCGATTTAGGCACCTGGGGCGAGTTTTCACCCTCCCGGAGGTACCTGGGACCCCCCCCCCTCTTCTCTGACGTCGTGGGGGAGCTCCAGTGGTCGCCATCTCTTTTTGAAGCCGCCAACACTCAGAGAAGGGCTGCAGGAGCATCCTGGGGCATTTTGGAACCGTATGGACCATCAGAGGAGGACGATCTAGATTGGAGAACCTCGCCCTCGGCGGAGCTCCTCCCAGTTCGTCGTCCGCCCTCCGCAACCGTCGATCATGCCCCTGTTCTTGGAGACGCACAGCCACCGTCGGATGTTGAGAGCCTCCAGCCGCTGATCTTCATCGGCGATCTAATCCAGGTCGTTCGGTGGCGAAGCGTCATCGGCGCTCCCGAGGCTGACACGTGGATAAGTGGCTTCAACCACACCGTTGGATCGCGTCGGCGCTTGGGTAATTTTGCAACAGACCCTAGCGCATTTGTTTTTATTTTGTAGGACTGAAACTTTCATCTGTCATGCATATATTTTGTAATAATTATAAATAAGCCCTCCGAACTTTGCATATTTACAGAACGGTCCTTAGCCACGTCACCTCATGTGCCTGTGCGCGTGAGGTGAAGGGTATTTTGTGAGGGACCCCCTTGTGGGTTGTTTATTTCACTTTGGTCAAGAAACTTTTGCATGCAATCCCTGTACTTTTGTAATATTACTATTAGGTCCCTACGAGGCGCATGCCTACCCACGTGCGCGGTTGGGACTTTTGCGCGCATACCCCTACGGTCCTGGACATTTGTCTTGAGTCTATTAGCTGTGATATTTAGTTGTTTATTTTGTGAGAAAGTTGCACACAGGCCCTTGGATTTTTGGATATTTACATGTATCATAAGATCTTTTATCATAAGATCTTAATATACTATTTGAAAATCATTTTGGTATGATATCCATAGTTTATCTTGATTGTAAAATAGTTCTATTTTTATAATTGTTTATTATCAGAACTTTGTGGATAATTAAAGTGACCATAACCAACATGAAATGCTTCCACACGTCATTAGGTACCAGTACAATCTTTTTCCCTCAAAAAAATAGCATTCGAAGAGCTTTGACGAAAGAGACAACAGAAACACAAATTAAGAAAGTTATAATAATATTTTGTTACAATGTGTCAAGCACTCTGCAACAAATAAATTTTGGTTAAAAAAGTTATTTGCATACAATTGCGAAATATTCACAATTCATAATACACGACCAGTCGTATATTGGCGTGATACAGAACGCTGCGAATGATAAGCTCGAATGTATTGAGATGTATGTTTTCCACGAATAGAAACCAAGATTTGTTCCACTTCGTCTTCCTAACGAATTCACGCTTTGCTATGCATATATTTCTGATGATGATGACGATTAACGAAGGCGAGAGAATATGCAAAGGAGCTAAAGGACAGTTTTGGAGAAGAGGTACTACGTGTATCAATTGCAGAAGAAGTCAACAGGGTAAGACCATCAAAGTAAACTCTAATCTATAACATATATAGATCTCGTTTGGCTCGCTAACGATTTCATTTCTGTTACCAATTCAATTCCGCCGATGCTTAAAGATGGTGGACCATATGGAGCTTTTGAATATAGGGATTGAATATTGGGTAAGTCGGAGAAAATAAACTAAGATTTGGTTGCCGTCGGGTCCCCCATATCACCTGATGTATTCATTCTTTGCGATGCATGTATTCCGTTACATTTAAAGACGAAGGAACGAATGGCATTATCGGCAGCAGATCTCCCAAAAAGATTAACTTAGGCCCCTGTTTATCTACTCTTTCACGTCATATTTTTAGTTTGCATTTTCATTGCATTTTCATATTTATAAAAAATCAAAAACATGCATTTTTGCTACTGTTTGCATTAGAAAATACCAAAAAAATATTAGAACCCCTTTAAAAATTATAAAAAAATTCACCTTTTGTGTATTTCTGTACGTTTAACTTCTATCCAAAAATCACTAAAAAATTCAAAATAAAACCCCTAAAAATTAGAAAACCCCTAAAAACTTCATAAAAATATTAAAAGTCCATAAAAACCCTAAAAATATAATCTTTGTTTCCAAAATTTTTTATTTTATTATCTTTAAGTAAAATTAATTTGGAGAATTTTTGTTACTGTTTCGTATTTTATTTCTCCATTTTAGTTTCAGCCCTTTATTCTATTCACTGTTTTCAATTTTTTTATTTTAAATATACCAAAAAATTAGAAAAATATAGAAAAATCAGAAAAACATTAGAAAAATATAAAAATCACAAAACACTTTATTTCCTGTATTTTGAGTATTTTACCTATTCTTATCTCTCTCATCTCTCTTGTGTGTATATATATTCCTTGTATATATTATATCTTTATTAAAAGAAGAAGGAAAATACAAAAATATAAAATATAAAAAGAAAACATAACATCAGAAATTAAAAATCAAAATACAAAATTATAAAATTAAAAAATTAAAAATTAAAAAACCCACAAAAAAGAAGGTCCAATTCGGCTAAGTGATTCACAAGACATAGGGCACTTGACTTTTGTTAGCATGCTTTACTCCTTTGCTTCCTGTGTTCGACCCCTACTTGTTTGCCATTATACATTCTTAGTAGGGTATAATAAATTTTAGTCCTTGCTCTTAATTGCTTGATTATGTGTGTGGGATAATTTTTATAAACGAGAAGGCCTGAGTAGTCGCCTCAGCGACAGTGAGCCTGATTTGTCAGGCCATTACTTAGCGGCTCTCGCCTCCTCGTTTTTCACTAGCCCAAAGGGCCATTAATGGGTCTAATATTTTAAACCCACACTCATGTGTTAATCATAAGCTATTAAAAAATAGCTTGGTAAGTTTACCAATCACGTTATTCTCGAGAGACTACGCCATGTCCTTCTACGGAACTTGCATATCTCCTAGTAACAGTGCTCGCATTCAATGCGAATGTTGCATCTCATGCTACCAATACTCAATCTTGTTAAAGTGGTTATAGTATCTTTGACACTACAACTCAGTAATCGTTATAACCAATATGTAATTTCTACTATCCTTATCAGAATACCCTTATTCCCAGAGATCTATATCCCCTAAGACTAAGACCCAGTCTTATGTCTTATAGGGTATTTGCAGTTAATACCTTTTAAATCACTATCTATAAAGTCACAAGTTCTTGAATATAAGACTTTGATATCACTATCTCAAAAGTCTTGTCCTCTTTGAAGATATTGTTATTACTGCAATCAAGTGTTTTATCTCCATAGCAAGTTTCCAGAAAGCGGTAATCGGTACTCGGCCGACGGGGTCACTGACTGATGATTAATAGGAAGTCTAATGACTAATAAGATTTAGTCGGTTTTGAATTTTTTTAATTATTTTAAATATATAAATCATTTTTTATATACATATTCTTAAATATTTACATTGATTTATGGGATTTTATCACTTGTGCCCCTCCGAGATCTCGTAATATCAGTTATGCCCCTATCTTTTTGGTAATATCAGTTGTGCCCCTCACTTCTTGTTATTTTATCACTTGTGCCCCTCGGGTTAGTGACCGTCCATTCACAGTGCAAAAGGACGTTAACTTTGAGGACATAAGCGGTATTAATTTTTAAAAAAGGTTATATGGTCACTTTATACCCTCTTCTTCTTCTTCTTCCTCTTCCCCCATCCTCTTCCTTCTCCTCCAACCTCCCCCTCCACCTCCCTCTCCGCCTCTCTATTTAAACCCGTATCGCCGGCGTCGTCACAGAGTTTGTCACAACCATGGTGGACGCTGCCAACGAGCTCGGGCTCCCCTCCGTCGTCTACTTCCCCTCCGGTACCGCCTGCCTGCACCCCGTCCTCGGCTCCCAGGTGTTCCGCCCCATCGTCCAGAACTGCGGCCATTTGCGACCCCTCCTCTTTCCTGACGGCAGCGCCCCTCGGCCACCGTTGCCGTCATCCGCAGATCCAGCGCCCCATGCCTCCTCCCTCGTCGCCGAGACCGGAGCGTAGCACCGCGGTCGTCTGCGGCCCCTCCTCCTTCAAGGTGGCTAGCGCCTTCCTCCGCCCAGCCACGCGGCTGCGCCGCCAGCAACCTCCACTGACGGTCCCAGAAAGGGAAGCCTCAGCCGCACAGCCCCCCGCACAACGCCCCTACCTCCCCTTACCCCCGCACCCCCCCCCCCCCCCCCCGCACATCGCCCCTACCTCCCCTTTCCCCCCGCACAGCCCCTTCCCCCCGCACACCCCCGCACAACGCCCCTACCTCCCCTTCCCTCCGCCCCGACCTCCCCTCATCCCCTGCCCTCGCCTCCCCCTCCCCCTGAACGCGCCGCCCCCTCGCCTACCCCTCCTCTGGCCCCCGCGCCTCCTCTGGCCCCTTCCGCCCTCCTCCTCCGCCTGTGGCTGAAACTGGAGTTGAGTTTTTTTTAACTAATTGATTCATAAAAGTCATCCAAAAATTCAATAAAATTCATCGTTTGATCCGTAACGAGTGATATGTCCGTGGAAATGTAAAAATTTTAGAGATTCGATGGATGCATGAAGGTGTTAGTAAGAGAGAGAAATTATGAAGAGAAGGAAGAAGAGCAAATGGAGGAGGAAGAAGATGAAGAAGATGTATGGACCATAATACCCTTCTTAACCACACCATGGTTTGAATAAACCATGGTTATTTTAATTTTTTGACGGTCAATCTGACGGAAGGGCACAACTGTTGACGGAGCAAGAAGTGAGGGGCACAACTGATATTACCAAAAAGATAGGGGCATAACTGATATTGCGATATCTCGGAGGGGCACAAGTGATAAAATCCCTTGATTTATATATTTTCTATACTGTCATAATGAAATAAAAGAAATAATTGTCTTTAAATAGAACATTAAGCATATTAGAATAAGTTTGCTTTTTAAAAAATGAAAAACTAAAAAAAATTAAAAAAACTCTATGTAAAAGTTGGCCAAGTAGTCAGTCGACTAGTCAGCCTGATTAGTCGGGTTGACTGACTAATAGCTGACTTGGTCTAGTCGAGTCGAATACCCCCCTAAACTCGACTAGTCAGGCTGACTAATTGGCTTAGTCTGCCAACTTTTACAACAATGCTTCATAGAAGGATTAGTCATAGTTTACTACCCCCATTGCATGGCAGACATCTGACTTTTATACACATCTAGCACATACCATGCTTATAGTAAATCGATGCACAAGGGCAAGCGGCTTTAGCATTCACTTCCTCAACTCTTTGAGGTGTTATCCTTTTAGATAGGTTAGTACCATATCTAAAGGGAAGGAAGCCTTCCTTGGGTTTTCCAAAAAAAGAACATGTTCAAGGTGTACTGCTAATGTGACGGTTCCAATGCCCTCTTTTCTTTGTTTCTGAACAACTTCAGAATTAAGATCTAAGAGGTATCCTTGGGATCGTTCATATCAAGGTATGGAACAACCAAATTATAAAACACTTATTCTCATCCTTATACCATTCCAAAGGATCATGATATCATCTACATTTAACGTGATGAACACAATGGCACTCCCACCGAGCTTCACATGGTTCATCAAGGCTTTGTATGAAATCATAACATTTATAATTTCATTAAATATAATGTTTCGACTACTAGAAGATTATTTGAGTCCATTGATAGAGTACTCTTACACACTTTTCCTTCCTCAACTATGAAGCCCTGTGGCTACTTCATATGAATATCCTCGGTGAGGAATTCATAGAGGAATGCATTTTTTATTTCCATCTTGTAGATGTCATAGTCAAGTCATGTAGCTATAGTTAGCAATGTTCTGATGGATTTAAGCATGGTCATTGAAGAGCAAGTCCCATCGCAAGCGATGTCTTCTCTTCGTGTGTAGCTCTTGGCTACGAGTCGTGCTTTGAAGGTCTCTACTTTCTCATCAGGTTCTCTCTTTCTCTTGAAGATCCATTTACACCTAACATGTTTTACCCATTTAGGTGGATCCTTGAGGGACCATGTACAATGCTTGTATATGAAATCTGCTTTAGACTTAAATGCTAACATGTATCTCTCCATGTAATGATCCTTGGAAGCTTCATCATATGAAGTCAAATCATTATCAGATTTATCTGATACATGGAATCCATACCCTTTAGGTGGTCTTACCACCCTCAAACTAAATTGAAGAGGTATGGGTGTTTTATCTTTAATTGTCCTTTTAGCTTCTGATTTTAAGAGCCTCGTTATCCTCTCAAGATTCAATGAGTTTATTTACTTCATTTTCACCTTGATTCTCAATAAAGGCATCCTCTAATAATCATATTCTTAGATATGAAATCTTTTAAGAATCTCAAGGTCATAAAGTAGGTATCCAATAAGTAGCTCTCTCAAGTTATAGACTCCAGTTTACTTACATCCATGACATGGTTATGGACCAAATAACCCTAAATCCTCAAGTATCCAACACTAGGTTAGGTTCCAAACCATAGCTTATGAGGGTTTTCGGATTTAGATTACACATAATCTTATTATGGATATATATTGGAGTCTCTACAAGATATATACCTGGAAACAAAGAGGTAATTATGCTAAGATTTATCATTGATCAAATCATGTCACACATGATCTAATTGTATCTCCCTACAACTCTATTGAGTTTAGGTGTATTAGGAGGAATGAGAAAGGCATGACAATCCTTTCTCTAAAAGGTATTCCTTGAATTCATCTAGTAGGTACTTGCTACATTGGTAAGATCAATTTCATTTCATCTTCATTCAAACTTTGGTTCTAAACCTAAATTGTGAAATCTTTGAACATTTCAAAGATTTCTAAGGTGAAGGGAAGAAATCTTGTATCACAAATAATCATCAATTGATATTACATATCATTAATGTTTATTATGATACAAATGATCTATATACATCAATATGTATGAGATCGTGAATACCTTGGCATCTTACACTACTCCCATATAAGTGTGTATCGAACATTTTATTTTGAATCTCTATTCATTAGTATGTAAAATTTGAACTTTCAGACATTATAAAGTTCAATCTATTACAAGTCTATCAATTTCATCATAGACATATGTCTGAGGCTTGATGCTTGATCATTCTTAAATGATCATCATCCTCCTATTGATCTTTTAAGGTTTAAATTTTCAGTATTAGAAATGTTAATGAACCATTCATTAATATTCTAGTCTAATAGAGTCCTCTAGATGTTAGATTATTATGTGAAACATATCCATCATAACTCTTTGTGGTAGATATGTCCTAGAAAGCATATTTATTTCCAACATTTAGAAATAAATAATGAATGTATTCTAATATCTACGTCATAGAGATATTCTCCACGACTATGGTCTCTCCCATTGAAAATATGTAGTCTATCTATCCCATGGAGATTGTTGCAACAATTGCACCGACATCCATGTGGATGACTATTAAACCTTAAGATCGAAATTTCTAGTCTTCTAAAATATATGCAACCAACTACAAGTGTTATTAGAAAAATAAGATACAATTATTAGATTTTTAATATTATCTAATAAGCATGTCAACTTCAATGATTAAATGTAGATGTAGAATATTCTGATGCACTTTCGGGTCCTTCTATAAGGATCTTATATAGTCTGATAGTCATACTATCAGTGCATCAGCTTGTTGTAGTATTGGCATTCATTCAACTCTTTGAATGTCATATGTGTGGAAATAACAGAAGTACATTCAACACTTTCACTTTCCTTCTCACTTGGGTCAGATCCATACTTCCATGCTTCCTTCATCTATAACAACCGTTGATTAAGACAAATGATCTCTTATGTTGAACTCAAAAGATTTCAATATAAAAATATTTAAACATTTATATATACTTCATTCATTTCATTAATAGGAATATTATGAATCTTCATGAAAGACTAGAGCGTATATAGTAGAATGATGACACTAATCATATCCGCATCCATCTTAACTTTAAAGGCTTTGGTTCAAGCATGTACTCAACCATTTTGAGTACATCATCTCCTATCGAGCCACCATTCTGCATAATGCAGTGAACCATATCATTCCTGATTAAATGTAGAGAGAACATATGTATGCCAAAACATCTTCTTAGATTTTATAAGGATTTTCGATAATTACGGTGATCATCAACATGATACTTTCAAAGCTCATTCGATGAGAGATCCAGACTATAGAGACATAAAAACCCAAAGTCGTTGTACTATTGTCTATCTAATTGTCATTTCTCGTTATTATGAGGAAACTTGCACAATGCAACCACATACATTATGTGTTCAACCGTAAGTACAATATCTTGATCATGGATCCAATCCATGATATTTTACTAGTTATTATTGAGTATAATTTTGGTTGGGTTCAATGTAGATTATATGAAATAAGATAATTTGCATAAATACATATTTTATTTTGATTAAGAATTTTATATCAAAGTTTTCTTACAATGTCAACTCTGAAAGTTCATTCCCTTATTCACCTTCAAAGTAAGAGACGTACTTACCATTATATTTCAAGAAAGATCGGGATCTCCTTCTTACCTTTGTTACATCTCGAAAATATGAGAAAATGTAACTCGGATAGAAAATGGAAACTCATTCTGCCTTGCAAGTTCAACTTGCATTTCCCAATTCGATCTTTAACACTCGGGTCCACCACCCCTAAGGTGATGTTGACTCATTGTTAATTGAATCAACTGTAAACAGAACTAGAACTCGTTGTGCGCGGTCCAACATCACCCTAATAATGTGAGGAACTAATATTGGGGTCACTACACATATGACCTTATTCTTTTGGGAAGCAAAGAGCCCGATCCATGTATGCTTGTATGTAGGAGATGTCACTTCAAATAGGCATCTCCAGCATACAATCTATGGCGACGAAATCCTTTGCCTTGACGGGAGACCATGGATGTCATTTACATGATCCTTATATCCCATTCAATATTTAATTAATTATTGTGAATCATATTTACATAATCAATTCTTCTAAGGGAAGTGCATCTCTATTCATAATAGAGTGTTTATTTTAATTGGATCTAATTAATTTAATCACATTAAATAATTATCAATCCAATCAATCAACCAACAAATAATTAGGGTTTGCTTGATGTTATTATATAGTATAAGCTCTTACAAGTACGTTTTATTTTGTATTTTAATAATTCGAGTACAACTTGACTTACTCATATTATTATTTCCTAAAAATGGATCTGTTCAGTACACTCAAGTTATGTTGTGAGAGGGCATTTCCTTTACACGCAAGGCACTAATTAGTAAATCAAGCCATCATACTCGGGCTAAACACTTTCGCAATTCCTATTGAGAACAATATAAAATAATATCAATGTACTTGTGATTTTATTGATCGACTTTGATGATCAGCATTATACTATGTATGGTAATCACTCAAAGATTTTGGCATCTTTAAAATAAGTTTAAGGATCCTAAATTTCTAGTCATATCAAGCAAACTTGGTTTTGCATGTAAAAGTTGTCCTACAATTATTGTGGGATAAACTAGGCTTTTCATAAAACATACATTCAATGGCCAATGATGATTAATCAATTATTTCATAATTATTAGTCATCAAATTAATCAAGAAAAATTCATAATTTTCATGATTAATTTGAATGATAAACACATGAAGCAAAGAAATTTAATGATCCATCATCATCTGACCTATGTCCACTAAACGTGGAATGCCTGGGGCAAACGGAGTCAGAATCACGTGAAATAAATTCGAGTGATTTATTGGTCTGATTCTATACTTAGTCCAAGTATTTATTTCATGTTTTATGATGGGAAACAGTGAGCAAAAATTGTTTTCTTACAGATCCGTGAATACATGCAAATAACATCGTGACCGAAACTTTTTGAATTATATTCATGCCCTTTTGGTACCAATAAAAGGTTACTATTTTTGGATATATTTATACTCTATAAAAACATTTTAACAAACAAAAAACATGCCGAAATAGTGCACAATCAATAGGTTCTTATTTTAGCGAAACATAAATTCGAAACTTGCATCCAATGCAAAACAACGAGTCTAGCGCATCCGATTCGCAAAACCTTGTTCACCTAAGGTTTTGGATCATATACAAGACCTCAATCTGGATCTGATACCACTTGAAGGCTATGAAGAAAACCTTAAGTGCATCATAAAAGCATGAAGATCCCATTATATGCGATCGAGAGCAACTAGTTACATTAGCTGCTTGGGGTAATGGAATTTAAAAAATTTTAAAATGATGGAACCACATGATCTGAGAACACTTATCGAATCGTTTCTTATAAACCACATAGAAGATATAGGAATACCTCTTGAAGCATGGTTGTGAATCGAAACCTTTAAAGGAAGAGACCACCTGTCTCAAGTCTGACTCGATGGAGGAGAGGCTCGCGAGCGCGTTGATGAGACGCGTCCTTCTTGCAATCCAAGATGTAGATCCAAGCGACGGATCTCTTGATTCTGTCACATAAAATCCAAGGCCTTCTTCACATACAAGAAAGACCGAGGAAGAAGAAGATCCACGAGCAATTGAGGTGGTATCACAACGGCGTAGCGACGACGATGACTTTTCTCCAACACAATGTGGACGGCCACAATTGAGAGAGAGAGAGAGGGAATATGTGTAGAGAGAGTTTCTCAAGGGAATGTATGTAAGCACAAAAGGCTAGGGCTACCCTCCTTTTATACTAATTTGATGTCCATGGATATCAATACATGTGCACACAAATCCAATGGTTGATATTGATTTGTGTTTTTAATCAATGGTCACAAATTTATTCTATTTTAATTTCCAAAAATAAATTTGTTGGCTTTAAATTAAATTTAAATATATTAAATTCAATCGATATATTCCAATTTAAATCACTCCAACAAGGATGAAATTAATGAGAGGTGATGAACCCACATTCCATACATGGAGTGAACAACCATCATGTTGAGATCCGAACATGGCCTTCCCTACCTCATGTAAGGAAAGATGGCTCTTCATTCCCAATTTGTTGAGATCTTATTATCCAACAAAATTTCAGCATGTGTGATAACCATTATCACATATTTATTTACCAAAATATTGTAAATTATTTTGTGACAATTTCAATCATGTCATTGAAAGAATGTGAATCATTCACACATCCAAAATAAAATGTAATATACTTACAATTAATTATTCAATGTCAATCCAATTCACATCAACTATTAATTCGTAAATACAAACTACAATTATCTCTTTCTAATATATTATAAATCACATTTATAATATCCATGAATAATATGGATAGTGATATCCATATTATTCATATCCTTGATAATTAAATCACATTTAATCATCTTGGAAGTCCATTCTCATGTGCCAAAATAATATGAATCAAGTTCATATTATTCATAATAATTAATTCACATTTAATTATTCATTTTGCTCAATGTTTAAACGCATTATAAACAACAGAATTATTCTCGAACTCTTTTGAGAATAATGCGCTTTCTCCGCGGATACTTGGAGATAAGGACATGACGATTGTATGTTCCACGTATAGCGACTTCGATATTGAGACCACATCTCAAATCCATATCTTGAGGACCTCTCATAGATGCTTGATTAAATCAAAACCGTAGATCCTATCTTCTCATTACATCTGAATCACATTTAGATTAATGTCCAATATTTGGACTAAGATTAGATTACTTCTCTATTGAGAGAAGTCACTAAAATTCAAACGATTTCATCACTCCCTCGGAATGGAAAAGTCATGGTTATACCATCGTTTAGGATCACATTACCCTCTAGTATTCCTAAAACCTGTACATCATGCATATTGGAAGACCTAAAGTAAACCTGAACATTTAGATCAATTTTATATTATCTTCTTCATGGTTTTATCATTAAGTTTCTCATTCGATCATTGGGAGTTGGTATCAATCATGTACTTTCCAAAAACATATATCGTACAAAGGTATTGATCATGCTTTCTAAAAGCATATATAAAACCTACAGATTCAGTCAGGTTTCCAAAGCGAGACGGTCGTGCACAGAATTTGGTCCCAATATCTCATGAGTGAGCTCATGTCTTCTGGTTTCGTAATGAACCTATATTATCCATTTAAGAGATCATATTACTCATTTGCCCTTATATGCACACCAACAAGTTGGTATATAGACATTGATTAGATCATCAATCTATCGATCTGTCAAATAAACATATTCAAACATATAATAACACACCTATCTCCAGTCAAAGGATGCGTGCTTATATCGTGAGAGTATACGACATAGGTCTTGGTTATCTCGACCTCGTTAAGTCAACTATTTGACTTGACATGTCTAACACATATGAATCTTCATTCCTATGTAGAATACATGCATCAAGAGGTCAGTTAGATATAAGCCTTTCAGAGTAGATTTACCATCTTCTTCTCAGGCTGTAGATCCTCTCTTAATAATCATATCCAAGCACTGACCTCTATGGTTCAACATTTGAATCAACAGGTGTATGATCACTAAGATGACCATGGTACATAACCCTAATTTGTACTAAGGGACCTACTATGCAAATTACTTATTCTTCATTTCAAATCAGCGAATGATTTGCGATAACATTTATTGCATAATGGCTCGTTGTTTCTCGCATGTCCAGCACCCCCATCCTCGCACAACCTTTTAGGATCACTCTCCCCTCCCCTACGATCTCCTCCATCGTGCTCTACCTCTAGGTCTTGTACATACGTAGAGCCATCAGTCCTCCACCTCTAAGCACTCTAATGAGGCCCCATTCACTCCGTTTCAAACAACCTTTTTATCCCTAACCCCTGTAGGTACACTATCGTGTCACTAATTGGACGTGCCTAGGATGCTCCAACCTCTAATTTATTCTCTGACGAGCACGCACCGCATGCTCCTCCGACCATTACAGAAGCCCAACATCACCACCCATGTCTTATCTAGGGTCCCCTCGAGCTTTCAGGACCATCAACTAAGTAGTTGGTCCTTGCAGGAGCTCCTCCCTTCCCCATCAACTCACAGAGGAGGAAGGAGGTCCAATCTCCAATGGATCGAGGTCCACCCTGATCTAATGATCCATGGGGGACCCTCTAACAACCATTCGATCAAAGCCTACATAGGATCTGCACTGCCAGCCTTCGTGGCGATCCTGACCCTAGGATCTCCCGATCCAACTGTTGAGAGTTGTACTCTGAGCCACCCCTTCCACACTTAGCAAGGTCAGAGTGCTCGAGATGGACCTACGCCTCAAACTTGGACCAAGCCTCACCCTTTTAGTGCCAGAGGCATGTAGACAAGTCATTTGCAACATCAACCCTCAGGTTTCACATATTTTCAAAGGCCCCCCAGGTCTTTATATTTGCACATGAGCCCCTGACCATGCACTTTTAATTATTTTTGATAATTTTAATATATTTTTATTGCATTTGTACCTCTGGATTCTATTGTGGATATTTTGAGCTACGTGACTCTGTTTTCTATGGAACGAGACTCATTTTGAAACTATCTAAATTTACTTTTAGAGGACAATGCTTGTTCTATGATTTGCTAATACGTTTTAATCAAAATTCAAAGAAGTCTCCTGGTCTTTTGAGCATGTAAAATTTTATAAATTTATTCCTCTGGGACTTTAATTGCAAATAAATAGGATATTAGTCACTGATTCTCCTAGTTTGACATTGAATGCTTATTATCTTGATTTGATTTTTACCTACCTTAAAACGGATTATTAGGTGATAGATTGAATAGAGATTTAGATGCTTTGAATAAGTTAACTCTAACGTAAATGCATCTTGGTGTGCTATAACAAAGTGCATCGAGCCGATGATTCTTTAGTTCCGTATCTGCATGTAGGATCTTTATTGTGCATTTCGCTTGTTTGTATCACATTCATATCATACATTATATAGCATCTAACTTGCATTGAAAAATTGCCAAAAAATCATGAATATCACTAAGTTAGTCAATTGATCTTGTACTCGATCTAATTGATTTTTTAACGCATAGAAACACTAAGCATGTATGTTTCCTTGAGTCGATCCTAGGATATGATAAGGTAAAGAAACATAGAACCACACATTCACTTTCACTTGATTTATTAATTCGTGTGGTTTCACTTTTGATTGGTCATTAATTACCCATCTACAACATCAATTCTTGCATATTAAGTGAGGGTAAAAGGTGAGTTATCACATTGATCAAATTAAACCTCTTTGAAGCTCGAAGGATTAGGATTCTGGACGCAAAACTTGTGACCTTTGATTTGATTGACCAGACATGTGACACCTAGTGGAATATCTCTAGTGTGGTTGGCTCTCCATTGAGTTTCTCCTCCAACAATGCTTCCCCACTAGCTACCAGGACACGGGTCGATGCTTTATTCTTGAAGATGAGATCACCACTATCTTCATATAGTTACCGGCTAAACATCAATGGAAGTTTGAAGTTTTGATAACATCTGAAGGCTTCAGACACCAAGGATGAACATAGTTGCATATGCAACATCGATCAATGCTTATCTTGAGAGAGCCTCTCAAAGGAGATTCGAAAACAATCTTATGCGATATATCCTGCATACTTTGATCAGATCCACACAAGAAAACACAGAGTAAACGAAAGATTAAGCCTACAATTCTCGATCACCTGAGAAAAAAGAGTGACCTTGATTGAGCTTAATGATGTTCTAATAAACCTTTTTGACTCATATTGTGTCAATAATTTCCAAAGAACCTCAAGATTAAGAATCTCTTTTAAAAACTATAGTTCTTGCATTTCTTTGCGACTTGGTCAAACACGACAAAGACGCTCTGGTGAGCTTCTTAGGATGGGAAGAGAAGTGAATGAAGGACCCTCGAATTGACAGCAAAAGAAAAAAGGATAGAAGGTCTGATCAGATGGAGCGAGCAAAGATGGACATATGTAAAGATGTGGACGAGGTTGGGTTGAGTCAAGCTCACTCGGGCCACCACAGGATAGGGGGGCACGAATCGAGTTTGAAATTTCGACAATATTAAAGCCTGAGATGGGTCCACATGTACATTGGGTTCGAGTCGAGCATAACCTTTTGCGGGTAAGTAAGAGTCGGGTTCGGGCTGGCCCGATCCAGTGCTCCACCCCACCACGCCATATATAAAAGGTCCTATTGTTGACACATTAAATGTTCATGTAAAATTCTATACTTTCCATGAAGTCCAAAAATATATTTTTTTTCATGATCACAAATGTCAACCCCTCCCCCTCCCCCACACACACAAAAAAATTATAAACCTCCCTTTTCTGCCCGTCTAACTAAAGCTATCCCAAAATTTTGGCCACAATATTTCCATCAAGTTTATTCCAATTCTAAATAATTTACCATAAAGAGTAACATAACCTCCGACTTTCCTCAACCCCTAGATTTGGTATAACGCTGCCCCATCCCCCCGCCCACACGTCACCCCGAACCCCATCCTTACCGTACACCAAGGCGCAGTCAAAACCCATCTCCTCATCCAACGGCCCTCAGTCGATCCCACTCGCCCTCGCAGATCGCGAATCTACACACAATTCCTCCATATCTCTGAAAACCGAAGGACTCCCTGGGTTAGTGGTTATCGCAAAGTAGTGGGGCCAAAGTAAAATTTACAAGACAGAGAAGGGGGAACGGGAGGGCGGGGCAGAGAGAGAAAGAGAGAGAGAAGGGGGTCGACACGAGACGAGACGAGGGTTTTGGCTCTCGGTGTCGTTCAGGAGCGCGTGGATGAGATAGAGAGAGAAGGGAGAGTAAGAGAGAGGAAGGGTCTGTTACTGCTGCAAACTGGTAGAGAGAGAGGAGAAGATGGCGGCGAACGGGGGAAGGGGGAATGGGGGGGCGATCCCGGCGGCATCGAGGAAGATGGTCCAAAGTTTGAAGGAGATCGTCAACTGCCCCGAGCAGGAGATCTATGCCATGCTCCACGAGTGCAACATGGACGCCAGCGAGGCCATCAATCGCCTCCTCAATCAAGGTCGAACCTTTCATTCTTTTTATCTGTTCAGATTCTCTGTCGGAGATTGAAAGGGGTTGGCGTGTGAATACAAGGGGTAAGGGGGATCTTGACGGGGAGTTTTATCCAGTTTATTTGTATTTGTTCCCCTTGGGTTTTGGTTGTGGCTTATTTGTTTTGGTCGAATTGACGTTGGATGATTTGATTTTGTTGGTGTTGGTTGCCTGTTTGTTTGTGTATATGTCTCACTTAAAAGCGATTCAACTCTTCGGCAGAGTTGTATGGGTGGTGGTGCGCTATTGTGTTGGTCGTCTGCTCAAGTGCCTTTTATTCGAGTTGTGTTTTTGATTCTGGTTTTCTCGGTGATTGTGATTATCGTAGGGTTTGCGAACAATAAGCTATGTACTGTAGTCAAGTACTGCTAGCAAAATTTTTTTTATAATGTTTCTCTTTTACGTTTATCATAAATTCCATTCAGCATGATATATATTCCCTATTGAGAAGATCCCAGGGTTTCTTTAACTGGCGTTTCTTTCGGCATCTGTTTCAATTTTTGGGAAAAGGGCTATTTGGGTTGCTGCATGTCATGTTTTGTCTTATGGACACATATCATATATTCCACCCGCACACCTGCTTTATTTATTAATAATGTTTGGTAGGGTTATTACTCATACTGCCATTGGAGCCTTTCCCCGGACATGTGTAATGGTTTAATGGGGAGTTGGCTTAATAGGTTCTCATGCAGTGCTTGTTATGGCCACATACAATTTATTCAAACAAGTCTTAATGACTCAGATCTTTTAGCTCTTCAATTTTTCTGCCATTATTGGGGGAAAATACTTTCTTCCAAAAAAATGAGGGAAAATGTACATTTTTCCTACCATAAATGTACACTCTAAGTTTGAATGCTAATTTTTGCTTACGTGCTGGATGGCATCTCCTGATGGACTTCCCTCGAAGTGTAACATGGCCATGATATTTATGTGAAGCTTAAAACGTTGCGCATTTATATTGAAAATATTGATTATAATGCTTGAGACCCTAGATTTTTTGCTCTTGGAGTCATCAGTGCGCATGCTTTTGACTTTGAATTATTTATAGCTTCACACCTCAAAAAGCTCTATGATACAAGGCACGACTCAATACATATACCAATGAAATTACAGCCAACAGTAACTGCTGATTTCTTAACGATGGAACTGTTAATTGATGACTCTTAGAAATATATATTCAGCCTGCATTCTCCAAAATCCAAACTACAATAGAATTTCATCTATAAGGATGCTCATTTTCTTCGTGTCCTTTGTTCAGGAAAGACTCTATGTCCCAATTAGTACTAACTTTGTTGGGTCACATTTCTTGGTAGATGTGAGCTTTGCAAGTGGCAAGCCAGCTCCGACCATTTGTTATGCATGCTATATAGATACAGTAAATTTTCTAGTGCATCTACAACATTTGAAAAATATTTTCGATTAATTTTTTCTTTATGGTAATTTTGACTGAAACAACAATTCTAAATAGAGGTGGAGCTGCCACATATTAACCATGTCTGTTACCGGTGGCACATTGCATCATGTTCATTGTATATAAGCTGTGGATACATGCTGTATCACAATAGAATAATACTAGCTGGGGTGGTGGCGAATCCATGGCCTCAAAATTCAGCGAAATTGGGTCGAATTTTTGCCGAATATCGATATCTAGTCGAAATCGAAATTCGAACAAATTGGCCGAAATGACCGAAATATGGTGGCCCTAGTACAAAAAACGACCGAAATGACCGAAATTTCTATCGAAATTCGATCGAAATTCCATTTCGGCCGGTCATCGAAATGGTGACCGAAACCGACATTTAGGGCATACGAATAATAGATGTTGTATTGTTTTTACAATTTTTTTGAAGCTTTGACTATGGACAAGTTGACAAGTCACATTCAGGATGAGGTATCTTGATATATGTTACGACATTAATGGGGATGAGAGACAAAGTACTAGGAGTAGGAGATCAGTGCATGAGCAATGGGTGGTGACTCGTTGGACGGCGTGGGCGGCCTCTGCCAGAGTTGGATCGGTGGTCCGTCCAGCGGTTTCAAGGAGTTTGCCTTTGATGTGATGGGCGAGGCCATCGGGTGGCTGAGTGCAGGGATCCTGTGAGTTGCTTCTGTTGCGGAAGGAATGGTCACAAGAGCTTTCAGTGTCACCATCGTCGGGTGGTGAGATCCACACGGAGGTCTGAAAATCTGGATCAAGGTGGTGAAGGTGGTTATAGATGAAAGCAGCTTGGCTTGGTCAGGGAAGAGACCTCGTTGGACTCCTTTCTTGTGGGAATGTGTCGGGATTGGGAAAGTGGATTGGCAGATGCAATGTCAAATATCGGTGTGGCGATCGGGGTCGCTTTCCGAGGTGATGTGGTGATGTTGGATGGGTCGCTGGTGTGCATTCAGGGTCTCTCCCAAGTGAAGGCTCGGAGGCTGGTCGAATTCTCTTTCAAGGCCCTTGGGAAGATTCATTGGCGGGCTCCGCTGCTGTGAGATGGCGGTGGAGTGGTGGCTCTCAAGGAGGGGAATTTCTCTGTAAGAGGTGTGCCTCTCGTTGCGCGTGGTTAGGAGGCGGTGCATGGGTGGGGCGATCGGGGTCGCTTTCCGAGGTGATGTGGTGATGTTGGATGGGTCGCTGGTGTGCATTCAGGGTCTCTCTCAAGTGGAGGCTCGGAGGCTGGTCGAATTCTCTTGCAAGGCCCTTGGGAAGATTCATTGGCGGGCTCCGCTGCTGTGAGATGGCGGTGGAGTGGTGGCTCTCAAGGAGGGGAATTTCTCTGTAAGAGGTGTGCCTCTCGTTGCGCGTGGTTAGGAGGCGGTGTATGGGATGCTTGAAACCGTGGTGAAGGTTTTCGTGGTGCTCTCTAGCGGGCTGAGATGTGGTTAGATGCACCGGTTGGTGGTTTGGGGAACGACAGTGGTCACCTCTTTCCCCGTCTTTCATCAAGTCTCGGTTGGAGGTGTGCGATTCGTTGTGGAGGTCAAGCCAAAGGACCTTCCGGCGATGGAGGAGCGTCTGTCGGAGAGCGGGGTATACCTTTCGCAGGGGATGGAAAAGATGGAAGGGGAAGAACCGCCTTTCGGAAATGTTTGAGGGGAGGAACCATATTGGGAAACTGAGATGACGTATGACATGTTGCTTGGGCAGGCGCGTTCCTACGGTAGTGTGGGGGGCGACACTGGTAGGCGTGCCTTGCTCTCGGAAGTTGTGGCAGGCGATCCTCGAGGATCGGGTCATGTGCAGTCACGTGGGAGCTCGACTGCGTTCGATAGACTGGGTTGTTCACAATCCAATGTGGCGGTAGGCGAATCCCGGGTATTTGCCCACCCGAACAGGTTCGGTGGTTCTGCGTTTTCGGATCATGGAGGGACTCGAGTAGAGATGGGTGGGTTCGGGGGGCTGTCCTCCCGCAAACCTGTTTGCTCGCAGAAGGAGCGGGTGTATCTCTTCAGGGTGCCGTGCAGATGCTTGGCGGGTCTGGAGTGTTGGTCGATGTGGGGCTTTCCGAGGCTGGGGCCATGAGCATCAACGGAGCTTTGGGGCTTCATCAGCAGTCCCCTGTTGGGCGGAGCTCGGTGGGACGACCCGATCCTAGGCTGAGAGCGGCCTCCGCGGGATAGGTAACGATGGCTGTCGATGGTAGCAGCCTTGAAGGTTTTATTCTGGGGGGAGGGGTAGAGGTTGTTAATGGCGGACCCTCACATGTTTCGCTGGTGGACGCTTTCTGTGGTTCTCGATCGATGACGGGGCATTCGGGATCGGTGGCCACAAGGGGATGCAAGGGGTTGGGCTTTGGTTCGAGATCCCTCTCCCTCCATGAGGTCGAGGAATCTATAAGGAGGTTTAGCAGGCTATATGTAAGGGGTGGAGTTGGGGAGAGAAGGCGATGGCGAAGGGCGAGCGCGTATGGTGTTGAGGGGCGAGGGGTCTGCGAGGATCCATTTCTGCGTTGGTGGTGTTGGGTCTCGATGGTCAACAATGCTACGGGTTGAGGTTGTCGCTGGTAGGGGGGAGGGAGAGGCAGATGTGGTGGGTGTGGCTGTAGGCGAAGTGGTAATGTCAACAGTGGTTAGGGCAGAGGGGAAGCAAACCGATGGTCAATCTATGGAGGGGGATTTAGTGAGGGTTCTGGAGAGGGATATGCTGAGGTGCATTAACGTGATTCCTCCGGAGGGTACGTTGTTTGTTCCTAAATGAAGCTCATCTCTTGGAATGTCAGAGGATTGAGGCATACGACAAATAGGTAGGCGGTGGGAAGGTTGGTGAGAGACCACATAGTGGATATCGCTCTGTTTCAGGAGACCAAGCTCTCGAGCGATATGGAGGGGGCATGGAGGGATGTTGGGGGTGGACGCCTGGTTTCGTTCATAAGTATTGAAGCGGATGGGGTGGCGGGGGGTTGGGCGGGGCTGGTAGCGGGCTGTAATGGGGACGTTTTCTCTCTGGTGGGGGATGAGTTGCGTGACCAGTGCTTGATCTCGGTGTTTTTGCGACGTGCGATGGACGGTGTTCGCTTATTGGTCACGAATGTCTACGGGTCTCCGGGAGGAGGGGACGTCGTCTCTCTTGCAGAGGATCTTTGTCGGGTTAGGGAGGCATATCCCGAGGTGCCTTGGATTATTGCCGATGACTTCAATATAACTCTGCTACCTGAGGACCGTCCGGGGGGAAGGGGAGGAAGGGATGTTGGATCCGTAGAGCTGAGGGGTTTGGTGGATGATTATGGGCTACAAATTTTCGACACGACGTGATGTCGCTGCACATGATGCAACACCAGAACTCGGTCCCGTATTGATAGATTCTTGCTCTCGACCGAGGCCTTCCAGTTCTTCTCTCTGGCGGAGGCTAGGACTTTGCCAAGGGCACGCTCGGATCATACTCCGCTTCGTTTGTCGTATGGGGAGGGATCTTCGAGTCGCTACGTCTTCCGCTTTTAGAAGGCCTGGTTGCTGGAGGATGTTTTTCGGGCGGTGGCGAACTTCTGGAGAAGCCTCTCCCCTGAGGGTTCCGCAACGAGTAGATTTGCCAGCAAGTTGGGCATGCTCAGGAAGTTCTTGTTGGGTTATAACAAGGAGGTTCGTGCTAAGCGCAAGAAGAAGAGGCAAATGGCCTTGGATGAGGTATCTCGCTCGAACGGGCTAGAGGGTGAGCGAGATCTTTTGGAGGATGAGGTGGTGACGAGAAGGGAGGCTCTTGCTGAGATCTTCATGGAGGACAACGAGTAGGTCGCCTGGAGGTAGTGTTCGAGGCAACGGTGAGTGAAGGAGGGGGATGCAATTACTTGTTTCTTTCATGCGGTGGCCAATGCGAGGCGACGGAGGAATCACATTCATTCGATCGAGATTGGCGGGGCGAAGGTTGACGGGGATGCGGAGGTGGGGGCGGCCTTGCGCGCTTACTTCCAGGCGTTCGGGCGGTGCAGGGCACAGAGGGGTTGGGGCTGGCAGGGGAAAGGGGTAAACACTATTACAAAGGATAGGATAGAGGATCTGCTGCAAGACTTCACTGAAGAGGAGGCGCGGAAGGCACCGCATCAGTTGAACGTAGATGGGGCCCTGGGCCCAGATGGCTTCTCTTTTTGTTTTTACCCGGAATTCTGAGAGCTTCTTAAAAGTGAGATCATGACGGTGCTGGCTGAGTTTAGGGATGGTTACCATGGTTTTGAAAAGCTGAACAAGGCACACATTTTCCTGCTGCGAAAGAAGAACAAGCCTACTAAAGTGGAGGATTTCAGGTTGATTGCACTTTCAAACGCAATCTATCTCTTGGTTGTAAAGGTCTTGGCAATACGACTAACATGGATGATGGATCAGATCATCTCTCTTGAGCTGTCGGCATTCGTCCCAGGGAGGATTATGGTGGATGGGCTGGTCGTGACTTCGGAGATCATGACAGATTGGAAGAGATCCAAGACAAAGGGGGTGCTGTGGAAGATGGATTTTTCTAAGGCTTATGATTGTGGGATTGGAGATTTCTTTGGTCGTCTTTGCTTAGGCGGGGGTTCCCGGAGAGGCGGGTGACATGGATCAAGCGGTGCGTTACGACGGCGTCACATGCGGTGCTGGTCAACGGTCGTCCGGAGGAGGGGGTTCTTCCAACCCCAGCGGGGCATCAGACAGGGTTGTCCTCTAGCACCGTCGTTTGCGGTGATGACAAGGTTGGCGACAACAAGGGGTGGTGGTCTGGTTACGGTCATGGCGATATCTCTATCCCAATGTTGCAATACGCTGACGACATGGTGTTGTTTTTAGGGGAGAATGAAGAGGGACTCCGAAGGGCTTCATTGGTCATGGATATCTTTGGTGATATTTTCGGATTTCAAGTTAAAGGGGACAAATCGGTGGTGGTGCCCTTCGGTCTTTCGACTTTGGAGGTGGAGAGGGCTTCCAGATTGCTCGATTGTTCAATGGGTTCTTTGCCTATCACATACCTTGACCTACCGCTGGTGGTTGGGTGCCCCAGGGTGGGGGATGGAGTTCTATGTTGATGAGGCTGGAGGGTAAGTTGGCATGTTGGAAGACGAGATTGCTTTTGAAAGGTGGAAAATTGATCCTGTTGAAGCACGTGCTTTCGGCTATGCCGGTTTGCTATTGCTCCACTAGGGTCGTGCCGGTTGGAATATGCAAGAAAATTGAGATCTTGATGAGAAGGTTTTTCTGGTCAGACGTGCGGCATGCTAGGGGAGACATACATCTGGTTGATTGGAGCGCTATGACTAGGCAGAAAGGGGGGGGGGGGGTTGGGGATCAGGAGTGTGGGGGAGATCAATAAGGCCTTTCTGGTGAAGTGGATGATGCATATTTGGGGATATTCGGAGGACCTGGTGTGCATGCTTCTCAGAAGGATATATGGGGTATCGCTGTCGCTGGAAGTGGAGTTAGGGCTGTTTCCATCGTCCCTATGGAGAGGAATAACACAGGTGGCCCTCGAGCTGAGATCGAGTTTGAGGCCCATTTCGGGGAATGGAGGGGGATTTCGGTTATGGGAGGATGATTGGTCTGGGGAAGGGATCCTTGGGGATAGATATCCAAGATTGAAATGATTGGAGACAGGTACGAGGGTGCTTGTGCAGGAGGTGTGGGGAGGAGGTGTGTTCTCACCGATTTTTGTGTCACAACTTTCGGACCAGCGATGCGAATAATTCTTAGAGTTACAGGCTGCGTTGGTGGAAGGGGTGGTCCCCTTTGTAGGAAGGGACCATTATGTGTGGGGCGATGGGAATTTCTCGATTAAGAAAGCATATGGATTCTTCTCCAAGGTTGACGAGGAGACTGTTGCCGGGGAGATTGCAGAGTATTTGAAGCTTATCTGGAGGAGCATGGTGCCTTCTTGAATCAAAATTTTCCCGTGGCTGTTCATGCTCAGTAGGACTCTCAAGAGGGTACGTTGGGGCGGATTCTCCGAGTAGATGATACTATTTGCAACAGATGCAGTGTCCAAGTGGAGGATGCGGACCACCTGTTTTTTACTTGTTCGTTCTCTTTTGAGGTTTGGAGCAGAGCTGCCATTTCTTGGGTTGACTCTCAGGGCTGCGAGACATTTTGGAGGGATGTTAGAGCATTCTGTGGCAATAGCCTCGAGATTTGTATACCTCCTTTTGCGCTGCTTTGGACGATCTGGTGTGCGCAGAATGCTATTTTGTTCAGAGGGGAAGTGTTTCGGTCTGAGAATGTAGCTGAGCACTGCAGGGCCCTTTGTAGAACCTGGAGCATGTAACATTGTATATCCGTAATGTATATAATTAATATATTTTGAGGTGGATCCCATTTCGGGAGGCCACCCATATTTCTATTAAAAATTTTTTTGATATATGTTATTCATTGATGATATTGTGTTGATTGATGAGACTAGATAGAAGCTTGATGCCCGGAGACATGCATTTGAGGCTAAAGGATTTTGTATAAGTAGGGCTAAAAATGGATATATGGAATGTACTTTTGGTGGAAGCAATGGTGAAGGAATCGATGTTAAGATTGGTGATGATAACATTCAGAAGAGAGATTTTTTTAGATACTTGGGATCTATTTTACAACATGATGGAGAAATTGATGGAGATGTTACAAATAGAATAAATGTAGGTTGGCTAAAGTGGAGATGAGTCTCTACTATTCTCTGTGATAAGAAAATTCCTTTGAAAATCAAAGGAAAGTTTTACAAAGCAACTGTGAGACCTGCTATGCTTTATGGATCTGAATGTTGGCATGTGAACCATAAACATGTGTAGAGGATGGCAGAAGCAGAAATGAAAATGCTAAGATGGATGTGTGGACACACACACACACATAAAGATCGGATTTAGAATGATGCAATCAAAAGGAAAGTTGGTGTAGCTCCGATCGCGAATGGGATGCAAGAAAATCACTTAAGGTGGTTTGGACATTTGCAAAGGAGGTCGGCTGATGCATCGATGAGGAGATGCGAGTTTTGAGATGATTAGCCGGCTAAGAGAGGGTAAGGAAGGCCCAAGAAGTGTTGGAATGAGACTATACGAATGGATCTTAGTTTTTTGGATCTAAGCCCAAGAATAACCCAAGATAAATCTGAATAGGGGCATTAATATGAATGGGGGCGAATAATCCATGTAGCCGACCCTACTTAATGTGGAAAAAGGCTTTATTGTTGTTGTGAATCATTGACTTCCATTTTTTATCAAAAGTATAATAAACATTAGATCTAGCAAGTTTACCTACTCATAAAGTTGAAGATAGCTTGGTCTTGTGAGCGCCTTCACTAGCAACGCAAATGAGTTTCCCAACAACATGTGTTATTGATTCTAAAACAATGGATTATATAAATGGACATTTAAATTTGGTTGACCTATCCAATGTGCAGCTTGAGTGGTGTGTATATTCATCCCACTCCACTCTTCGTAATTCAGGAGTCGATTCCGAGATTGACCTGGGCAATGATTTGATCACATAGTGACTTGGTAATTTAGAATAATCTCATATCATCTATCAAATATGATAAAGATGCCATTCTTTTGATATTATATATATGACCCTAAGATGTATAGTTGGAAAAGCTATATAATATGGAAATTGGCCAAGGTCTCCTGATACATCCACTACGAACCTATATCACATGCATGACCAAATCATGACCTCCCGACAAGACCTTGGGATGTACTTTGCAACTAGCGGAAACGAAAAGGCTGACTGAAGGTGCGACATATGAGAAAAGTGCCAGGGAAAGAGTCCTTGGTTGATAAGGATAGAGTTCATCGCTCATTGTACTACTTGAGTCGAGGCCCTGAGACTGGTCTGATGATGGAGCGAAGACATATCTCTTCCCCTGAAAAGATAGAAAACTAGGAATGGAGGGAATGAAAGAGTGGATTCTTGCCCGCTCTCATATATAAGGAAATCAACTCTTATATATCTAATATGACGCCAATCAAGCTAGTCAAATACGGGGGTTTTGAAATAGATGAATTCATTCGTTAGAGAACTCTACAATGAGAATGACCACTTTAAACTTGATGCGTTAACTGGAATATATACCTCAAAGCTCGAAGCCCTAATGTTCTCCTTCAGAGACATAGGAGATTATTTTATTCATTTCCTTGTCAACTCTCATTACTTCTAGTGATTTCTTCAACTCCCTTTTATTCTCGAAACTCAAAGGTAGGAAGCTGACACCTTTCTTGATTAAAGGGCTTTATAAAACCCATCAGAAGTTGTTGGACCTCACTCAATCATTTCATCGAGCACTTTTTGTACGGCTTCAACATAAGCTCTCAAGAGACTCTTGGAGTGTTATTATAACCCCCACAAGCCACCCTTCTTAACAAGAACACCTACATCACTCAAGGGCTTATATGCCTGAGCATGTGCTTGGTCCCTTTACAATCATGGAATATTACTTGTATATAAAACTCCTTGCTTGATTGCATCTCCAATAATAAACAAGCACGAACCCAGCTCTTCGAGCACCTTCCAAGCTTCCAACGCAACCCCCCCATGGATCGAGTATTGATGTTGATGACTCAAGTATGCGAGATCGTCATCACTAATAGTATCTCTACCCACAAACATCAGTTCTTTGAAGCGTTTCTCCCCCAAATGTGGACTCTCTAGATTTGGATGAGAACACGCGAATCACGTGATAAAGAGGTCAACTAAGAGATTTTGTTGCACCCAAACTTTAATATGGACCTTGTTGATAGCAAATCACCGTGACCAGATTGGATTTTTAGGATGAATTGGGTGCTCGGGGTCACCCCCTCAATCGTTGTCTTTATCGCCCATGGGGGTGGAAGCGATTATGTAGGGCATGCTTTTTTGTATCACTATCACCTTTGGTGTCGGTGCTGTCGTCACATAAGTTCTTCTACTTAGATCTTCCTGTGTCTTTACATAGGGTGTTCATTTTCAAGAGCAACCTTCCATTTGGCGGTGGAGGCTTCGGTGACTTGGTGACATCCGCACATTAGAAACGGAATTGGAGAGATGCCCATTCTTTGCCAACTTGTTATAGTTGCAAACTAGTTGGTATGCGACAAGCAGTTCGACTATCTTATCAAATAGAATGACCTATTTAACTAGTAGTCATCCCTAATACCCTATTGAATTATTATCCTGCCTAATCAGCGGATTAGTGAAAAACATGATAATTTATTTATTGTTGGTTTTTAGTTTTTTTAAAGGAAATTGAAATTATGATGCGTTTGTTTGATTAAAATTCAATCAGTACTTTCATCTTTTTTTACTAATAAGCCGAATATTGTGCGCATGAAGTAGCCATGGAAGGCCGTGTCCCGATATATCGGCGATATATCGCCGATATATCCATATCGACATGGGATCGATATCGAAATCGATATATCGATATATCCGATTTCAGTCATTTTCTTCAGAAAGATTCCTAGATATAGCGATATATCGACGATATATCGGCGATATATCGATATCGACACAATATCGAAACGATATCGATATCGATATGTCCTTCCATGGAAGTAGCCTCTTTCATTGATTCAAAAGATATGTACATAACTCACAAGTCACAATTGAGAGGCATATGGCCTTTGCATCTAGAATGGCTAGCATGGTTTTGAAGCAATGAAATATAGAAAACTAGAAACTTTTCTATGGCCTAAAGGCCTTGAAGAAAGCCATCTATTATATTTAAGTATTACTATGGTCAACATGGCGGTGAAGCGTTTTGTATCTAGAATGGTTGATATAGCATGCAAATAGAAATTTAGAAACTTTGCTATGACCTAGAAGCCTTGAAAAAAATCAACTATATTTAAGTATGACTATGGCCAACGTGTTCGTGAAGCAAGCAAAAGTACAAGGAATAATAAGAAAACCTTCACGTCATGAACTTAAGTTCTTGTAATGGGAGGTTGTAGAGGGTGTTCTCATATCACCTCGCCTTTCCCTTGCTTGAAAATACTCCTTGTGATCCAACCCCTTTCTCATCAGGTAAGCATGTTTGTGATCCCTTCTCAATATTTTCTTGAAGTCCACCATTTTTTCTTCGGTCCACCTCACCCGCTGGAGTTCCTAGTTTCTCCTTCTCGCCATCTAGCGACCTTACTTCGTCCCTTTTCCTTACTACCTAATCTTCACTAACCCATAAACCGGTTGTTATCTTTTTCTCTTTTGATTCTTCATTTGCAAAATGAGCTTATCTTCTCTACACATCAACACCTTCGCTTTAGGCAAGGAGGTGTTATCGACCACTTCAAACTCCTTTCCACCTTCTCATTCATTTTGAGGAGTGAGAATCCTCCTCTCTATTCTTCCACCCTCTTCGGCTTCCTGTTAGCCATTCCTCAATGTAATGATCTCTCATGAATGGATAATCTAGGCTTGCATGAATCTTTTTAAATAGTTTATCAATAATTCTTAACATCAACACCTTCGCTTTAGGCAAGGAGGTGTTATCGACCACTTCAAACTCCTTTCCACCTTCTCATTCATTTTGAGGAGTGAGAATCCTCCTCTCTATTCTTCCACCCTCTTCGGCTTCCTGTTAGCCATTCCTCAATGTAATGATCTCTCATGAATGGATAATCTAGGCTTGCATGAATCTTTTTAAATAGTTTATCAATAATTCTTAGCAGTGTGACCAATCGTCGGATGGTTAGGATAGGAGAACCCCATATAGGCTCCGCCATTTCCTCTTCCAACCTCCTCATTCATCCTTCTTAGTCTTTCTCTATGAGATGGCACTCATCAGATAGATTATAAACCTGGATTAGCATATTTTCTTGCAAACGAGATTTAGGGTTTCTTCTTTCTGTTATACAGTTTTACTTCATGCGCTTACTTGAATTGCTCTTGACATTTTGTTGATCACCTATTTGAATACCTTTCACAACTTCTTTCTCAATATTCACCCTCAATTTCTTAGGTTCTTCATCCAACAATTCCTTAACATGCTCAACTAAATGTCTCATATTTAGTTTTTTTTTAAAATGCTACTTGTTGCATATGTTGTTGCCCTTGCCGCACAAGGTGCCTTTATTTGTAGAAATAACATAAGGATATGTGTATTATCAATAATTATTTCAAAATATATGTAAAAGATAGAACAACTTTGATCAATCATAGAACACATGATATTCTTTGTTCAACGAGCCTTCTAATAGAATATTGAGTACAATCTTTTGCTCTGGGCTCATGTAATGCCAATTACTTGGTAAGTCGCTTCATTATCACAACCAGAGGTCATATGAGGCGTTTCTGTCGATGTTTGGAAGATAAGTGGAGGTGATTTCCTCTTCCCTCTCTCCAGGTTTGTAAGGAGATGCATAATTATTATTAGAAGCATGAAGGAATTCGATGTTGTCATTGGTGCTTTCGTTGTGTCGGGTGGCTTACACTTCCTTATCTTGTTTACGTAAATGGAGGGGCATGGTCTTTGTTGATGTTTTTTTTTGAATAAGAAAACGGGGGAGCCCTCCCAAGGCAGGAGTTACCACACCAAAGTATTCATCAATAAACGAGACGGTACATCAGTTGGATATCCACAAGTTGTACAAGGCATTACAATGAGCAAGTACATTTTCAAAGTAAAACCGCTGTCCCTTAGAAGTTGTATCATTCCTGCCAAGCTAAATAGCCCAGAGCGCGGCAAAGGGCTTGGAGACATCACCGGATGACCCAAGACCGATCGCCCGAATAGATCTCCAAAAATGCTCCGCATCGGATGTCCGAACCCACAGAAGCCCCAACGACTCTCACACATTGGCCAAAGACCTGCAACCGAAGAAAATGTGGTTCGCATCCTCCATGCCGTCCTCGCATCTGTCACACATCGTATCCGTCGCACCCAACAGTCTGCCTCTTCTCATTTTGTCACATATCCGGTCTCTCCTTAGACACCAAAGAAAGATCTTAACCCGAGTAGGAATCTTAGCTGCTCGAATCACCTTCAAGTCAACACATAGGTTTTCGTCTTGCTCCACCACACCACCACTCAACTTCCTATACGCAATCTTCATCGAGAACTTACCGTCTTCCCACACAAAATGATAGGGGTCGCCTGACATCTCCTCGACAGAGGGAATCTCCGATAGTAACCGCAAAAACTCTTCCATCCTCTGATCCGAGAGAGCAACAAGGAACCTTGACGCTCACGTCCCAGAGTCAGCCACCTCCGCCACCCGCGCGCCCTGTCAACGGCTAACGCCATCAACCTAGGAAAACGGTAGGCCAACGCCCCCTTCCCCGTCCAGTCGTCCTGCCAAAAACAAAAACAGAGACCATTCCCCAATTTCGGCCGAAGAAGAGGCCTTAGCCCCGGAATCACGTCACGAATCCCACTCCACAACGAGGACTCGTGACGCTTCCTCACAGCCACCAACTCCCCTGTGACACCATATATCTCCCTCAACAACTGCAATACCGACGAGTCAGATGGACCCCATATGTGTACCATCCACTTGGCTAGCAAGGCTTTGTTCATTGAATCCACATCCCTTATACCAAGGCCCCCCTCCGAAACAGGTACCGCGATATCCTTCCAAGCCACCAGGTGCAACCCCCTCGTTGTCTGCCTTCCATCTGACCAGAAAAAGGATCTCATCAAAGCTTCCACCTTCCTTCTAACACCAGCATGCATTCTCCTCGTCAAGAAGAAAAAAATCGGAATGGCTGAAAGAACGTGCTTCAATAATGTAAGCTTCCCACCCTTGGATAGAGTGGTAGCCTTCCACCCTTCCAACCGCTCCTCCATTCTCCGAAGAACACAATCCTAATCGGACTTCCTCAGCCTACCATCAACCAGTGTCAATCCCATATATGTTATCGGTAATCTCCGCCGAGGGCATCCAGCCCACGCCGCTAACCTGTTACTCTCCTTGCCATCCATCCCCATAGGAAGCAGGACCGACTTCTGCCTGTTAATCTGGAAGCCAGAGAGGCAGCCAAACACATCCACCAAAATAACCGCATTGTGATTCTGCTCCTATATCCCCCAGGAAGATCATCGTGTCATCCACATACTGCAAAATTGGAACGGAGATGTCCCCCTCCTGAAGCCCTCACACTAACTCTCCTCAACCGCCCGCTAAAACAAGACCGCAAGACAATCCGCAACCAACACAAAGAGCAGGGGGGCTAGGGGATAACCTTGACGCACCCCTCTCTGCGGTTGGAACCAACCTCCCTCCGGTCTTCCATTGACCAACACATAGTAGGAGCTAGTGGTTACGCATCTCTAAACCCATGCAATCCATTCTTCCGGAAATCCCCTTTTCTGGAACGCTGTCCACAGGAATCCCCAACTGGCACTGTCGTAGGCCTTGGCGTAGTCAATTTTCCAAACAATCCCCTTCTTTGTAGACCTCTTCTACTCACGACAGATCTCTGAGGCTGCCACTATACCATCCGCCATACACCGGCTTGGGATGAACGCAGATTGTGCCGGTAAGACCACTGAGGCCAAGACAGCCCTAAGCCTGCTCGTCAGCACCTTGGCGACAATGAGATAAATGCCATTGGAAATAAAAATCGGCCTGTAGTCCTCAACCCCAACTGGAGTCTCCTTCTTCGGCAGTAAAAATACCAAGGCCATGTTAATTTTCTCAAAACCCCTATTGCCGCCCCTGAATTCAGTTAGAACCTCCAAAATGTCACCCTTTAGCAGATCCCAGAACTCCCGGTAAAAGGATATAGAGAAGCCATCCGGGCCAGGAGCCCTGTCCGCATTCAGATCCCAAACCGCCCCTTCTTCCATGAATTCGGCCACTAACAAATCCGCCTGGGTTCTGCTCAAAGACCCTGCCCCCCGGCCCGTCCAGCGTCACCCATTCTCCTCCCTCACTCTCCTCGATGCCCTCACAAAGTGCTCCCGTAGGGCGACTCCAATGTTCCTCTTGCCCGACACCCTTTGTCCCCCCACCTCCACCTCTTGCAAAAAACCCCGTCTCCTCCTTCCTGACGCCACTGAACGAAAGAAACGCGTGTTGGCGTCATCTTCCCTTAGCCACTTCTGCCTCGATCTCTGCCGCCAATGAACCTCTTCTTTCCTGTCCTCCATAGCACCGCCTCCAACCATGCTGTCCTCTCCTCCACCTCCTCCGGAGTCAGTCCCCGATCATCATCTAGCCCATCCAACTTGCTTATCCCAGCCCCTGCCTCTGTCTTGATTGCCCGCCACCTCCTGGCGACATCCTTCCCAAAAGTCAACAACAACCGCCTCAAGGAATCAAGTTTGGCCGCAAACCGCGATACCTCCGAATCAGACACCACAGAACCCTGCCAATGATCGGCCACAGGTCCCGGAAGCCCTCCTCCAACAACCACTTCTTCTCAAAACGAAAGGAGAATCGGCCATCAGGTCTTTGTTGATGTTATCATCTTTTTTCAAAGTTGATTAGAGCAACAATGCATTTGAAAATTGGTGATATTCATCTTCATTTGAATGTGGAAGGCAAAGTTGTAAGGCTATTTCTTGGTATTTGTGTAATTGATGATAGGGAAGGCTCCCTATCCCCGTCTTTGGATGTCATTTTATCGAGGGAGAGATTGTTCTCTCAAACAATAATCGAAGGCAAGGGTTTTCATGAATTCGTTTGGCATCATAAGGATTCATGGTACTTTGTTTTTGGATTTGATTTTAGAATCGAGTTGAGTATTGGCCTCGGTAAGCCATAACATATGACCCTAACACTAACTTGGGGGATTTGTATGATGCGCCTCTCAACTTAAATGTTACTCGTGATGATATTTATATGAATTCTATTGTTCTAGACCCTTAAGGTCCCTACTTATGGTAGCACCCTTCTCCTCAGTTGATTTTAATGTGTTATTAACTCCATTTGTGCTTTGAGAGAGGGTAATCCTATTTTAAAATTTGAAAGATGAGGCTTGGCCATAGTATTATGTACAGGTGACTGCACTTCCTTTCTGAGGAGTGAGTGCCTACTGACAATTTGCTTGGATTTTACCCGTTTTTGAAATTGATGGCATGCGTCGTAAATGGAGGCTTCTTTATTAACCCTCTAGATTGGGAGGTGGTGATGTAGATGCATAGATTGGTATAGAAGGCCTCTTTGGTATGGTTGGGAGGGGAATTGACTATATTTATAGCCACGTGGCTCAGGCACAATTGGTTTGGGGGGATAGGAGTACATTTTTACCCAATGATGATCATATTGTGGAATATAAAAGGTTTGGGGTCAATAGAAAAAGGGATGCATTTTAAGAATATTTGTGGGATGGTATGCATTGCATAATGGTTTTTTTTATCTTCTCATATTTTAGTTTTAGAGCCTCCTTGGTAAGGAGGTGGTTGCTGCAGAGAGTTCATGTATGGTAGCATAGGATTTGATAAACTCAACTATTTTTCATGTTTATCTTCTAAAGAAGGCGAAGAAACATTTTATTGAGGATTTTAGATTACTTGCTAACTTATTGTGGTCAAAATGTTGGTTATTCATTTGAGGGATTTGTGGAGAAAGTTCTAGAATGAATGATTTGACTTATTCAATGCGTCTAGGGATTCTTTTGTTGCGTGAAACCCTAGAGAGTTAAATGATGAGAATTACATAAAGGCCTCCGAAGTCGAAGTGGTTACATGACTCAATTAATGAATAAGAGAAAAGTCAAATACAAAATAACTTTAATACTCTCCCTTAAGTTGGAGCATATCCATCCGTCATACCCAACTTGGAAGTAAGCCAAGATATACGTCTCTTTGGAAGTGCCTTTGTGAGTATATCTGCAAGCTGAAGATTAGTTGATATGTGTGGAGTGCTATCTTCCCTCCTCAAATCATATCTCTGATAAAATGATAGTCAACCTCAATATGCTTGGTTCACTGGTGAATGATTGTATTGGTGGCGATGTAGTATATTTGTTGTCGCAATACAAAGGAACAAGAGTAGTAGTACGGACTCCGATTTCTTCCAGGAAGGAGTAAAGCCAAGTTATCCGATATGTGGCTTGGACCATTACTCTATATTATGCTTTTGCACTAGACCTAGATATAATAAACTGTTTTTTTTTGAGTGAACAATAGACCATTTCTTGTTGTGTCAGGTAACGAGATTTCCCCCCCAATGAACATCGCATAATCAGTGATAGTTCCTCTGTCTTTAAGAGAGATGGCATAATCGACATCTATACAAGCAATGATGTTGTGTGATCGTTGGCCCTGTAGAAGAGACCACACCTTGGAGATCCCTTCATGTATCTAAGTATTAAGAGACCATCCTACCAATGTCTGTAATATGGTCTCTCCATGTGTTGACTCGTTCTATTGACAACGTATGATATATTAGGACTAGTGACAATAAGGTAGAGCAGTTTAACTATTAGGCTTATATATCGGGTAGGATCCTTAAACTCAGGATCAATAGAAGTAATATGCTTTCTCGTCTCGACTGGTATACCTTATGATTTTCATTCGAGCAAACCTGCCTTTGTAAGAATGTCAAGACAATACTTCCATTGTGATAAGTGTAGCCCCTATGTAGTATGTATCACCTCAATGTCCAGAAAGTATCGGATTTGACCAAGATCCTTGATAACAAATACCTGCTTCGACATCAACAGTTACCACCGCATCATCATATAGACATAATACCATGGCACTAGTAGATTGTCCGACAAATACATAGTAGTTAGATGCTATCATATGAAAATCAAGTGAGCCAAGGTCGTTCTTCAGATTTGAGAGATCATGCTTTTGGAGGAGAATTTTAGGGAGCTGGTTTCTGAACGTTGGGAAGGCGTTGTCTACATGGCTTCAACCATGATACATCTTTCCCAAAAGTTGTGTTCTTGCATAGAAGGCTGAGCTCATGTAAGATGGAGATTCATGAACTTCATGTGGCCCGGTGCTTAGTAATAGAGGCAGATATTAGTAGGCTGGACAAGGTGGAGGATATTAAGGATCTGAGGGAGGATGAATTGAGTGAGAGGGCTACCCATCAAAAAACCATTGTTAGGGAAGATGAAGCTAGTGATTGAGTGAAGCAAAGATCCATGGTTAGATGGGTCAAGATGGGAGATTCGAACAATGATTTTTTTCAAGAAGGGAGACTAGTGATTGAATGAAAGCAAAGATCCATGGTGAGATGGGCCAAGAAGGGAGATGCGAACACGGATTTTTTTCATCAGGTAGCAAGCGGGAGAACATGTCGAAATTTTTGGCATTCAGTGGTGGTAAATGGGAGAAGAGTTGAGGGTGAGCAAGAGATTGGTGGGAAGTTGGCCGAGTACTTTCGAGCTTTCTCTCACAAGGAGGAAAGGAGACCTTGAAGGCGGATGGGGGCTGGGACGGCAACCATTTCAGGCCCGCAGGCAGAGCTACTAGAGCAAGGCTTCTCTAAGGAGGAAGTAATGTCAGAGATATGGAGTTCGAATGCAGATGGGGCATCGGGCCTTGATGGGTTCCCTGTGTTTTTTTTATCAGGAGTTTTGGGAGGTGGTTGTATGTTATTTGCTGATGATATTGTGTTAATTGACGAGACTAGAGATGGAGTAAATGAGAAGCTTGAGGTCTGAAGACATGAGTTGGAGACTAAAGGATTTCGTATAAGTAGGGCTAAGACGGAATATATAGAGTGCACCTTTGATGGAAGCAATGGTGAAGGAATCGAGGTGAAGATTGGTGATGATAACATTCAGAAGAGAGATTCTTTTAGATACCTGGGATCTATTCTGCAATATGATGGGGAAATTGACGGAGATGTTACTAATAGAAGAAATGCAGACTAGCTGAAGTGGAGAGGAGCCTCTGCTGTTCTCTGTGATAAGAAAATTCCTTTAAAGATTAAAGGAAAGCTTTCCAAAGCAGCCGTGAGACCTGCTATGCTTTATGTATCTGAATGTTGGCATGTGAACCATAGACATGTGCAGAGAATGAATGTAGCAGAAATGAAAATGCTAAGGTGGATGTGTGGACATACTCGTAAAGATCGGATTCGGAATGATGCAATCAGAAAGAAAGTTGGCGTAGCTCCGATCGAGGATAAGATGCGAGAAAATCACTTAAGATGGTTTGGACATTTGCAAAGAAGATCAGTTGATGCACCAGTTAGGAGATGCGAGTGTTGGGATGTTGAGCCAGCTAAGAGAGGGCGAGGACGACCCAAGAAGTGTTGGAAAGAGACCATACAGAGGGATCTTAGTTTTGTGGATATAAGCCCGGGATTGGCCCAAGATAGATCTGAATGGAGGCGAAGAATCCATGTAGCCGACCCTACTTAATTGTGGAAAAGGCTTTGTTGTTGTTGTTGTAGTTCTGGGAGGTAGTGAAGGTTGGTGTTCTTACGCTTCTAGAAGTGTTTTGTGCCGACAACAATGTTTTTAGCAAAATCAACAAAGCTCTCCTTGTTCTTCTTCCCATGGAGTTTGCTGAGCATGTGGAGGGCTTTTGGTCTATTACTTTTTCTAATGCAGTTTACTTGGTGGTAGCAATGGCACGATCTAATAAACTGCTTGGCATTCTTGACGGTATCATTTCCCATTTACAGTCTTCCTTCAAGCAAGGAATGCAGATATGGAATAGTTTGGCTATGGCCACGGAGATTATTGCATATTGGAGAAGAAGGTGGGTGTTCGGCCTTCTTCGAAGGTTGATTTCTAGAAGGCCTATGCTATGGTGGATTGATGCTTCTTTGGTCTTCACTTGCAAGACATTACTTCCTGATGCATTGGGTTTCATGGATGAAAATTTACGTTACTACATCTTCATATGCAATCCTTGTTAATGGGAGACTCGAAGGCAGTTTCTTCCAATTGCAGCAGGAAGTGAGTCAGGGGTGCCCACTGTTCCCATACTGTTTATTATAGCAGCGGATGTCCTGGCATGCATGGTGTCACATGTGGTACATAAGGAGTTCACGTAGGCAACCTGCGTGGGGGCATCTCCTGGTCTCCATCCCCCTCCTTCAGTTTACTGATGGCACATTGTTTTACATTCAAGGTGGTAGAGAGGAAGCCATGGGTATGGCAAAGATACTTGAGTTGTTTGGAGAGTTATCTGGTCAAAAAATCGATAGAAGTAAACAATTATTCCTATGGGCCTTCCTGATGATGATGCCATGGCATATTACTTCGAACCGGGACATCAAGTGGCCATTTCCCCCTTCAATATCTAGGCCTTCCGTTAACAAGTGGTAAGTTGCGTGTTGCTGATTGGTCACTGGTCATTGAATAGATGGATAAAAAATTAACAGGGTGGAAGACCTCCCTTCTCTCTCAGGGCGGGCGACTGGTCCTAATAAGGTAGTACCATGAGTAATCCCTGACTTCTTCTTGTCGTGAAGGCTCCTTCCGATTGGGTTTCGCATAAGGCTTGAGTTGCTTATGAGAAAATTTTTCTGGAGTAAATCAGGAAGTGGGGATGTAAACATACACTGACTGGGAAACGGTCGTATTGCCTAAGGATGATGGTGGTCTGTGGATCTTCGGGCTAAAAAGTATGAATAAGGCCTTGCTATTGAAGTGGGTTGCAAGAATCTAGGGCCACAATGATGTCCTTTGTTGTCGTCTCATCCGTATCATCTACATTATGGGTGCAGAAGGAGATCGTGAACTTCGTCCTTCACTGTATACATTGGCGTTTTGTAAGGGGATTTGTACAATTCTAGTGCAACTTCCTATTCTGTTTCGGCTAGTCTTGGGTGATGGGTGCTCTTTTACCATTTGGACAGACAACTAGAGTGGCGAGGAAAGCTTGGTTTCTCGTTTCTTGAGTCTGTTTGCTCTCTTCGTGGACTGCAATGCGTGTTTTGTTGAGTGCCAGGAGGACTCCTAGATGCCTTCCATCCGTTGTGAGTTCTCCGACCAATGTACGGAGTTCTTGGAGTTGCTAGGTGCTATTGGCAGGTGGGATGGGCATGGAACGAGAAGATATCATTGGGTATTGAGAGATGCGGATTTTTTTTGGTGAGTCGAGCTTGCAAAGCTTGTGAAAAGACGATGGCCGTGCGGTTGGAGCTTGGGATTGATTGGATTAACACTGAGAGCATCAACATTTTGTGGGACTCGCTGCACAATGCAAGAGCCAGGGTTCGACGTGAGCTTCTACTCCCTATCACATTTTTAGGCGATTTGGTGCCTCGCAACAATGTCATTTTTTCATCAAATGGTTTTTATATTGAGAATGTAATTCGTTTAGCCAATATTCTTCTTGAGAATTGGCTCTTGTATGGTAATTAGTAACATTGGTTTCTCACCTTCTATAATAAATCTGGGGTGGACACCTTGGCGTATTGCACCTTTTTTGATTGGAAAAAAATCAAGTGAGCCAATTTCTATGTGAGTCTGTCAAATAAAGCTCGTGGACTTTGCTTTAGGCCATAAATGACCTTATGTGATCGATATACATACTCCCCCTCGACGAAGTAACCTAGGTGTTGTGCCATGTAGACTTGTTCCTTAAGGGTCATCACAGAGGAAGTCATTTTTCACATCAAGCTGAAACAATGTCCATTTCTTGTCGATGGCAATAGAAAGAATGGCGCAAACAGATCCCATGTAAGAAGGTATGTAAGTAATCCACGTGATAGGTCTGAGTAAGTTCCTTGTCCACAAGTCCGACCTTTAATTTGCCAATCGCACCATCTGGAGGTTGTTTAGTCATAAAGGTCCATTTACAGGCAACTAGCTTCAATCTAGGTGGACAAGGTACAAGATCCCAAGTTACTCTGGAGGTAACAACATTCGTTTACTTGTCTATGGTCCTTTTTCAATCATGATTTTGCGATATACTATGATGGTCACGAGGAATAGTGATAACCATCAGAGCATCCGTAAAGTGTCTGCCACAATTAGAGAGTTTGTCAATTGAAGTAAAAAACGATATAGGATGCATAGTACATTGTTTATTTATTATTCATAGTGCTATAAGGAGATCTTGTGGTACATCCAGAACGACAGTGGTGGGGACACTTGAAGAAGGTATCTTCTCTTGCAAATAGGGAACATGTAGTGGACCGACATCATATTAATTAATGTTTTTTATAACAATGGGTGGTGGTGGTAAATCACTTGAAGACTCGTAGATTGTATGAAGCAGATGGTCTATTCAAAAAAGGTGATATCAACAAAGATGTGATAATGGTGACCTACCAGATCATAGCACATGTACACCTTTTGAGTGTGGGAATACCCAAAGAAACATGCTTGATGGTTCATGGAGGCAGTTTATCAGCGATGTAGAAATTATGGCCAAATGCACTACAACTAAAAATACGCATGGGCAAAGGAAATGACATCTCATTTGGATAAAGGAGGGAGAAAGGTATGACATCCTTAAGATTAGATGATGGTACCCTATTTATACATGAGTGGTAGTAGGGATGACATCCCCTAGCATGTCTTAGAAACCTTCATGTGAGTGAGTAAAGAGAGAGCAATGTCAAGAAGATGACTAAGTTTCCTTTCAACTATCCCATTATGCTATAAAGTATATGGATAAGAGGTTTGATGAGTAGTCCCTTGAGAGGCAAAGAATGATACCAAGTCATATTGAGTAAACTCCAGAGCATTATCGTCCACATATTTGAATACAAGTAGAGAAGGATGTTCTAATAAATTAGAAAAAAGATTTGATAATTTTATTAATCTCTGATTGTTCCTTTATTAAGTAGACCCAAGAACATCTATTATAATCATCAACAAAAACAACATATCTATGACCACCCACACTGCAGACTAGACATGGTCTCCAAACATCACAATGAGCTAGAGAAAAGGGTAAAGGTCGTCCTGGTTCAGTTTTAAGAGGAAACAAAGTCCTATGATGTTTACCGAAATGACACACGTCACATTCAAAATGCTTCAATGAAGAGAGTTCATGGATGATGGAACATCATGGAGAGAGCTTTGATACAAGGATGTCTGATTCGCAAATGTCACAATAACGGATCATAGTAGATAGCGGTCAGACCATCAAAAGTGGAATCTGTAGGGATTTCGAGGTAGTAAAGTCCATTCTCCTCATGTTCCCCATCGAAAATCTGCAACTTTTGGATATCTTGAAAATAATAATAAAGCTTACCTAAAAATGACATGGCGATTCATCTCAATACACAACTTATGAATAGAAAGCAAGCTCAAAGGAAAGTCTGAGGCACAATGAACTCCAACAAAATGGAGCTTGGAAGAGAAGTCCATGGTCCCAAGTATGGTAAAAGGGGAATGTGCACTATTTGGCGGCTCAAATCGACTTTACAATGGAAGAATGTTGGGAGGAGGTTGACAATCTAGAGTAGAAGTTTCAGGATCAATAATCCAAATATGTGTTGCGGTTGTGATTAAGTTGGCTAAGGTACATGAAGTGGTAACGAGGTATGCAACAACATGAGTCATACTAGTAGTGGCACCGGAGTTCTGAAGTAGCTGCATTAAGCGAAAGTAGTCAATAGCAGTGAGTTGAACTGTCTATTCACTGGAGTCCTGATTAAAGGAAGCCTACGTCCCAGTTGCATCATAGTACGATGCAAACATAGTATTGGATCGAAGATAACCAAGGTTCATAATATCGATATAGATATCAATTTCGTATTGATTAGTCTGAAAAGGGATATATTGGGATATACCAATGCTATCAGTGGAAATCTTAGCACAAAATGTATTTTTTTTGCAAATTAAGGCCTTCCTAGTTTTTAAAAGCATAAATAACGTATAAATGCACAATTCTATGCGAGAATGGGGTGTATTTAGCACACCAATACACATTATATTGTACATATTCTCGTTGTCAATGCTGACTGTTAACTACTGAGAGATTAGAAATGAATGATGAAATTCAAACAATAACAACTTAGTGACATTAAGGAGTTGCATTTATCACATTAACTTTACACCACATCACATATTATGTATAAGCAAAATGCCGAGCTATACTGGATACATATGAAAAAGCAAATGTGCTTAATAATATAGGTGTACGTAGATATTCCTTAATCGATTCTAGAATTGTTTCATCTCCATCGCTAAAAGGAGACAAAGCTCCTCTGTTCAAAGTGAGGTTTATAATATGTTTTTAATGTCAGGAGTAGATACAAAAGCAAAATCCAAACAAATAGATCAAAAATTTAAAATGGTTGATATTGGGTAATATCAACCCCTTATCGATGGTATCAGTCGATATCAATCAATGGGAAATTATGTACTGAAATCTTTAATTTTTGTATGAGACTAATTAGCGATCTCTTGTGAGATAACAAGCGATATCATGGAATTTATACACTTGAATATCGAAACCCTAACAATATTTTAAGAGAAATTAAAAATGTAAATTATGAATAAATCGAAAACTCTAGAAACCATCTCCCTAAGATAAAAAAGTACTAGAATTCGTAGCCCGACCCTAGAAAAATCTAAGAACAAGTAATATGGTACGGAATATACAAAATCCTTAAGAAATTCAGCTCTAAGTACACTTTAGTAAGGCCTCTTCAAAAGCCAAGAAGAAGTTATATGCAAAAACAACTCGATATGGTGAGATAGAAATTGATATCATCGACATTGATCGATATGGGAGAAAGTTGCATTCAAAATTTCAAGTTTTAATCGATACACATTGATATCTCGATATTTCGAAGATATATCAACCGATACCGATGACCATACATGGTTGTATTGATATCGATCGATATCTGATACCCAATATATTGTCGATATATCCCGATATTTAAATCCTTGACCTTACGACACTTTGATTGATGATTCCATTGTTGACAGTATATGCACTGAGGATAGTCAGCGTCACGATCACAACCACAACTTGAGTCAACATCACTTCAAGTCTCACTACCATGACCACATTCACAACCTCGTCCACTACTAAATCTGTGTCGACTGCCCATCCAGAAGGGGCAAGGTAAGCAGAGTTCCGTGCATGATGCAGAGAGCAGGCACGATTCACAGACGTTAGGAGCTCCTGCAGTCGGTCAAAATGACCTTAATGGACGGCAAGGTGCATGAGGTGAGAAATTGCTCCTTCACTGTTTGATAACATGGATGTAATCCGACTAAAAATCGATAAACTTGCCACCATTCTATCACGTGTTTGGTGTAACAAGGGGCTGAAAAATGGCAAGCTCCTCATATAGACCATTGAGAAGCCTGTAGTACTCCACAGGAGTGGACTCGCCTTGAGATGCTGAAAAGATCCACATATATATATATATATGTGAACCATGGTCATGACTTGATAGTTATTGTCAAGCCATGACGTGTACTCCTTTAGAGGTCCCTTAGTCAGAATATCAATAATTCTCTGACCTCCGATGAACACCTCAAAAGCTTGAAATTGGATCACATGGTTCTCTACGCCCTTGAGTTTGATATAAGCACTATGTACCAACATAGAAGCCATAATGGATATAGATTTGGCCTCGATGAGAATTTGATGCTATCATGGTTTGATAGAGATATCAAAAGGTTGTTGTAAAGCTTTAAACACGTATGAGATAGGGGCACGAGTCTCCTGTTTGTTGTTCTAAGAACCTAATGCAAGTATTGGACAGTTCAACTGCGAGGGGTGCAGAGGATGGCACATGTCTGCTCAAGGCACAAAACCCCATGGATAAGGTGTTTTCAGGGGCTTAGAGGGCTTGATATGGTTGGGCGACAATGGGGATGCATTAGAGTGGTGTTGCGGGGTCTAGATGGGATGCTGGTGGCGTTGTGTGGTCCTAAAAAAAGGTTAGCCACATGTTGTAGCTAGGGTTGTTCCTTGGGCTGAGCCAGCCTGACCCATCCCAAAATCCGACCTGCATAACCCGACCCAAACCCGAAATTTAGCGGGTGGGCCGTGGGCCTCAAAATAAGCCTGTATTAATTATCGGGTCGGGTTGGGGCCTGAGAAGGCCCAAACCCGCAAGCCTGATAGCCTGACCCATACGATATAATTATATCTAGTATATTCAGGTTGGCTCCAAATACCATGTTCTAACTTTCATATCCTTATTTCAAGTTTAGAATAAATACTTAGACCCATTAATAATCATATCCGTTAGCGTAGATTGAGGACATTATTACATTAATATGCAAGATTATTACATTAATAAGTTAGAATGAAATATGCGTCCTCAAGTGTTAAAGCATGTATAACTGTAAGTAACTAATCTGCATTGGGTCATGGTGCCCACATCTACAATAGAATATGTAATGGTGAATTGAATGGTGGTTTAAATCGCCATATTTTTTTACCACATTTCTATATCCAACATACAACTAATGTTAGAATCACGAATTAGTTGGCATACTTAAAGTATTAAACATGCACACATGCATTAGAAACAACCGGATAAATGCAAGGAAAACGGAATACATGATATTGGTATACGTAGATGTTAAATTGGGCTGGCTCGACCCGAACACGACCCATTTTGTTTTGGTCGGGTTTGGGCTTGGGCTGGAATTTGAAAATAAAATGGGCCTAGGCCTGACCCATTAGCCCATATATTTAAATGGGCTTGGGCTGGGCCAACTCAAATCCAACCCGACCTGGTCCGATGCCCAACCCTAGCTGTAGCGAGCTTAGATGAGTGACGATGGTGCGACCTGTGGCATGGAATCTGTACGCATGGCGTGAATGGCTACTGACAATGTACTGTTGGGGTTAGTAGCAGCACGACAATGCCTTGCGTGGGGTCCATGTAAAAAATAAGGGCCCGCTCTAGGTGAGAACTCGACCTTCATGGGCAAGGCCATGGGTCTTCCTTCGTGCATGGTTGAGGAGAAGAGGAAGTTGATGGTGGCGACAGGTGGTTGGGTTTGTAGCTCGATCTAAAACTGTTACTCTGATACCATGTGGAGAAAGTTTGAGAATGAATGACTTGTCTTATTCAATATGTATAGAGTTTTCTTATATATCGTGAAATCTCAGAGAGCTAAAAGATGAGAATTACATAAAGGCCTTCGAAGGGGTTATCTTATTCAACTAATGAACAAGAGAATAACCAAATGCAAAATCATTCTAACATGGTTATTTTTAAGGTCGCCTGTAATATGCAACCATCTTTCATAAAGGGTCCTTACATTATAGATACTATGAGTTGGAAACATAAATGATTGCTTTGTGGGAAAGACAATGAACCATGAGCTTTCTATGGTGGGTCGATTTCGATTGAGCATACCGTGTGCATGGTTATTAAGGTGGCAAGGTGACAAGGCGTTAAACTTGGGCGCGCATGCGTTTTCCCGAGAAATCCTTTTTTGTGTATCTCAAGCTTTTGATTGTGATGATGCAGAACATATTTAGACTTGTGGTTAAGATAAGCTATCCCAAGTTCCAACTTGCAATCAAAAGTACTTGGAGTGTTCTTGATTCAAATCATATCTTCATTCGATATTCTAATGAGGGATTGTGTCAAATTTTGTGCGATAGGAGATTTAGAGTACATGAAGAAGTTGATATCTCTTATTAGATGACCTCCAAACTTTTTGACTAAATTGACAACCACCCAGATTCATACCTGAGTTAGTAGTGTGCAGAAGCAGATTGGGATTGGGAGAAGCAAATTCATACCTGAGTTAGTAGTGTGCAGAAGCAGATTGGGATTGGGAGAAGCAATCTGAAACTACTAATGAAGTTCGACTGCAATGACCAGTGCTTTCTATTTCTAGTAATCATTTTCAGCATTTATATGCTAGCTCATAGCCCTTTGTCGAGATTGATATTGGTAGTACACACTACATACCAAGCAACAGGCAATTGCTGCATCAAAGCATTGTGTGGCTAGAATTTCAGAACAGGGTGTGGCTAGAATTTTAGAACAGAGACCATTTTGTGATGCTACTCTCAGTATCAGCCAATAAAAGGTGATTCAAATGCATCAAGTTGCAACTATTACATCTAAAGCGCAGGAGCAATTTGACCATCTGCAGACTGTAGCTACTATTGGAGATCCCCTTCATTAGAAGCAAATTGGTCTTTTACAATAACTTTGCAGGAGCAAGATGCTACTTCTATTAGCAGACGACGACACTAGATGTCATGGCGCACGCCCAGGCGGCCCAAGGCGTGCGCCTTTTTTTATAAAAGCAAGGCGTTTTTCAAGGCGCACTGCCTAGGGTGCCTAGGCGTGCACCTTAACATCTATGACGGTGTGCCTAGATTTTGTTAGGGGTATCTCCTACTAGTGACATGTTGCATTGCTCTCGAATGCATTGAGAAGTTGGTAAGGGTCGCTACATCGTTGCCCGGATGTAGATCAAAATTTGTAAGGGTTCTCGCATGAGGAACGTATGCGAGTAAATAAGCTAGTTCCGCTGCATTGCCGCTTGGATGCAATTCAAAATTTGTAAGGATTCTCGCATGATGGACACATACGAGTAAAAAGTTAGTCCAAAAGAGGTTGGAAAGAAAGTTGTTGGTAGGTAGTTGGAATATTGGCACTCTGATTGGCAAGTCGATGGACATATTAGATACTATAGAAAGAAGGAAGATTCAGATACTATATCACCAAGAGACAAAATAGGTTGTAGAGAAAATAATGGAGATTGAGAAGACATGATTTAAACTTAGGTATTCCGGTAAAGATAAGGACATGAATGGTATTGGAGTGGTTGTTCATAAGGATTTGAAGGATATTGTGGTTGAGGTGCAAAGATTCGAGGATCGGGTTATTTTGATAAATTATTACTCGAAGAAGGAAGTCTGAATATCATCTCAATTTATGCACCACAAATTGATTTAGATGAAAGGATTAAACAAGCTTTTTGGGAGGATTTGGATAAGATTATGCAATGAATCCCACAAAGATAGCTGATTCGCCTAGACGAAGATCTTAATGGACTTGTGGTAAAGAATGCTTTAATGTATGCTAGTATCCATGGAGGTCATGACTTCAGGGATAGAAATGATGAGGGAAAAGTAATTTTGGATTTTGTAATGACTTAAGATCTTTTCATAACATTTAATTACTTATAAGAGTGGCTTAACTAGAACCCAGATAGATTACTTTGTTTTGTGTTGAGGAGAAGAGATCGTTGTGTTACAAAGACTGCAAACTAATTCCAACCCAGAAGAGAGTTTGACAACCTAACATCGCTTGTTAAACATGGATGTGTAAATAAAAAGAGCCGGTAAAGAAAATGAGGTTTTCTAAGGTTACTAGAACTAGATGGTGGAATCATCATTTGAAGCAATCAAGCTTCAGGGAGAAGGTTTTAGAAGTCTTATCTTGGAATGGTAGCGGAAGTTCAAATGAGATGTGGGATGCGATAGCATCTTGTATCCGAAGAGTCGCCAAAGAGATGTTAGGAGGGTCAAAAGGGAGGAATTCTAGGCCAAAAGGAGGCTTGATGGTGGAGTGGAGGGGTGCAAGATAAGCTTACAATTAAAACACAAGCTTTAAAGCCATGTCCAAGGATATAACAAAGGAAACTGTCACAAACTACAAAATAACAAAGAAGGATGCAAAGAACGTTGTAAGCGAAGCTAAGTTAAAAGCTTATGAAGTTTTGTACAAAATCTCAAAGCAAGAAATAGAAAGACCTCAGATCTTTCTCAAGTGATATGCATTACGAATGAGGAAGTGCACATACTTGTTACTCAAAAGATTATAGAGACTAGATGGATGCAATATTTCCATAAGCTTTTCATTGGGAAGGAAATAGAGAGATCACTTTGGGAGATCTACCTAGTAGTGAAAGTTACTTGAATCGTGCAAGCTATAGACGAACACAAAAGAAGTAGATGAGGCTTTGAAAGTTATGAAACTTGGGATAGGTGTAAGACATGATGACATTCCTATAGAAGTATGGAGAGTTCTAAGTGAGCATGGGTTTGCTTGGCTTACAACCAAGGCCCTAAATATCGGTTTCGGTTACCATTTCGGTACCGACCGAAACAGAATTTGATGGAATTTCGGTGGAATTTCGACCGAAATTTCGGTCATTTCGGTCGTTTTTTGTACTAGGACCCCCATATTTCGGTCATTTCCGTCGTTTCGGTTGAATTCGATTTCGACTTATTATCGATATTCAACAGAAATTCGATCGAATTTCATTGAAATTTGAGGCCATGCTTACAACTTTATTCAATGTTATTTTGCGAATCAAGAAAGTACTAGAAGAATGGACGAGAAGTATCGTGGCACCTCTTTATAAGAATAAATGAGACTTTCCAAATTGTTCGAATTACAGAGATATCAAGTTGATGAGTCATACTATGAACATTTGGGAACGTGTTATCGAATGAAGGTTGAGGAAAGTTTCCAAATTAAAAGAAAACCAATTCGGATTCATGCTAGGTTGATCAACTATTGAAGGCTGGAAGCTATCCACTTGTTGCGGAGAATAATGGAGATAGTAGAATTGGCTCCTCAGTTGGCGGATCTTAGATTTGATTTCCATGTATTAGTGGTTAGATACTGGACACTTTTTTTGGTGGGTTGTGGTTGCGTCCTTTACTTGGGTCTAATTTTTTCGTATGTTAGGTATGCAATTTTTCAGTGCCTTTGCAAGATTAAAAGCTTGAAACCACAAACTTATGGTTGTGATTGCTGGGAGTGGGACACGATTGGTTTTTCTATTTCGTCTATACATGATCCTTGATTCTTGATCATCACACTTGATCCTCTTTTTTTCTAGGCTTTTAAATGCATTTGGGAGGTTAAAAGTCCGACACAATCTAGACTTTGATCTGATTCTTTGAAGGAAATGGATTGTCACGAAGGTTTATAGATGCCATTGGGCTACTTTGGTTGTCATTTCCTATCTTCATGCAACATCGATGAAGAAAACAAAGTATTTGTTCTTTCAGCTTCCCTTCTCGAGGATTGTTTGAGAGAACTCGAGATTTCTTGGCTGAATCTGACCACTCTAGATTCCTTTTGGCGCACCTTTATGCTGTATGCCTTTTGTGGTGATCTATGCTGTTTGGTTGCAAATAAACGAAGTGATGTTTAAACATGCGACCACCTATCTCTTGGTCATTCTTTCTCTTCCTAAAAAAGCTATGGGACAAAGATCAGTAGCACAAGGATGTACTTCTTAGTAGTAGGCACTGTTGTAAAAGTCGGCTAACTACTCCGACTAGTCGAGTCGGGGGAGGGGGGCTCGACTAGGCTTCGTCAGCTATTAGTCTGTCAACCCGACTAATTAGCCTACTCGGTCGACTTTTACATGGAGATTTTTATTTTTTTGCTTTGTTAAAAAGCAAACTTATTCTAATATGCTGGATGCTATATTTAAAGTCAATTACTTCTTTTATTTCATTATGATAGTATAACAAATGTACAAATCTATGTAAATATATACGAATATATGTATAAAAATGGTTTTATCTTTATAATAATTAAAAAAATTCAAAACTGATTAATGGTTGGCTAAATCCGATTAATCATCCTACTATCGATTAATCATTAATCAGTGACCACGCCGACTGAGAACCGACTACCGATTTATGCAACCTTGGTAGTAGGTGCTATGAACTAGCCTCAAAGCCTTGTCTTAAACCATTCGTTCACATGATTCTAACACATTGTCCTCATCGTAGTTTTTGGTATTGGCAATTCCATGTTTTTCAAGATACATGTCAACCATTAAACAACGACGAATGTAAAACCTCCCAAATCATCCCGAAGCTATAGATTCAATGTGTTGTGCCCCCCCATGGAGAACGGGCCCCTCACTTCTCCACGCTTCCACTGTGATTCCCCACGTCCGATTGCAATTGGATCGTACTGTCGAAGGAGGGAGATGTAGGAGAGCCCTCGAACCCATGCCTTTAATGGTTGGAGGAGCGACTGGAAGCATGTTCTCAGGCCTGAAGGACGATCGTGAAACCACCTCTACAATGGGGGCCATTAGGTTCATCGAAGCAGAAATTTTCATGGAACCCAGGAACATTCCCTCGAAAGAAGCATCAGGTCTTTGCTCTGCCCCTCGCATGAATTCGACAGGAGATTCGGATCCTTGGAATGATCTGGAAAGAAGCTGGTCCCAACACGACCTCTTCGGAGCTCTGGTCCTCCTGCATTCAGATTCTCCCACAACAGAGTACCAGACCACCCGCTTTGGATAATCGGACTAACCGTCATCGGGTTCAGCTTTCCCGAGGGTACCCACCCGAAAGAGCATGTCTCTGGCCCATTTAGGTCCCACGGACCCGACCCCCTACGCCCGACAACCGATCGCCTGAGAAGCACAGCCGCGTACATGCATTTTCACCCTTAGAGATCTTTGAATCTCTCTCTAGTAAAATCCATGTAGCCGACCCTACTTAATTGTGAGATAAGGTTTTGTTGTTGTTGTCAATTTTTTAGGAGATGCCTCACATATGATGAGGAGAGAGGGAGAATCGTGCTGCCAACAGTAATGAAGGGTTCATTATCCCCAAAAAAAATCAGAGGAGAGAGAGGGGATAGGTGGATGCAAACCGTACCTTTTTTATGTAAAGGAGGGGATGAGGAGGGTGAAATGTGATTACAAAACAAATTTAAAATAAAATATATCTTTAACACATTTTAAGTAACTTACAAAAGACTCCTAATTTAAATGAAACTAACTTATGCCCACATTGATCTATATTTACTAAAATAAAAGTGATTGACTAAAATGATTGGAGATAACCGTCTTAATCCTTATTTTGACCAAATATCTGTTTTTTGCTTGCATTGGTATAAAGTACTTGCCTTTGTGTCTAGTGTTGTTGCATGTTTCTACCATTTAGATCTCACATACAATGTTGCCTATTCTTGAAGATGGCATCGTAACATTTAAATAGAGGAAATGCTAGAGGAGCATCCTCAAATGTTAGGTTAGCTTGAGCCTACAGCTTGATCTTGTTCTAGCTTAATTAATGTTTCTCGAGGTAGATTGGTCACATGCTGGAGCCTAGCTTGAACGTAACTAATGGGTTTAAGCAATTTCTGAATTTTTTATTGACTACTAATTGTTTATAGCCACTTATTGACAATCTTTGTTTGTCAACGGACCTCATATCTGGACTCCCAAAGTATAAGTTTTATCTCTGGTGAGCATTTGTCTGGATAATTGTGAGTTAGTCTCCCATATCAAGGAATCATGGGTGATGTGAGTTACTTCATAATGCAGTAGATAAGGTGTAGTGATAATTATGTAGTCGGTGTATTGTTTATTTTTTTCTATTTTCTTGATGGTATTTATGTAATTTACCCATGGGCTATTTCTATATAAGAGAGCTTAGGGTTCTATGGAATATATAACAATCTTTTCACCAACATGGTATCATAACCAAAACCCTAAAAACCCTTTCTCTCGACGCTGCCACCTTCTCGCCCCCTCCCCTCCTCTCTCGGTGCCGCCGCCTGTCGCCTCTCTCCACTCCTCCCTTCTCACCGTCCCTCCCCACCTTGCCACCCTTCCTTTCTCGCCGCCCCACCCCCTTTTGTTCGCCGCCCCTCTCCACCTCGCCGCCCCTCTTCTTGCCGGCCTACCCCAGCCGGCTTCACTCGCCAGCTTTTCCCAGCCGGTCCACCCCAGCCGGTCACTACCCCAACCTATCCCACCCCATCCACCTCGCTCTCCATCTATATAGATTTGAGTGCGTAAAGTCTGCATATGCACTCAAATCCTATGAAATCTATGTAGACACTTGTTTTATGGTCTACAATCCCTAGTTATTCATCTCCGACGACATGTTAGAAAATAAGGTTGATGTACCCTCCATAGGCGCGTTCGAAGGTCCAGTGCCAATCGTCAAGATGGATGGGACGAACTATGAGCTCTGGGCGATGCAGTTCATGAGTCTCATGAAGTTGAACGGTAAGAAGCGCATTCTTACCGAGGAAGAGCCGGCATGCGTCCTGGGAGGCTGATGATTGTACGACAAGGTCTGGCTTTCAGGCACATTATCGATAAAGATTGCTAATGATGTTCTTCATCAGCCCACCGCTAAGGCGATGCAGGATATACTGGCGGCAACATATTCACAGGTGCAAAATGAGATCAAGATCTTACAGCTCCAGCACGGCATATTTACTATGAAGCAGAATGGGAGGCCACTTCATTCCTTGTATACATTCCTACGAGGGATGTTTGAGAAGCTCTACAGGATCATTCCTCTCACAGCCACCCCTGTGCAGCAGAAGACATTTAGGAATGCTGCATGGTGGGGTGCTCTTGGCTATTGATCCTGAATATGATGCTGCTTGATCATAGATTCTTGCTGATGCTACCATTCCTCCTATAGAGGAAGTTTACCGGAGACTTAGCCGTATCTCTGTCTCGTCCAGTGCTTCTATTCCACCACCCTTGACGATGGCTGCCTCCAGAGGGAGAGGTGGTTCTTCTTCATTCCGTGGCCATGGACCTCGTGGTCGAGGTGGTCGTTTTCGCCAGCTATGCACCTTTTGTCATCACACAAACATGCTGAGGATACATGCTATTATAAGCATGGGTTTCCAGCCTCGGCATGCGTAGCCGAGCATGTTGCATCTCCATCGGCATTTACTTCGGATCAGAGGTTCAAGGAGCTCGTTGCAAGATTGCAAGATATTATGCCTTCGGTATCTACAGATTCTCCAGGAGGCCATTCGGATATTGCTGCTTCAGCTTCTTCCAGCACTTCTGCCACTGCTAGCACCTCAGGTAGTGCTTGTGCCTTTCCATCATGTTATAGTTCTGACGTCTCATATTGGATTATGGACTCTGGTGCAACACACCATCTTTGTCGCGATAGAGATAGACTTATGTCATACAAGGAGATTCCATCAGGACGGTCAGTGGTAATAGCTGATGGGACTCATTCACCCATTATTGGACAGGAGGAGATTACTTTGTCACCCTCCATGCATCTCCAGAATGTTTTACATGCCCTCAATTTTTCGATGAACTTACAAGTCAGATTACAAAGGATTTGCACTGTCGCGCTATATTTGACCATCGTCTCTTATATTTCCGGACATTCTAACGGGTATGGTGATTGGCTGTCGTTCTGAGATAGATGGTCTTTATCGTCTGGTCCGGAGCTCCTATATTGGCGTCTCCACTCATGTAGCCTGATCAGTCTCTCTGTATACATGGCATCAATGCTTTGGTCACCTTCCCCTTCAGAAGATTATCATATCTTGCCTCAGATTTCTTCAAGTTCTTCCTTCCGGTGTGAAGCCTATCAGTTGGAAAGCACCATAGAGCTAGCTTCCCTAGTCGTCAGTGTCGGAGCAGTAACTCTCCCTTTGAATTACTTCATGTCGATATTTGGGGTCCGAGTCGTGTTCCTGATCACCAAGGACACAATTTTTATCTTGTAGTCATTGATGATTTCTCTCGTTTGTCGTGGGTCTTTCTATTAAAGAATAAATCTGAAGTAGGGGATGTTATCAGAAATCTGATAAATGATGTGCAAAATGTTTTTTCCTCTCATGTGAACGGTACGGATAATGCTTTAGAATTTTGCACTCGGTCTCTCTCATATTTTTTCTCGTCGAGTTATTATTCATCAAACTGCATACATCTCTCAATAAAATGGAGTCGCAGAGAGAAAACATTGTCATTTTCTTGATATTACTCGACCCCTGCTTATCTAGAGTTGTGCACCTATTTCTTTTTGGGGAGATGCAGTCCTTACAGCTTGTTATCTTGTGAATCGTATGCCGTCCTCGGTACTTGGTGAGAAAATTCCTCTTTCTGTTGTCTTTCCAGACAAGGAATTATTCTCACTCACTCGTGTTTTTGGTGTTGTTGCTTTTGTTCATCAGTTGTCTCATTGACTTGACAAGCTCTCGCCTAGAGCTGTCAAGTGTATCTTTGTGGGTTACTCTCGGACTCTGAATGGTCTGAAGGGATACCGTTGCTATGATCTCGTATACAGGAAATACGTTGTCAGTGCGGATGTTACATTCTTTGAGTTTGTTATGTACTTCTCACCTGCAGGTGACACAAGTTGGCCTCATCCACTTCTAATGACGAGGTCTATGTTTCTCCTCCACCTATTTTGAGTCCACCAACGTCCATTCCCGTTCATGTGGTCACGCCACCGTCATCCCCTCCTCCTCCTCCTCCTCCACCACCACCACCACCAAAACCACCTGTCTCGCCATTACCCAAATATTATACACGTCGGTCGGGTCCTGCTCATGCTGCACGCCAATCATCCAACATGCGTCAGGTATGTCCAGATGCTATTATTAATGATGGGTTGGATAGTGTGCATGTGCAGGGTTCATCGTTGCAGGAGGAATGTGAACTAACGACTGCTGTGGTTGATGATTTGGATATCCCTATTGCTATAGGGAAGTAGAAACGCACTTGTGCTTCATATCCTCTTGCTTCTCAGGTTTCCTTTCATCGTCTCACGGGGGACTTTCAGTGGTTTGTTGTGGCTTTGTCATCCATGGAGATACCACGGAATTATCAGAATGCCTTGAAGATTGATTGCTGGTGTTATGCTATGGAAGTGGATTGGTCGCCCTACAGTCACGGGGTACGTGGAGCCTGGTTCCCGCTCCATCAGTTAAGTATCATGCAGATGGTAGTCTTGACCGTTACAAGGCAATGCTAGTGGCGCGAGGTTTCACTCATACATATGGCGTGGGTTATATGGATACCTTCTCTCCAGTTGCTCGTCATTCTACTCTTCGTATTTTTCTGTCAGTTGCTATATACGCGATTGGCCCTTGTTTCAAATTGATGTTAAGAATGCGTTCTTGTATGGCGATCTGCAGGAAGAAGTCTACATGTAGCAACCTCCTGAGTTCGTTCATGAGGGGGAAAATCATATGGTGTGTAGACTTCATAAGGCATTATATGGCCTTAAACAAAGCCCAAGGGCGTGATTTCAGAAGCTTTCCAATCTAATTAAACAACGAGGATTCAAGAGATCAAATACGGATCACTCGTTGTTCGTCCAGAAGACTCCTAGAGGTACGGTTGTCATCATGGTGTATGTTGATGATATTTTGGTTACCGGAGATGATACTCAGGGGGTAAAGATGGCAAAAGCATTTTTGGGCCGTCAGTTTGTTACGAAAGATCTTGATACTCTACGATACTTTGTGGGTTTGGAATTTTCCAGGAATGCATAGGGTCTTGTGATGACCCAAAGGAAATATATTACATATATGCTTGTCGAGGCGGGCATGGTTGGGTGTAGACCCTCAACTACTTCTATGGACCCCAGCATGAAGTTATATGGCAATGATACAGAAGAAGTTGGCAGGAGAAGTTATAGAGAAATGGTGGGTAAGCTTCTTTACATTATTATAACTCGACCTGATATTGCCTTTGCAGTCAGTCGGGTGAGCCAGTTCATGGAGCATCCGAGAGTCCGAGACAGGTACATATGGACGCCATATATATGATACTAAGTTATCTAAAGTCATCTCCAGGCACAAGGTTGTTGTATCTATCTCGGCTTATGCAGATGCGGATTATGCAGGATGTCCTAAGGATCGAAAATCTACTTCAGGTTTCGCAAGTTTTGTAGGCAACTCTCTTGTTTCTTGGAAAAGAAAGAAACAAACAGTTGTGGCTAGATCTAGTGCTGAATCTGAATATTGGGCCATGGCACAAGCAAGTACGGAGATGGTGTGGGTTCGAGCTGTATTAGAAGACTTGCATATAGATGTACCTCTACCCATGTTGCTACAATGTAATAATCAAGCCGCATTGTTCATTGCCAATAATCCTGCCTTTCATGAAAGAACTAAACATATTAAAGTAGACGGCCACTATACTAGAGATATGATCCAGAAGGGTCTGATTTCTACTTCATGTGTTAGTTCAGGAGAGCAGACAACCGACATCTTCACCAAACCATTGCTTAGAGGACCATTCCAGAAATGTTCTTCCAAGTTGAGCATGATTGATATCTATGCTCCATCTTGAGGGGGAGTGTAGAGATAATTATGTAGTCGGTGTATTGTCTATGCTATTTCTATTTTCTTGATTGCATCTTATGTAATTTACCCATGGACTGTCTCTATATAAGAGAGCTTTAGGGTTCTTTGGAATATAGAACAATCTTTTCACCAACATAAGGCAAGGGTGGAAGGATTATATTTGTTGTTGGCACCTTGGGCGGGGTGCTTACCAAATGGTTGATATACAAGAAGGACCATGTAAGAATTACAGATTATATATGGTATAATCTTGTTGGGTTTAGGTTTTGAGCCATGCAACTCCATGTTATCATCAGAAACAGGCCCAGAGACTAGTTTAAGATTTGCTTTTGAGTTTTAAAAGTTGGTCTCCCAAGCTCTTGACAAGTGGTTCCAACCAAGCTCATCACTTCCCTACATAATTGAATTTCACAAAGAAAGGTTACGTATTTTAGAGAAGAGACTCGAAAGTTGGATATGCAGGTATTTACAAAAGTTTTGAAAACACTTCATCGAGATTCATGACTTCTTTTGTCAAAGAATGGACCTTACAGAGCATGACAATTGGTGTCGTGTATACTTTCAATAGAAGTTTTCACCTCAATATCATCTTTTTGAAAGCTTTACTATATTATTTTGAAGCATGCTGTTCAGATCAATTGGCCTTGATTAACTTGTTTTTTACATTACATACATTTTATCTGATGTTGTGACATTTTCTTACCTCTGCTTTTGGTTAGCAGTTTTTGTGTTTATATGCCGCTGATATGCTGCTTCTGTTTTTTTTTCATAGGATAAGTGGTTGGGCTCTAGTTTTATCGAACACACTGAGTCTGAGATGTGGTTTTATTTCTTTGATCACTTGTGCTTGAATGTGCCTATTGATTTTTGGTTGTATGTATCCTATAAATGAGGACACTTTTTTGTTGCTAACTTTGTGCCTAATTTGATAGATACTTTCCAAGAAGTGAAGAGCAAACGAGACAAGAAAAAAGAGGTATATGCATGATCCTATGTATTCCAGACTTTTTAGTCATATATAGGTTTTATAATTTTGAAAATGATTGGCTTCTTTGACCTACGCATGTGTGGTTGTAAGCGTACGTGTACAAATAAATTAATTTAAAATATTTTCCGTGTTATTGAAGATATGGGTGCGTATTTTAATATACTCTGAAGCACATACCAAGTGTATATCTATCATTGATTGTGATCATGGAAAAACTGGCAACACTTTTTGTCATGTGAAAAGGTAGTCATGAAAAATGGCAAGTCTTTTCATCATGCGTAATTGTAGCATAACTCGACAACACTTTTTTTGTTCATGTCTATTGTAGTTTAAATTGCAAATTTTTGTAGAGGGACATCTCATGTTGCCAAGCGGGAGGGATATGTTGATCATTAACTCACATGAGCATTGATGCGTAGATGGCTAGATGCTATACTTCTATTAGGTTTCCCCTAATGCAGTTTGTCATCGATATTAAATATGATGTGCTTGGGGCAGCCTATGCCATATGTAAGGATATGCAGAATGTATTTATGCTTTCCCACAAAAGTCTTATGTACAATTGAAATGGGTGTATCTTGGTTTGGTATGGATAGGCAAGGTCGAGGGAGGGGTATGAGAGTGTACGCGAAGGAACAATGTATGTCGGTCAAAGGGATATATGGGCGGTACGGGAGGGAGGATGGAGGCGGAGAAAGGGAATGGAGGGGGTGATATAAAGGTGCAGAGTTAAAGGAGACAATGTTTCTTGCGAGTCTGCGACCATCTGGGATTGGGATTGGTGATGCACTGGCACAGAGATGTTTGTTTTTGATGCTGCTTTCTCAGGTCACCATGTGCAGAATTGCAACACTCCTGTAAATCTTCAACTGTCGTAGTATGGGGCATTTATTGGTGATGGATGTTGAAATTGTTGGGTGCGATAGAGAAGGGTCCGATGGTGACATTCGTTAGGGGATGTAGGGTAGACTCGATTTTTGTTAGATTTTTAGTTGGGGATGTTTATAGAGATTTTTAGGGGCATGAAGTGATTGATGAAGCTGTATATGTGTTTTGGTTGGCTTTGAGTAGCGCCTTTTGGAGGATGTGGTGCAGTTTTAGGCTCCCTCCTTTCAAGGATTAGATGTGATTGTCGCTCAGAGACATGCATTTTATGTGTTGGGATCTTGGGATCACGTCACTGATGGGGGTGGCGACGTGCAGGACAGAGGGGGAGTTCACCTCATTGCCTCAGTTTCTCCATATTAGAGGTTGCCTTGACGTATATGGAATGACTGTTGGAAGTGTGATTTACAAGTTTTCGAATAGCTCTCCTGTTGTGGATGGTGTTTGAGTTTGTTGGCATGGTGATGTTGTCATCTACAATCAAGGTGATGGTACAAGGCTTCATATTTTGATATGGTGGCTACAGAGCTTAGTGGAGATACTTGGGCTCTCATTGTTTGTGGCTTGGTGTCCGACATAGATTAGATGTGCGGGGATGCCACAATGGAGGTGTAAGATCGGGAAGGTGCTATTCCATAACTGCAGTTGGAGATAGATGAGTTGTTTGGGGGTGATTCAAGGTAGCTTTATAGGGATGCGCTGGTATAGGATGTGGTTGCTGTAAAGATAACTTGTGCTGCATGAGATCAATGAGGGTCATTCTACCTCCAAATCCAGCAATGCTTCATCGAGTCAGTATTGGATTTGGGTCCAGATCTCTTCATAACATGCATGTGATTGTCGTAAGCAGCCTATCACTGAGCAATCTTTTGATGGGACGAGCGAGTCACGGACTTTGATTTGGACTACAGCTGAGTTTTAGTCTATGCTTTATTTGGGCGATGACTTAGGGCATGACTTGTTCATGGAGAGGGTTCTCCTAACCAATATAATTGGGTAGGAAGTCATACACAAGTCGAGATTGGGACTAGGGAAGGTTGATGTGTTTTGTTTTTGATGCTTGTTAGAGGGGTTCTAATGCGTTAAAGGGTTGTAGATGAGGACAGTGATGTGAGACGGGGTCAAGGGTTTCAACTAGCATCTATGAGCTCCTAACCTTTACAAGGAAGAGAAGAAGGTGCACATCCACAACCGTTGAGATCATGGGATCAAATTTCGGTGAAATTCGGCCGGATTTCGATCAAATTTCGATTTCGATGGGTGACCGAAATTCGCCCAAAATGGCCTATATCGACCGAAATTTGGGGGTCATGTTCAAAAACTGACCGAAATGACCGAAATTTCGGTCGATCACCAAAATGGAACCGAAATATGACATTTAAGGCCTTGGTTGAGAAGATGCTCATGTGGTCTAAGGTGCTCATGCTGGATTAAAGGTATAAAAAGTCTGACACTAGATTGCAGGTTCTCTAGACAAGCTTTTCTTGGTTGTAGGGTGTTGAATATGTGAGGGGTTTATTGCATAGATAGGTAAATTTAATCCAAGTTGAATGCATCATCAATAAGGTTCTTGTAGGGGCTAAATCGGTTTGAAAGAAGAATCTAGTTTGGAACATCATGGGTTTGGGTGCAACAGAAAAAAAATATTGGGCAATGTGTATGTATTGGTATAGTGGACCAGAATCGTTTTGTTGCAGGTTACAAATCTAACCATGTTGGGAATCTAGAGATGAGTTATGTCGAGGTGTACCGTAGTTTATGTTCTAGATTTAGATGCAAGTAGTAGTTTGGATGGTCAACCAACGACTTGGAGGCTAGGCTTTGTGTTGATAGACTCGTGGTTTTCTCAAGAGCTGTAGGGTTGTTATAAGATGATGTACAAGTAACTGTTAACGAAAGTTTGTTTTTGGGCGCTCATCTTATGACGAGTATTTTTTCCTCTAAAAATCGAATGTATGTCAGTTTATATGGTAGTGGAACAACAGTTGAGCTGTGTTGTGAATGAATTTAAGGTCGATGGCAATCTTCTTGGTTGATAGGTTGTATGTGATTGCTGGTTACTTTTTTTTTCGTGCTTTTTTGCTCGATCTACCAATGGGGACAGTTGGTGCGGGTAATGCCAATATTTAGGTTTTTACAGGTATGGAGTTAGAGTAACGGTGGACTTCTCAATGCTTAATTGTTTCTACATATGAACACTAGATGACTACGTTGAGATCTCATTTGGATCATTTCTGTCTTGCGTTGTCTTTGTGATTTTTTTTCTTTGCGGCTAATGTGTTTTCCTTGTGGCTAGTGTAATGACATTTTATTCTGCTATTGTATTACAATCCTTTACTTTATGGTAGGACGTATAGGTTTGGTCTACTTCAAGTTTCGCATTCAGGGGGCTTAAAGAGACGTATATAACAACAAAGGTCAACATTCTTGAACTTAGATCCAAAAAACTAAGATAACTTCAGATAAGCTCATTTCAACACTTCTTGTGCCTTCCTTGCCATCTCTTAGCTAGCTCAACATCCCAAAACTCGCAGCTCCTAACGGGTGCATCAACTGACCACCTTTGCAAATGGCCAAACCACCTTAAGCGATTTTCTCACATCTTATCTTCGATCAGAGCTACATCAACTTTCCTTTTGATTGCATCCCTTCGAATCTGTTCTTTACATGCATGTCTACACTTCTACCTTAGCATTTTCATTTCTGCTATTACCATTCTCTGCACATGTCTATGGTTCACAGGCCAACACCCACGTCCATAGAGCGTAGCGGGTCTTACAACTGCTTTATAAACTTTCCTTTGATTTTCAAAAGATTTTTTATCATATAGAACAATAAGAGGCTACTCTCCACTTTAGCCAACTTGCATTTATTTTATGAGTACATCTCCATCAATTTCCCCATCATTTTGCAAAATAGATCCCAAGTATCTAAAAAAAACCTTTCTTCTGAATGTTATCATAACCAATCTTCACCGAGTTTTGTCCATCATTGCTTCTATCAAAAGTGCACTCCATATATATAGTCTTAGCCCTACTTATACAAAATCCTTTAGTCTCGAATGCATGTCTCTAGACCTCAAGCTTCTCATTACTCAATCTCTAGTCTTACCAATTAACGTAATATCATCAATGAATAACATACACCAAGGTATCCCATCATGAATGTGACTAGTCAACTCATCCATAATTAAAGTAAAAAGGAATGGACTCAAACTTGAATCTTGATGTAGAGCAATGTTGATGTCAAAATAGTCAGTCTTCCTAGATTGGATCCTTATACAAGATGAAGCACATATCCTTTACGAGATTAATCTATAGTATATTGGGCATGTACTTATCTCTTCTCCAAAACTCTCCACAACATCTCCTGTGGGACATGGTCATAAGCCTCATCTAAATCAATAAAAATCATAGGGTGGTTCTTCCTTTTAGCTTTATAAATCTCCATTCTTCTCTTCAACAAGTGGATGGCTTCAATAATTGATCGACCTGCAGAAATCCGAATTGGTTTCTTTTTTACGTTGGAAACTTGACTCAACTTTCTTTCGATCACACGTTCCCAAATTTGTGACTCATCAGCTTGAGACATCTGTAATTCACATAATTTTGAATGTCTCTTTTGTTCTTAGAAAGAGGTACTCCGATACTTCTCCATTCTTCATGCATTTTTTTGCTTCGCCAAATAACATTGAATAAATTTGTAAGCCAAGTCAAACCATGCTCACCTAGAACTCTCCATACTTCTATAGGAATGTCATCATGTCCTACACTATTTTTGTATTTCATAACCTTTACCTCGTCTACTTCATTCCTTGGTATTCGTCTATAACTTGCACGATTCAAGTAACTTTCACTACTAGCTAGATCTCCCAAAGTAATCTCTCCATTTCCTTCTCCAAGGGAAAGGTTATGGAAATAGTGCTTCTATCTAGTCTTTATATCCTTCTGAGTAACAAGCACGCATCCTTATGCTTAATGCATCTCATTTGAGAAAGGTCTTAGGTCTTTCTTTCTCTTACTTTGGACAACTTGAATATATCCTTCTGGACCTCCTTCACAGCTTTAAGGAGCCATGATTCAAAAAATTGTGCTAAGTGTTCAAAGGTTGATGATCAGAAGGTTTGTCACTACAATCAAGTCATTGCGTCTTCCTGGGTAATTTTTGATGTTGGTTATGGAGGAGTGGGTGATAAGAAAGAAATCAGTTCTTGATGAAGTGGTAATTTTGGACAAGTTGATGGATGTGTTGAATCTTGTTTAGGAGAGACTGGTGAGGGCGAAACCTCTATTGTGGCTATCAAGTTAGGATGTATAGACTGGTTTTGCACCAAGTTTGAGAAGTTGTGCCTCAGGGGGTGGGGATCTTATTGACCATCGATGACCCAGATGTTGGCTACTATGCTTAAGACATTATGTCTCATCGTGATTGATTTTCGATGGTAGTTGAGGTATGACTTGTGGGCGATGAGAATGAAACATGTTCTAGAAGTAATGATACCATGGACAAGCTTGTAGACGAGTGACATCTCCTTAAGGAGAAGAGGCATGTTAGGATGAGGGGGTAGGACTCTTGTACGCCGAATATGAGAAGATTAAGATGCATTGTAAGTGAAGATCATTGTGACATGAGGTGTGTGAAGAAGATTATGAGAATTTAGTGTATGATATGCTATGTCTCAAGGATATTTCGTGGCTCTCTCTTGGAGATGATTAATTGAAAAGAATTAAAGGGGAAAGAGAAGCCAATCCTCTTCTTTTATGCCATGGTGGACACCCCTTAAGGAGTCCTACTCCTAAAGGGGACGTTCATCATAGTAGTCCTTATATTGGATTTCAGTGGCTATGATTGATTCTTGATCCTTCATGTAGTTAGCAACTAATTTACCATCATTATCATTCATAAAGTAAATCCAAAAATAAGGGAGTCCTAATAGGAGTTTGGAGAAGCCAACTAACTTGGCTCTGCTAACCATGATGGATGTCCATTGTGGATTCACCATGGAGTTCTCTTATTTTAATTCCAATTAGAACTCGATTTTTAATTTTAGTTATCGAATACATCTATCTCATCAAAAAATTCGAATACATCTCTAAAAAGTAATTTTTTAATCATGGAAACCTAACATGCAAAATCACGATTTGAGACTTACTGATTTCACAACATTGCAAGAACTAGAAACATGCTTTGGAATCTATGAGACCAACTTTGTATTGGTCAAGGAAGAAATGTTCCAATAAATTAGACTCTTATTACAACGTAAAGCAAAGCTAAAATGGCTCAAATGTTGATATATATGCAAATGAGATCTAAAAACTTATATGTATATTAACGATAAATTGGAGCTTTGGAGTTGTATCACAAGGTGTATGTGCTTCAAGGGTGCCTCTCATAATGTGTAGAATGAACCATTAGAGAGAGAATATGTTCTTCAATATTAGAAAGAGATGACAAATGCTTGACTTATTATAAGTTTAAATCTAATGTTCAAATGTGTTAAAATTGATAGAATATAAAGTTTAGTTATTTCCTCTATTAACATAGAAGCATCATTAATGATCGATCAAAATAAACGAGGTATTCAGTCACTTGAGTAACTTTGATCAATCAAGATAACTAGTCCGTTTGATTACTTCAGCCTTCTGATCTGATTGAAGCATGCATGTTGAGATTTTCAATTCATATTCAAATATTTTATTAGTGATCGATCAAATGACAAGGTTGATAGATGAAAGGTGGTTAATGTTCAAGTGGGTTAATTGTTATTGAGTTTGATCATCCAATCCAACGGGGGTTGACTTATAAAATGGGTGTGGATGATTAATCATACAATTGTGGTTGGTCGATCACATATGCTCATCGAATATGGTTTAGGGTTAGGCATAGAGTAAGGTTGACCGATCATTAAAAAATGGCAGAACCTTCTCCTACTTTAAGGTTGATCGATCATAGATAACTCATGTACCCAACAAAACACACTTGACTGCTTAAGGTGTGATCTTGTCTCTTCCAGTGGAATATGTGTGAATAAAAGTACATCCAAACACCTTTGGCCTAACATATTTTGTCTAGAAACATCAGAGAACATGGAGTTTGTTCTTCTAATATCGTAGTTGGCATGCGATTTATTGGGTAGATGGTAGTGAGAACACCATTTCCCTAAAAAGACAATGGTGTAGTGCTTTGGACTAGTATGATTCATGCAATATCCAAAATATAACGATGTTTACTCAACAATTTTGTTTTGTGAGATGTGTAAGGGATTGATGTTGGATGAACACTTTTTTTGTCATTGGAAAGAATCAAAATATATGATTACAGAAATTAAGAGCATTGTAAGTGCAAGTAATCTTTGCATGAAAATCAAAGGCATTTCCCATTTTAGCCAGAATATTAAAGACCCCGGCTTTTAGTTTCAATAGGTAAATATCTGACATATATGTAAAATCATCAACACGATAAAACTTGTGTCCAGAGTGATCTAGAACATGACTTGGCCTCCAATCCAAAATGGACTAACTGAAAAACAGTCATGGAAATTCGACTAGACCGACTTGGGATTGAACTCCTATTATGCTGCCTAAGTTGACACGCCTCACATTGAATGGTTGAGGATGCAAGGATTTTGAGCAGGACTCTCATTTTTGGTAGCAGAAGGTGACTGAGACAAAATTCCATAAGTATGTAGAGGTACCCCACTGCCGGTAGAGGCATAACCAACAAATAGAGCCCGGGATAGTTGGTACACACCCCCTTCTTCCTGACCACATATAGTGACATTGTTTGTTACGATATCTTGTAAAACAAGAGATACTAGATCAGAACATGCTCAACAATTCAACTTCTTTCTATTGCGACTAAATAAAACTACGCTCATTAAGAACTTAAGAAATAGAATGACATTCTTTCAATGAATATTTGGAGTTACACGAGCATCGCCCTAGCCAATATTAGGAGAATGCCTTCCATATGTGTTGAAGAGGATTTTGCGAGGGTCCAGAATACTCACAAGATGAGAGATCCAGTCGATGCGGTGATCGCTCACGAAACCCAATTTCAGACAACAATTAACCCACAAATAAATCAAGCAATGAAATTAAAGTGTGGAGTTAAAATTTATTTATTTAACTCTACAAAAGATGTGTATAGTGCAAGTCGTATAGAGTGTTGAACACATGGAGCAAAACTAGATAGATTGTGCAATTTAATGCAAAGAATGTGATGTGCGAGCTTCCTTATCTATTTTTATGTGGGTTTTTAGTTTTATATTTTTTATTTATTTTTGTTTTTATATTTTGTTTTTACTTTCTAATTTTTATTTTCTTATTATATTTTTCAGTTTTTTTTAATTTTTTAATATATATATATATAGAACTATATATACAATATAGCTAATATAATTATAAATACTTATAAAATATTTAAAATACAAAAAATAACATGCTTCTAGGTTTTAGAATTTTTTTACTGTTTTGTGGTTTTTAGAGAATTTTGCCAATTTTTATATATTTTTAAAGTCAAAAATACCCTAAATCGGGGATTAATTAATAGTCAGAATTGAAATGAAGAAGAAAATATCAAATTAAGCCCAAAATTCTTCAAACTAATTTTAATAGATACATAATAATATGAATAAATTTATAGAACAGAAAAATGTAGTTTTGGATTTTTAGGTATTTTTTAATCTTTTTATACTAGATTTTGGAGCTTTTTGTTTTTTTATGTATTTTCTTTTTTCTATTTTTAGGGTTTTTAGTTTCTAGATTTAGAAAATAAATAAATAAACATAAATATATATTTTTTTATTTTTTCAAAAAGATTTTATACTTTTTAGTATTTTATACCGTAGGAAGGGCAAAAATGTGCTCAAAACGATTTTCAATAAATAGGAAAAAGCCCTAAAATGTTGATCTAAAAATATAACGTGAATATACAACATATCAGGAGCTAAACCCTATTTTTGCGTGAATTTAGGAGCACAATTGCTAATTATAAAAATTATCAAATGTGCATACAAAATATTGAACTGGCTGGTGAATAAGTGCAAATAAAATTAAATGTGAGGGTCAAAATGCAAGTAGATCACTACTTTATAACTGCAGTTCAAATTTAAAGCATTAAAACTAAATTTACAAAAGTGCCGAGGGCCTTCCTGCAAAATACGTGTACCTCGCGTAGACGGCTACGTGTGATGTGTTGGCAAATGACCAAATCGTAATTACAAGAAAGTGCATGGTGTCGTTGCAAATGTTCCAAAAAGTTTTAATTAATTATAATATTTACATCACTAAATATAAAACAACAAAAACGCATGGGTACGGTTGAAATTTACCCCGCTAGCGGCGCGATCGAACGTCAGAAGGCCGCTCACTTGACATGTGGCTCTACAGTTGTCGATGACGGTTCACAGTTGACGTCCTAGATTAGATCTTCGATCGGAGATCTACGGTTGAGGCGTGTAAGATCTGACGGTTGCTGCTTCGACTGGGTGTCAGAGGAAGATTGGACGACTTGCGGGGGTAGAGGAAGAACAACAGAAGAACTCACCAGTGACGAGTTTCAATTGGGCGTAGCTTGCTCCTCCGGCCTCCTCACGATGCTCCGGCTAGCTCAAGACGCTCCTGCAGCCACTCGTCGTCACCCAGGTCCCTCAAAGGTGACTGGAGACCATGGAATGGTCCTAGTGGCTCGATGTGGTTCTGGCGGACCTGAAGCGGATTCTTTGGTAAAATTGGGACTTAGAAGCCCCCTTCTCGACTTGTAGAAAGACTAGAAAGCACGACGAGGATATGGCAAGCAAGTCTAGGCATTTATTGATGGAAGGCGGCACAAAAATGGCATGGGGCAGAGATGGCCGAAGCCTAAGAGTTCCGGTGAGGGCTTTTGATCGAAACCTAAGCTAAAATCGGAGACTAAAATGCAATACAAGACACACGAAATAAAACCTAAAGCTAACTATGCTAAAAAGCAAAAAATAAAGGACCTTGAATGACAAGGACCATGAGATGGACCTCACGGTGAGGTCTCGCCGGAGATGGTGGAGATCACCAGAGACCATCACCTTCGACCTACTTCAATGTATAGCATGGATGTTGACATCACTCTCGACCGTTTGGGCACAAGAAGGAAGAGGAGTGGCCAAAAGAGACTCGAAAATGGAGGAAGGTGATGGGTGTAGTTATGTACATGGGCGAGAGGGAGCAAGGTTCGAGGGCGATTTACAGGCGATAGAGGACGAGGTGATGGAGGATATGGACAGGGTATGGATCACAGCTGTACAAAGGGCAAGTTTCATGAAGAGTCTACATCCCCTCGATTGATGTATCGAGGTAGAAAAATCGAGAATTCGGGTCAAAACATGGTTGTCAGAGGCTAAGCTGGGTGTCAGAGGAGTTGACCGAGGTCAACTCTTGGCGCCCCTTGGGTTGTCCACGTGGACTAACCTGGAAAAAGCCGCCTGAAATTGTTTGTAAAATTAGTAATAAATAATTAACAATTTTATTAAATTAAAGTTATAAAATAAAAAATGTTTATTATTTTCTATATTATTTTATTATAATTTTTATTTTTTTTTGAGATGTTTAATTACACGTTAATTTTTAGGGTTTCGTTATAGGTATATTTACCTATGTTTTGTATAATTTATTTTTATTTTGTATTTTTGATTTTATTATTTTAATTTTTTATTTTATAAATTATAATTTTTTATATAAATAAATATATTTTTATTATGTTTTTCTGAAGTAATATATACACTTAAATAAATAGGGTTAGAAATATATAGGTGTAAGTATATGTATTTGATCTATGTATTTTATTTACATATTTTATTTTATTGTATTATTTTAGTTTTAATATGTACATATGCTATACATAATATTTACAAAATTATAAAAATATAAAATTATAAAATTAATAAAAAAATTAAATAAAGTGATTATTTTAATCAGGTATATTGTACCATATGGTTCTAAAACCTAACTTTGACACCTTAACTCCAAAAAATATGAAACCACCTTCATTAAATAGCTTGTTAAAAGTTATATACAATTAAAGGCGATTTTGATACATTTTGAGTTTTTATTTGAGAGATATGGTTTGGGAGGTTTGGATTTTGGCTTTTTATTTAGAGTATAACTTTTACACTGGATTTTTTTTTGTATGAAACCAATTTTATATCTTTCTATATTTTATTATTTACAACTTTCATGTACAAAGTTTTATTTGAGGTATAAAAAGCGGAAAATAAAATAAGTCCAAAAAATGAATAAATAATGAATTAATAAATGGGATTTATTGGTAATTTTGGCCCTTTTCTATCCTACTTTATTCCTTGTCGATCTAGTCATCAAGATGCATATGTCTCGGGGTTTAAGGTTATAAAATGCCTTTGGTATTTTATTCCTTTTCTTTTCTTTTCTTTATTATATAATTTTGACATTAAAAACCGTATAAAATATACAACAAAAAATGAATGTTTATTTGCACAAGTTAAGGGTATTTACATGCATTAGTTAGGATTTTTAAGGCCAAAATGATAGAATAAAGGTAATGAAATGGAGATTCATCAATATACCACAAGAATAGGTGGGAAATATAAAAGATTATAACTGCTTTTTCTTTCCATAAGTATACCTTGAAGCACTTGTATTGACTAGCCAACCTGATGAAACCCTAATATCATGACACATAAGGCCTACTGAGGAGGTACCCGAAGGTTCGATAAAGGCAGTAGTGTCCATGTCTACATTGAGACCATTGGGTTGGGAATCGATGGCTGGGCTATACGGTTCTGGCCAAGCCTTCGGAGGATATCATTTTATTGAGCCATTTAGATGGTTACGTGATTATCAACTGGAGCATTGGAAACAACTTAATAAGCTGTTAAAGGTCTGCCTTTGTTGATACAACAATGGTCCCATGTATGACCACTTCGATTGTAGAAAGTACAATAATATACGACCATTCTTGAGTAACACGACCATGAGCATGTATGGACCCTCCCTCTGCCTCTCCAAGACGTAGTGGCCGTGGTGGAGGTAGTCCCATCTTTATGAAATCATGAAGAGAAATAAAACGATTCAATTTTCTATATGCCTCCTCCCTTGAGGGTATTTTGAACCAGTTTTCATTTGTGACTTGGCACCATCTTATGGATGATCTAGTCCCTACGGAAATAAATCGACCATCAATTGAGACCTAAACGATCCTTGTGTCACATATGGACATGCATGCATGTACGAGTTCAATCTTTAGAAGTTGAGATTTCTAGTAGAATATTATTCGACCAATGGTCTCCCATCTTGCTTTATTTGGAACTTATCAAACTAGAATTGCAAAATTCATGCATAATTCTTCTCCTTAGAATATATACGCTTCAAATTCTCCAATAAATAACATACAAATAGACATTTATATCACACATATTGCTCATATATGGCCTTAAATCGCACATTTTGGTCATATCAGCCAAATCGATGTTAATGTTGATTCTTGGTTGATACATACTGGAAATGGATACAGTCCAATCCAAGATCTTAAATAACAATATCCTACAAATGCACACTTATATCACACATTTCTCATCCATACGCCTTATATCACATATATCGGTCATATCAAACATATTGTTGAGTTGACTGATAGATATTGGAAATGAAAATCAAAATAACTAAGTTGAGAATTAGAAGATGCCTTTTGTTCATAAAATAGATGAACATTTGATTATAATATGTAGATAATGATTAATTAGACAATGTTTCGTTCATAAAAATAGTTGTCACAAACAAAATTTTAATGAATTACTGAATTAATTACGGACTTACAATGAAGATGCATCTATTTACGAAAATAAATGTCAAACGGAATGAAACGGACAAGCTATATCGAATATCTTGAAGCTATAGAATTGTTTCATCTCCTTTGCTTAAACCCAAAGGGAGGGAAGCTCCCCCAATTGAAGAATCGTTGTATGTAACCCCACTGTCGCACCGTCCCTACTAGACAGGGGTCTCACACTATGTGTTTAAATGTTGGAAATAGATAAATAAGTAGTAAATCAAGCTCACAGAGATAATATCGTTGATTTGCATAGGTATCAGCGGAATTTTACCGATATCTGTCGTCGAAATCCAGGAAATTTTGTATTGAAAACCATGAATTTCAACCGAAATGGGTAGTATGTCAAAATATCACTGATATTTCAATCCATCTCGGACGAAATTCGGGAAATCAACATATAGGAGAGTTTCGATACCTAGGACATGTCGAAACCGAAATTTCATCGAAATTTCGTGAAATTTCAATCCATGCTATCAACAATTTTAGTCATACTAATGATGACATGAACTCGACAAAGAGACTTTAGTAATCTTCTAGGAGAATAATTAGATCATGTCTATGATGGACAATGTTATAGCACTTAGTTCAGTGGAAAACGTGCTAGTTGCAGTGGGGATACCTCTTCTTGCCTCTGATTGAAGTTTACTCTAATAGTCGAAGTTTTCAGAGTACAATCCTGATGAGCTATGTAATGCATGCGTGCACTGGTGTTGTTTTATACCCGGGATACTTTGCGATGGATGATGATTAGTCGTGTCCTTGCGATGATGATGATTGTTTATGTGATGGTTTATGGATTGGGGTTGTCAACGGATCGGATTTGGGGCGGTATCGATATTCCCAAACTCGTAACCCTTTATAAAATAGTTACCCATACCATCCATTTATTAAGTAATTTCTAGCTGGTACCCATATATCCGGTGGATGTGCGTGCTCTCAGTGGGTACTCATATTCGACACAATAAAATCTTAAGATGTTCATAGATATATACACGATTTTTACACAGATTGAAGTTAAACAGAGGAAAATCATGCATTATTGTGGTAGACGAAGATGCATGATGTATAGGGAATATTTAAGGTTTTACTCTTTTGAGTTGATAAATGTAGTTGTATATGAATAAATGAATAGAGAGGAGACAATTCAGTTGATTTTTTTATATGTAGATTGATACCTATTAGATATTAAATGGATATGACTAGATAAACTAACACATACATCTATATTTATTTTTTATTTGGATTTGGGATGGGTTTGGGTACCCACAAGGCCAATCCCAAACCCATACCCACATGGGCAGTAAATTTAAAACCCAAACCAGTCCAAAAGTAAATGGGACGGGTTTGGGTCCTTAAATAGGGTGAATTCAGACCGGGTACCCAATGGGTATTCCCATATTGACGTCCATAGTTTGGATGCAGGAGATGGGTGATATGTGATGATAGTTGCTTGCTGTTGGTGCTTGTCCAAGCTAGGCGATAGAAGCTGGCTGCTGGTAGTTGGAGATAGCAGTGCTGATAAGTGGTGGTGATGAAGATGCTGGTGTTGGATGATGTAACAACGATGACAATATGTGGTGGCGATGGAGATGCGAGTGGTGGATGGTATGGATGGCGACACTGACATGTGATGGCAATGGAGATGCTGGTGCTGATGGTTGATGGTATCGGTGGCAATGGAAATTCGTGTCGGCATAGAGAGGTGGTGGCGATGAAGAGGAAGCAACTTCCTAGTTGGTGACGAGAAGGGAAACATTGTGTGGTCAGGATACCATGTATTGGAATCCGTTATCTTTCACAATCAACCATCTTTTACATACTGGAATATCATAAGTCCGATGATAAGTTTTATTTTATATTATGTGGAAAAGATGGTTGCAACTCATCTTGGACGATCCCAAGCACTGAGAAATGTGGATGGTTGCCAAAATAGTCGAAGAAAAAAATTCCTAAATAGTATTTTTTGAAAAAAAAACTTTATTTAGCAATTTTATTTAAGACAGTTGGATTTTTTTAACATAGCCGACTCTACTTTATTGTGAGAAAATGCTTTGTTGTTGTTGGAAATGTTGGTTGCACGTCATTTTGGTGGTTTTTCTTCAAATTAGCTGTTAGATTGGCATGCATAACCTGCTCAACATTTATTATTATGGATGTTGATATGTTAATTTGTTCAATGAATTTTTTTCCACTTTAGATTAAAGACACATCGGACTCTAAATCTCGTGGGACAAATAATGCACTTAATCGCAGCGGAAGGTTTAGTACTGATCGAGCTGGAAGGGTTGCAACCAACAACTCAAGTTCTAATGGTGCATCTTTTATTTTAATTTTACAAAGGAAATTGCTATCTACATTTTGAACTTGCTTGAATATATCATTGCCAGATTACATTGCAGGTCGTGCAAAACCCTTGCTTAAAAAGGAAAATGTCCCTAATACAAGTTCGAGCTCACCCGCTCCAGGATATGGTGGTTCTGGAAATTTTTGTGAATAAGCAGTCGGTACCTTTAAGGTTGATACCCATTTAAACCTTTTGCTAGTTATTTTTTTGTGAACACCTATTATCAGTCTGCACCCTGTTTAATTTGTTTCAAGTTCCGATTCTTCTGAAGTTAAGTGCAATGCACTCTACTGTTTTATGTTCAGCATGTATTTTCTTTATAGTTATTGTTAACAGTTTAGAACGCTCTTCTATATTTTTGTAGTTATTCTTGTATTATCCATGAGAAATCATACACAATTGGGTTCGGTGTTGATTAGCATCACTGTTCGTCTTTGCTTCTCAGTTTGATACGAAGATTGTTTCACCACATGTTTAGTTTTTTTTCCCGATCAGCTGTTTGGAAATGTAATTGGGCTGATAAAATGAGGTGGCACGTGATAATCATCTTTGCCCTCTTAAGAGGTGGAATGCATGAAAACATCTTTATCTATTTCACCTTTAAAGTTCCGAGGAACACCCTAATGTGTATCAAGACTAATTGAAGTAAATTGTGCTTGATAGATGTATATATCTGGTTTTTTGATCTTGACCGAACATTTGTTCATGTAGAAGAGCTGGATAACTGAACGTCAAGTCCTAACTCAATACTTGTCAGAAAAGAAAATAATAAAAATGCCATGATGTTATTTCAATAATAATAACAATTAGTTGAACCAAAATATAATTTGCTGATTGAACATGGGAGTGTCAGCGCTGGCATATTTTGGCCTGACCCTGGCATTTTATGTAGTTACATGGTTTAGCCATGTACTTTATAGTACTAATGTTGCCCTTGACCTACTTCAGCATAGCAGAAGTGACTATTTTTAGCTCTGTTTTAACCTGCAGTATGAAATGAGCTTTGGGAATCTAAGCACCAGTCTTTTTGTAATTCTGGGATTGGCCTGTACACATGGAAACAATTTTACTGTAGTTTGTTTTGAATAAGGGCTTTTAGTTTCTTGAAAACATTGCTTGCATTTTTCTGATCATGACGCGGAGCACTCTATATGGACTGGAATCAGAATGTTCCCTGCAACGTACTTGAAAATTATGTCAATGAAGAAGTTAGGTTTTGGCCAGTCTTTTCTTTCAAGGGTTTCTCTGACTTTCAATTCATTCAAAGAAACTGACTTTCAATTAGGGGATTCTACCCCACGAACCTTAGAAACTTGTTAAAATTCCTCTACAACCTTTTGCACAACGTAATTACCCCATCGACCCCATAGATTAGCTCAAGACCCCCACGAGCTTCAAACAGATTAATTGCAGGGTTCATGGGGTAAGAGTTAGCAAGTTTACGGGATCGAGAGAGGAATTATGTTGTTTTGAAGGTCGAGAAAGTGGGGTAAAAATCCTTTCAATTAATAAGCCACTCAGTCTATTTATTCAGTTTGGCTTCTAAGCTCTGGATGGAGCATGAAAGACACACAATGTGTTGAAAGTGAGTCTGGAAGGAGATCTTGGTGAGGTTCGGGTTGTTACCGTGGACAACGATCAGGAGGGATTTTCCCTTGTGATAAATTTGGAGGATATGACATTTTGGATTACAAAATATCTTGTTTCTAATGAGTATTTGGCACTATATCCAGGATGAGAACTTTTGGTAATAGCCCTCCGGTTCTTCTCCAAGGTAACCAAATAGTTGACTTCAAGGAATCCATGTTTATTTTGGGAAAAAACAAAAAGGGTGCGATTTGCAGAACTAATCTTTTAATGATTTTGAAAAACCAGATAAGGAGGGGTTGGCTCTAAACACATCTTTAGCAGGTTGGTCCACAGTTTTGGACATCAGATGCACATCCAACTTGCATAAGTTTTCTTCTAGGATTGCACACTAAGATCTTACTTAGAAATTTTAGTTGTGAATGATACCATCGAGTCATTGACTGATCCAGAAAGGGAATTTCTGAAGTGGATAATTAGTTCATTCTTGTTTATTACTTCGGTTTTGTTAAGCCATCCTTTATATTCATAAACACGGTATTAGGGGGTTTGTGTAAACCCTTTCTATCACCTTTGGAATATGGAAAAAGTGCCCTTTAAGGGATATACTGGTAAAACAAGGGGATAAAAAGGTAAAGTCGATACAAACATTGTATCAAAAGGCAGAAAGTTCACTACTGGATAACTAGTTGATACAAGAAAACTTCCATACCCAGCAAAGTCTTCTTAGCAGCACCACTTTGAGTAGCAATGACGAACAACTGAAGTTTTTTTCTCCTTACCCATTTCCCCAGTAGTTAAATTGAGAATAATATAAAATCTGCGAAGTCTTTTCAGCAAAAGAAGAATATATCAGTATGATATATTCCATCCTATAAACACACGACACCAGGTTGAATTTAGCAACTGCATATTCGTGTGATAAGCATTCTCACAACACATTTCATAGAAAATGAAGCATAACTAAATAAATGTGTTCCAGATCCACATAATGGCATCCATTCTTTCAGTCCCTCCCCGGACGTGTGAACTCGGGAACCCGTATTGCATGCGTGGACGTAGGGTGTTGCGGAACAGATTGACTGTGTCTGCTGATGTCGCGGATTCCTGGTATAGAGGAGAACCCTTCGGACGGCGAGGGTTGGGAGGTGTCCCGCTCAAGGGGTCTTAGGCGCCGTGCGAAGATAACAGAGTCTAGGGGTCAGAGGCTAGTTGGGAACCCGTTCGACCAGAGGTGCTCCCGATGTGGTGGTTTGGACCACTGGGCCCGTCAGTGTCGGGAACTGGTTAAATGCTTCCGGTGTTGGCGTTTTGGTACACTAGCAGGTCCTGCCCGTTAAGGGTTGGGGATGTCTCGATGCTGATCGGAGAAGGGGGCGGGTCGAAGGTGCTTTTCCTCAGCTCGTATGACATGGGAAGGATCTCGGATGCGCGATTCAAAGGTGATATCGCTTAGGTGACTCCTTGGTGCGTGCTAGCGAGGGGCCTCAACAGCTCCGAGGCTACCACTTTGTTTCATGGTTCGAGGGCTGGTTCTACTCTATTGCGGTGGCGCCGGGTGCGGGCCGGTGATGGCACTTTGCGGCCAAGGCCGGTGCAACGGGTCCGTGTAAGGGGGATCCCCTTCGTAGCGCGCAGTTTGCCGGGCTGTAGGGAGCTGTTGCTGGCATTCTGAGGTGGTTGGATTCGAGAACAACATCACTCATCCCAATGTCTCACTTGTCCCCATCCTCGTGGTCAGGCGCCTCGGCCCGGAAAAGTTGGGTTTGTGGGAGGTCCCATTTGGGAGGGGTCCGATGTACGTGGAACTGATGCACGCGAGGCCCGGGTCGTATCATCACGACCATGAGCGTGGCTGTGGGAACCGGGCGTTGAAGACTCAACCGGAGAGGGCTGAAGTTTAGGCCGATCGACCAGCCCTATCCCCAAGGATTGAGATGGCGCGAAACCCAAAGAAATCACCTCGACGTTTACTTAGGATCTGTTTCGACACGACATCCGTGTAGCAGATTTCGAGGGCTGCAACGGTCCATGTACGTGGGGTGCTGAGGGGTCGCACATGTTCAGTTTCCAAGAGCGACGATGAGCCGAAGAGCGGGACCCATTTTCTTCTTCTGGATCCACAACCGGAGCAACGTTTGGACTGAGATGTCGGTTTCGGTCACCATTTCGGTGACTGGCTGAAACAGAATTTCGGTCGAATTTCAACTGAAATTTAGGTCAATTTTTGTATTAGAACCTCCATATTCCGATTATTTCGGCCATTTCGGTAGAATTTTGATTTTGATAGGATATCGATATTCGACAGAAACTCGGCCGAATTTCGCTGAAATTTGAGGCTATGCTCCAGGAGATGAAGTTGTCAAGCTATGAGGACAAGGTCTGGAGGGATCTCGGAGGTGGGGATTGGTTTGGGTTGGCTGAGCTGGAGGCCCAAGGTGCCGCGGGGGGTATCCTTACTGGGTGGTCGAATGATAAGTTTGAAGTGATGTGGGGTTTCGAAGACATCTTTCTGTCTATCGATGTCATTGAGAAGGATGGCAGTTGGTTCGGATTTCTTGGTCACAAACGTCTACGACCCGACTGGGGCGGATGGGGGGTCGCTGGCGGCTGAACTGGAGGGTTTAGGAGCGGAAATCTCGACTGTGATCTGGACTAGGTGGTGAGATGAATGCCACTCTGTTTCCTGAGGACAGACCGCATCTAGGGGGCGGGAGAGACCCGAACTGGGGGGCCTTCAGAAGAGTGGTCCATTGCTTGGGGCTATCCATTATTGACGTGATTGGCTGTTCTTACACATGGCGGAATGCGAGATTGCAATCAAGACTCGACCACTTCTTTTTATCTCTCGTGGGGATGGAGTCGTTCCCCCCTCTCGGGCTTGGGTGCTGCCGCGGGCGTACTCGGACCACACTCCCATCCTTTGGTCGACGGGGGAGAAGAGGAGTAGCAGGTTTCGCTTTCGCTTCGAACGAAGCTGACTTCTAAAGGACGGCTTTAGAGAGATGGTGGTTGAGCCGTGAAGAAATTGGGACCCGGTGGGCTCGGCGGTATCAAGGTTTGTGGCAAAATTGAGATACCTTAGGTCCTTTCTTACACCATTCAGGAGGGAGGTCAGTGCTCGACATAAGGCAAGGAGATGGGAAGCCTAGGCGGGGGTGGTGAGTTTGGATGGCCTGGATAATGAGGGGGGTTTGGATCAGGAGGAGGCGGTAAAGAGGCTGGGCTTGCTTGAGGAGATGATGTTGGAAGACAGAAAGGAAGAGGTGAAGTGGAGATAAAGGTCGAGGCAGAAGTGGCTGAAGGAAGGTGACGCCAACACGAGGTTTTTTCACTCCATGGCATCTGGACGGAAGAGAAGGAATTTCTTGCATGAGATTGAGATCGGGGGCGTGAGGGTGTCGGGGGAGGAGCAGATTGGCACTGCTTTACATGGCCACTTCGTGGAGTTCTCGCGTAGGAGGCAGAGGGAAGGGTGGGGGTGGCTGGGTGTAGGGGCAGAATCATTGACCGGAGGACGGGTGGAGGGCTTAGTGGCTAATTTCTCTGAGGAGGAAGTGATGTGGGTTGTTTGGGGGTTGAATGCGGATGGGGCTCCTGGGCCTAATGGCTTCCCTGTGTTATTCTACCGTGAATTTTGGGATTTATTGAAGGCAGATGTTATGGAGGTTCTTAATGAATTCAGGGATGACAATAGGGGCTTCGAAAAAGTTAACCGGGCGCCGATCTTCCTCCTTCTAAAGAAGGAGAATCCGATGAGGGTGGATGATTTCAAGCCGATGGCGATTTCCAACACAATATATCTTGTGGTGGCTAAGGTGCTTGCGAACATGCTCAAGTTGGTTATGGACCATGGAAGGCCGTATCGATATCGATATCGTTCCGATATTGTATCGATACGATATATCGATGATATATCACCGAAATATCGCCCATATCGACGAGCCTTTGTGAAGAAAATGCTTGGAAATCGGGATATATCGCGATATCGGTGCCTATATTGGTCACATGTCGATATCGATATATCGCCGATATATCGCGATATTTCCTTCCATGTTATGGACTCAGTGGTGCTTCAGGGGCACTCCGCTTTCATCCCAGGACGTCAGATGGTGGAGGGTATGATTGTGGTGTTGGAGATCTGCCTCGATTGGAGCCGGTCAAGGAAGAAGGGTGCGAGCTGGAAGATTGACTACGCAAAATCTTATGATTGCATCGACTGGAGATTCTTGTGAACCTCTTTGCGGCAGAGGGGTTTCCGGAGACTTGGGTTCATTGGATAAAGAGTTGTATCACTACATCCTCCTCAATTTTGGTGAACAGCAAGCCGGAGGGTGGTTTCGTGTAGCCTTAGTGAGGGGTCCGTCAGGGGTGCCCACTCGCTCCTATGCTTTTTGTACTGGTGGCGATTTTGTTTAGGCATGCAGTGGAGGTCGAATGATGCAAGGGCTTTAGGCTGGGGAGCCTATCCATCCCGTTGCTACAGTATGCGGATGATACGATTCTTTTCCTTGGTGGGTTAGACGAGCAGAACCGCAATGCTACACTCCTTATTGATATCTTTGGCAGTCTCCCTGGTCTTGAGATTAACAAACACAAGTCGGTGGTCATGGGCTTCAGGATGGATGATGGTGAGCGCAACAAACTCACGGATTTGGTAGGGTGCCCATTGGGGGAAATCCCTATTTCCTACCTTGGGTTGCCGCTGGTGGATGGTAAGTTAAAAATCAGATTGGGACAGCGTGATACGCTGAATGGAGGAGAGATTGGTTGGAAAGCGGTGACCCTATTTAGAGGAGGGATGTTGACCCTCCTTAAGCATGTTCTCGCTGCCACTATTATTTTCTTCTACTCGACTCGGCTAATGCTGGTGGGGGTCAAGAAAAAGGTTGAGTCTCTGATGAAGATCTTCTGGTCGGATGATAGGCAACGGAGATCCATGCTGCATCTCTTGTGCTGGGACGATGTTATGAAGGGGCTTGGTGATGGTGGCCTTGAAGTTCGGGATGCTGAGCTCATGAACAAAGCATTGCTTGCCAAGTGGGTGATTCAGATTTGGAGCTCCTCAACCTCGATAGCTGCCAGATTGCTGTGGACTATATATGGACTCAACGAGGAATTGATTGCTTACAGAAAAAGATTCGAGTCGCCACTCCGTGCCGGAATCCGCGTTGTATTGCAGTCAAGGTTTAAAAAAGCGCGAGGCGGTCCGAGGCGTAAGCCTCAATTTTTTGGAACAAAATTAAAATTAGAGCAAAATACATTGGAAAAAGTATATGATAATGTTAAGTTTTCCCAAAAACACATTTAAGAATAGTTTAACACTAGTAAAAGATATAATACATAAGCGATGAAGGCATTGTAGTTCAAAAAAACTAATACTAAGCTACCAATATATGGAATATCAAGTTTCAACTCCAACTTCAATAATTCTATATGAGTATTGAATTAAAGTCTATACTTAATACTAAAGTACAATAAAAAGCATAATTTTTAGTGTTCAAATTAAAAAAATACCACCATACCTTGAATCCCAACCATTTGTCTTGCTGGACGTTGTTGGAGAACCGTATGCATCCCCTCCTGCCATATGATACCCCAACAAGACGGGGGTCTCGCTGCGGGGGGGGGGGGGGAGGGGGTCTAGGAGGGAGCAGGTGCGCTCCCCCTTGTGGGGGTGTGGGGCAGCGCCCCGGCGAAATTTTTTACTAACAATGTTATTTTTATTTTGCTATTCACAATAAAATGAAATAATTATTTTACTTCACGTGTTTATTTTCAAACTTTCTTCTTCATATATACGATAATTAATCTAACATTCACAACTTATATAACCAAATAACAACATCAAGTTGAAAACTTGCAACTAATATAAAATATTTATTACAATTGAAACTCAAATCTGTGTGCAATAGAAATAGTATGTGTAGGTGTATGATAAATGGAACATGATGTATACAAGATCATGGAGCTTCACTTATTTCAAGCGATCAATTCTCTTTGAACGCCCCCCTCCCCCCGACCCTTCGGTTTTACAAAAAAAGGTACCCAAATTTAAAAAAAAAAATGATTTTTTGAGGCTTACGCCTCAGCCTCACCTCGAGCGCCTCAGGCGAGGCTGAGGCGTACGCCTCTTATGATGTACCTGAGGCGTGCGCCTCAGGGCGTTTTGGGCCCGCCTCACCTCGAGGCGTACGCCTTTACGCCTCGAGGCGCCGCCTTTTAAAACCATGATTGCAGTTTATATCTCCTAGGTTGCGACCTAGGGTCGGGAACAGTCAGATGTTCAGATTCTAGAACGACGATTGGGCAGGTGAGGACGCCTTTGGTTGGCGGTTCCCTAGATTGCTGGCTTTAGCGGCATCGAAAGAAGCCCTTCTTGCTCAGGTGGCGCATGCTGGGTCGTGGGCACCTTTGTTCGTCTCATATCTATCGGAGCAACGCATGGAGGACTTCATGAGGTTGCTGGCAGAGGTGCCTCCGCCGAGGGTGCTGTCTCAGGAGGAGGATCATTTTGTTTGGGAAGGGGAGGTTCTTAGTAAAGAAGGCATATGAGGCGATGAGGGGGTCAACAGTGGTGCAGGAGCGGGGCATGGAGATGTGTCAGGACATGAAGGTTATTTGGGAGGCTAGGATCCCTCACGGGGTGAAGATTTTCCTATGGTGTCTGAGAAGAAATCATTTATGCGATAAAGCGAGGAGGGGAAGACTGCTTGGCTTGGAGGACACACGATGTGACATGTGTGGGGACCCGGTTAAGATGCGAATCACCTTTTCTTCGGGTGTGCGGCTTCGGCACAAGTTTGGAGGGAGTCGGGGATCGCTTGGGTGGAGGCCACAGGGTTGGAGCCATTTTGGAGGTCGGTTCGCGTTGTGGGCATGGGTTCATCGGATGATTGTTCCAAGTTGTTTGCTGTGCTCTGGGCCATTTGGACGGGGCAAAATGAGTTGATTTTCAAAAATTAGAGGTTCTACTCGGAGAATGTAGTATCACATTGTAATGCTCTTTATAATTTTTGGGTTTCACGGTAATGTATCTTATCTTTTTATAAATGAATTTTGGTTGTGGTGACTCCCGCCTCGGGAGCGCACCGTCTTTCTCAATAAAAAACATTTTATGCATTGTCAACGAACTTCCTTCCATTGCAAGATCGACCATTTCTGGCTATCCTCTAGTAGATGATGTAACAATCAACAGCACAGGCCTATTATAAAAGTTTTATGCAAGGCTCCAATCTGTTGTGCACATGTGTGCACCTCCCATTACCACGTGATGCCTAAACATCCATCCATTTATTGACATTTTTTAGCAAAAAAATGGCTACCTTTTGGTCATTGTAAAATTTGTATTTATTTATTATAAATATATAAATACAGGGTTAGAGCCATTTTGGAGGTCGGTTCGCGTTGTGGGCATGGGTTCATCGGATGATTGTTCCAAGTTGTTTGCTGTGCTCTGGGCCATTTGGACGGGGCAAAATGAGTTGATTTTCAAAAATTAGAGGTTCTACTCGGAGAATGTAGTATCACATTGTAGTATCGCATTTTTAGCAAACATCCATCCATTTATTGACATTTTTAGCAAAAAAAATGGCTACCTTTTGGTCATTGTAAAATTTGTATTTATTTATTATAAATATATAAAATTTACGGGATAGGCATCTTCTCGACGTCGTATGCTCTTTTTCCTAGGAAAAAGAGGGAAATGAATCCCAATAATTTTATGATTAGCCCATTTTGCTGATTTCTTTCACAATGGGAAAAACAACCTACCATGGTATGTATTAGATCAGAAAAAGACAGCAAGAGTGATTTTCAAGGACTTATCTCTTGTGGATGATGTGTGCACTTCTCGAAATGAGTGCGTTGGCATATGCCAAACTTTAGCCTCCAATAAGATCACATAGAATTGGAATTTGTCAGTTCTCCAAAAGCATCTGATCATCTGAGGCAGTCATTGTCATTGGCCTATTAACTATTTCTGCAAAATTACATTTCTAGGCAGAAAGAAATATCAGATTATCAGAAGAATTAGGGACTTATCACTCCAATCCCGAGCCAAGGATAGAATCCATACATAGAAGATCTTCATTAATGGGAATAACCGTATTTCAGCCATTCTTCGTCATTCATCAAAGGTAACATCAAACAACTCAGTACCATGATGCAGTCACTTAAGCTAAAACACATCTTACTAGAAGTTCCCGAACCGTCCAATATAATCAGACTCATGCAGACAGCTGTCAACAAAGAAAAGGGAACCGAAAATTCGCACAGCTTTTTAGTCATCAGCTTCGTGAAGTACAAACTTCGTCATTGAAAAGGTCAGGTAGTATAATTACCAACAAATTGTAAATCCTGGACTTCTCCAAAGAAAATCCTAGAAAAGCTGATTCAGAAAGCAGAAGAAGTTGAGTTTAAACGATCTTAGGTAAAAGACTGAGCTTTTGTCTACACATTAAAAAATATGTGCACTTTGCCCAATGCTAAGTATACCATCTTGACTCGATCTCTCCAACTTCAAGGTTGGGTTTTTGATTGCAAAACAAGAAGACCACCTAGTGAGACAGAAGCTGCTCTCGGTCACCGCCTCCACTTTCAGCCACAAAATAGCTCGCGAAGATTGCTCATCAACGATGAAGTTCGATAAAAGCACAGCTCCCATGGATTCTGTTGAAGTTCAAACCAAAACTTAAAGGAACAAGAAGTGATCTGTTGTGCACACATCTAAATGATGTGTGCGTTTTGATGTGGTATGTAGCTCCAGGGAGCAGATGAGATTGTTTTCCAAATAAATAATGCTGTTTGCATATGCATCTGTTCGTGATACGAGTCCAATACTCCCTAAAGAACAATTAACCTACACGACATCAATGTTCTCCAGCACCTGCTTAGAGACAAGGGATTGGATGAACACCTTTCTTGCTTTGGACAAGAAGTACACAAAAAGGATTTGTCTGGATGATGATAGGGATATGTTACAACTTTGAAAGGAATTAAAATAAAGAAGTCCACTATAAAAAGTTGTAAAGAAGATTCATAAATAATGACAGCAATAGTTTTTTTTGAAATTTGCATCTCTTTTTTCGGCTTAGTTCTTTCAAACTTGAATCATTTTATTTGTTTGCCCTCTGCATTTAGGATTCATTGCTCACTTTGAATCTTGATTTCTAAAGAGGTTATTTTTCTTAGTATTACTATGTCATCCGATGGGAAATATCGCATATGTGATCTTGTTGTGATGTTTTTAGAACTTGGGGTATATGAGCAATGCCAAAGCACTTATTCATGGCCATCTGCTTCGATGTTGTTAGTTGGGCTCATCTAGCAGCTGTCAGAACTTTGTACCTCTTCCCATATACACATTCTGTAGTTTTATTCAATTGACGTTTTAGCTATAGATAGCCGCCTCATATTTTATATAATCTCAGCTTTTTTCAAGGTTCTTGTCTATTTTTTATTTCGGTTCTGCCCTGAGGCATGCTAAAAGTTGAATGATTGGTGTCCAAAACTAATTGGTACATTTGTGCTGCACTTTGGGCATTAATGTTATTGGTACCATTGTTTGGTTTTCTTTAATTTATTTGAACTTACTAGAGGATTATGTTTTACACATGTTTTGCAGCACGACTGCCTCCAATGAAGCTACATTACTTGAAGAGTTCGTTGCGGCAGATAGCACCAATATGCCACCAAAACCTACAACGGCGTTTCAACATGCTTGGTCTGGTATACCTGGTCAAATGTCGATGGCAGATGTAGTGAAGATGGGTAGACCTCAGCCAAAATCCACGAAAGCAACTTCATCTCCTGAGATGCCTAATGTTTCTTATGATGTTGTTACATCAAATATTTTTCATTCTCATGCTAAATTGCCTACATCCACGGTATACGCTTCAGAAGCTATCCAGGAGAGGCATTCTTCATTAGATCACATTTCCAATACTTCAAATGCCGTCCCCTGATTCAGAAACTGCCTCTGATGAGCATGTTTCTGTGGATAGCTGGTCCTTAGTCGATCAGCTACCGGCAGAGAATAAGATTGCAGTATCTCTAACATCCAGTGCTCCTGTTTTCTCCGATCCATCTGAGCCACCCAACTTAAAAGATGATAGGCTGAATTTGCCCGTCTGTTCTCCTATGGGTGACAATGAAATTTATATAACTAATTTTGATCCCAAAATGTGGGGATTGTTGAAAGAGATTCTACTAAATCCATGGCACTGGAAAGACTAATACAAAGTGCACCTAGTGTCGATGACGGGCCCTTCGAGCATAGGGAATTTTATGAGCATGCAGAGCGTGAGTATCAACATTGCGAAGGTAATCTTTGTTTTTCAGTTTTTTACATGATGAATTGTAAGTTTTTACTTCTCCTTTGTTTCTTGTCTGTCTCTTGGATATGTACTGGTATTTAGCAAGTTTTCATTTGAAATTTGCAACCTTTGTGGTCCTGTACATCTCTTGGAGATGTCTCATTTGAAAGTTGAATGGTCCTTCGCGTATAGGACATTCTCTTAAAAGGGGGCATATCCTTAGATACAGACCTCTGTCCACATGAAGGGTCTGAACAAGAAATGTTGAATCATCAAGATCTCCTTTAACAACAAACTTAGGATCAAGAAGATGGTCTTTCATATGGAAAAACTCAAAGCAACTGATCATGAATTACTATTTTATTCTCACCCCTTTCTCATACTTGTTTTATTCGTGTATGTAGATCACATTGTTAGAGGAAATCAACAACAACAACAACACCGAAGCCTTTTTCCACAATTAAGTAGGGTCGACTACATGGATTCTTCGCCTCCATTCACATTGTTAGAGGAAATCAAAGAACAAAAATCTTTTCTATTTCTTTCCCTTCTTTTCTTTCACTATCTATTTTACTTTTTTTTATCTTAAGTTCCTCATTTTTAACCCCGTAAAACTCCCAAAAGTTTCAAGGGCATGTCTGCAGCCATGATCACCGCTCCCCATTTTTTTACTCAGTTTGGATGTTGGGGTTTCATTGGGTGATGCAGTTGTGGACGCTGCTCACCGTTCATGGCTCAATTTGGTTGTCTTGCCTAGCATCTCTAACTTTTAGTTTTGCTTGGACCCCTGGAATGAATATCTTTCTGAAAAGACCACCTTATGAAAAAAAATTAGATGTGAGGTTCATTGGGTGATGGTCGTGGCTGTTGCTCACCATTCATGGTTCAGTTTGGTTGTCTTTCCTAGCACCCTTTATTTGAGTAAGGCTGCTGCTTGGTTTGCCCTACAACTTGTAGATTTGCTTTGAGCACTTGAATGTTTTTCTTTCTGGAGACCCCCTAATGGAAATTTAGATGCCCAAACTCTTGGAATGGTCATCAATTTTTTTTTTCAAAAAGGAGGACCTGATGCTAAATTATGTGTTTTGAAATATTTGCATTATGCGGTAGGACAATTACAAAGCAAAGCGTTGTAGGAAATCTGTTGTCTTGCTTTGAATATCTCATTCTTATACTGAAATGCCGCTTCTGTAAATCAGCCTGTAGTATATTAGTTGGTATCTTTTTTGTAAAACTATTTACATCTGTCCCTCTTTTTTTTTAAAAAAAAACTTGTTCTATGCCTTCATTGTTTTGTTGGTAAACATTTGTTTTGATTTCAACATGGACCAATAATCTGCTAGTCATACTGAGCAAGGCCCTAAATGTCGGTTTCGCTCACCATTTCGGTATCGATCAAAACAGAATTTCGGTGGAATTTCGACCGGAATTTTGGTCATTTCGGTCATTTTTTGTACTAGGACCCCCATATTCCGCCCATTTCGATCATTTCGATCGAATTTCGATTTCGACTGGATATCGGTATTCGACAGAAATTTGACCGAAATATGAGGCCATGATACTGAGCCATTATCTTTAATTTGTCACATTTTTAATGGCATTATTGCATTACTTTGTTGTTTTTCTTCATCAGTTGTTTTATCTGTCATTCTCATATAAAAATGGACAAATGTATATGATAAAAAGTGCTATGAGTTCAAAATTATTTGAGCTTGTATATCATCTGCATTTATTGTGATAGGCATGAATCTACTATATTGATGCATTAAGGACGAGGAGCATTAAGGACGAGAAAGATCACGTGCTTGTTACTCAGAAGGATATAGAGACTAGATGAGAGAAGTACTTCCATAAACTTTTCATTGGGGAAGGAAATAGAGAGACCACTTTGGGTGATCTAGCTAGTAGTGAAAGTCACTTGAATCGTGCAAGCTATAGACGGATACAAAGAAAGGAAGTAGAGGAGGCTTTGAAGGTTATGAGACCTGGGAAAGGTGTAGGACCGGATGACATCTCTGTAGAACTTTGGAGAGTTTTAGGTGAGCGCAGTTTGACTTGGCTTACGAATCTATTCAATGTAATCTGGTGAAGCAAGAAAATGCTTGAAGATTGGAGGAAGAGTATCGTGGTGCCTCTTTATAAGAATAAAGGAGACGTTCAAAAATTTTCAAATTACAGAGGTATCAAGATGATGAGTCACTCTATGAAAATTTGAGAACGTGTGATCGAAAGGAGGTTGAGGCTAGTTTCCAACGTAAAATAAAATCAAGTGGGATTCATGCGAGGTCGCTCAACTATTGAAGCCATCCATTTGCTGAGGAGAACAATAGTGATTTATAAAGCTAAAAGGAAGAACCTCTATATGATCTTTATTGATTTGGAGAAGGCTTATGATTTTGTCCCACGAGAGATATTGTGGAGAGTTTTGGAAAAGAGACAAGTACCTGTCATATACATTAACCTCATAAAGGACATGCATGATAGGGCTTTATCTTGTGTAAGGACCCCGTATGGGAAGACTGGCTATTTTGACATCAACATTGGCTTACATCAAGGTTCTGCTTTGAGTCCCTTTCTTTTTACGTTGATTATGAACGAGTTGACAAGTCACATTCAGGATGAATTACCTTGGTGTATGTTATTTGCTTATGATATTGTGTTGATTGATGAGACTAGAGATGGAGTAAATGAGAAGCTTGAGGTCTGGAGACATGTGTTGGAGAGTAAAGGATTTTGTATAAGTAGGGCTAAGACGGAATACATGGAGTGCACCTTTGATGGAAGCAATGGTGAAGGAATCAAGGTGAAGATTGGTGATGATAACATTCAGAAGAGAGATTCTTTTAGATATCTGGGATCTATTTTGCAACATGATGGGGAAATTGATGGAGATGTTACTAATAGAATAAATACAGGCTGCTAAAATGGAGAGAAGCCTCTGTTGTTCTCTGTGATAAGAAAATTCTTTTAAAAATTAAAGGAAAGTTTTACAAAGCAGCCGTGAGACCTGTTATGCTCTATGGATCTGAAATGTTGACCTGTGAACCATAGACATGTGCAGAGAATGACTGTAGCAGAAATGAAAATGCTAAGGTGGATGTGCGGAAACACACGTAAAGATCTGATTCGAAATGATGCAATCAGAAAGAAAGTTGGTGTAGCTCCGATCGAGAATAAGATGCGAGAAAACCGCTTAAGATGATTTGGTCATTTGCAAAGAAGATCAGCTGATGCACTAGTTAGGAGATGTGGGTGTTGGGATGTTGAGCCGGCTAAGAGAGGGCGAGGACCTCCCGAGAAGTGTTGGAAAGATGCCATACGAAGGGATCTTAATTTTGTAGATATAAGTCCGGGATTGACCCAAGATAGATCTGAATGGAGGCGAAGAATCCATGTAGCCGACCCTACTTAATTGTGGGAAAAGGCTTTGTTGTTGTTGTGTTGTTGTAGGCATGAATGTACTATATCTTTCAAGAAATTTCTCCTTATCGCATCTTGTGCTTCTATTTACTTTCCGCACATACGATAAAAACAAAAAATTGATATTCTGTATCTGAACTTTTAAAATCCATCTGTCATGATAGCTTGCACATGCTTTCCGTGCCCTATATTCAAATTTTAAAGATAAGCAGGTGTAATGTCTGTAATCTTGTTTTCCAGGTACTTTATATAATGCCTGATGAGATATCAGAGACGGTGGATTTCTATCTTCTTTTCTGTTGCTTCTCACATTCCACTTTTGAATTTCAGTCGAGGATAACCCGGAAGCTTCATCAATTGCGGTCAGCATGCAGCAACTGAGCTTCCAAAATGAAACGATTGTTGAAAGACCGAGGGATAATAACCCGGGCGTTATATTTCCTGACCATTTGCAAGTAAACGTGGACTGCTCACATCTGAGTTTCGGTAGCTTCGGATCTGGTATTAGTGCGAACTTTTCTGGTTCCCTCTTGTCTAAATCTCAGAAGAGTACCTTGGAGGCAGCCTCTGCATCTGCTGAGGTTCCCGTTGATCCTTTGGATGCTAGGTGGGTGTCTTGCTCGCGTCCTCGACTCCAGGACTCCAACATGTGTATGTAAACCCAATTGATATTTATTATTTTGGTTAATCTATTAGTTCTTGTGCAGCATTCATACTGGAAATCCTGAGCATTACAGCGGGGAACAGTTGAGGTCTACCTCTGATGAAGATTTGGACCACGAGACGAGTACAACTGCTGAAAACTATGATCGTTTAGCATCCCCACAACCTGCAGTCATTGGATCGTCTAGTTCTGATCCTTCTAATGAGCTTCAATATAACTTAACATCTTCTATGCCTAAGTATGCGTTCTCTGGTACCACACAGCCTGTTGATCAGAATTATTCAGAAACTATTTCACAAGCACAAAGCCTTGCAGCTTTATCAAATGTAATGTAACACTGCATCTTTATCTCTGAGAAATGCGACATCATGCCTACTTTAATTTTCTTTTCAATTCCAGTCTCCCATGTTTGGAAACACTTTTATTGTTCTTTTATTGCTTATGATCTGATTTGTTTCTTTTGATAGAGTTGTGCTTGTCTGGTTCCTAGTTTTTTATGCTGGTTTTCTACTAATCATAGAGATTGATATTCTAATCATATTGTAATATACTCCGACGTCCTTTTTGGATCAAGTGGAAGATATCGTTTTAACTTGTATGTAGGACTTGGTAACTTTACATGCCACTGCGGATCTATAATAACTGTTGCACTTAGTATGGATTGTGTCAAATGTTTGACTAAGAAAATAATTTCTAATAAGCAGTCTGTTATAGAGAATTACTTTGCCAAATTAATTTTGGTTGTTTGGATCTGCAAAATAATCACTCATAGCCAACTCAGGTCTCCTCATCCCTGAGAGGATGGTGATGATGGGATGTTACGTCAGTAAGTGGATGTCAAGCATGGTCTTTTTACATGAGGCTTTGGTGGTGTGATTGGAGCCATGAATAAAAAAGGTTGCCTTAAGACACAGAAGCGACTCAGGTGAGGTGCTAACCTTTAGACACAAGGTCGAGGCACATGTGAGATGCTGAGGTGGGAAGGTGAGACGAGGTGGGTGCCTTGCCTGTGAGGGAACTTAATTGCCTCCACTTACTTTTACGTGCCAACGAAGCTTACACGTGCACTTCCTAACACGCTCCTCCATTATTGCAGCAGAGGCTGGGGCTGCAATCTCACCCTCACCCTTGTTGGCCTTGACTTCAGTTACTCCAGTGGTAGACTTTTTTTTTTATTTCAAAAGTTCCTTTGTTGCAATATGAAATGTCTTCCCAGTGTCACTGAAATTGCTATGCAGAAATCCAAATAGATAGATCATGCCATGTGATATGTCCTTCAAAATGAAAAGCATGCGTTTGCAGAAATAATATTCAAATCTGATGTTTCAGCGGCAAGGTATAAGATAAAATTCATATTGCATAACATGGAGAAATCCATGTAGAATAACACGTGTGAACTTAACTGTTAACATGATCAATAACTATGACATACTTTCGTTCTAAATAACAATACTGCCATTACATATGATATGAAAATGCATATTTTCATGTCAATTTGGCTCACTTATAATTGAAATTGCAAGTGGAGACAATTATGGAGATTTGTTTGATAATAATGTCTCCCTAATATATTTAAATACTTATAAATTAATGGTCTAGTGGTAGTACAGTGTGTCTACCACACAAAAGACCAGGGTTCAAATCCCACTCTTGCAGTGGTTGTGTTAGGTAGTCGACGGCCAGCGTAAAAATAGTCGAATCTTTCAACATGGATTTGAGCAAGAATCCATGTAGCCGACCCTACTTATAGTGGGAGAAGGCTTAGTACATTTTTACTTATAAATTAGGGATTTTATCACTTGTGCCCCTCCGAGATATTGCAATATCAGTTATGCCCCTATCTTTTTGGTAATATCAGTTGTGCCCCTCACTTCTTACTCCGTCATCAGTTGTGCCCTTCCGTCAGATTGACCGTTAATGAGTTGACTTAACCATAGTTTTCTCAAACCTTGGTGCAGTTAAGAGGGGTATTATTGTCCAGACTTTTTCTTCATCTTCCTCCTCCCCTCTCCTCTTCATCTTCCTCATCCCCCGCCCCTGCCTCCTCCCCCGCCCCTACGCCCCCAGGCCCCGCGCCCCCGCAACCCCGCGCCTCCCCCTTCCCCTGCCGACCCACCCCGACGCCTCCACGGCCCCCTGGCCCCTGCCTCCTCCCCCCGCCGATGCGCCCCGGACCCTGCGCCTCCGCAACCCCGCGCCTCCCCCTTCCTCGTCCATCTCCCTCTTCATCTCGATAACCATGTCCCGCAACTCACTGTTCTTGAACATCCGCATCAGTATATTGCACGTCATAGTATTCGATTTGCAGTTAGCATCTCTCATCTGCACTCTTAACTTATGTGCAACATTCACATCCCTCAATTTCAAGATGCATCGGTATATCGGGTTGAACGAATACACATTAGGTGAGCATTCCTGTTCAACCATCTGATTGTGTTGTTCTAATTGTGTTGTTTAAGTGCGAGAAAAACTTAGAACTTTACTTCAAAAAATGAGGATTCGATTAATCATACTGCTGTCAGACTAAGTCCCTTTTCCAAGAACTACAGTTACCATCTCAGATTAAAAAAAAGATCAGAAAAAAAGGTCCTGTGCAACCATCTGATTGAGCATCGTCCAAGCAACATCCAGATTCTCCTTCCTGCAGTGCACATTGATCAGAAAGTTGTACGTGATCGTATCCGGCGTGCACCCCATCCGTTTCATCCGGTTATACGCCCCTTGCTCCCCCTCCTCCTGCTCCGCACCGCGCCACCCCTGTTCTCCCTCCGCCTGCCCCGCACCGCCCCTCCCTATGTTCCGCACCGCGTCGCCCCCTGCTCCCCCTCGATAATGTCGTGAAGCCGACCTCCCGCAGGGGGCTGTGCGGGGTCGGGGCTGGGCGCGAAGGAGAGGTGCGGGGCCGGGGCTGGGCGCGGAGGGGAGGTGCAGGGGGCTGTGCGGGGCCGGGGCTGGGCGCGGAGGGGAGGTGCAGGGGGCTGTGCGGGGCCGGGGCTGGGCACGGAGGGGAGGTGCAGGGGGCTGTGCGGGGCCGGAACTAGGCGCGGAGGGGAGGTGCGGGGCCGGTGCTGGGCACGGAGGGGAGGTGCAGGGTGTTGTGCGGGGGGCGGTTCCGTCGGAGGCGAGGCACGTGGGCGGAGTCGGAGGCTCGAGGGAGGCTGCACGAGAGCATGAGGAGGAGGAGGGAGGAGCCATGGAGGAGGGAGGAGCCATGGAAGAGGAAGAGGAGCCATGGAGGAGGAAGAGAAGAGAGGAAGAAGACCAAATAGGATGATGAAGAAGCTATAAAATGACCATATAACCCCTTTTTAAAAATTAATACCGCTTATGTCTTCAAAGTTAACGTCCGTTTGCACTGTGGATGGACGGTCACTAACCCGAGGGGTACAAGTGATATAATAGCAAGAAGTGAGGGGCACAACTGATATTATCAAAAAGATAGGGGCATAACTGAAATTACGAGATCTCGGAGGGGCACAAGTGATAAAATCCCTATAAATTAAGTTGCATGTTTTTGGGTGGAACGATGAGGCTTTTGCCAGGAGTCCAGGACCACCTCGAGACCACATCGCCTCAATTTTGAAAACTTCAGCTTTTCATTTTTAAAACCTTGGATTGGACTTACTATTGGAATGGTGTAAGGGGATTAAAATTAAAGAGGGGTTCAAAGCAGTGGCCTCACATGGTAGATTTGGAGGTTTGCTGGTTGGATGAAATGAGTGTTTTTTTATTTTATTTTGACCATGATGAAGTTGAGCAACAATGTGTTCACACGAATGACTTTCTGGTAACATGGGTGTATATATATCAACATATACGACATTTGGTAGGGAGTTATGGATTAAACTGATTGTGGAAACACTAATTTCTGCGGTGGATGGTGGTGACTTTAATGTTGCCACATTGGTTTGGGATCTAACTGGTGTTTGTGGCGGGCGGGATCAAGGGTTGTTCTGTTTGGTTATAGGGTTACCCAAAGAGTATTCTTTTAGAATTGTCTGAATTTAGAGGGTAATCCGGCAACCCAAACATGTGGATTTCTACTTTCCCATGAGATGTTGCAACAATTCCATCTATCAATTTTGTTATTTCAGTTGATATTTATCTGATCATGGGAAAACTCTATGCTAATATGATGCATTTTTTAAAGATGAAGCCCGCCCGTTCAATTAGAGCCCCTTGTGGGGCGACTTCCAAAGCGATGCTTGTGCATCCTCCATCTTTGTTTTTGATGCTTGAAATCACATTTATGTTCTGGGTAGATAACTCATCAACCTCCAGATCTGGGGTGACTTCCAAAGCGATGCATGTGCATCCTCCATCTTTGTTTTTGATGCTCGAAATCACTTTTATGTTCTGGGTTGATAACTCATCAACCTCCAGATCTGGATCCCTCACCTCAAGTTCTTTATTTCAATCTTCTTTTGTTGGGTTTCTTCAGGAACTGGGTGCTTGACATGTTTTAAGGGTTTTCCGTCAGGGGAAATTTTGCGATTGCAGTTTGGATCTGGTGCTTTGGAATCTTGTTTGTGTAGATTGATGGTGATTTAGATGCTTATTTGCTGTGATGAGCCTGACTTGGTGGCCGTATATCATGTTGAGGCATTGTTGCTGGGAAGGGGCACTGTTTGAGGGTCTGGAAGCTGCTGTGGTTAGAGCTTTTGCTGGTGAAAGTCTAAGGTGTATTCCTTGGTTGTCAGGTGAGACACCACTGTGTGGGCGTTTGAGCCCTTGATTTTGTGGGGCTAAGTGTGTGATTGGTGTAGGTTGTATGTTTGGGCCAATTGCTTGTGAGGGTTGTGGACTTCGGCGATCTGTAGGAGTTTCTTTTTCCTTTCGGATCATGGCTGAAGGTGCTCGTAAGGTGTAGGAAGAAATGCATTACAAAACTACAATTAGTAATGGCAATCATCATTTGTATGCTAAAATGTAAAGTAACATTGGGAAAGTGTACTTGAAGGAGGATTATCTTGATGATGAACATTTGCCAAGGTGAAATCTGTTAGCCGCAGGGAGAAAAATCTTAGTAAAGCTAACGAATTGGATAAGGATATCACAACTAGGAGGATAACATGATAGCAAAGGAATTTCTTCTGCTACAACTACGAAAGCATTCCACATCCATTCAACCTTTAAGGATCCGTTACCTATTAGTGATGCAAAGTAGGAAGCTTGTGAATTCATTGTTGAGCTCACCAGGGAAGAAGTTAAATGTTTATGAAAGAATTTTGGATCGTGCTCGTCCATGTATTCTAATCTTTCACGATACGATTTGATTTCTTTTAGGAATCATTTGAAAGGAAGATGTAAGAAGGCCGAGGAGATTTTATTGGGTTTGCTTGTTTCTCAGTATATTTTGATCACATTCTCTGAAGAGAAAGATTTTGTAGCCATTGCTGGAGTTTTTTTAGAGAAAGTAAGGGGTTCATAACCTGAAAGATGTGCACCTAAACTTTTTCTTTAAGAGTTAATAAAGTATAAATGCTATAAAACGTGGATAGAAATACCACGATCTATTGGCGATATATCCTCGATATCAATATCGAGATGAGACCGATATTGGTATCTATATGGTGATATATCCTCCTTTTCAGGCATTTCCTTCACAATAGTGCGTCGATTTGGGTGATATTTTAGCGATATATCACCGATATATCGTTGAAATATTGTATCGGCACGATATCGATATCATATGGCCTTCCATTCTATAAAATTGTCTTGTAGTGCATTCTAGCATTGCTTAACTATATTTTCTACATAGATTCTCTCTCCTGAAGATATCCCATTGCTGGTCATCGAGATAGCCCCAATTAAGGCAATATCCTTTCTTTCACCATCTAATGAGCTCATCTAGTTGCCATCAATAGAGTTCTAAATAGCTGCAACATCCTTATGAGTAGTTCCAACAAGATATGCTTCCTCACATGCTCATATGAAGTTTGTAGATGTAAAAAAGTTTGTTTTTATTCTCTTGGTCTCTTACTACAAAGTATGTAATCTATGTTTGCCCTATGTGCTATTGTTAGATGTGCCCACGTCTGCAAATCAAGGGAAATCTTTGACACACGTAGAAATCCTCCATTTCTAAATCCACCTTCAGTCCCACATGAGTATGCATGGATCAAATGCTGCAAATACATATACAACTAGGGTGGAGCATTAAACCGGACCGGGCCATACCCAACTGACGAAAGCCCAACCCAGACTTGATATGCATGTGGACCGAGCTCATGCTTTCATATTGCCGAAATTTCATACTTGGACTGAGCCGGGCCTGAACCTGGATGAGCCCGACCTCATCCATGCATGGGTTCTACAACTTCTGCCTCATCCAAAACTTCACGCCCCTTCCCCTCCCTCTTTCCAATCCTTGCTAGATCCCTACCCGATGACCCCTCTCGCGACCCTCCTGGCAAGCTGTAACCCCTCCCTCAACCCCCACTCTATGACATCCCTCACCCCTTTGGACCACCCCCCTACACACGAACGTCCCCACTTGGCTACGACCCCTCCTCGACCCCCCTCCCAAGCATCCCTCACCCCATGAAGCCCTCCCTGACGACTGCAACTTGACCCCCTTATGCGGCTATGTCAGCACCCTTGGCATCTATTGGGCATTTGGCGGCATGATCTTTATCACTGCCTACTTCATCGTCATCATGATTTGCAATCAAATGAGTCGGCTCTATTTGTTCAAAGCTTCAGGTGGACACACCAACCCCACGGTGACTTACGACCCTTCTTGGCGAGGAAGGTCTCCTTTCGTCCCTCGTGCATGTCGTGCTCAACACGGTGAGGTAGAGCCTCGACATAGTTTGCGGGGTTGGGCTCGTGAAGCTCGTCACGCTGCACCCTTCGACCACTAGTGTGGTGGCGTCAACTTTGTGCATTTGGGTTATACCAAGAGAAACCGGAGTTGAGATCTTCGTGACCTTCGTTCTTTTCTATATTGTCTTCCCCACATAGATTCCAAGAGGAGCACCCATGATATCCATGTACCAATCAGTAGTAACCCTTTCCAAAGTTTCATTCTTTTGTCTTTGAACTTGAAATTTTGGTGTGGGTCTTTATCTTTTACATGTGTTGGTGCTGCTTTCAATTAGATTTGTTGTATTCATGGCACACTTGGTCATCATTCCCATCACTAGAACGTACATCAACACTATGGGGAACTTCGGCTCTGCGCCTCTGCGGTGTTCATTAATAGGAAGGGCGAGGTCTGGGATGACCATGTAAGTTTCTTGTCTTTTTTTCTCATAATCTTTTGCTATTTTTCCGATTGGGTCACATTAGTAAACAAAATTGATGCAAAGTCAAGGATCTTGCAGGGGATCTGCTGGGTACGAATATCCTTGGGAGATTTGGTGGCTGCTCCATACAAGCAATATATCTTGAGAGCCACAAACATCAAGGCTCTTGTGATTTCAGGAGCAATGCTGATAACTATATCATGATGCCAATGCTGTTGTTCTGAACATGCAGGCATGCTATGCTCGGCCTGAACCCGGACCCGATCCCACGGGCTTTGGGCTGGGCTCGGGCCCTCGATTTAACAAAAAATGCAGGCCTCGACCCGGCCGAAAGCTCGAGAAAAATTGTCGGGCACATGTTGGGCATTCCCGGGTTGGGTCGGGTCGAGCCAAATTCTCCACCCTATGTATAACCCTATACGCTTTCTTCTCTGAGAAATGCCCTTGCCATATCCCCGAATTCCTTCCACCATTTGGGCCTTTTGTTGTTGCCAGGGAACTTGAGAAACACAAGAACTCCTACAATCTTTGATAGGAAATATTTGTCCAAAGAAGTGGTGTCGAAACATCACCGGATACTTACCTATTGACGTCGACTGGCCAGTTGTCAAGACGAAGGCATCCATAAAACAATGACATATGGTGTTCATCTCTGTTCAATCATCACTGCATAACATGAATTTTCTCCCATTCCCTATCAGTGGTTGCAGCGATGGTCAAAAATTGGGGAGCACAGTGCAGATGCCTTTGCATGTAGTCGGCGAAGTAACGATGTTAGGCTGCACACTCAGCTCAGAAGTACAACAACAAAGCCTTTTCCCACATTAAGTAGGGTCGGCTACATGGATCCTTCGCCTCCATTCATATCTATCTTGGGTCAACACACAGCTCAAAAGTAATCCCATAAACTGAACGGACCAACTTGGTAAGCAAAATAGTTCACTCCAAATTCGTATGGTTGATTTCACAATCAGAGCATTGATCATCTTCTTTAGCTTGAATACTCCTAAGCCTTTACTCTTTACATGCGGAGTAACAGAATCTCAATCCATGAGAAAGATGCCTACTGACTCAGTTGAGTATGACCAAAAAAACCATCTCATCAGCAATTTAAGTCACCTCTGGGATCCCAAGAGATAGCAACTGCCACAGAAAAATAGAAATTGAGATAGCTGATAAAATCGCTTTCACGAGTACAACCGACCTCTAGAAAGACATGATGCCTTCGACCCAACCAACTTCTCCAGTGGTAGTGGCAAACCCAAATAAGAGATGGATAAGCTTCCTTTAGGTGTCCCCAAGAGCCATGGTAGGAGTGAGTCGCCATTTTTAGATGGTTTCTTAAAAAACCACTCAAGTTGTCTTGGTTTCATCACTGAGTTTGAGTGTCCATTTGGACAACATAGGGATTGCCAAATCTATTCTCAAGTTTATTAGTTTGGATATAGATGTGATGGATTTCACGATGCCTGGTTATTTTAAGATATTTGTGGAGGTCAAACTCCTTCAGCCTAGAATTGCTAATGTGATGATTCCGAGTGGGACTCAAGTTTTCAAATAACCAATTGATTATGAAAGGTCCAGAAATTTTGTCCCGTTTGTCATGCCATTTCATATAATTGGGATGAGTGTAAAATGGGTTAAGGAGAAAGAGAGATGAAGGGAATGGTAACTACAAGAAGGGTAAATGTTGATGGGAAACAAACTGTGAAGAGGATGTACGAGATCTGAGGCTTTGGTCATGGATGGGATTGAATGCGATCATAAGGATTCAATTAAGAAGTTTTCCATTTATTCCTCTTCACAGTAGCAATCTCTCAACGACCATTCGGTTATACAGCAGCTTGGAGCACTTGCATCCACAAAAGCAGTAACAACTGAACTCGGGGTCAAGGTTTCCTTTGAACAGTGGCTAGCAGAAAGCTGAACACCATGTTGCTTTGAATACTGGCAGTACCCTGTCAAAGGACAACCTTCTTCTGGATGCTGTTTCGTAGCCGCAACAGCTTAAAACTAGAGTTTTTATTCAAATTTGCTTCATCATGAGGTCAAACGTCCAAGGCAATTTAAGTTGGATGTTGATGCAAATAACCACGAGCAGCTGCAGCAAACATATATTCTCTTTGAGTAAATGTAGGCATAAACTATTAGAAGAAATGGAATCTTAAGAGATAAAGGGGTGGATTTGGAGAACTCACAGAGGGGGATATCGGTTGCTCCTGCCAGGGTGTTTTTAAAGAATTACGTGAAGAGGAGATCTAGAAACCGGAGGATAAGGGAGTTAGATGGGAGGATTTACATGGTGAGGTCATTGTTGACATTGTTATTGACAAGGCGACACATTGCACATTTCAAGAGGGTATAAAGAGGGTGCTCATTGACGATGTTAAAGAACTGTGTGGTAACATCAAAAAGGGATTATTTCTATTTTGAAAGAGGGATATAGTTGCATCAACAAGAAGGAAGGAAGAAGGAAGAAATTGTGCCTGCATGGCAATTTTTTTACTCACAAGTTCGTTATTGTGCGACTGGAGTAACCGCTTTCATTGAACATAAATGACGTATACGTGGCAGTACCATAGTGTGAGGTGCTTGAAGCCTTACATCAAGGAAGTTAAAATGCATGTTATGGCCTAAAAGGCTTTGAAAAAGAAAATGTAAACTATATCTATGGCTAAGATGAAGTACGTAAAAGACCGGACTGTTCGACATGTCTATAGAAAATGAAGCAAGTCCTCAGAGAAATGCTTCCCCATTGATGTGAGCCTTCTCCCATTGGCTTTTTGCATTTGCTCTCCAGGTATTTCTCATCAAGTTTCTTTTCTAAGGAGCAATCATAGTTTTATCATGATTTTGCAACATCCTTTGCAATTCTGCAAGTTCACCTTTAACAATCCATGACACATGATTCCTTTAATGACCATCATTTGATTCCATCACATGATCAATTTGCCGGATTTTCCAATCTTCACCAATGCAATATTGGTAATTGGTCCTTTTGGTAATCGGTCCTTTGAAGTTTATTTGCTACCATTGAAGTGGCTCCTTCAAATACCTTCTTTAGCACATGGTGCACTTCGGAAGCAAAAAGATATCCGTCGTCTTCCTCAAGACATCTTCCCATTTCACTCTTTGTTTGCTTTTGGCTTCACTACGTTGATATGTTCACAAGTTTTGAGGCAAAATCCTTTCTACAGCTATTCATGGTAAGCCATTTATTGCTCCCTAGAATGCAAAACCCAAATGATTGTTGTTATCCCAATACATCTTGCTTTCATTGTGTCGCTGCACTTCTTTCAACCAGTCTCTTGTAAGATTGAAACTTGGCTTACTAAAAAGGATCAATGAGGGTATATTAACTTCGACCTATGGTTTCTTCTTCGCCATTATATACCATCAATTAATTCTTCTTTTACTTCCTGTTACTTGACTATCCTCAACAACAAGAGGACTGCCACGTACTTCGGAATCAACCACCTCTTTTCCTTTGTATCTCTTTTGAGAACCAACGTCTCATCATTCAATGGAAGAGGCTGCAACTGTTTAAAGGTTCGTTTCCTTCAGATTCTGTGGAATAAGCTGCAAACTGTTGAATCAACCTGATGCTGCTATTGGGCTTCTGTTGAACATTATCACTAGCATCCACTCCATCTTCAAAGTAGAATGCCATCTCTTCTAATTGTGTCTGCTTGTCCCTCTTCAATTCACACTCTTGGCACCTTCTGTGTTGTATGTTGTGGGTAAGAAAATTTCCCACAACCAAACAAAGATAGTTGCTGAGGCTCCTGCTGATTACAACTGCAAGAATGAAATGGTTGTGAAGCTTGCACAAATCTTCTTGCTGGCACATTCCCCCTTGTCCACCATCCACTGCATCAAGATTCTCCTGAGTGTCATCAATAGCCAGCTGCTGTTGTGCAGTCGGCTGCCGAGCAGTATGGGTACTCTGTTGCCCCATTACCTGTATACTTGTAGCATCTTGCTACTGCTGGTTCTTGCCTTGAAAGCATTCCCCGGAGATTGCACTCATCACTTTTTTATGCATCTCCAGTTGCTGTGTTCGAAATGAACCATCAATTTATGTCAGCGTCATCTGCTGCCTCTGATTAACTTGGGATTTAACATCCCCTTCACAAATAGAAGTCAATTGTTGTCGATTCAATACAACAACAACAACTCCCTTTTATAAGGACATTTTCACTTGACTGCCCTCTAACCACTTAAATGCTTTGGTGATTGTGCAAAGTGCCTACCACCCAAAAGACCACATGGTTCAAATCCCCTCTTGTGGGGCTTGCGTTTGGTAGTCGATAGCTAACATAAACAATCGTCGAATCTTTCAATATGGATTTGAGCAAGAATCCATGTAGCTGACCTTACTTAGTGGGAGAAGGCTTCACCATTTTTTTGTCCTCTAACCAAATTCGAGGCCCTTTTGAAATTTTGTGAATAAAATCTCCACTGCTGACCAAAATGACCTGTTTCCCCTCCAATTCTTGCCCACATTCCTGACGTAGCCTTGTTGCTCTTGCAGTTCTGATCCCTTCTTTTGCTGATGTGCTACTGTGTCTGCCTGCTCTCCCATTTACTTCAGGCTTTGCTGGCTATTTGAGGTTTCAATACCTCCTTACAACAGACTTCAACTGTTTTTTTTCCACCAAGCTGATCATTGAACTCATGTTGATCATCCTCCTGTGCTACAGGAAGCCAAACTTGTCTTCTTCTCCCTTGCATGTTGTCTTTCCTTTCATTCAATTCCTTTCTTCTCCACATTTTCCCATCCTTGTGGTTCTCGGACATATGCCCCAGCACACAGCTTTTACAACGGAAACTAAGATTTTTTTTCTTACTTGCACTTGTTGGACGAGCTAGGTGAGGTTGAGGTTCCATCTCAAGTTCTTTGGGATAATTGGACGTATCTTGAGCGGGATTTCTTAAGTTGTAAGGAGCACGAGATGCTCATTGTGGCATGCCCTCATTGTGACTAGTTTTTCTTTAGAGGTTACAGATTGGTTTTGGTCATGCTTGCCCATTTACGGGTGGCGGTAATTTTGTGGATGCTCCAGAGGTTCAATTTGACGACAAATTTTTTATAGAGCTTGTCTGTTTCCTACATTGGATTCAGACTTGTTGGAGGAGCTTGATGATGCATCTCATTTTGCTTGAGAAGTTCGGTGGGAGTCAGAGGTGGTCTGGGTCGACAGATTTTTTGTCGATGACTTTTGGACGTTTTTTGCTAGCACTTCTTTTTGGTCGACAAAAAGATAGCGATTTCCTTTGCATTTTTGTGTGCGTGCTGCGGTTGGCGAGGAATGCCGTGGTTTTCCGGGGAGACATCTTTGTGCTGGGAATGTTCTATCTCACGGGATGTTCTTGGTGCTTGCATTAGTTTTTGTGGTTGGTATTATTTTCATCTTTTTTTATAACTCCATTGACTAGACCTAACCTTAATTTTATTTGTAAGGTGTCTATTGCGGTTTGTCTCTCCACACTGTCCAAAGTGAGCTCAGCTCTAGTAATGTCTCGCAAATAAAAGTCATGTCATCTTACAGTTCTGTATTATAACCGGTCCTTATTTCTGGGAAGGAATAATTTAGTACTAGCTGTTTTGATGTGTCCATTTGGGTATTGCATCCTCCGATGCATTGAACTTTGATGCAAATATGTTTATCGGTTTACCAAATGTTCTTATTTTCTCGTTAACAAAATTGTCATGTTCGTGGAGGATTTTTGTTTCTATACCTCTTTTGATATCTATGGCAGGTTCAGAAGTTCTCTTGGGGAAATAATTTTATTGTGGCAAGGAGCTTTTTTTCTGTCGCTCTATCCATGTTATCCTTTTAAATGAAAAAGATGAGGACTTTGTCATTTTTATTATTCCTGTAATTCACTATTGTATTTGTTCTTGTGCAGCAAGCATATGCCATTTCGCTGCCCACTAACGCGTCAGAACCAGCCCTTCAAACTGGGAGAGAATTTGATCTCCCATATCCCTCTGCAGTTGCACAACAACTTCTTGCGAAATTTAACAGCGGAGTATCTTCATTAGATGGACCTGCCTTGTCCCTTACCGAGGTATGAAAACTAGGGCTCGATAAAACCTCTGTTTATATATTATGAGATATTCTGAATAGTTCACTTCATTATATTCTATGAGAAACACACCAGTTGCAAATTTGGAAATAATCGGTCTGACTGTGCGTTTAAGGACAGTGATGGAACAGTCGGTCAACATTGTGTTCAATTGAATAGTCGGTTTTACTAGTGGGCTGACTAACTAAATAGTCGGTCAACCAATTTAAAAAGGTTTTTATTACTATTGTGGAAATACGTGAAATGAAAAGTTGTATTCATTGTAGCCTAGAATTCTCTTATATAAGAGAAAAGCTCTAAGGAAAAATTACATAAAATAGACAGAAGAAATAAGGAAATACAAAATAAAGATAACGCGATATAAATATCTCAACCCTCCTCAAGTTGGAGCATATATGTCTATCATGCTCAACTTGGAACAACAATGGTGAAAAGGACCTCTAGCAAGAGCTTTGGTAAAGCATATCTGCAATATGTTCGCCTGAAGCAACATGAGAGGTGGAAATAAGACCCTTCTAAATTAGATCACGCGTGTAAGGGCAATCCACTTCAATGTGCTTTGTTCTTTCATGGAAAGCTCGATTATTAGCTATGAATAAAGCGATTTGGTTATCACATTTGAGGTGCATATGAAGAGACATCTCAATAGTCAGGTCCGTCAAGACAAACTTGACCCACATCATTTCCGTGCTCCCTTGGGCCATGGCTCTATACTCTGATTCGACGTTAGATCTATAGCCACAACTGTCTATTTCTTACTCTTCCATGAAACTATCTAGCTACTTACGAGTTACGAACACGGCAAAGCCTGACGTGGACTTTCCTGTCCTTGGGGCACCCATCATAGTCTGCATCATCACATCCAATATGTGAAGGATGTGTCTCTTCTGAACAAAAGTCCTGCACTTGGAGAAGACTTCAGATATCTCAAGATCATGTTTACTGCATCCATATGAGCTTACCTGGGTTGCTCCTTAAACTGGTTGACTCTACTAACACCAAATGATATGTTAGACCTGGTGATAGTGACATGCAACAGCTTACCTACTAGGTCTCTGTATCCTCTCTTATCCACCTCCTCAGAGTCATCATCATAGATACTAGCATTTGGATCCATTGGAGTAGTAGCATGTCTACATCATGTCATGCCCGTCTCAGATAAGAGGTCAATGGCATATTTCCTTTGCGTTATTACCATACCACACGGATTTCTTGCAAATTCTAGACCAAGAAAGTAACGAAGATTGCCAGAGTCCTTGGTTACAAACTGTTGTCCAAGGAAATCATTAGCTGTCTGAATGCCATGTTCATTACTGCCTATAATAATAATGTCATCTACATCTACCAAAATAGCAACGGTATCTCTTTGGATTCTCCTAAGAATAGTGAGTGATCTGCAGTAGATCTAACAAACCCATGTTGTCCTATCAACTTTGAGAGCCTCCGAAACCAAGCCTTCTGTCTCTGCTTAAGGCCATAGATGGCCTTGTAAAGTATGCACACTATATGAGAACCCCCCCCTCAACAACAAACCCTGGTGGGTGCTACATGTATACTTTATCCTGCAAATCCCCATACAAGAATGCATTTTTGACATCTAATTGGAATAGAGGATAGTCACGTACCACAACAACAACAATGAGAATCCGCAACGTAGAATGATGAGCAACTGGAGAAAATGTATCCTAATAATCCACCCCATAAGTTTGGGTGAACCCACGAACAACAAGTCTGGCCTTATACTTATCGACAATACCATTTGCACGATGTTTCACCGTGAACATCCATTGGCTGGCAACAACAGATGCACTAGGGGGAGCTTGAACAATACTCCAAGTACCGCAAGACTGTAACGCTACCATCTCCTCCTCCATAGCCAGACGCCACTGACTACTCTGCAATGCATCCTGATATGACCATGGTATCTCCACGATTGACAGACCCAAAACAAACCTCTGAAAATCCTCTGAGAGTCGTGCCAGAGAAACATAGGAATCAAGAGAATACATAGTGCATGTACGCGCTTCTTCTTCTGTGAGGCAATAGGCACATCAAGATCTTCAACTTCCTTAGTAGATGAGACTGGATCATCTAAAGCCTCCTGCACATCACGTCGTACACGCAAATCACCAGTGCCATTAGTGGAACTCAAATGCTTACAACATACGTGTGGCGTGTTGGATGATGGAGGAGGCACATGAGCATGAGGTATGCGCTGGTAAACCTGCTAAAAGAAATTAGGTGTGACAGGTAGTGGAGGAGGTGGTGTGGTGATGTCGACGGTGGTGAAGTAGAGCCCGGAGTAGACAAAATCAGAACTAGAGACATGCATACCTCTTCTCCATTCTCGGAAGGAATGAGCTTGTCACCTGTAGGGGGAAATACATAATAGACTCAAAGAAGGTGACATCCTCACTTATATAATACTTTCATCAACAAGATCAAAGCAACGGTACCTCTTTTGGGTCCTAGAATACCCAACAAAAACACACTTGACAACTTTAGGAGCGATCTTGTCAAGACCTGGAGACGTCTGATGAACAAAACAACTAATCCAAAAATACGGACGTAAGAGAAAAAAGAGCCACTCAGGAAATGCAATCGAGATCAGGATCTTCTCCTCCAGATTTGATGAGGGCATACGATTCACCAGGTAGCAAGCAGTTAGAACCGCATCCTCCCAGTAAGGATAAGGAGCACGACTCTAGATCAAGAGGATCCTGGTAACATCCAAAAGGTGACGATGTTTTCATTCAGCCACCCCATTCAGTGGAGAAGTATAAGCACAAGAAGTCTGATGAATAATACCATAGGTTCTAAGAAATTGAGATAGTTGAATACTGTAAAATTCTAATGCATTATCAGAATGAATATACTTGACATTTGCAAAGAATGAATATACTTGACATACTGCAACGTTACTTATCCTATTAATAAAATACAGAATAGCAGGACCAACATCAAACTTGTTTTTAAGAAGGAAAACCCACAACAACAACAAAGCCTTTCCATTTTTAAGAAGGAAAACCCACAACAACAACAAAGCCTTTCCCACTTTAAGTAGGGTTGGTAACTGGATTTTTTGCCTCCATTTTGATCTATATTGGGTCATTCTCGGGCTTAGATCCAAAAAACTAAGATCCATTCGTATAGTCTCATTCCAACACTTCTTAGGCCTTCTACACCCTCTTTTAGCTGGCTCACCATTTCAAAACTCACATCTCTTCACCGATGCATCATCTGACCTCCTTTGCACATGGTCAAACCACCTTAAGCCATTTTCTCACATCTTATCTTCGATCAGAGGTACATCCACTTTCATTCTGATGGCATCATTCGAATCCGATCTTTACGTGTGTGTGTGTGTGTATGTGTCTACACATCAATCTTAGCATTTTCATTCCCGCTACTACCATTCTCTGCACATGTATATGGTTTACATGTCAACATTTAGATCCATAGAGTATAACAGTTCTCACAGTTGCTTTGTAAAACTTTCCTTTGATTTTCAAAGTAATTTTCTTATCACAGAGAACAGCTGAGGCTCCTCTCAACTTTAGCCAATCTGTGTTTATTCTATTTGTAACATCTCCATCAATTTCTCCATCATGTTGCAAAATAGATCCCAAGTAATGATGTTATCATCACCAATCTTAACATTGATTCATTCACCATTGCTTCCATCAAAAGTATACTCCATATATTCAGTCTTAGCCCTACTTATACGAAATCCTTTAATCTCTAAAGCATGTCTCCAAACCTCAAGCTTCTCATTTATTCCATCTCCGGCCTCATCAAGCAACACAATATGATCATCGAATAACATACACCAAGGTATCTCATCCTGAAGGTGACTTGTCAACCCGTCCATAATGAAAATAAAAAGGAATGGACTTAAAGTTGAACCTTGATGCAGACCAATCTTGATGTCAAAATAGTCAGTCTTCCCAGATTGTATCCTTACACAAGATGAAGCCTTATCGTACATATCTTTTATGAGGTTAATGTATAGTATATATACTTGTCTCTTCTCCAAAACTCTGAACAATATTTCCGTGAGACAGAATCATATGCCTTTTCTATATCAATAAAAATCATATGGAGGTTCTTCCGTTTAGCTCTGTAAATCTCAATTGTTCTCAGCAAGTGGATGGCTTCAATAGTTGAGCGACCTGGCATGAATTTGAATTTATTTTCTTTTACTTTGGAAACTTGCCTCAACCTTCTTTCGATCACGCGTTCCCAATTTTTTATAGTGTGACTCATCAGCTTGAAGCATAATTTTGAAAAAACATCCACAGCAACAAGATAAAATCTATGCTCTTGATGGTTTGTGACAAAACTTAGACCCCAAATATCAAGATGAATTAACTCAAAAAGACTATGACTACTTTGACCCTAACGACTCTAAAGGTAGACTGATGATGCTTCCCAAGTTGGCAGGCCTCGCACTGAAAGGTAGGGCGAGGAGCAATCTGTGTAAGTACATGACACAACTTCTGCAGAGGAAGATGACCAAATCGAAGATGCCACACATAGGGAGAAACAGATCATGTGTGAAGAGAAGAAGCACCAGCATATGGGCGGATTGTACCAGTCTATAGAGACATCTTTGCTCGCGGCCAGAGCCAATCACACTGCCCGTAAAAATGTCCTGAAACACAAGAGCAAATGGGTCAAATGGAACACCAATGTAAATCCTCGGTGATTTGACTAATTAACTGCATCTCCTCGTGACCAGTGATGTAAGAATGTATCCCATCTGTTATTACTACCGATCTCCCTTATTGAGTCGAACTGTAAATACTAAATTGTCCTCTGTCACCGTAAAGATGATGGGATGCTCCTTACTTTATAATCCATTCTGACAATTCTGCCATGTAACGGCTAGTAAGAGCATATGTTATACCTGATTTGGATGTTGAGGCAACTACCTCTGAGGATCCTGAAGGAGAACGGATTGATCCATAAGCAGGCATAATCTCTTTGAGCCGTGTTACAAGCTCATCGAATCTCTGATCAGATGCAGGTGATGGACTACCTGCTGAGTTTGCTCTGAAATACGTGCTGGAGCGGGAACCCCATGCTTAAAATAGCATGTTCCTCAGAGTGGCATGAACTATGGCAGTTGGTGCACGACTGATGGGGTTGACTACCCCCTCCACTGCCATGGTTACCTTGACCACGGTATTGCGTAGGGCTCTCTATGAGATGCAACCATAGTTGAAGAGGTTTGAGACTGTTGAATACAACCATGAGATATAGAGAACCCGCTTAATCTACGACATGCCTCCTCCATTGGAGGCATGGTGGCATCAGTAAGAATCTGGACTCGAGCAACGTCATACTCAAGTTCAAGAGCTGCTAGAAAAATTCCGTTCATCACCGAATCTCTGTATGCCATGAGCTGCTTTAGTGTAGTAGTCAAGGGAATGAAACCATGGAGCTTCTCAAACATACCTTTTAGAAAAGTGTAAAGGGTATGGAGAGGACGACCATTCTGCCTCGATGTGAAGATATCGTGTTGAAGTATCTTTGACTTGTTTTTCACGGAGAGCACGTAGCGGCAAGAGTGTCCTACATAGGCTTTGTAGTTGGCTGACTCAATATATCATTGGCTATCTCCATTGACACAATCTCAAATAGACACACACACACATGCGTTGTCTGCCTCTCATGAGGCATTAACCCATGTCTTCCACTTGGCTCCTCCTTCGTGATGATGTGCTTCTTGCCATTACACTGCATTAGGCTCATGAACTGCATGGCCTATAGTTTATAGTTTGTTCCATCCATATTGACTATGGGTGTTGGACCTTTGAAGTCACCCGGGGATGAAACATCTGCTTTGTTGTCTAAGTTGATGACAACAATCTCCAAGACTGGGTCTGCAAGCTGTAATACATGCTATGAGAAGATGGTTGTGAGAGTAGACTCATACCACAACCTCTCCCATCCATTGGAGCGGGTGATTTTAGATGATCAAATCACACCATAGAAATCCAATAGCAGACCTAATAGGAGACAGATCCCATCGATGATGACATAGACTGCGGGAGTGGAGGCGGCTTGGACGGTTGCAACCAGTCTGGTGGTGGTGGTTGTTGCCGCAGTCCTACTACACAACGATGCTAGAACAGGGGGGTTGCGCAGCAGTAGCAATGCCCAGATGTGCGAGGTTTTAGGTGGGGTGTTGTTTCTAGGGCACATGCTCCAGTTTAGGATCGTCGCTTTGATACTATGTGGAAATATGTGAAATGAAAAGTTGTATTCATCGTAGCCCTGTTGCCCTAGAGCTCTTTCACATAGGAGAAAAGTTCTAAGGAAAAATTACATAAAGTGGACAAAAGTAATAAGGGAAATAGAAAATAAAGATAATGAGATATAAATATTCACACTTGTTAATGTTTTGTTTTTTTAAATGTAAAAATAAAAGTAAGATTTCCTATATTTGATTGAAGTTCAATTGGTATCATCTTAACCTATGAACATTTATTATATTTTATATTTTAAATAATTATAATATTTATAATTGAATATTTCTCATTTATCATCGAGAAATATATTTATAATTGAATATTTGTGGTCAACGTTGTTACCCCAAAATGTGTTTGAACATTGTAAGGCCCTATATACGACCTGGTCTGCTGTAATTTAATTTCTATGTTAATATATTGTGGCGGATCCCATCTCAGGGTGCCTCCCTACCTCTTTAGAAAAAGACCCTTTCAATATCAAATGTCAACTTTTTCTACCTCGAGAAGAACAACCTCTAATATATGAGGATTTGATGTATAAATTAGAAAGAAATTCTCTAAAAAAATCAAACGTGTGCTATTACATACCCTCTGAAGTTGGACGTTAGATGCCAATCACGTCCAGCTTGCCATATAAGAATTTGTCTACGACTTTTTTTTCTCCTATGGAAGATGGAATTAATGGCGATATAACAGAACAATGGCATTGTTGATTTGATTGAAAAACCAATATTATAAGAGAAGATGTCAACAAATTTACCTTGCAAGTAGTCTAGATATAGCCTGATACTGAACACCATCTCTAGAGCTGACAACACCAGGTTGCTTCTTATTTGTCCATGTTACAAGATCCTTTACAAGAAATATGGGGAACCGATAGTAGATCATTTGTCCTTTAAGGGATCTCGCATAATTTAACTGGGAAAAGCACAGAGGTCATCATATCTTCTATCCACTTAAATTTTAAGAAAGTAGCATTAAGCTTATAAAAGTCGGTAGTCAGTACAGTATTCAGTTGGTCGAGTTACCGAGTAAGGCTGATCGGTAGTTAGACGATGAATATGATTTAGTTGGTTTTTTAAAATTATTTTAGATATAATTTTTTTTGGAAAGGGAAAAAGGATGGGCACCTGTAGACACTCACAAAAAAGCCATTATATTACAAGTTTAGTATATCAATCAAGGTTCTAAATTTCGATTTCGATTTCATTTCGAGATTGCAAAAAAACGACCAATTTGAAATTTCGACGAAATTTTGCCAATTTCGGCCAAAATCGGCCTTGATTTGTGAGGAAGGATTCATATTGAAATTTCAATTTCAGCTGTGTTGAAACCAAAATTTCGGCAAAATCTCGCTGAAATTTTACGAAATTTGAAACATTGATATCGATTATAATAGTTGGGATACTTTTAAGATCCTGACATGTTCTATAATAATTTTCACATAACATGTTTCCCTACCAAAAAATAATACCATTTCTAGCCGACCAAATGGTCCACTAGATAGTAACGATCCAAGTGGAAGCAATACTCGTGCCGCCACACACCATGTCTAATGAGTCCGGAATGTAGTATAACTAATGGAGATCCCATCCAGTACCACATCTTCCCATGCATCCTGGAAGAACTTTACCGAAAGAAACAATGATCTATGTCATCAACCTTACATTAGGATAACAACAAAGCCTTTTCCCACATTAAGTAGGGTCGACTACATGGATTCATTGCCTCCATTCAGATCTATCTTGGGTCATTCTCAGGCTTAGATCCCAAAAACTAAGATCTCTTCATATAACCTCCTTCCAACACTTCTTAGGCCTTCCCCGTCCTCTCTTAGCGAGCTCAAAATCCCAAAAATTGCATCTCCTTACTGGTGCATCAGCTGACCTCCTTTGTAAATGGCCAAACCACCTTAATCATTTTCTTGTATCTTATCCTCGATCAGAACTACAACTTTCATTTTGATTGCATCATTCTGGATGCGATCTTTACATGTGTCTACACATCCACCTTAGCATTTTTATTTCTGCTACAGACATTCTCTATTTATGGTTTACATGCCAACATTCAGATCCAGAGAGCATAGCACGTCTCAAGGCTGCTTTGTAATACTTTCCTCTGATTTTCAATGGGATTTTCTTATCACAGAGAATAGTAGAGGCTCCTCTCCGCTTTAGCCAACCTTCATTTATTCTGTTAGTAACATCTCCATCAATTTCCCCATCATGTTGCAAAATAGATCCCAAGTATCTAAAAGAAACTCTCTTTTGAAGGTTATCGTCACCATTCTTCACCTCGATTCCTTCATCACTACTTCCATCAAAAGTGCACTCCATATATTTAGTCTTAGCCCTACTTATACAACATCCTTTAGTCGCCAATGCGTGTCTCCATACCTCAAGCTTCTTATTTACTCCATCTCTAGTCTCATCAATCAACACAATATCATCGACGATAACACACACCAAGGTATCTCATCCGTAATGTGACTTGTCAACTCGTCCATACTCAAAGTAAAAAGGAATGGACTCAACACTGAACCTTGATGCGCACCAATGTTAATGTCAATCTTCCCAGATTGTATCCTTACACAAGATGAAGCCATATCATACATATCTTTTATGAGGTTAATGTATAGGATATATACTTGTCTCTTCTTCAAAACTCTCCACAATATCTCCCGTGGGACAGAATCATAAGCCTTCTCCAAATTAATAAAAATCATATCGAGGTTCTTCCTTTTAGTTCTATACAATCTCCATTATTCTCCACAACAAGTGGATGGCTTCAATAATTGGGCATCCTGGTGGAAACTTGCCTCAATCTTCTTTCGACCACACGTTCCTAAAATTTTATAATGTGACTCAACTACTTGATACTTCTTTAATTTGAACAATTTTGAATGTAAGGTGGATCATTGGGTCGGGCCGACCTGGAACCGACCTTGACCTGACCCGCAAGAGCCCTAGTCCGGCCCGAACCCGATATATATATGGGCTGGGCTCGGGCTCCCATATTTCCCAAATATCAATCTCGAGTCAGGCCCAGCCCGAACCCATGAAAACCCGGGTTGGCCCAACCCGGCCCACATCCTCTCCAACATTGTGTAATTGTGACAACTCAATTTATAAAGCATATGGTCCAATTCGATTAAAAACAGAATGCTTGTTTGGGTTAGACACAATGTACGATGCAAGTGGGAAAAACTCCGAAACAAATCAATGATCATTTTCGAAATTCCATTCTGATTCTATCACCAATAAAAGTGTTAAAGTAGAAACTAGAGACCTACACAATCAAGCATCAAAATAAGAATAAAAAATTAAAGGTTTACACAATCAAGCACATGTCTCTTTATGTCGTCATGCCCATAACTATAGTTATGTGGTGAGTCATGCTGTCCGTCGGAGCTTTTTGGAGATATTTGAATATCAATAGTTCTCGTCATTTGCATTTCAACTTGGGACTCCACCTGTAATCAATTCTCATTTACTCCGAGATCCATTGCCCAATACATGCATTGATGATTTGATAAGTGGGATCATGTAGGACGTATTCGAAAAGTAGTTCAATATAAAATACATTTTTCTTTATTTAATCGACGTAAGTTATGTTTGATATTTGCAGGCCTATATATTGTCCGAAAAATAAAGCTTCTTTAATTTCATAAATATACGTACGTGTAACGGATGCACACATCATTATTGGACGCTTACGTTTACATTAAAACATATATTAATGCAAACCTGTGGGTTGCAACGTAACGGACTAAACCAAATTGGGGACGGGTCGAGCTTGGCCCGAACCTGAACCCGAAACCACGGGCCTTGGGCCAGGTTAGGATTCTCAATTTACTAAAAAACACGGGCCTCGATTTTTGGTAATAGTGGGATAAATCAAGAACATTAGAAATAAAAAAAATAAAAAATCTTTTTGCAATCAACCAATAGTTAGACCTAGTATTCAGTTAGATCGAGTATTGATCGAATATTGATTATTCAACCCCCTCCTCTTGCACCTATTTATGGTGAAAACGACTCTACTCCCAACCGATTAATAATAGTCGCTCTAGCTCCCGAGGTGGTAGCGGTCGGACTCTTCATCTTGCCAAGTGTGCATCAGGTATCGGACCTACATCCATATCATACCTACATTAATTCGCATCGGCCTCCATATCAGATCTGCAACCATTGGCGTTAGGACCACTCAGAGCCGAATGTGGTATCGTCGAGATAGAAAGAGGAAAATAGTATGGCTGACCCGATCGAAGATCACATTTGGTTGATCCTTCCGTTGATCCTTGATCTTTGCCAACATGTCAAATAACTCGTCATGCCTAAGTCTGTCATGTATAACAACCATCAAGTGCTTCCTGTACAGCTTCAAAACTCCCACAATGTTGTGGGACAACAACAACAACAACAAAGCCTTTTCCCACAATTAAGTAGGGTCGGCTACATGGATTCTTCGTCTCCATTCAGATCTATCTTGGGTCAATCTCGTACTTATATCCAAAAAACTAAGATCCCTTCGTATAGTCTCTTTCCAACACTTCTTGGGCCGTCCTCGCCCTCTCTTAGTCGGCTCAACATCCCAACACTCGCATCTCCTAACCGGTGCATCAGTTGACCTTCTTTGCAAATGACCAAACCATCTTAAGCGGTTTTCTCGCATCTTATCCTTGATCGGAGCTACACCAACTTTCTTTCTGATTGCATCATTCCGAATCCGATCTTTACGTGTATGTCCACACATCCATCTTAGCATTTTCATTTCTGCTACAACCGTTCTCTGCACATGTCTATGGTTCACAGGCCAACATTCAGAACCATAAAGCATAGGAGGTCTCGCGGCTACTTTGTAAAACTTTCCTTTAATTTTTAAAGGAATTTTCTTATCACAGAGAACATCAGAGGCTCCTCTCCACTTTAGCCAGCCTGCATTTATTCTATTAGTAACATCTCCATCAATTTCCCCATCATGTTGCAAAATAGATCCCAGATATCTAAAAGAATCTCTCTTCTGAATGTTATCGTCACCAATCTTCACCTCGATTCCTTCACCATTGCTTCCATCAAAGGTGCATTGCATATATTCCGTCTTAGCCCTACTTATACGAAAACCTTTAGTCTCCAATGCATGTCTCCAAACCTCAAGCTTCTCATTTACTCCATCTATAGTCTCATCGATCAACACAATATCATCAGCAAATAACATACACCAAGGTAACTCATCCTGAATGTGACTTGTCAACTCGTCCATAATTAAAGTAAAAAGAAATGGACTCAAAGCTGAACCTTGATGTAAACCAATGTTGATATCAAAATAGTCAGTCTTCCCCGTCGGGGTCCTTACACAAGATAAAGCCCTATCATACATATTCTTTATGAGATTAATGTATAGGACATGTACTTGTCTCTTCTCCAAAACTCTCCACAGTATCTCTCGTGGGACGGAATCATAAGCCTTTTCCAAATCAATAAAGATCATATGGAGATTCTTCCTTTTAGCTCTATAAATCTCCATTGTTCTCCTCAGCAAATGGATGGCTTCAATAGTTGAGCGACCTGGCATGAATTCGAATTGGTTTTCTTTTACTTGGGAAACTTGCCTCAACCTTCTTTCGATCACACGTTCCCAAATTTTCATAGTGTGACTCATCAGCTTGATACCTCTGTAATTTGAACAATTTTGAATGTCTCCTTTGTTCTTATAAAGAGGCACCACGATACTCCTCCTCCAATCTTCAGGCATTTTCTTGCTTCGCCAAATAACATTGAATAGATTCGTAAGCCAAGTCAAACCACGCTCACCTAAAACTTTCCATACTTCTACAGGGATGTCATCCGGTCCAGCACCTTTCCCAGGTCTCATAACCTTCAAAGCCTTCTCTACTTCTTTTCTTTGTATTCGTCTATAGCATGCACGATTCAAGTAACTTTCACTACTAGCTAGATCACCCAAAGTGATCTCTCTATTTCCTTCTCCAATGAAAAGTTTATGGAAGTGTTGCTCCCATCTAGTATCTATATCCTTCTGAGTAACAAGCACGTGACCTTCCTCGTCCTTAATGCATCTCACTTGAGAAAGGTCTTTGGTCTTTCTTTCTCTTGCTTTGGCCAACCTGAATATATCCTTCTGGCCCTCCTTAGAGTTGAGATTTTTATACAAAACCTCATAAGCTTTTGACTTAGCTTCGCTTACAACCTTCTTTGCTTCCTTCTTCGCTATTTTATAGTCTGTGACAGTTTCCTCTGTTCTATCCTTAGACATAGCTTTAAAGCAAGCTCTTTTATAGTCTGTGACAATGTTGTGGGAGGCCTAACAAAAAATGTGAAAGCGATGCACCCTAGGGTCCGTTCCGTCTTGGAAGCTTGGTCAATGCCACTTATCCCCTATGACCGATCCCTTAGGGAGCCATTCGGCAGACACATACTTAACTCCACAAGTACACCCTAAAGACACCGAGCCTGAATCAATCTTTAATGCATCCCTCACAAAATCTGTGCACGATTGCACAAGCACTTCCTCCACTTCCAAGTCACATTCCTCCCTGATGAGCACCTCATTTAATGGTGAGCTCACATCCTGAGACTTCCGTATCCACACTCCCTTCGCATAATATTCTACATTCTTATGGCCTACAACACTGCCCCTCGGATGAGGTCTGGACGAATCATCACCTCAAGCAGGATTTCGATCGACGTTAACATGAGAAGAAGAAATCCCCTTGTTGTCCACGAACATTGTATTTTTTAAGGAACATCCACTAAATCACCTCATATCAAGATTAGACCTTATAAAATGTATCCAATTGCTTGGTTGTTAAAATAGGTATTTGCTATTAAGTCAGAATGGACACTGGATAAAAAATACATTATTTGAATCTAAAGTGAAAATATTTAGTTTTAAAAAAATAAAATGGAGATATTAATTATTCCATTTCCCAAGTCGGCGAAATTAAAACCGTAACAATGAAATTTAATAAGACTTCTTTGCATTTTTACTATTTTGACCGAAATGGGTGAAATATCGACGACATGTCACCGATACTTTAGAACATTTCTTAAAAAATCTGTAAATACTATTAAAAATCATGCGCACATTAGTTGGTGGACGAATCAGTTTAGTTTGCAAACTAATCGGACTGACTATTCGGTTATGTCAATTAATTACCGAGTACTTTGTTTGATCATCCCACTCAACCACAGTTTGATTGACTGGTCAGCCGTTTATTGCAATGACCCTTTCTGAAGCTATGTTACCATTTTATTACTTTGTTATTATAAAATGCATTTAATCTTCCAAATTTGTTGTGAATGTATGTTATAAATGTACGTTCTTTGATCGTTAGTAAATCTATATAATGGGTTGCATTTTTTTGTTGCAAATTTTTTTCTGAAAGCTTATGTTTTTGTTGCATACTTTAAAACTTCTTAGTCATGGTTCTTTCATTCCAAAATAGTCAAGCCATTTAAATCATGAATCACATTTTTGCTATTCAATCACATTTCATGCCCTGCTGTACAGAGGAGTATTTATAATTTCTTACAAGGTTTAGAAATGATGTATATGGGATTGGTGATATTAAGGGCACTTCGAGCATTCACCTAGGTGCATGTGCAACACATCAATGACTGGCTAATCCTCACTTGCCCTATGCGTTGGTGATCATCTTCATCTTAAGTGAAAATTGAGATATGGGCCCCAAATCAGGATCGTTTGTCCTTTTTACGTTATCAGATTCGATATATATTAGCTCTTAGCAAGTTCACGACTTTTAGCTACATTACACACCCCTAGATACCAGTGTTCCTTAAATCGGCCTCACGGTATATGAATCGGTGCATCATGCACCCTAAGCGTATATGCGTCCCGTATATGCCTCGCATACTGCTCCAACAGCTTGGTGACTTAACCTCCAACAGTTTCATTCAACTCTCCAATCCTCTGTGCTTACCTCTGTAACTCGGCCTTTTCTTCCATTCAACTGTAAAAATATGCAATGCATGTGTATTCAATTGCAATGCATTATGCCATTATGTATATGCGGTATTTGCTCATGTATCATTTTCATGAGTATATGCAATGTATCGTTTAGTATTTTAATATATGTCGATTGAGGTTTGCTTATGCATTGCAAATTTGCATGTGTATATATTTTCAATTTTGTTATTGTGAATCATCTAATATGTGACATTTTTATGGTTAATTTCTTGGTGATTAACTGTTAGGCAATTTGTGGCATCTACTCAACCATTTAACATGAATTGTTTTTCTTAGATTTTTTAACTCCACTTAATAATAATATTTATAATATTTATTTATTTTTCAATAAAAATTAGGAATTTGCACAGAACCGCATATGCCCCGCATACCGCTCATTCATTATTCAATGACCTATCCGAACGCGTACGCTTTCCTGAACATTGCTAGATACGTATATGCATGCATACATACTAGTTTTAAACTCACATAACACTTATAGTTGTGAGTACTTTACACATAAACGTATACACTTAGCGATAAGAAGGCTACAATTTGGTTATTTGTTTGTTTTAATATCTAGCATATACGAGATGGATCTACGTAATGCAAAAATTATTTGAAAGGGCATAAACTTCTATGTTTAAATACAACTATTAAAAATTATGGATAAAATTGCTGTCTTCGATAAATTTTAGAAATGATCATTTTTAGTGGTACCGATTATGCAGATTTTAAAGTTAGTCATAACCAATGTTGCAAATGTCGGGAGGCGGTATTTGGTCAGTCAGGTCATTGACTACGAATTAATCTGCAGTCGGACAACTAAACGTATTTAGTTGGAATTTAGTCGATTTTATAATTTTTATAATTTTAAATATATAAATCAATTTTATACGTATGTGTTTATACAGATTTGTACATTTCTTTTGTAATAAACAAAATTAAGCATCTTAGGTTAAGTCTACTTGTGAAAAAAAGCAAAATAAAAAAAAATAAAATAAAGTCTGTCCATGTAAAATCAACTTTCTAGTTGACCGACTAGGTTGACTAATCGGGCTGGTTAATCAGGGTGGCGGATTATTGGCTGATTAGGCCTAATCGAGTCGGCCACCCGTCAAGTAGCCTAAACAGGGCTGGCTAAAAGACTCAGTGGACCTTTTTCTGCATGTATGGTCTTATCAACAGTGGCAATAACGAATCCTTTTCCCACTTTATCTGGGATTGGCTACATTGTTTCTTTGCTTTCAAACATCTTTAATTTGGTGTTGTACCTTTGTTAAGTTCCAAAAAAGTCATCCTTTTTACTATCTCCTTCCAACGTTTCATTTGTGCAAGGCTCATCTTCCAACTTCTTACACCTTCAATTTTGAGCATTAGATGGCCTTTTTCAGCACATGTCCAAACCACCTTGGCCAAGTCTTTTTAATTTAATTTTTGTTAATGCAACGCCTATGTTTTGTTAGATAATCTTATTGTGAGATCCTTCATTGTGTGGCTATGCAATCATAGAAGCCTTTTCATCATAGCTGCAATTTGTTTAATATGTCTATAGTTAATTGCCAAACTTTTGCTATTAGAAAGCATCACATGTTTAACTGCGTTTTCCCCCTCTTTTTTGAGAAAATGCTTTTTCCTTTTAAGCTTCAAATATTTCTTCTTATAACAAAGAATACCTAATGCTCCTCTTTACTTCATCAACACTAGAGTGATATTTACAACAATTCCTCTATTCTTCTTAAAGATTGGACCTTTCTCAGACTGCCTTCTCTTGTATGTGCTTAATTCATTCATTACCAAAGTAAAAAGGTAAGGATTTGAAGGCTGATCCTTGGTGTAGATCGATATCTATATTCAAATGATCCATCATCCTATTATCTGATTGATATATAAACCTCCACATGATTATTCTACGAAGAAGTTTTAAATCAATTAAAACGTCCTCCGAGGGTCCTTTTTTCTTTCTGAAAAGCTTCCATCAAATGCATGAGAGGGTACAAGGCCTTGGTTCTAGGCTTATCGGGCATGGAATCAAACAGGTTCTCTGATGCTTTAGAAACCTGTTTCAATGCCCTTTTAATTATTCTCTCTCATAATCTCATTATATATTCATGGCACATCTATTTGATAACCATATATGTCTCAATTGTGTATATCTCCTTTATTCTTATGTAAATGTATTGCAATATTATTTCATTCATATGACATTTTGTTGCTTCATTAAAAATAGTTTTTATAAGCAAAGTAATACCTTCATGCCCCACTATCTTTTAAACATCCATGGCACTTGAAGTGGTCCTTGAGCCAATTTTTTATAGGGATGTTTACACCCATAACCCTGAATAATTCTGTAATTACATTCATAACCCCGCGAAATCGTGAATTACACTTGGGACCCAGAATAAATGCGCCATTTTACACCTATAACCCTCCGTTTGTTGCGTTCATTAACTCAACCAGAAGATAGAGTTAAACTAACCGGTCTATAATCTAACGGTTGACCTTAACTCAAAGTAAAAAAGAAAAATAAAAAAATTCATACCCCTTCTTCCTCCTGCACACCCCCACCGCCGACCACCTCCTCCCCTTCCTCCTCCAGCCCGTCCCCCACTGCCCTTCCTCCTCCAGCACGCCCTTCCCCCGTTGAACCTCCTCCCTTTCCTCTTCAAGCACCCCTTGCGCTGCCCTCCTTCTCTAGCGCACCCTCCTTGTCACCCTTCCTCCAGCATGCCCCTCCCCTGCCACCCTTCCACCTCCAACATGCCCCCCTTGCCCACCAAAGCCCCTCCCCCACCGCCCTTCCACATCCAACACGCCCACTCCCTACCGAACCTCCTCCCCTTCCTCCTCAAGAACCCCCCTTGGGCCGCCATCCTCCTCCAACACATCCCCCTTGCCTCCCTCCTCCTCCAGCATGCCCGCCTCACCCTTCCTCCTCCAGCACGCCCGCCTCACCCTTCCTCCTCCAGCGCGCCCCCTCCTTCAGTGCCCCTCCCTCGCCGCACTCCTCCTCCAGCGCGCCTCCCTTGTCGCCTTCCTCCTCCAGCGTGCCCCTCTGCGCCACCCTTCTCCTCCAGTGCGTCGTCCCCACGCCGCCCTCCTCCAGCACCCTCCCCTCGCCGCACTCCTCCTCCAGCATGCCCCCTTGCCGCCCTCCTCCTCCAGCGCGACCCCCTGCGTGCCCTCCTCCTCCAGCACCCCTCCCTCGCCGCCCTCCTTCTCTAGTGCGCCCCCTGTGCCACCCTCCTCCTCCAACACGCCCCCTTTGCTGTCGTCCTCCTCCAGTGCCCCCACTCGTCGCCCTCCTCCTCCAGCGCGCACCTTGCACCGCCCTCCTCATGCAATTCACGATTTCGCAGAGTTATGAATGTAATTGTTGAATTACTCAGGGTTATGGGTGTAAAAATCCCTTTTTTATATTTGTGCTATATCTAGAGACACCGATGCTTGTGATATACTTCTTATTTTTTTGATATCAGTAATATGAGATGAATTTTTCTTAAAAAATATATGACATTTTACCGATATATCACAACATATCGGTTGACTTCTGGGAAAAAAAGGAGATACGTATTGATATTAGTATCCAAGCTGATATGTCATGATATATCATTTAAGCTATGCTTCAAACCCATCAACTTCCATGATTTGCTTGTATGGCAATTATCTAATGCCCATGCTTTATTTCTGTTAAAAGAAAGGATCTTACCTATTTTTTAGTGCTCTCCAGAAGAAACCTTACAGTTGTACAATGCACCCAATCTCGAAGGCAATGTTGTGGGTTCCCCCCAGTGGCAACCATAGACAATTTGCAGAGAGATTGTCGACAAAATATGTCTTGGTTTCTCATACTCAAGCTATTTTCCATCCCAAGTCAAATGGAGCTATGGAGGAGGTAATAGCTTTCAAAATAAGAGAACATGGACTTTGGTTGGACTTCTTATTGATTGAAAAGTTGGATCGAAGTGGTGCCTTCATAATGCAGTGCAACCTAGACATACTTGGTTCTAAGCTCGTCTAGATTGGTTTTTGTGGACTTGTATGAAACTTTTGATTAGTATTTAGAGTTGTAATCTGACTATACATGGAGGACTTGCATGTATCAACTAAACCCGTACACAAGAGAGGGGAAAGCACCCAACTAGAGCTTACCGTTGAACAACTACTACTAACTAAAGTTGGGTTTCGCTTCACCATTCTCGGGTTCATCCCTAACCTTCCATAGACCACTTTGATTTATATCATTCCTTCGACATACATAATCAGAAGAAGTTCCGTCCTTTATATTTATAAAAATGCATAAAGTTTGGGACATATATTCTTTATATCCGTAAGAAAGGAATTATAAACTTACTCGTGGGTTCATTCATGCAAATAGGGTAAACTCATTGAGTTCATCCATGCAAATATCTAGTGGCTTGTTGTTGGTTCTCCGGATTAAACTCATTGAGTAGTCTTTCTATCAGATTGATTTAAGGAATGCATTAATATACATTGATCTACGTGTGGTGCACTAACCTTCAAGTTTCTATCTTTTGGAGGGGTGTAAGGTCTACGTGTTGAAGTAGGGTATCTATGATCTTAAGAATAGTCTCAGAGATTGATTTCAGAAGCTCAAAGAGGTGCTCGAGAGCAAGGGCTTTGTCAGGTTGTCATCACATCGTTCTTTCTTTAGCGGGAGGACTGAGAGAGGCACGGTTGGCATGTTGGTCCACGTCGATGACGTTACTCTATCATGTGATGATGAGCACTGGAGTGTCGAGGTGAAGAAGTTGGTAGTTGACTACTTCATGATTAAGGATTTGAGGCCCCATTGAAGCACTTTCTCATGCTGGATGTAGCCTTCAACATGCCATTATTTGTTACGTAGTTCTACCACATGAGGCTAGCATTTTAGGCAACAACCTAGCTCCGATTCCTAAGAATCTCCAGGCTTGATCATATGAGGTGGGACAATTTGGTTGATGAAGTGTAGTATCGTGGACTAGGAAGGAAGCTTCACCTCCTCTATATCATGAGACTTGATATTTCACTACCAATGCAAAAACTTAGTCAGTTTATGAGTAGGCCAATCCATGTCTTCTGGGATGCCACCATGATATTACCGAGGTACTTCAAGACAACCCAAGGAATGGTTTCTTTTTCACTACTTGTTAATCATTTGACATTACTGCATACGACGATGCTGATTACGGTTGAGGCTTGGCAGACTGAAAATCCAACACAATTTCTGTACTTAGCTAAGGGGAAACTTAGTCATGGAGCAAGAAACAAGCAGTTGTCTCATGCTCTAGTGAAGGGAGTGAATACATGTCGATGACTCAAGCTGCATTAGAGATTCAATGGATCCGGGAAGTTCTTATAGATCTTCACATAGTTTATTGCAGATTGATGAAGTGAGATGTGACAACACGTATATGGAGACAACCAATAATCCTATGTTTTACGAGCACATCGAGCTTATGGTGGTCAATGTCTACTTCATTATGGACCTTGTCTAGAGAGGCCATCTTTAGACGCTTGACTTGATGTTCATTCTATAAATAAGAATCCTATGTTTTACGAGCACACAGAGCTTTTGGTGGTCAATGCCCACTTCATTATGAACCTTGTCTAGAGAGATGATCTTTAGACGCTCAAGTCGACGTGCATTCTCTAAATCAGACGTCCCAAGATTTCTATTTGAGCACTTTTGTGGTAACCCGAGCATGAAGTTTATTTATGCTATGGTTTTTGAAAAGTTAGGGTGGGAGCAATATAGTTAGAGTTTGAGTGCCACTCCTTCCGAGGTGTTTATATATTTTTGTTCGTGCTCACCGTAAGCCTAGACTTTCTCTATATAACGAGGCCAACAAACACCATGCAAAATAACCAAGCTCTACGTTCCACTTATACACATGTATTTAAATACATATATCCTTATTATGAGGGAATGTAATAATTAGTAGTGATGTCATCATGCAATCAATGCATGGTGGTTGAAGAAGAAAGGAGTTGCCTCCTGTGATAAAGAAGGTACCTTTGAAGCCTGAAGGCAAATTTGACCAAGCTGTGGTGAGACTTGCTCTATTTTATGATAGAAAGTGTTGGATAGTTAACTATAAACAAGTATTGGATGTCTGCAACTGAGGTGCTCTGATGGATACGTGACCGCACATGGAAGTATCTGGATTTGCTACAAGAGGATTATATTAAATGTTGGTTTGGAGCATACATAAGATAAAATGAGTGAAACATGTCAAGGCATGTGAAAAAAGGCTATCTATTCATTTAGTGAGAATTTGTAATAAGTTGGAAGAAGAGCATTGTAAGAGGGGATTTAGTAAATCAAATAGTTGTGTAGAGGATACCATTAAGAGGGACAGGTTTTTGGATCCAAGATAGGGTACGAACCCAAATTAGATCTATTTGGTGAAGGATTTATGTAGCTGACACCTCTTACAAGGTAAACGACTTCCTTTTTGTGTGTGTGTGTACGGGTATACACACATCTATGTAGGTTGGAGGGGCATCCGATAGTTATTTGATTGTTTTAATATCTATCATATACAAGCGATGTAGTCAATATATCCAATAGATATTTTGTGTGTCAAGATGGTAATCTTATATCTTTCAATATATAAGTACATGCATTGTTGCATATAATTAATAAATTATCACCTTTTAAGATTTTTACAAAGTTTCATAATTTTATTTCCACTTGAGCTCATTAATATTTTATCGGCAAAGCCTTCTCCCATTATAAGTCGGGTCGGCTTCATGGATTCTTGCACAAATCCATGTGAAAGATTCGATTATTTTTTACGCTGACTGTCGACTACCTAACGCAACCCCCAGAAGGGGGGAATTTGAACCATGGTCTTTTGGGTGGTAGGCAGATTGCACTACCACCCGACCATTTAAGTGGGTACAAGCTCGTTAATATTGTATTTTTAAAAACGTATAAAGTAATTCATTTTTACTGTATATATTGCTTTGTAATTTAACAACTATACTTTAAAAAAGAAATATTAGAAACTACTAAATGTATACACACATCTACATGCATATTTATACATGTATAGATAGATGCATGTACACATACATAACCTATCTATCTATCTATATATATGTAGATATATGTATGTTTATATTAATATATGTGTGCGCGCATGTGCAGGGACTACAAGGTAAAACAAATTATACGCAAGACTAAAGTATAAGCACCAATCACCTTAATAGAAGTCGTATATACAATTTACAAATGCTCTCAAAACGAATAAATATAATAATTAAAAGTGTAGGTTCCAGGTCAATGCCTTTAGGAATACGAACTGCATGTGTGGTATATTTAACCAAATATGCTGCTACGCAGACAGGTATAATGACCTAATGAACCAATTTGAACAGTATGATAGTATAGTAGTATGTCTACTATTGGAAGGAACAAAATTCAATACAGCTATTTAATATTTACCGACTGAAAAAAGATGGTCATGTTTCTATGTGGTGGACCCCTCTTAAAGTAGGAGAAATGATTTTTTGTTGACATATTATTCGTTGGGTGCTCAAATTTATTGCCATTTGCACTAATTTGGTCTTTGTTGTATCCCGAGCTCAAATTTATTGCAAGAATAAAACACAAACCGTTTTCATGGATTTTATGTCTTTTTTTAATAGTTGGTATAATAGCAAAAAAAGGGTTTGTTTATGATATTTTGAATCAAATATTTAAAGGTTTGTGTTTTATTTATTTTAAAATGTATGACTGGCTATATTTGTAATTTTATGGAGTTGCCTTCAGATAGAGGCTGTCAAGATGGGTTTTACACTACAATCTATATGTGACACCTCACGATAATACTGCATCAGATACCCCGAGGAATCGGCTAATGTAATGGATGTCTGCCACTTGTTGACTTGGGTTTAATTATTATGGGCAGTTGTCAGTATAGATTCATTTGGGTCCAAACCCGATAAGGTAGGGTCAGTCTTCTTCAATGCGGTTCAAATCCAAGGCCTTAAATATTGATTCGCCAACATATCGATGACCTGGCAAGATCGACATATCGGTGACATGTTGCTGACATGTCATGGATATTTCGCCGAAATCAGCCTCAAGGTAGTGAAAATGCAAAGAAGAAAGCCCGAAATTCTCAACGTCGGTGTCAATTTCGCCAACTTGGTGAAACCTAGTTATCGACAAATTTCACCGACATTTCGAGCTATGTTCGAATCTTCTACATTGGATACTTTGGAAGAAGTGAGAATGCTAAACAACTTAGATTTAGGTATTTTGCAAGATTGTTGATGGATCCAAACCCAACAGGCTGTCATTTCTGATCTAACTCCGAGATGTTACTCCTTATCCCGTTCTTTCCAGTCAAAATAACTTTTATTACTGCATGATATATTAGTCAGTGAAATGATTTTCTATACTGCATGATTTACTAAGCTCTGCATCCTGTTCTTGTTTTATATCTTTTCTTCAGTACTTCCATTGCTCACCCCCACAGCACATGTCATGGTCTGAATGTCTTGTGTGATGCATTTCGATATTCTTTATCTGCTTTTGTGATTTTGCAAGATTGCAATCACTTTTTAGAATTGCCATTTCAATTTTATGCGTACACACTAACACGTCTTGTGTTTAAACTTCATGTCAATTTCAGAGTGTGAAACCCAGTTTATTTTCTATGATTCAACCAACCAACCAGCCTTCTACAAGCTCTGGTTTACCAACAGGGCACGGCCTTCCTCAGCATTTACCTGTTCCCCACTATTCACAACCATCTCTTCCTTTTGGGCCCTTTACCAACATGATCAGCTACCCTTTCCTTCCTCCCAGTTACACTTATCTGCCTTCTGCTGCATTTCAACAAGCTTATACCGGCAGCAATGCATATCATCAATCGCCTGCAGCTGTTCATAGTGCGGGCATCAAGTATGCATTACCACAGTATAAAAACAGTGCATCTGTGAGCAGTTTACCAGAATCTGCAATCATGCAATCTAGCTACGGTGGATTTGGAAATTCTGCTAACATACCTGGAAGCTTCATGCTTAATCCACAGACTGTCTCTGCAAGCACAACCCTGGGATACGACACTTTGTCATCTCATCAATTTAAAGATGGAAACCATTACAGCTCCCTCCAACAGGTAAACACTGCCACTTAGTTTTATCTAAGCACCCAACTTTTCCAACTATTTATAAATATTTTATTCCATGTTAGGGTGAAAATTCTGCCTTGTGGCTCCAACAAGTGGCCGCCAGTTCAAGAACGATACCTTCATTACCGACAAATGCTTTTTACAATCTTCAGGGACAGAGTCAGCATAGTGGTTATCGGCAATCACAACAGCAGCAACAGCAGCAATCACAGTATGCAACTCCTGCATTTTCAAACTTCTATTCCCATACAGGGCCCTCTCAAGAACACCCACAAAATCCAAATTCTGGGAATTTGAATCGGTCACAGGGCATTCCATCACAGTCTTCTCATCAGCTTTGGCAAAGCAATTACTAATTTCCTTCCACTTGCCTTGCTCAACAGGCCGTCTTGGGGCCGTGGCAGGTAGAGCACATGCCGTGCTTCCATCATTAGCCGACCCTGGCCCACAATGAAGATCTATTAGTGATGCCATTAGTGTAATTGTAGGCCTGCCTGCCATCCGGTCCCATGCCCTGCCCCTTCGGTGTGTGAGTAGTAGTTTCTGGAATGTGTTTGACTTAAAGTGAATGTGTGGGACTCATTGTGGTATATTGCAGTCATTATTCGTCCAATATCGGAACCCAAACCGCTATTATTAACTCATCTAACAAGAGCAGTTTTCTTTGCCCCTTGTAGACTAAGCATCGGTTTAACTCAAGGCATCTTTTCCTTTTTGCCTTTGTTTTAAATGGTCTACTGCTAAAGGCAAATGTAGCAACAGTCCAAGCTGTGATGTTGGTGGATGTAGACTTTATTCATTTTCGTATCCATATTTTTATTATATTCTCTGTTATTGAGGTTTGTCACACCCTGCTTGATACAATTTTATATTATCTTGTGGGAGACTTATTTTGCTTGTATTTTTTTATGATGAATTTGTGCTGTGTTTGAAATCATTTCCATTCCTATAGTTACAAATCTTAGCTCCAAGATTTGACTTTCTGGTATTTCTATGTAATTCACGGGATTCAGTAAATATTGTTCTTAGTTTAGCAGCAGCTGGTTGAAGTGTAGCAACTTTTAATTATCTTAATTTGTGGTGGTCTTTAGTACTCTAGACCCTGCTGCAATAATCGATCTGACTCCGCATCTTACTAAATACATGTAAGGCACAGTGGCGCTCAATTGAACATCCCATGCATCAGCCTTATGTAGCCTGATGTATGCAAGATGTGTACACGGTCAGATATCTGCCATGCATAATTGTTGGAGAAAAATAAGAGCCTTGTTATTTCTGAGAACCTTAGGCTCTCTTATATAGTAGAGAAGCCTATGGGTAAATTACATAAAGTGGAAAATAGAAATAGAGAATAAGAAAGAGATACATATGAAATATTAAAATATAAATATCTTCACACTCCCCTCAAGCTGGAGCATAGATATCGATCATGCTCAGCTTGGATGAACACTTCTGAAATGATCCTCTGGGCAGTGGCTTGGTGAAGATGTCTGCGGTTTGCTCTCCAGAGCTGACATGGGAAGTAGAAATCAGGTCCTTCTGAATCATGTCTCTGGTGTAGTGGCAATCTACCTCAATATGTCTTGTTCTCTCATGGAACGTAGGATTATTTGCAATGAATAGAGCAGCCTGGTTATCACAGTGTAACTCCATGGGTAGAGGAACCTCTACATGTAGATCACATAGCACTACTCGGATACTTGCGTGAGCCATAGCCTTGTATTCGAACTCGGCACTTGATCTTGCTACAACAGTTTGTTTCTTGCTTTTCCAAGAAACGAGAGAAGTGCTAACGAATATTGCAAATCCTGAAGTCGATTTCCTATCCTTGGGACAACCTGCATAATCCGCGTCAGCATATGCGGATACAGAGAGTCTCGTTTCTCCTTTCTTGAATAGTAATCCTGAGCCTGGGGATGATTTTAGATATCTCAATATCATATATATTGCATCCATATGTACCTATCGAGGTTGCTCCATGAATTGACTCACTCGACTCACTGCAAATGCAATATCCGGTCTGGTAATTGTAACATAAATGAGTTTTCCAACCATCTCTCTGTATCTTCTCTTATCGACTTCATCTGTATCATCATCATACAACTTCATGCTAGGATCCATAGGAGTGTGGAAGGTCGATATCCAATCATGCTTGTCTCTGCAAGCATATCTGTAACATACTTTCTTTGGGTCATCACAAGACCTTGTGCATTTCTAGCAAATTCCAACCCCAAGAAATACCTTAGGGTGCCCAGATCCTTAGTCACAAATTGACTGCCCAGAAATTCTTTCGCCATCTTGATTCCCTGCTCATCATCTCCTGTAACAACAATATCATCAACATACACCATGATAGCAACAGTACCTCTAGACATCTTCTGCACAAATAAGGAATGGTATGCATTTGACCTCTTGAATCCATGTCATTCAATCATATCTGAAAGCTTCTGAAACCATGCTCTAAGACTTTGTTTAAGGTCATATATTGCCTTATGGAATCTACAAACCTGTTGACACTCCCCCTCAGCAACAAACCCCGGAGGCTGCTGCATATAGACCTCTTCCTGTAGATCTCCATTTAAAAATGCATTTTTCACGTCAAGCTGGAATAACGGCCAATCACGTGCGCAGAACTGAAAAAAGGACATGTGAAGTAGAATGGCGAGCAATTGAAGAAAACGCGTCCAAATAATCAACTCCATAGGTATGAGTAAAACCATGTGCCACAAGCCTTGCCTTGTACCGATCAAGGCTTCCATCTGCATGGTATTTAACAGTAAACACCCACTTGCAGCTAACAATAGACGCTTCGGGAGGAGGCGAAACAAGTGTCCAAGTTCCATGGGACTACAACGCAACCATTTCTTCTTCCATAGTAAGACGCCATTTGCTATCTTGTAGTGCCTCCTGGTAATTGCGTGGAGCTTCTACTGCAGATAGAGCTACTGCAAATCTCTGGAAATCGCCTGTAAGACGATGAAAAGAGACCTGGGAAGCAAGTGGATAGGATGCACAAGTACGCCTCTGCTTCCTAATAGCGATAGGCACGTCCAAATCTCCATGATCGTCATCGTACTGTGTTCCCTGTATCAATAGATCCTCAGACTCATCGTTAGAAATCAAGTTATCAGAACCAACCTGAGGCCTGCTGGATGACGAACTATGACCTTGAGCAGAGGAGGACCGACGAGTATAGTACTTTGGTAACGAGGGGACAATGGCTACTGGAGGTGGTAAAGGTGGAGGTGAAGGTATGACAGGAGGTGGTGGTGGAGATGGCATAGAAGGTAACTAACTCATAGGAGGAGGTGGCATGAAAACCTCAGTATCAGAATGGGAAGTAGTCATTCTGTCACCTGTAGGAGAGAAAAACATCACAGATTCAAAGAATGTGACATCGGCACTGACAAAATACTTTCGACGCAACGGATCAAAGCAATGATATCCCTTATGTGTCCTGGAGTATCCTACAAACACACATTTGATAGCCCTGTGAGAGAGCTTATCAAGACATGGCACCAACTGATGGACAAAAACAATACAGCCAAAGACACGAGGTATAAGAGAGAACAACTTCTTCTCAGGAAAGGCTATAGAGAAAGGAGTTTTCTCACCCAAGATAGACGAGGGCATGCGATTTACTAAGTAGCAAGAAGTGAGAACCACATCACCCCAGAACGAGTGTGGAGCATGACTCTGAATAAGTAGGGTTCTAGTGATATCCAATAGACGACGATGTTTCCGCTTTGCAACACCATTTTGTTGTGAAGTGTAAGCACATGAAGTTTGATGAATTATACCACGAGATGAAAAGAACAAGGACAGAGCTCTAGTACAAAACTCCAATGCATTGTCAGAACGCACAATTTTCACAGAAGAAGAGAAAATATTTTGAACTTCATTGATAAACATTTGAATCACATCTCCTGCTTCAGATTTATTCTTCAATAAAAACACCCAAGACCAAAGACAAGCGAGAAAAATCATCTACTGCAACCAGATAGAATCTGTATCCCTGGTGATCAGGAACACGACTGGGACCCTAAATATCAATATGGACTAACTCGAACAAGGAGCTACTGCTCCGAATCTGACGACTCGGGAAAGTAGACCGATGATGCTTTCCCAACTGACACGCTTCACACTGGAAGGACGACTTCGGAGAAATCTGGGGCAAAACACGACACATCTTCTGAAGAGGGAGGTGACCAAAACGGAGATGCCAGGTATATGGAGAGTATGATCATGTAGAATGGAGAGATACACCGACATAAGGAGTATGGACCAAACGATAGAGACCATTCTGCTCACGGCCACAACCAATCACCTTGCCCGAGGGTATGTCCTGAAAAACAAGAGACGATGAGTCAAAAATAGCTCGACAGTTCGAATCCTTTGTAATATGGCTAGTGGACATTAGATTCATAAAGAAATCGGGAGCATATAACACATTATGCAGTCTCATGGAAGGTGTCAAGTTAATCTCCCCATGTCCTGTAATCGGGGAATGTGTCACATTGGCTATCACCACAGTTCGTCCTGAAGAGACCGGTCTATATGAAGTGAGCTGCTCTTTGTCCCCACAAAGATGATGTGTCGCTCCAAAATCCATAATCCAGTTTGTAATCATAGATCCATCACAAGAGGTGAGAGCATAAGAATTACCTGAGGTACTGGTTGTGGCAGGTGAACTGGCAGAGGCAGAGACGACCACATCTGACTGACCTCGAGGAGCTGTATCAGGAGGCATGATATTCCTCAGTCTAGCAACAAGATCATCGAATCGTTGGTCCAACGAGGAAGGTGCAGGGGACCCAACTTGTTCTGCTACCCGAGCCGATCAGGAAATCTATGCTTAGAGTAGCATGTATCCTCGGAGTGACCAGGGCGACGATAATAATTGCATGGTTGACGAATCTGACCCCCACGATCCCGGGGGCCACGACCACGAAAGGTAGAGGAGCCACCTCTTCCCCTGGAGGTTGCGATCACTGAAGGTGTCAAAGACTCAGCCGGCGAAAAGCTTCCTCCATAGGATGAATGATGGCATCAGCAAGAATCTGAGATCGGGCAGCATCGTACTCTGGATCAAGGGCAACCAGGAATACACCTACCATGGTAGCATTCCTGTACATCTTCTGCTGCTCAGGAGTGGCCGTCAACGGCATGAAGCTATGGAGCTTCTCAAACATCCCTCGCAGGGATGTATAGTGAGTGAAGGGGGCGCCCATTCTGCTTGACTTAAAAATATCATGTTGCAACTGAAGTATCTTGGTCTTGTTCCGCGCCTGCGAATATGTCGCTGCTAGAATAACCCACATAGCCTTAGTCGTGGGCTGATGCAGTACATCGTTAGCGATCTCTATCGTCAACGTCTTAGATAGCCAGACTTTGGCATACATTATCCGCCTCCCACGAGGCATTCACCCCAGTTTTCTCCACCAGCTCCTCTTCGGTAAGAATATGCTTCTTACCATTCGACTTCATCAGGCTCATGAATTGCATAGCCCAGAGTTCATAATTTGTCCCGTCCATTTTCACAATAGGCGCTGGACCTCTGAATGCGCCAGTGGCGGGTACATCAACCTTGTTCTCAGACATATTGCCGAAAGAAGACTACTATAGGTGCAAGAAATCAAAGTTTGTGTGTCTACACAGACATATATGGGTTTGGTGCACGTGTAGACTCATGCACACCAACCCATCAACCAACTGACGAAGCTGATAAGCACGGAGCTTGATAGGGTGCCGCGTACGGAAGACAAGTCACGCGCGAGGGCTGTGAGCGCGAGGCAGCGCGCGAGGCGGCGCTGCACGCGGTGCGCTCGAGGCGAGCGCACTGTGCGCTCGAGGCGAGCGCACTGTGCGCGCGAGGCGCATGGTGTGAGCAAGACGAGCGCGCTGTGCGCGTGAGGCGTGCGGTGCGCGTGAGGCGTGTGAGGCGAGTGCGCGAGGTGTGCGCGCGGGCCTTGCGGGGAGAAGCGCAAGGCTGCGACGTACTTGGCGGTGACGCGCGCGCGAGGCGAGGAGGCGACATCGCGCAAGGAGAGGGCTAGAGATAGGGTTTGGGTTTTTCGGGTATCGAGAGATTCGGTCTAGGATCACCACTCTGATACCATGTTGGAGAAAAATAAGAGCCTTGTTATTTATAGAAGCCTAGGCTCTCTTATATAATAGAGAGGCCTATGGGTAAATCACATAAAGTGGAAAACAGAAATAGAGAATAAGAAAGAGATACACATGAAATATGAAAATATAAATATCTTCACAATAATGAGTGGTAAGTTACTACCAATATGGAGAAATATTTTAGTGTGTGATGAAACACATATTCAAGTACCTAAGAAAAACTCAAGACTGCATCTTGATTTATGGAGATAATGATCTTCAAATCTTATGATACATAAATTCAGAATTCCAATCTGATATGGATAATAGGAAGTCAACCTCAAGGTTCGTACTATTATTAAACGGTAATGCTTTGAGCTAAGTAGAGAAATAAGAGGTCACTATGGTAGTTTCAACAAAGTTGAGCATTGAGTGCATAAGATGTAACAACTGCATTGGGTGCAACAATTGTTTCCACATATATGCAAGTTTGTAACAAGATTGTGAATAGTCTATGTGACAGCATGATTATTGAGCTAGCCAAACTATTTGACTAAATAGTCAAATGATTAGCAATGAGTATGGATTTGAGAGTTGTACATGAATAGTTCTAAGGGCCAGTGGGAATTGTCGGACTTGTAAGACTCAACGATCTATTAATGCAATAAAAGTTATTATGTTGTTTTATTTCATCATCTAAATTTAATGTTTATGTTTGCACTTAATGAAAGGTCCCTTAGTACAATTAATGTTATATACATGACTGTCTTGATATCATATAGTTGTTGATTTAAAAAGTTAGATCTTAGAGGTTGATGCAGGGATGCATAACTAAAGAGTTAGATCAAGGACATAACATGCATCATGAAATGATATTCGAGAATGACCTCCAGACTGAGAAAGTGAACAATCTTCTCAAAAGATTGATTTTTGACTTACCTCTTGATTCAAGTCCTCTGCATAGAAATAGAGTTTTAAAGGGCATCAAATTAGTTAAGTCAAAGTATTGATCAGAAGCTGATATACTGAGAAAATGTTAAAATCTTGACTAAAAATCAACTGTTGATGAAATAGGTAAAATGTGATCAAAAGTTACACAATGTTGACTCTAAGTCAAAGTATTGACTGATGAGATCGAGATACTAAAGACCTGAATCATATACTGATAAAAACATGCACACATTTTATGACCAGAGATAGATATACGTCTCAACGTACGAGTATGAACATTTAGAAGACCATTTGGTTAATGATCAAAATAAGGTCTAGATACCGACACACTAGTGTGCATATGAGAAAATATGATATGTATGACCTCTCGAAGGAATCATACAGGTTCATATTCTTTGAACCAAGAGACGTAGCTCACTCATGAGATATTGGGGTTATACCAAGTTAATGCAATGGTCATCGGAACCCATTTCTGGTGTCCATTTCTAGATCTAAATGTTGGAAATATAAAAGGTCAGAATGAATCTAAATGGTTTGGACATCCGAAAATTATCTGATTGAAAATGCTCGAAGTGGTTTATACCATGGAAATAGATAGATATCCAATTTTCATGTCACTATACATGAATAATATAATCTCTCTGATATTTCTTCCATGTGTCCTCTTGATGGTCATGAGGCTCTGGGTGAGCAACCCCTGGAATACATGTACTGGATGAGTACCCCTCTTCTATTAAATTCAGTAAGGGGAGACTGACCTTGGGAGAGTCCTTTCTTGCTATTCTCATTCTCACACTGCTAGAAGGCTGGTTAGCGAGTGAATGAGAAAAGTATAGGAAGGGGCCAAAAACTATGATGAACCCTTGATGTCTAGTCGAGAGACCTGATTCTTTTCTATGGCTCGAAATTCATCTCTTAACTATTTATTTACAATCTTTTATATAATCTGCAATTTGATAATTATTCTAATAATATAATTTCAATAATTAGATAACTACAGAAAATCTCATTCTAATTAGCATAGATTTAGATAATTAGCACTACTTATATCAAACCCAAACAATCCCTGTAGCCATCCGAGGAAGAGATCAAATACAACAGAAGCACAAGACCTTCAGTTGTAGGATGATTCTGAGAAAGTGAAATATGATCTTGTGTGGGAAGTTTCAACTCGACGATCTGGTGGTGGGAGCAGTGGCTCAGAAGACGGTTTAGGCAATGGCTCTATTAGGCCATAGATATGAATAAAAACTTTATCTCGTCGAAATGAGAAGAAAGAAGCAAGCGAGCGGGAAGAACTCCTTAATCATAGGGCCAGGTTCAAGTTGTCTGACTTCATCTCTTTCTTTCATTAGGCCACGAGGCGAGTTCGATCAGAGACCTTGCTAAGGGAATAAAATCAACCCCTTTCTCTTATCAGCTTCTCTGAAAGACTAGTATATAAGGGCTTTCAAGGTAGCTCGAAGAAGATCTCAATATATAATGAAGAAAGAATGGTTTCAGAGATTCAGATTGCTCTTTCTCGGTGCCAGTAGTGAGATCTCCATTTGGCTAGCCTTCCCTATCCTTTCCTAATTAGATTAAGACTCGTACATTGAGATATCAATATCAAGATAATATTTGTTGTTATCTTGGATATAGGAATATGTGGATATGATTTACATGTTGGCTAGTATTTAATATGAATATGACTTCATATTAATTAAGATATGTATGGATATGATTCATATACATACATTCAAGACATGAGATTAAATGTGAATTGGATTTACATTTAATTTGGACTAATGAATTGGATCCATTTGTTGGGAGGATGGTTCTATAAATCTCCCAATATTAACATTTGTAATTTAATTAATCAAGGGATAATCAAATAAAAATCAAATCTTTAATAGAATAAAAAATAAGAGAACCAATATGGTTGGTCCATCATGGATGCCCATCATTTTGGTTATTAGACCAATTTGTTGGTATCTTTCCTTCTTGGTTAAGGAATTTATTATTTGGTTTTTATTTTGTTGATGTTGTTGATAAAGAAGTTGACAACTTAATGAAAGATTAGGAATCCATCATGAACATCAAAATAAAAATAAAGAGATCATATTGTGGCCATCCCCATGATGAGTTGGACTCTTGAGGATGTCTACAACATGTATATAAAGAGAGGCATAGCCCCCCCTCCCTCTACATGAGCTCAATTCCAAAAGAGAGCCACTCTTGTCTTTAGGAGAATAAATAAGTGAAGATTCTTATTGGTTGTCCCCATTTATGAGCCACTAATCTGCTTAATTAATTTTATCTCATTGTAATAGAGTCAATTAACAACTAATAAGAACCAAGCTATCAATCTCTATGAAGAGGGCTCGATTTAATCTAACCTGAATAAGTTCATGGTCGAACACAAGGACACAATAAGTTAGTTTATTGTTTAGACTAAATACATGGGTTAAGTAATTAAAGTGCTATCTAGGTAAGTATGCACAACCATATGCATGCATGATTTTTATGGTCTTTTTATGCAAGTTAAATAAGTGACACATGATGCTACAGAATGAGATACTCATGCAACACAAATTCACAATAAACAATAATTTAAAAGGTTACTTTAAATTATGATCTAGCTTTTATTTAAGAAATCTAATCAATGAAATCACATCTAAAGGAATTAAAATGCATGTATAAATCCAACTAGAATGATTAATATCCTTATTTGATTTAGCAACAGTTTACTTAATGAACCTTCATCAATTAATAAAGTAGGTGATGTATGAGTAAACAAATGAGGTCCCCCAATTCTATTAGAATAACATGGTTCAAACATGGAACCAAATAGATAAGTCAACAAAGATGATAGTAACTCATAATCATTAACTTAACCAAGTAAAGTAGACATCCTTTTCTGATTTTAAAATATATATCAATCAAGTCAGATACTCACACATATAACATCAAAGAGATTTCAACACACTTTATAATGAGACGAATTTCATTTAATATGGATGTATAGAACTCAAGATATTCAAGTAACAATGTAGAGAATTAAATGCAACAAAAAATTAATTAAAATAACATAAAATTATCACACAAAGGTCTAAAAAGGACTCGAATGCAATATCGAAAACCCGTTGGGGCTTTATTTATAAACTAACCTCATGTAGGGGTATTTTTGTAAATATGAATATCTGACAAGGTGTGGGTGCAAATACACCAAGGAGACACACTAGGCACATGTGTCTCTCGCTCAGTGCAGCGTGGAGGTCCAATCCCACATAGAAGGTATGCTTCGGTTGTTGGTTTGGACCCACCAAGGCTGGAGGTGTGGATGAGAGGTTTCGCTCGAGATGTCGACCATCAGATCATGGGGATCTAACTACTACCGCTTTATGATTCCTCCCCCACCTACACCTATGGTGGCTGCGAGGAGAGTCTCCGATGAACTCCATGCACCTCCTACACTATCTTCCTCCTCAACCAAGGGTCGGAGAAGATACTTGATTCTCTAGCGAAGAAGATGGAGCATCGAGGAAGCAAATAAAACTCTTGTAATGCCTGGTTGGTGAAGAATCATCGGAGGCGGAGGATGAGATCAGAGGCCTTTTGATTTCCGATCATCAAGAAGTCCTGGGTACCTTCATGGTTAGGTCCTATGGCCAAAGCACTATAAAGGATTTTGCAATTGGAATGGGATGAGTGGAAAACAATCGAAGATAGAGAGAATGAATCCCTAAGTGTGTCTTCACCTTTGTAAGGGGAGGAATGGATTGAGTCGAAGAGGCTCTGGAGAAGAGGAGGAGGTGACCGAAGTGATCCACGAGGATGAGGGCGATCTGGCAAAGGTACGAGTGCTCAAATGGAGAAGATGGCATGTAATTCATTGCGAACTAAATGAAGAAATCAGAAGGGTACGATACTAAGATATTGCCTGGAGAATGATGAAGAACACTAAGGTGGTTGGTGGTGGTTCGAGGGCTTGGGGACAAGGACTGGCACAACCTATGATCTTCTCTCAACATGCCAGAGACACACATAGCTTAAGCAACAACTCCAAGATGTTGTGACACGACCAACCTTGCCGTGGATCTCATCGGAGTCTTACTCTTTCGTTGCTTGACCTAATCCCACTAACTGTCACTAAAGGGAGAGAGGATGCTTGGAGAAGACGATACAAGGGGCAGATCTTCATGACAGTTGGACGGAGAGATTTTGTATGGCGATAGAGGTAGTTATCGATGGTGGTTTCAACCATATGGAAGTTGGTAGAGGTTTAAAGAGGTCGAAGTTGAGGGCATATATGTGAATGAGGGGAGAATGGGGAACACAATGTACCCGATTCGTGGACTAAAATCACATGGGATCAATTGGAAAAATTGGGCGAAAGGAGGTCGGTGATGGGTCACAACCTTTGGAGGCTCAACCTTCGAAAATTGAAGACATACGAGAGCATTGGATCCAATGGTTCAAGTCTGGGCGCGATCGGGATTATGAGCGTTGTGATCAAATGATCAAGCAGTTGAGGAAGAGGCGGGGATGAGTCGACCTGAACCATCTGATCTTGAGATTAGACGACCCACAAAAGAGGTGACTGAGTGTAAATGGACAGGTCACATAGTGCGCCCAGATGCGGCCATGTGGCCCTATGGAAATTAAAAAATTAGTTAAATATTGTAAAATAGAAAGAAAAATGTAAATGGTGTCAAATTTAAAAATGTCCAACATAAAAGTTGTGTATCTTTTCAAAATCTACAACTTTCATGTAGAACCAAATTAAAACTCATCATATATACATACTAGATATTTTTGTAAATATTCTTAATTAATAAAAATATTTCTTTATAAAATATTATGCTATTTTTATTTGCTATTCAATAATCATAAACACTAAAAATAAAGGAACTTTAAACACAAATATTTGGTACTTATTTATATACACTAATTAGTCTTATTCATTTACAAGGTGTCTATTGTTAAACATAATTAATTAATTTTTAAATGAATTAATTTGTTTAAGCTATCGAGAGAAATAATAGAAATAAAAAAGATGAATATGAAATTCATCACCGCCTATACTTAAACATTGCTCATCCTCGAGCAAATAAAGAATGAGTATGTTAGTTGAATCCCCGATTGTGCATGTGAGATACAAGACTTGGCATTTATGACACAAATTTCATGCGACTCTCAAACTCTAAGTTTAACCAAGTCTTAGTCAAAAGGAACTCAACTTCCCTAATTATCATACTCTATGTATACATATAAATATAAGAGGTATGGCATTTAATGTGGAGTACATGTACAAGTGTAGAGTCAAAGATTCACCCAAGATTCTAGTCTAAAAGTTTTTCCTTAGGACCCAACCCTCAACTCTAGAGAATTACTAAAGTCCTACTTCATTCCAATGTCTCTTTAGTTGTCAAATTGTAAAAGGTGAGATGGAATGGCCAAGTATGGAGGATATATGTTTGTGTCATTTCTTTTCTACTTACATAGAACAATTATCTGTCGAGTACCTTATTAACACAGACATGTATTTTTCATATGTTAATCCGTATGTCCATCAAGAATGTTGAGTCTTCTGCATTTTTTTGCGATACATCGGGGTGTGTCTCTTTTGAGTATCTATCATACCTTTAGCACACAGACTTGTATCACTAACTATGTAGAGCCCTTTTATCATGCTTGTCTGACTCATATGTCCTAATTGATTTGGTGTAAGTGAACACTTTGAAAAGGTTGGAAGCGCTCGCCATTTATATAAGCTATTTGAATAGAAAAGCTCTGTCATCCCCTCCCCTTGAAGATGGCTTTCCCTCTAGGTCAGTCCCCTCCTTTCCTACTGGTAGAAGTGGTGAAAGTTCAGGAAGTCCGGAATCCAAGGATTCTACTGTGCCCTATTTCCATATAGAATGAATTCTTCTGGACACACTTCCCGCCCTCAATTAAAAGATAGCCCCTTTCCTGATTGGTGGTCCACATTCCGTGGGAAGCTTTGGACGACTTTTCTTTCACGTAGACCACCCGAAGCAAGCATATATATAGTGGAGAAGAACGAGCCCTAGGAAGGAGGAGAAGAGGCTTTGTGAAGTCAGACTTGGATTCGCAAATTATTTGATTGAACACTAAATGATATGTCAAGTGCTAGGGGTCTTCCTGAAATCAGTCTGAAGGTACTTAGTTCTCTGATTTTTGACCCCCCCAAAACCTTTTAGAGATAATCTGGACAAACGCGGGAACAGAGACATTTTGTTGTTGAGCAGCTCAGCGGATTTGCTTTGAAACATGGGAAGGGGAGTGGTGAGGTGGACCCCTTTAAAGAAATATGAGGCCCTGATGAACGCGAATTTCACCTCTTTAAAAATGAGGAATTGTAGTATATGAAGCAAATTCAGTTGATCAAAATACCACAATCTTTGAATGTTGTGGAAACTTTTTCTTTGCAAGTCTACCAAGGTCGAACACAGGAAACGGTGATTTTTAGTTGCGTGGTCTTAAATTAAATTAAATAATTAAATAATTGCACGATTAATTTCTGTGTCAGAAAATTAAAGAGAATATGATGAAATGGAATGCAATGCAGAGAAAAATAAACAGAGAAGATGATGAGCGTAGGATCTGTGATTTTATAAAATTCAATCCTCAAATAAATTTATCAATTAATCCTCAAAAACTATGACAGATCGAATAATTTCAACAAATATTTATCAAGATAAAACCCAAGCTATGGGGCATAAGATCAATCACTAGCTAAATAACCCTATGAAGAAAGATAAGAATGATAATTTTCAAAGATATTTGACGACTTAATTTTTCATGTGATTTAATCCTAAAAGAGAGATCCTCGAAAATGCCCCTGCAATGGATCGATTTTTTCTCAGATGTCAAACAAAGCCTGCACAAAATCCTCAAATACCAATAATATATATTGAAGCGTCTTTGATCTGTTCACAGATAATATGGAATGGTAGAGCGAGTAACAAGCTTCAAATGGCACAAGTTTGCAATTTTTGAATAAAACTTGAGAAAGATAATCAATGTTTAAACTCAGGGACTGAAATGCAACTTGAAATTAAATTTTAAACTGGATATTCAAACCGAGGGTCTTATCTGTAAAAGTGTAAACTCCAAGGGGTGTTTCTATAAGACACTGAAGACTTGCGATCTGGTTGAATTTTGTCAACCTTGTGAGGGTCTGTATGACATTATATCAAGCCACATGATTATCCACACATGATGCCCGGTCTTCTCAAATAAAGAACAACCAGATGAATCTTTGGCTTTGATCACACAACTTGTGTCTCACGAGGAAAGTGTTCCGATTAGTAGCGAGTATTGTACACCAGGGCTCCTCCATGAATAGTGGTGGAACAGCGGAGCTTCTGCAAGATCTCCATTGACTCCAATGTTGATGTTCAGATAAGGGGGAACTCGTTCGGCCTCTGTTGATTGAATGGTTTGGGAATGGGAGCCCTATCTTCTGTAGACCTGCAAGTGAATGAGAGTGAAGGGCTCGAGATTACAGGGCTCGACCTTAGTGTTAGAGCATGGGAGACCTAAACAAGAATTTGCTTCAATGTTAACAATTACCATATAACCTGCAAATATTCTTCCAATTAGATCGTAAAATGGCACCAATAGTTTCCATAAAACTGATTACAATCGCAATATGATTCATATACTTGAGCAAGATTTATACCAAGTCGAATTAGCCTAAACACATCCCACGTTTTATCCCCATGGATTGACACTTCAAAAATTGAAATTCCAAGTGGATTATAGTAATATATAATCAGGTAAAGATACATACTTCAACTATATTGAAATGGAGAGATGGACAATCATTATGTTGTGGGGCAAATCATGTGCTATTTTCAACCAAAATCAAATTATATACTTAAATTATACAGCTTTCCGAAACAAATAGACTCAAGAGTTAATGGTGCACTTCATGTATGGTAATGGATAGATCAATCAGCACAACTCAACAACATATACTATATTCGAGAATTGCAGACAGAGTAAAATATACCAGTAGAAATAATAGTAGTCCTATGCAGCTGCTAGTTCTGCAATGTGAGCTGAATATAACAAAGGGATATGGAGTTATGTGATTGGGTTTCCCTGTGAAGTTTGGTTGTTGATGATGGAGGCTCGAGGGGTTCTTCTATCCTTGGATGGTTTACCAACAAGGTAAAAAGGATCTGAGTAGTAGCTCGATCTGAATGTGAAATGCAGGAGAATGATGAACGGTGGCTCCTATACGGGGATGAAGGAAGGAGCAAAGCTCCGGATGCTCTTTCGTCGGAGGGGATAGATCTGAGAGGTAGAATGAGCAGTGTTTGGGAGGGAGGAGGAGGTGAAGATGATTTTCGTGGCTTGACCTGGAGCGAAGAAGATGGGCGATAGCAAAGGTTTTGGACGGGAGAAGAAATATAGAGAAGAAAAACTGTGAGAAGAAGAAGAAAAAGGGTGCAAGAAGGTTACCTGGAATTTGATCGCCTGAATGCGAGAGCATGCAGATGCTTCTCTGATTATGGCCTCAAGGTCCTAGCGATGTGAGGACCGAAGCTCAGCAGCAGCGTACGAAGCTTGCTGCTACGTGGTGGATACACCACAGATCTCGCCTGTGATGAAATAGGTCGTCGTCGTACTCAAGAACTACCCTCGACCTGCCACCGGGAGGGGCTTCGAGTGTGGTGGCACTCCCTCTTCATGGGCTGGCGAATCAGTTTAAAGGCTTGAGGTCGATGGGTTTTTATAGGAGGGAAGGTGGACGGCAGTTACTCGAGGGAGAGGTCGGCCTCGTAACGGCCGGAGAGGGGAGGTGGCATCGGTCGTTACGAGGACGGAGGAGGAACGACGGAGGGGGAAAAGGTTTGGCAATGGCTGAGGAAGGGGGTTATGTGCCTTGCACTTGACCCAGGGGGTGCTGGGGTGAGAGAAAGTGGGGGAGCCACATGGTATGCCCAGGAGCTGCCACGTGGCAGCCCCCAAAAACATTTCAAAATTACAGAGGAAAGAAATAAGAGGAGACCTCGGATCGAAAAAATTTCCTTCACGAAATTGTTCGTCTCATCGAGATCTACAACTTTCATGAAGAACTCGGGAGCAAAAAAGGTTATCTGTGTGAAGTGGGATTTTTTGTGGTTCTCCATTTGTATAGAAAACCAGATTTTTGGGGTTTTGTAATTTTTTGGTGGTTTTAGAGAGAATAATAATTCTAGAAAAAATACGATAAAATACAAGAAAATCATTTACACATTAATCTGATTTTTTGGGGTTTTTAATAAATAATAAAATAGGAAAATAAAATAAAAGTAAGAAACAATATTTGGACTCAGTCAGTTTCTTTGATTTCAGTTTTAATCTGGATTTGGATTTTTATGTCGCTTAATAAAACTTTCATCAAAGAACACAAATGAAGAAGAAATAAAATTAAAAGAGTTAATTATGTACATAAAAACTCAGGTAAAAAATAGCAAAAAGTCAAAGTGCGCAAAAAAGGCCCAAAACCCAATTTTCATAAATGATCTCTGAATTTTACGAAATTGGTCTTGTTATGAAGGTATTTGAAAATGGAGTAGTTTAAAAGTGAGTAGACCAAAATTGGACACTGTATGTGGGAGATATGATCATTTTAGTCTGTCAGATGTGAAATTGGACTTTGGGATTATTTGACACTTATTTGAGTTAGTAATTTTTTTTGTATTTTTTTTAATGAAGTTAGTAATATCTACACAATGGAGGTGGTTTTGGGTCAATCGGAGTTAGGGTGAATTATTTACAAATGTGAGAAGTTAGCAGCTTTTTGGGGTAAGTTACACTTGAGATTTTTAATGCAATTATGCATGCTGAAATGCAGATATTATTTACACATGTATGAATGCTAATGGTGCTTTGTTAATGATTAAATGCATGTGAATATTGGGGAACAGAGCCTAAATGACCAATTTTAGCATGATGAATACGAGATTCATCTGGCCCACCGGCCGGCGTCGACTTTGACATTCCGTAAGCAACTCCAGAAATGGTACAAAGCATAGACGTGAAGCTTGCGCAGGAAGGGGTGCAAGTCAAAGTGGGTAATCGGTTATCTTCTCCGTAGGTCAGGTTTTTCATGATCAGGTTTCAAGGGTAGGAGATAGAGCTAAGGAAGGAAAATCCCCGATGAGCCCTCAGGCTCAGGGAAAAACGAGAGCCCCGAACAAGCACACTACTTCTACCGGTAGGAAAGGAGGCTTCTTCGATCCATATAACTAGATAGAAACGAAGGCCAGGTACCTCTTTTGACTCGACATCTATAGTAGGCTAGGGCCAGCCAGTAAGAAAAAGAAAGTCAGTAGGCGCCCCAACGTCTGTGATAGTATGCCCTTCCAACAAGCACTAATCAAGTATGTTTGGCGAAAGAAGATGTAAGGACCATCTTTGATCACATCGAGGGTCCATCAGAGCACATATTTCTTTTTTGGTCGTAACCTGCAACACTCTGAAGGGTGCGTTGAGAGGCTGAAGTGGAACCGATCTTTACCAGGTTTTCAGGTCCAATCATCCCTGCCCGAAGTCCTAGCGTCTCACTTTTGCTTCACTCACCTAACCTGCTTGAGTTTGGCCAATTCTGATAAGCTGCTTCGCACCTAGCCTTCTTCACCATTAAGTATGGGTCGCACACTATGTCTCCTCCGGGTCCTAGGTGTAGGGGAGATAAAAGGGAAGGCCTAGAAGATGAGGCCCATCCTGGGCTACAATAAGTAGATCGAGAGGTCATTTTGCCTGTTGTTCGTTATTTGGTTCTGACTTGGGTCTTCGGGAGAGAAAGGAAAACTTGATAGTTGTAGTACGACTCTGTAGCAAACGATCGGGAAAGGAAAGCAGTTCATGCATTCCCGGGGCACTGTGGCTGGAGACTTTAACACTATTGGATGGTCGAAAGGAAGAAGTTTATTTCATTCCTGAGGTTTCAACATCCATTTTCTTTCTTAGAAGTTCTAGTCGAATTCTCAATTCTTAGTCTCAGTCAAAGTAGAGAAGAGATTTTCGTCTCATATTTCTAGTTCAGTGCTTTCCTTGTTCTAGTGAAGCTAGGGACAAGCCTAAGTTAACGAAGTGAAGAATGTTTGCCACTATATAAATATGTTAGTTGAAAATGATTAAGCACTCGGATTTATGATAAAGAAAGCAACCAGAACCCCGGGACGAGTATTTACCATAAGCAGTCAAAGAATGAAAGAACCAGGCATGTTGTTTTCCCTAAATAATTTCATTCTGCCCCTTGGGCTCGTCTAATAACTAGGAACTTTTCTAGCTGGGTCTCTTAGTAAGGAGGTGAACTCAATGGTAGTGATCTTGAATTACGTGTAGCTTCCACGGGCAACTCTTTCAATCAGATGGACTTTGACTAGTTAGTCAAAGACCTAGCGATCTTGGAACTTACGCATAAGACTCACTCTTTTACCACATCTACGCTCTACCACCACTTCGACCAAGTCTGGACAAAGCCAATAGGTGGTCTTATAGTCATCCCAAGATCTAGGCCTTACTCTAGGTTCACTTCCCTAAATGAAATCACATTTATTTTCGGAACTCCATATTTAGTCAACCCCCCGTCCAAGCCGCATATTGATAGGCTCGTAATTCATCTTATCTAAGCCTTACGCCCTCCTTGATACGTTTTGAAAAAGACTTTTCATGTCATTCCCATTTAGGTCCAATTTGGATCCCTCCATTGTTTCCCTTTCTCCCCGAACCTTTTCCTCGAAATGAAAAAAAAGATGGTACACTCGAATTGTATTATTTAAGTTCTTATTGCTATCCAGATCCTACTTCTACAATAGGCAGGTCACCGGGTTATTCAAATAAGTCGTGTTTTCCGTGGTTTTCCCATGTTACAACTTCCGTACCAATTCGATCGTCACTATCATCAATATCTAGATCGGTTAAACATTCCTTTAGGGAGCCTAGTTTTGATTCTTCATTGTGGTATTCATTCTCGTTCGACTCTTGGAATCACATCCAGCAGTGGTTGGAACAACTCACAAAATCCAACCACTTCACCTACTTCATTTCCCCCAAACCTTTCCTGTACCTCTATTGAAACAGAATGGTTTCATGTTCCTTCATCGATTGGTTATTTCTTTCTGTTCGTATATCCTTCTCCCATTCGTCTCTCGTCTCTGATCTTCTTGGAATCTGTGGCTTGTTTGATTTTTTTTATCAAAGTTGGACATATATATCTTTCCTTCTGATTTATGGGAATGCTACTTCCAGAAATGCTGCTAAAGGAGAAAGTTGAGATTTTGCGAGAGAAACTCCGAGCGCGTCACTGTAGGGGTTGGTTCCAGTACCTATGTTTGGTTAATGTTGGTTTGGATTCGTCAAAGGAAGCGTCTAACTAGCCTACTTCGTTTACCAATAGAATGAAATTGATGATGACTTTTGAAAACTATACTACTCTCTCCCCATAACTTCTCTTATATAGATTTGATCTTTACACATTGCTCTCATATTTGACTCGCTTGATTATCAACCCCTAGCTCTTCTGAATATCCGGTCGAGGTGAGGACAACTATTACTGAGTTCCCACTCAGGAAAAGTAGTCTCAGGACTAAGTGATTGGAAATTCAAAAAAGCCTCTTCAGCTCGTGGAAGAAGCAGGTCGTATAAATCTGTATGTTCCCAGGGAGCTTCCGACCATCATTAAGTGAATCGAGCATGGTAAAAGAAGATTTGTGAGCAGAAAGGATACGAGCCACGACTTCATGGACAAGAGTCCTCACTGAATCGAGAGGAAGAAGAAATTCTTTCTCTATGGCCTCTATGTTTTAAGGCATTATGTTGGGCAGGTGTCCAGGACTGAGGGATGCTACTTGGATAGTCGATGATCTTTCGCTTCGCAACTTGCAGGATATAGAGTCGGTGTATGATGTGAATCGACCTTTCGCTCCGGACAGACAAGAGACTTTTCATGTCTATAAAAGTGCTAGCAAAGAAGTGATAGAGAAAGGGAGGTTGGGATCAAAGTAGTTAAAATGAGCTGACAGAGAATGCGAGGATGGAGTACGAGTATGAGCTAAGAGACGTGCAAGCCGAGCATAAGGCATGCATGCCCTAGAGAGGATAAAGTCAAGATTTTGCGAGAGAAACTCCGAGCACGTCACTATAGGGGCCGGGTCCAGTACCTATGTTTGGCTGATGCTGGTTTGGGTTCGTCACCTAATCTTTTTCTTTTCCAGACCCTGCCAAGATCTATTGATCATGTCCCCTTCCTATTTGACCTCTTGGGGTGTCAGCTTGACTCGATCGATGCCCGTCGGTCCGACGTCTTTCTCTTCTCATATCAAGTCATAGTGAGGCAGAGGTGCGTCCATAGAAGAAGAAATATCAATGCATCTTGCTCAGCAAGACTAACTTGGAGTGGGAGTGCTGCAGGGTTAGGAAAGTGGCCTAAGAGAGGAAGCAAAACCGGCAAAGCTAATATGCACCAGAGAAAGCTTAGAGGGGTTCGAGGGGTCAGGGGGAGAAGGGCCCACTTTCCTGAGTAGAAATGCAGAAAGCGAACCGCCTCCCCTCTAATATTCAAATCAAAATGACCTTTGACGATTTTCTTGCGTATTTGTTCCATCGCATTTCTCTGCTCCCTCTCAAATCATGTGCATTGCATACCATTCTCCCATCAAGTGACCCATAAGAAAACCCCATGCACGCTTTCTACAAGTCTCTATATGATATAGATTATCCTTTTGAGTCGAGGGACGGGACGTTGGGTAGCTGTGAGTTGGTTGGCTGCTTAGAGAGCTGTGAGAAGGTGGTGGGAAAGTTGAATGTATGTTCATCTCCTTTTGAACTGGAGAGGCATACTTCTTAGGCATTCCATATCAAATTAGGCGGAGGAATAACACCAGAAAGGCGGAAGGGGAAAACAAGAGGCGGAGATCTTGCATTGTTCCTTGCTCTTCCTATGTATATAGCGCTATGTGGAAGCAGTAGTACCAACCATGTTCAGCGACAGAGAAGCAAGCCAAAGGCACCCCCTATCCCAACCAAAACTCGATTGGGAGAGAGCAGGGATCCAGCATAAAGCAACCCAACCCGAATAAAAGGCCAGGGCAACTTATCGAGTTGTGAGGATGAGGATGAGGATCAAGGGTTATGGCACTATATATTTGGGGGAAAAGAAGGGGCAAAATCAAATACGAAAAGGAGGATTTGCGGAAAGTAACAAGGATGAGAAGGCCCAAGGAAGCTTCTCCAGCCAAGCCAATATTCTAGGTAGGGGATGAGAGAAAGATATAGTGGCGAAGTATTCTGATTAGTGGAGAATAGAGGCGCGGAACTGACCTCTCTAAAGGCGAGTCTCCTATGAGCAAAACTAATTACTAGAATGTGCGGGAAGAGCTGGTAGTCATTTAGGGCATCAAAGACACGCATAAAGAGAGAGGCCGGAGATACGGGGAGCTCGCTAGTTGATTTCGAAAACATATGATTTTAGGAAAAGTCATGCCTTTCGACGTGTTTTTCCCTTTTTCGAAGGGAGTATGTAGATAGGCACGAGGAGACAGTCAACTCCAATAATGGGCAAAATCATTGTCTTTTCCGGGAACATCTTTCTACTCACTAAGTGGATGCTTTCCGGCAACGGTTGTCTTTCTTGGCGGAAGTCAGAACCCCCAACTTCACAGTGCTACTAGGGTGTGGATAAAGTGATCATGGAAGCAACTATGAAGTGCAAAGCTCAGAAATCACTCGCTAGGGAAAGCAAGTTTGATATAAGATATAAGGGTAAGAGCAAGCGTGAAGTCTCGATTACATCTTAGGAAGTCCAGCTTACCATTTCAGGCTCACTCCTTTTTTCAATGGAAGGTTGACTTCGAGAGACCTCTACTTCTTAGAGGGTGAAATTGAGATACTACTCGAATCCTTAAGAGAGCGATCCGATCCAGCAATCTCGCGTGAGTGAAGAAGGGCATAGCCGCTTGTCAATCTCTTTCGTCAAGTGCGCGATCATGATAGGACTCGAGGAATTCATCATGCCCAGGGCTCCTAAAAGCACTGGCAATGATTCGGTCCAACTAAAATAAATAAAGAAGAAGAGCGTCAAGAACTTAGGTTAGATAGAAAAGGTATAAATTATTGCTCTGACGTGCATTCCTGCAGCCTTATCAAATATGTTGAAATCCTAATAATGATGATGGCAGGAAGTTTCTCTTAGGTGCAAAGTCTAAATGAAAAATCCTGCTTGGAATTGCGAAGATGTAGAGTCATCAGAGTGGGGAGATGTGTACCTTCTAGAGTGGAGATGGCAGCTATATGATTCCTCTAAGATGATTAAAAACGTGACATGGAGTAGAAGAGGTGCACTGGTTTTACTCTGCAGGGAAAACTACCAGCCCTCCGGTCCTCCACGCCCAACAAGATTCGTCAACCTCGGGATGCTTGACTCCTAACCCCTGGTTCCGAGATGGATCTTAACATGAGTCTCGATTAAGAATGGCGATGACCTGCGTTTCACACGGTAGTATTTGTTCTCATATACTAACCTGCACCCTGTAACCACCTTACTACCCCTCTTCATCTATAGCCTCCCTCTCACCTCGCATCCTTGTCAATCGTGCTTGGTTTGTGTAGTTGCAGTTACCTTACCGTGCTATACAACCCTATTCTTCTTTGAAACAGATCAGTGGTTGTCTTTGGAATGTATGAACTTTCTTTTCCATATTTTCCTTTTCTTTCTTTTCTTTTTGGCTAGCACCATTGCTTGTACCAAGTTGGCACACACTGATCAACAATTTTAATGGTTTTACTCACACTAACAGTACTTAGGTTTAAATCAAGATAATATCATAACCTTGTTCTTATACTATCTAAGGTGATGACACTCAGATTTCATTAAGAAATCATCAATCTTATCCTATCCTTGAGTATCATTAAATCAAATCCAAGATCAAACCTCCTGTCTTAGTTCTTTAGGCGAAACAACAATCATGCAAGTGAAGTGCTAGTCATATTCTTTTGGGAATATTGGTTCTACATGCAATATAGCATATATATCTTTCAAACTAAGGAGTTTAAATAATTAAGTTCTAAGAACCCTAATGATTAAGAATGGTTAACTCTGAGTTAAGTGTAACTATAAATCAAGTATTTTGAATTGCACAAGTCTTGTGTGATGTGAAAGTGTCAAGGATAAAACCGCTTATTTGTTAATATTTTTATTTTTTAAAATTAATATTCTTTCAAATAATTTTGCAGATGTATATAAAAGCAATGTGTTGAAACATTTTATGCCCTTTTTACAAATAATTTGTAAAGCATTTTTACAAAACAACACCACATAGATATAAAAAAATTAAATCAGTTTACAAATCATTTTATAAAAATAAATTTCAAATTCCAATACCCATAAACCATAATTATAAGAAATAATTTTTAAAGTACGAGCTATGTGATGAATATGTGATTCGTTACTCTAAAAGTTGAAAATAGAGCTTTGTTCCCGAGTAATTAGTTGCATATCTCCATTTATTTTACATTATTCTCACTAATGCATTTAGAATTAGTATCTACATTTTAACATGCATATTTACATTAAATAAGAAGCCAAATTCTCTTATAAATATCACATGTATATTCATTGTATTTCCTCAATTTTTATCTATTTTTTTCTAACTCATAAAGGAATAAAATCATAAGTATAGAGTATATATATTACTAATATTAGTAAATAAAAAATACAAAAAATTTCGTTGGGAAACCTAGAGCTAAGTCTTCTGAATTGATCCAAAGTTGTTCCTTTGCCTCCTTGTGTTCGACCCCGAAATTACCTGAGATATAAACTAAAGCCGAGACACTCCTGGCGGAGATCCCTCTCTCGATTTTGTATAATTGGCTAAGTGTTGTGCTACGATGAGTACAAATTAATACAAGCATTTAGATAGATTATCATATGACGCCATTGCCGAGGAGGCAGATGTTGCAAAAGTCCTAGTAGCATGTGTCGTTCGCATGCTCTCTGGCTGGCTGACATATGTTTTATTTAATGATAGAGCGAGGGGCGACCGTGTAGCTTCTCCAAGGGGCACAAGCATTGCATGTGCCCTAGCAAACTGGGGGACCTCTACATGAATATATATGGAAGCTGGGGGTACGGGTGTAATTGTCCTACCACCTCACATGCCACACATGTGGGTGCGAGTTACTTTGGCAGTCGCTCGTAAGCCGAGGGGATGTGCAACTAGAGGGGTCAGCCTATGGGCGCTTAGATGGAGGAGCAACTCTGATCGGAGCAGGCGAGGCGGAGGTGCATGAAAGCAGCTGAAGGCGGTGGATGATGTGCATATGAGAGATGATGCTGAGGGGCTCAACCACAACCGATCATCGAAGTCGAGGAAGGTATGCGGGTGATGGTGCGACTACTAGAGATGAAATTCAGCGGAGAACGTCCAGAGGTGCGGGTTGAGGTGGTTTCTTTGCGTGGAGGTGTGAGCTGTGGAGGTTGCTCCCAGATGAAGGCACACTTAGTGGCGTGCTGCTTCAGGTGATCGACAACATGACTCGTCTGCTGTTGATTTATGGGTGCTTCTACAAGTAGAAGAGATGGAGCTCGAGCTACAACGCGGCTAATGGATGATGGTATGTGAATGACTACGAAGACCTTTTAGATGAAGGAAGGGTGATGACGGAGGTGGAGGAGGCTGATGCTTCTTTAGCATGTGGAGGAGAGAAGCATGAACTCCAACAAGTCGGAGATGGATAGGGGATGTGGGAGATAGAACGTGAAGCGGAGAGGGAAGAATGGGAGGCAAAGTTCATTTGTACCATTCTGGAATTAGATCGGTAGTGGAATCGAGAGATAAAAAAGAAGAAATCAAGAGGAGGAAGAAATGCACGGGGAAAGAGAAAGAGATTAGAGAGATATACCTGAGAGTTTGTAGGAATTGTCTGGGGTGCGGTTAGAGCAGAGGATCCACAGTGGTCTTCTCTCAACTTCACAATGACGAAGGAGCTCGAGTATCTTCTGGAAGTGGCTGCAATAGGACATGGAAGGCCTTGGATCTCGATATGGCACAAGGAGGTTGTCGCTCAGATGGGTGGCGCTCGCTTTCACTGAAGATGCTAGCTCCAGAGCTCACTTACGGCCCCGTATTAGCGGATGTGCAATGACCTGCTGCTGGTGGGTGTGGCCGCAGGTGGGCACGGGTGGCGGTGGGAAGGTGAACGGGGGGCGACGGGCCATGCGTCTGTTGCTTCCCCTTCTTTTTTATTTTTTAAATATTTTATGTTTTTGTTATGACTTGAACGAGCTCGTGGAAATCCAAAATAGGGCATATGATAACAATTTGATTTATAAGGACAAAGTGAATAGATATCACGATCAGCACACTAGGTGTAAAGACTTTGCCTATGGGAAAAAGGTATGGTTGTGTAATGCCAAGTTGAAGATGTTCCACGGGAAGCTCAAATATAAGTGGATGAGTCCCGTTGTTGTTAAGAGAGTGCACGGGAATGGAAGTGTAGAGATAGCTAATCTCACAGATGGCGCACAAGCCATGTGATGAATGGACAATTGTTGAAGCACTTTGCAGATTCTAAGGAGCAGTTAGTCCAAGTGGAGGTTATCAACTTCAAGCGAGTGAGCACATGGTAGATACATCATATTACTCTTCATGAAGATGCAGCATCTAGATTCAACAACTTAGAAAATTCACTCACTCTTGTACATATGATCTATTCTTTCTTTTAGAGCTTAGGTTGTTTCTTCTGGAGATACTATTTCATACTTAGGTTCTTCAAATCCTAATTATAGGAGGGAACCGCTGCTCTTGCCTGTATAGTCATTTTCTCTCTATATATTCTCTAGATCTCACCAGTTCTCACACATACTCATGTCCTATACTTAGGCTGACCATAGCCTATGTATAGGGGAGACAGACGCCCACCATATGTATATACTCATCCATTTATATTCTTGACCTCGTCCACCCCATTTTTGCTCTTCTTCTACACTTATGTTGACCATAATCTAAGTACAGAGAGGCGGATCGACTTCTATACTTTTGTTATTTTAGTTCTCTTACGCTTAGCACAAGCTATGTCTTTTCCTTACTTCTTGTGCTCTTAGGATATAACACATGCTAAGTACAAGGAGGCGTGTATATATTGCATACATACTTTACCCATAGCTTGTACTTTTGCATATTTTTGTACATATTATGCAATAATTATGGGGTGGGTAAAATTTGAAAAAAAGTTTTTGTAAAATACATGTATACTTGTATAGTATGTATATTGTATATAAGTCGTACAATTTGTATAATACTTGTATACTTTTGTAAAATTCTTATAAATAATACTTTTGTAAAATTGGTAAAAAAAGAGGCTTCTTATTTACTTTGCATATCATCCTTGCATTCATAAAAAAGAGTCTTGCACTTTATTCATATGCATTTCATGTCATCTGCATTTCATTTGCATATCTTGCATGTGCAAAGTGAAAATTTAGTGGGTTCTGAACCAAGTTATGAATAGAAGTCGAGGTTGGATTTGATTTGACCTTAATCTACCTAATTTCAGAGGAATCTTATAGGAACTGGAGTTAAGATTTTTCAGGTCGAGCGACTTAATTCTTTGAGTCCACAAGACTATGTTCACATGTCATTTTGTTTGGTCTAGGTAGACTATTTCATACACGCACATGATTCTTTTAGACATTGACCTAAATTGGACAATCATCATGCATGTAGCTCTTCGTTGATGAGGTGGTTAGGAGGTAGAATCCTTTGGCTTGGAGTAGCACATGGGTGGAAACATCCATCCTTCTCTAGAGAGGGTAGTGCATCTCAACCTAGTCTAGTGACATCGACGTCTAACGATATGATGCTGTGGGGTTGCAATAAAGCTTCAAAAGAGGGATAGTCTACTGTCTCAAGAAGAAAAACTCCTTATGTACATGCTGCACTTTTTTATATATAAAAAAAAGAAAAAAAAGGAAATCTTCAAAAAAGGTTAGACATGAAATAAGTTAAATAAATATCCCGTCGGAGAAGAAAAATATGAATAAACAAGGCATATGCTTCAAAGTCTCATACAAAGGAAGCCTGCAGTTGGAGACTTGGCTACATAAGTCAAGCTCCACGGAAATGTGACTACACTAGTCATAATCCCTTCTCTTCTCTACCTCCTTTTCTTGAGCCAGTTGCACTTGAACTTAGAAGGAAATACCCCGCTCCTCGAGGGAAGAGTTGTTAGATCGTGGAATTAGAGTTACCTTGTTAGAGGAGGATGTTTCTTTGTCACTTCTAATGTGGAGAGATATATTTCACTTACACAGTACAAGTAAGATTCATAGTCATCAGAATTTGCATATGAGGATTTATTTTGACCTGATTGTTGAGTCAACCTGAATAAAGACTTGTGGAACTTAAAGGTTTTTAGGTCTTAAATTCAATTCCAAATAAGGTTTCGCCACATTAGTAATTCAAAAGTTGAGTCGAGCTCCATTTTCACCTTTCGTTTATGACCTTGATATTGAACCTAAAATCATTTCACTTTTGCATTTCAATTTACTTGCTCAAGGACGAGCAAGGTTTAAATGTAGGGGTTGATGAATATGTGATTCATCACTCTAAAAAGTAAAAAATAGAGCTTTGTTTCTGAGTAGTTAACTATATATCTCCATTTATTTTGCATTATTCTCATTCATGCATTTAGAATTAGTATCAACATTTTAGCATGCATATTTACATTAAATAAGAAGCTAAATTCTCTTATAAATACCACATATATTCACCATATTTCCCCTATTTATCTATTTTTCTCTAACTCAGAGTTGAATAAAATCAACTCTATAGTGTATATATTCCTAACACTAATACAGAAAAAATACAAAAAAATATTGTTTGGAAACCTAGAGCTAAGTACTCTGAATTAATCCGAAGTTGTTCTTTTACCTCCTTGTGTTCGGCCTTAGACTTACCCGAGATATAAATTAAAACCGAGACACTCCTCGCGGAAATCCCTCTCTGGCTGTGTCATGCTACAACGAGTACAAATTAATACAAACATTTAGCGAGATTATCACTATGGATAAAGTATATATGAAATATATACGTAAGCCCTCCTATACCTAGCTTGTGCTATGTCTTCATGGCACAAAGTGTACTAAATATAGAAGTCCTGTACAAGAACTAAGACATGTACGCCCCCCTAAACTTAGGCTTAAAATAGCCCAAGTGCAGGAATGAAGTACACAAGGACATGGTAACAAATAATAGAAGAGTCAAGTAGAATATACAAACAAGTGCTCAGTCCCTCCATATACTTAGGCTGAAAATAGCCTAAGTACAGAGTAGGAATAGAAAAAAAGGAGGGATCAAGAGAAGAACCGAAGAAAACAAAGGTTGCACAGAACATGGGTCCATGTCTCCCCTATACTAGGCTTTACATAGTCTGAGTATTGGGTTAGGATCGGAAGAAGAGAGAACCTAAACTCACGAAAAGAATAGAAAAAATCACGCGAGGAAATAGTGTTGGGAAAGAAGAAGGTGTGGATCTTTTAAAACACTAAATCTGCTCTGAAATGAATCTTCGGATGATGCTTCATGTAGATTATTTTGAAATGTCTGCTGGATAATCAGTCTGCATGAAGTCGATCGCTTTACCTTGGACTAACCGTTCATTAGATTCTACAAAGTTCTTCAATAGTTGTCCATTCACCAAAAAGGATCATGCATCATCCATGAGATCAAATATCTCTATACTTCCAGTACCTGGTACTTCTTTTACTATGTAGGGATCCATCCATTTTGACTTTAATTTCTCATGGAAGACCTTTAACTTCGCGTTGAACAATCATACCTTTGTCATGCAACAAAGGTCTTTCACCTAATGTGCTGATCATGCCACTTCTTAACTTTGTCTTTATAAATCACATTGTTGTCATACACGTTGTTTCTAGTCTCAACGAGTTCGTTCAGGTTCAAGTCACGTCAAAGCTTCCCTAGTTGACAACTCCAATTTATCTGATTTATTAACCATTCATATTTATGCACTAATTTAGTGGGCAAGTGGCATGGCTTGTCATAAATCATTCTAAAAGGTGAAGTGCTGAGTATTTTCTTGTAGGTTGTCCTGTAAGCCTACAGAACTTGGTCCAATAGTTGGGACCAATTCTTCCTATCAGGACAAACTAACCTTTTGAAAGATGCTTTTCAGTTCTCTATTCGAAACCCCTGCCATGCTATTTGATTGTGGTTGGTAAGGACTAGTTACTCTGGATCAAATCCATAGTCCTTAGCCAGTTCCCGAAAGGTGGACACTAACCTCTTATTCATGAGATGAACGACAAGAGAAGTCCTCCTTCTGAAGGAGCCTATGCTCCATCACATTCCGACTTATTGTATGCCATGTGCTGCGTGTACCAATAATGCCAGTTGTTACACCATATCTTGGTCAAACTTGAGGCAGCATGTTTTTGCAAAGAAAATCCAATTCGTTAGTCCTTGTTTCCATACTCAAAGAGATATGAACGTTATATTTAAATTTATACTATTCTCCTTGCCCTCATGTCATAGTTGGAAGTCTACTAGCATTATCTCGTATTTTGAATACCAATGAAAGTCTAACAATTATGAGAGGGATTATATTACATGTGCATTGATACCAATAAATAGTGACCTGTCCCATTTACAGGATCACCCGATGAATCCTCAAGGATCTTCATACTCAACAATTCGTCGTATGCACACCATATTCACATTCAACACATTCAAACCACATAAGAATAATGAAAGTAAAGAAAATCCAATGGATATAAAATGCAACATCCATTCTCATTATCATCCCATAATATATAGATAAACCATGTCTACAAAGACACATAAACCACAAGTAATTATAATAGCATGTCCATGGAATATAAGTCTCTCAGAAGTACAAATGAAAAAAAGCAATTGAACAAAATACACACCCTTTATGGAGCAGATCTGCGGTAAAGTTCGAAGCCAACCATAGCTATTACTGTAGTTGCTTCTCCAAATACCTCTTGGGATAACACAAAAAAGTATAATGTTATAAGGAAATTCATGGTAACGGTAAAAACACCAATCACTAATGTAAAAGGAATAAAAATGTGTGCAAGTATTCTTTAATGTATGCACCCACTCTCTACGGAACTGGCCTTTAAAAAGTATATATCGGCTCGTCAGGACATATATGCGACATGTGCAATTAATACTTAAATATTAAATCAACACAATAAATCATCACAAATTACCATAGTTTATTCTAGATTGATGAAGGTCCACAACAACGTAGGACATGATTTAAGACACTAAACTGTAAAATAAAACCATCAAACCATGTACTAGGTATCACGTAAGAGTCTATGAACCATCTTTATTCATCCTTAGACACATGAAACCAACCACAATCTTAAAATCATATGGCATAGGGCATGAGTGAATACACCAAACTATAAAACCATCAAACCATGTACTAGGCATTGGGTAAGAGTCTCTGGAGACATCTCTACTCATATTCAGATACGCGAAATCAATCATAATCTCATAACCATATATCAGGGTTAAGTCATAGAATTATCTCTATTTTTCTCCAAATACAATAAACTGATTATCATTCTCCTTTGTCAGATACCAACTACTAATGACATGTACAAAAGCAAAACATAGACTACCAGCCATGCAAATTGACAACAAAACCCAGAGAGTAAACACTGACATATTACATTATGGACCACACGCTACGTATCACTCGATCAACACAACTAACTCCACCTACCCCTCATCATGGGAAACACATCCTTGTGCAGGTAAGTCCACCTAAGGAAAAGTCGTCCACATATCTAACGTGCATGAAACAAGTTGCCTAGTATCAAGATCCTCAGGGATTCATTAGGCGTCTCGCCACATGGACGAGATGCCACATATTGTGCCCGTAGATAAAATTAATTCACAAGGTATCAAGTTGACTTTAGCTGATAAACTAAAGATTAGAGAGATTTTCCTATAATAATGATTAGTACAACTGAAAATTAAATATACTAAGAACAATCATCATCAAAACGTAAATATAATTAAAGATTAGATAGCTTTCCCTGTAATAATGATTAGAACAACTGAAAACTAAATATACTATAACAATTATTATCAGAACACAAATACAAATAAAAGTATTATCAAATCTTAAATTTACCTCTGATTTTCTCTATTATCACTTTAACTTATCTTAAGGGGGCGTTCGGCAAGAGGGGGAGTTTACCCCCCTTAACCAACCCCTTCTCTCTCTATGTGATCCCCACTTTATTTCTTTTTTAACAAATTAAATAAATCATACATCCATCATCAATTCCATCAAAAAATAATATATTATACCATCATATCATATAAAAATTATAAACTACTCAACTTCTACTCACGTTTTCAAACTTCAATACAATCACATCACAAAAACTACTCATTTTTCCAAACTTCAATACAATCATATCACAACAAACCCACTTCTAACCCACCCTCAGTTTAACCCTCTATCCAAACACCAAAATACAAAAACGGATTACCCTCTACTAGTTTAACCCGTCCTAACTCGCGTACCAAACCCACCCTAAGGGTGCGTTTGGATAGTAGGTTTAGGTGGGTTAACCTGGTAGCAGGTAATCCATTTTTGAGTTTGGGTGTTTGGATAGAGGGTTAAACTGGGGGTGGGTTAGAAGTGGGTTTATTGTGATATGATTGTATTGGAGTTTGAAAAAGTGAGTAGTTATTGTGATGTGATTGTATTGAAGTTTGAAAAAGTGAGTAGAAGTGGGGTAGTTTATAATTTTTATATGATATGATGGTATAGTATATTATTTTTTGATGGAATTGATGATGGGGAATTGATTTATTTAATTTTTTTTAAAAATATAAAAAGTGGGGCCCACGTGGACGGAGAAAGGAGTGGGTTAGGGAGGGTAAACCACCCCAAGGGGGGTTTACCCCCTTAATCGAACATGACCTAAGGGTGGGTTTGCTATGCGGGTTTAGGTGGGTTAAACTGGTAGCAGGTAACCTATTTTTGGGTTTTGGCGTTTGGATAGAGGGTTAAACTGGAGGTGGGTTAGAAGTGGTTTATTGTGTTATGATTGTATTGATGTTTGAAAAAGTGAGGAGTTATTCTGATGTGATTGTATTGGAGTTTGAAAAAGTGAGTACAAGTGGAGTAATTTATAATTTACATGATATGATGGTATAGTATATTATTTTTTTGATGGAATTGATGATGAAGAATTGATTTATTTATTTTTTTAAAAAATAAAAAGTGAGGTCCAGTAGGAGTGAGAAAATATGGAGTAAGGGTAGCCGAGCGACACCTAAGTGTTAACATGAGTATATTATGAATTTTGTTCTTTTTATTAATATTCATTTCTTGTATAATATATATATAGGGAAAAGGGAATATGCACCAAGGTGCATGTAATTTTACATGCACCGAGGTTTATATCTTTCACATTTTTTTATTTTTTGAAAAGTATCACTTTGTATATTCATCCATATATCCCTTTGATATGTCATTCCAATTTCGTCAGAAACAGAGACTCCTATGCTTTCCATCTAGAGCAGGTAATTTTAACGGTCTTAGAATTGTTGTAATCTACCTATTTTAGATGGAGGGCATATGAGTCTCTGTTTTTGACGAAATTCGAATAACATAATGGAGTGATATATAGATGTATATTCACGGTGATATTTTCCAAAAAAGTATAAAAACATGGGAGATATAGGCTCCGGTGTATGTAAAATTACATGCACCTGGGTGCATGCTCCCCAACCCCATATATATAGACATTTCATCAGGCCCGCTTACGAGTAACCGTTGATCAGAGTCATGGAGGGTATCCTTTGTAATTTCTAATATCTTCAGTAGCAATTGTGTAAAAACACCAAATAAAAAGAAGACGATCACGTGTATCTGAAAAACCCGCCTACAATCACCTGATGTCACCTTGAAAATAACGTGGGACTGTTGTTCGAAAGCGGCACCGCCGCACGACGGGCACGCGCGCTCTTTCTCGGCTCCGAAATCTCCACTTTTTCAAATCTAGTCCGTCCGTTCTTCGAACCAACTCGTCAGTCGTCACCCTTTCCGCACCACCACGTATGGGAACCCACCTCGGATTCCACATCCAACTTCCAACTGCAGATCTCGAGTTTCCCTCCAACTGCCGCCTCTCCACTCCACACTCCCATTTCCCTTAACCCAAACCCAAAAACCCCTTCTGCCTCCCCTCACCACCGTGCCCACCAGGTGTTCGACAGAATCGCCCTCCGGCGGGATTGGTACCGAGTAGAGAGAGCAGTTCCGTGTACACAGTCCACACCCGTCGCTCAAGGAGCTCTCCACGCGTGCGCCTCTGTTGCAGTTCGGTTGGACTTGGATCTGTCCGTCCACACCTGAAGATAAGATCATGCCTTCGGGTCCAAAGAAGAGGAAAGCTGCCAAGAAGCGCAACGCAGCAACCATTCCTCCTCGTGGTAAGGTGTCCCCCACACACAACTCACAATCCAATACTTTGCTGTCGTGTTGCCAGAACTGCTCGGTGGCCTTTCTAGCTGTCTCTACACACTTGGGTCCTCTGCCTTTTTTATTTCTTTCTTGGCTCTCTTTACATTTCTGTGCAAGTTGTTTGCTTTATCATCCCTCTCTGGACGTTAGGAAACGCGAGGGAAAGCAGCGGGGAGTTGGCATTGCAGTTGTCACCTGAGGCGAGGAGGATGGAGGATGAACGCACTTCTGAAACTTCGGGAGCTGCAATTTCCAAGGATGCCGTAGTTGATCCTGATGTGGATAAGGAGGATAAGCGTGAGGGAGAGACCTCTGACTCTTCTGATACTTCTGCTTCTTCCGAGGGCGCTCCAGCTGCCCGGATCAAGGATTTGGCTCCAGAACAAACGGAGGTGCCTGTTAGTCAGGCCGAGGACCCATCTGCAGAACACTTAGAACCTGCAAAAGAAGTGGAAGAGTCTGGCGATTTGGGGCCTATGTCTCAGGTTGCTGAAGTTCCTCTGGACGAGCAAGTTAAACCGGCAGATATTATCGAGCACCCTGTTGAGAGATTGGCTTCTGAACCTGAAGAGCTAATTTCGTTCGAGGGTACTGTTCCTATCGAGGCGGTTGAAAATTTGAGCTTGACAGAGCCAGCTCCTGGTGATTATAAGGAGAAAGATTTAAGTGTGTCTGTTGCACCCACAGAAGAGCCTCCTGAGAGTTTTGCACCTAGAGAACAGCCTCTTGAATTTTCCGAGCAGGCACAAAATATCGAGAGTCGAGAGATTGCGAACGAGGTAGGATGGTGACAGTATATTTACCTGTATTTGAATTATCTATATTTTTTCAATCATTGCGCTGCATCACGTTGTTTGTGCTGCTCGATTTTAGGAGCAGGGTGCTGTGGCTTCTCAAGTACCCCGAAGAACTTCATGGCTGACTTGCTGTGGGCTTTTGGATGCCTTTTTTAGAGGATCAACCAGATAAATTTGGTAATAGATATTATTATCCTATTATCTCGCTTGGGGTTTTGCTCATAGTAGGTTCTGTCAATCTTTTTTCACGTTATGTCGGTTTATCTTCGTATTTTTTATGGAGTTTTTTGGAGATGCCTGATGATGTTTTGCAATGTGATGATGGGGTGAGAACTTTTCCCCTTTAATTAATAAGGACATATTACAAAGAAAATTTTGGGAGACGGGCAACAAGCTGCACCGTCAATCCTTTTTGGATGGTAAATCCAATTCTTCGGAACACAACATCCATAGACCTGGGAACCATAACATTGCTATGCATAATTTTCTGGACCCTCTTAAGAAGCTCTACAGCTTCAGACGTCAAGAACCCAAAGGTATCAAACCCGAAAGGGATGAAGACATGTTGATTGTCAATACAAGCCTTCTCATGTTTAGCAACTTTGGCTGTAGCAGCTTTCTGTGTAGCGTATCCCGCAGTAAAATCACTTTTTATCAGAACAACTAACGGAGACACTCCAGTTAAATCAACACATGCACGTTTTCCTCCAGCTCAACCAAAAATTAAAACATCTGTTGTTCTAAGTGTGGATCTTCCCTCGTGTGGATCAGACAAGAAACTCACAGGTGCTTCTTTCTTTGACGCAACCCTAGCCTTCTTGAGAACATCATAGAGGACATCTCTGCCAAGATCATGTCTATATTTAAAACCTGGGAGTTCACGACAATGAATGACATGCTCCCCAAAGGAGTCTAGGTAAGATTTGTGGCATACTGGGCATTGCCTCGTCTGTTGGGAATAGATGAACCATAAGGCGATATCTGAAAATAGTACGATACTCAATAGGTGACATATGCATTCCAAGACCATCAATAGGAATAGCTAGAAGAAAATCTTGAGCATGGTCAGATTGCAAGCATCGAAAAATTGCCTTTTGTCTAGTTGTCATGTCAAATTCAACCTCAATTTCTTTAACAATTTTGTTAAAAAGGGAACTCGCCAAAGCATTATGGGCTTTAGGGGGGACAATATCCTTATTAGCAAAACATGTAAGATCTAAATATGGGAGTTTGACACGTAGTCCCTCTAAGGCATCTAAAAAATCAGAATCAATATCTTATATCACATACCTCACTGTCTCGTAAAATGTGATCTTGAAGCACTCAAGATTGAGCTCTACAAGCCACAAAAACATATGAAGAAGCCTCAATAGCGGAGTGCAGTCCTAAGCCACCGAGCTTGATTGGTAGAGATGCCACCCGCCATTGAAGGTCGCCAAAGAAAGGACCTCCACAAACCACAATGTCCTCAATAGCTCCACGTAGTCCTCTGTCCAAAAAAGCAACAGCTTGCTCCATGCATGTGGGTTGACATGTCCTTGAGCCAAACATGAGCTTGGCTGAACCCATACAAGATCGAAGTAAAAGAAGTTCACTTTGTGGGTCATCCAACTGGGGGAGTAATTTCATTAATTCAATAGCTTTGGCGGCTCTCCTCGTAGCCAAGTTTTCAACAAATCCTTTGCCCATGCTCACTGCACCTTCAAGCAGTTTTACTCTTAGCACGAGCCTTCCAATATCAGTAGGAAATAGTCCTTTGTGGACCTTCTGTCCATCACATGAAGGTCAGAAAAGCTCAGTTTTCTTGATATTCAGAATAAGTCCCAACTCAGGGCCTCTGTGTTGTATAATGTCAAGCACCTTGGCCACCTCTAACGTGTCTTCGATGATGGTCCCATCATCAAGATACCAAGCATGGAGAAGGAGTTTAGAATTGTCTCTGATCTCATGAATAAGTGGGTGCAACGCAAGAGAAAATAGAAGTGGACCGAGGGGATCACCTTGCTGCACTCCGATTATCGACCAAATATGATTGTCTCCAATATATAGTCTGGCAGCCTGAGCATACAGAAACTCCACCCATGAAGAAATAGATGGACATTGCCTTCGAAGTTCACAGAGCATCGAAGATCTATCTATCACGTTGAAAGCATTAGAAAAATCTACAGTAAGCATAGAGATAGATCCATCACCATGAAGGTTGCTCAAAAGTCGATTGGTGCTGTGTAAAATAGCTTCTGCTCCTCCAGATATACCAACTCCAAATTGAAAATCATTGAGATACTCAAACATCTCTTTGCGTACCCCTTTCATAGCAACCTTAGATACTAGGCGTCTCCAGATAGTGCCCACTGCAATAGGATGTATGCTATTGTCAGATTTGAGTAGTGGAGTAAGAGGTGCAGATGTTACAAACTCAGCCAAACTCAAGGGGCATCTCCCGCATAGCCATAAGTTAACCACTATGGCGATCGCCCATAAGAGATCAGTGGCAATGGCAGACCCCTCCCCACAAAGGGCGTCTAAAATGTGTTGAGCTCTCAGACCATCTCTGCCACATGATGTCCCTTTAGGAAAGGATTTGATAGAATGTAATATAACATCTGTATCGGCTGTAAAAGGAGTTTCTGAAACCAAGATACCTGACAAGGAAAGAAACAACTTATACGGATGTTTAGCCTCTAAATCTTTCATGGTATCTTCGTTATAAGGAGCCACTCCTGAAGAGCATAAAACCCTTAAGGCTGCTGAAAAGTGTCCATCTGACACTTTATGAAGGCATTGTAATGTTGGAGTGTTGATTCTCTTCAAGGAATTGTTCTGATTAAGGCTAGACGTCCCTGGTGTACCACCTTTCAAAATATTATCCATTAGCTTGGTGAAACCATCTGCACTGCCCCATGTAGTCAGTGAGCTCAGAATGAGTCGTTGTTGCAAAGACTTTCTATTGTTAGATCTTCTATCCCGCCTATTCATAGGCTTGAAAACCTGTAATGTGCAACGAGGAAGAAGTAACAATCTCACCCAAGCGGATATGGATCCCGACCCTGCGATAACTTGGTGTAAAGCTACTTGGTGTAAAGCTGTCTTCAGAGCTTGGGAGAAAGTAAGACGACAACTGGGAGGGATACTCTTGATTGTGGTGATAGGAGCTTTGAAAATACGATCAAGCAGTAAAGCATTGACAGTTAACCCGTCAGTGACAGCATGTACGACAGGTAGAAGAGGTTTCAAGATGCCAATAATGTGCCCTTGAGTCGATCCAGTGTCATCTGTAACCTGAACAAGACCGTCATCATGGTGGCAAGCCTGAGTCACCGCTTGAATCTTTCATGCATCTCCCGTACATCCACTGATCAAGGGTCCTCAAGGTCCCTTCTAAAGCAAGATATAGATCAAGGTCATTCTTGATGGCATCTCACAAAACAGAAGCACGCTCATCACTGGAGAGATGCACTCTTTTGATTTAGGAGATTATGCGAGTAAAATCTCTACTTCCTTCTCTACCATCTGGGCAACAATGAAAATTCCAAAAAGGACACATCAAGCCACTGGTAGTCATCTCAAGAGGAGAAGGAGGCATCGTCAAGGAAACGTCGTTGTTCGTCAGGCTACGTGGTGGTGGAGAAATTGTTCGTGCTAGAGGAGCCAAACAATCTAAGCAAATATAGTAGAGAATGGATCGATGATTTAGATGGCGTGGTAGCCTCTGGAAGAGGCTAAGAGAGGAGAGCTGTGGGAGAGAGGGGATACAGGAGGGAAAGCTGCAATAGGGAGGGAAAGGTTGAGGGTTGCAGGGGTCGGTGGAAGGGAGGGGAAGGGGCATGACTGCAGGGGTGGAGGGCTGCGCAGGGGTCAGTGGAAGGGAGGGGGAGGGGTATGGCTGCAGGGGTCGGAGGTGCGCAGGGAGGGAGGGCGGGGGCGGGAAGGAGGGCGGCAGGTGGGAGGGAGGGCGGTGGGATGGGGGCGCAGGGGGGTCGGGGGCACAGGGTGTGCATGCGGCGGAGGGGGCGCAGGGAGGTCGGGGGTCGGGGGCATAGGGAGGCGGAGGGGGCGCCAGGAGGTCGGGAGGTGGCGCATGGAGTTCGGAGGTCGTCACATGTGTCTGGGGAAGAGAGGTAGAGGGGGCGCAAGGAGGTCGGGGGTCGTCACATGTGATTGGATGTTTAAAGAGATATGTCAACTCTATGATGGAAATCATGGCCTCAAATTTCAGCGAAATTCAGTCGAATTTCTATCGAATATCGATATCCAGTCGAAATCGAAATTCGACCGAAATGACCGAAATATGGGGGTGCTAGTACAAAAAATGACCGAAATGACCGAAATTCCGGTCGAAATTCCATCGAAATTCCACCGAAATTCTGTTTTGATCGATACCGAAATGGTGACCGAAATCGACATTTAGGGCCTTGATGGAAATTATGTTGCTGTGGTAAGGGTGGTGCTATTTGTTTTTGTATGTTTAGTGACATATTTATATATTTCTCATAGATTTGATTTGGATCCGGATGGTGTTTAATTCCCATCTTTTCTTGATCATAGGAACAAGGTTTTAAAAAACGTGAGGTCAATCGGGGTGGTTTTCCCGTTATTGAGGTGAGGCGTAAGCCTCCATTTATGGAGATAATATATGTAAAGGCTATTATTAAACATAATTATATTGTCGTATATTTTCAAATTGAATAGATGTACAATACACCATATGAACCATACATGCTAATTTGAATCTGTGTAATATTAATATTGTAAACACGTGAATTTCTAATATTCTTAAAAAATATGAAAATATACCATACTCATGGTAATGATACAAGTGATTGAATATCATTTATTGATAGGAAATTTGTTCATACTAATTAGAAATAATCATTGTACAATGGCATGATTTCTTTGATGCAAATGATGATTGTAATATAAATAAATAATATATTTCTATGATGTAATATATTTTGGGACTAACATATAATGATGGTATAATATATTTTTTGAATCTTGTGACTAATATATATATATATATATGGATTAAATTAGGCAACCCCATGTGGGGTAGCCAAGTTAGCTACTCCCACAGTCCCACCCCTATTTTTTAATTTTTGTGGAATTTCATTAAGACATGTAGGGGGATTAAGTTAAATTAATAAGAGAATACTTTAGATACCCCATGATCATATAAACCACATCCATGTGAGCATGTCACAGTTGCTCTATAAATAAGTTGTTCCCTATAAAAGAAATATCTGACCTGGTAATAGTCCCGATATCTCCCTATATCTTTGGTTGTTCACTTCCTATGTATCAACATCATGTAGCTTTATGATGAGATCTACGGGAGTATTGTCAGGTGTGTAGTCTGCTATCCTTGTCTCTGAAAGGAGATCTGTAATGTATTTCCTTTACGTCATTATAAGACCTCTCTGATTCCTGGCAAACTCAAGCCCAAGGACGTATCGTAATTTGCCAAGGTCCTTGGTGACAAACTGTTGCCCGGTAACTCCTTAGTCTCAATAATGCAAGTAAGTCATCTCATGTAATAATGACGTCATTAATATTGTTAGAAATATGAAATGCGGAAGGTTAACCAGAGATACTAGAATAAACAATAAAGACAAGGTTTTAAATCTCGCTTCATTTCGAGATGGTGAAAAAACGAAACAATTTCGAAATTTCGACGAGATTTCGCCAAACATATATATGTTGGTTCAATGGTTGAATCATAGAAGCTGGTGCTTGGATGATTTCTAAAGAGTTAGATTGATGTCTCATCAAGCACTATCAAATGATTGTTACTAAAGGTTCTTCAACCTGAGAAGGAGATGACAATCCCGCTTTAAAGGTTGATATCTGACCGACCTCTTGATACATGTCCTTTGCATAGGAATAGATATTCAAAGGTGTTAGATAAGTTAGGTCAAAGAGGCATGGAAGTTCGTATCGATATCGATATCGTTTCGATCCGCCCGAAAATGGATATATCGGGATATATCGACGATATCGGTGGAAATGTCGAAAATGGCGCAAAAAGGCCAATTTTTTGGCATTTTCAGAAATTAAGGTCATCCAAGATATTAAAACAACAAATAACGTACAAATACACACTAATATCACACATATTGATCCATTTATAGACCATATTCACACATATCGGTATCGCTGCTATTACACATATCAGGCATGTCGATGTTAATAACTTAACGTTGATTCTTAGCTTATAAATATTGGAAATAGATTCCATTCAAGTTCTTATAAGTTTATAACATGAAATACTACAAATATACACCTCATAAGTTATAACACACATAGATAATTTATGACGACTATGGTCCTTAAACTGCACATATCGGTCATATCGATGGGAATATATAACGAGACAATCATTGTTTGGCAATTGGCATAAAGATTTATGATTTATCTATATAAAATCTACAACAACAAATGAGAAATATCCAAATCAATTATTTAACAATGTAAAATGAGATGACTTAGGTAAAATCAAGAGTTTTGCGGTGGATATGAATTGCTCCCCTTCCTTGTTGTCTTTCATAACGCATCGCAGATTCAATGAACTCGCAGTAGTTCTTCCATGTCATGTACGAGTACATGGCCTTGTAATCCATCACATACTGCCTGTATTGGTGGTCATCGATGCCTATGAGTATCCCGAGACGAGGATAAGCAGCACTAGATCCGGTATCACGAGTGGTACGACGAGGCTGCGAACTACTAGCTTGAGATCCCCAGGACGACGACGACGGAGTAGGAGAAGATCTCTGCGGAGGAGGAGGGCTTGGAGGAGGAGCGTAATACTCGGGAAAGAAATCGAAACTGTCACCACCAAAGAAACTATCCTGGCTGAGCTGGGTCTGCTCGGGTTGGCTACCTTGGTAGTTCTCACCGCTGTAGCTGTTGTATCCTCCATACCCACTGTTGCTACCATATCCATAAGATGGAGGAGTATACGCCTGAGGAGGAGGAGGTCCAGGTGGAGGAGCAAGAAAATATTCAGGGAAGACGCCAAATGATCTTTCATCTTGTGAGGTTCCATATCCGCCCATGGAACTGGGTGTTCCTCCACGGTATGGGCTGTCAATGTCCACACAACTCAACGAACCTACAGATGATATCAAATCGTCCGTGTAGCTATTTGTAGGATGTTGGCCACATCGTCCATATGCATCGTAATCCATAGGTCATGGACTCGGACTTGGGACAAACTGCCCATGTATGTTTCCACGTCATTCCATGTATTCTCGCTCTGACTCGAATCTTCTATCATCACGTGGTCCACGACCACCTGACCTCCCTGAATATGTGTCCCCATCACCTGATCCACCAAGGCCACCACCAACGCCATCATCATCATCGCTCCTACTTGTCATCTTTTGATTTGGATTTGGATTTCGATCCAATAGAGAGAATGTCATCACAATCGCATCAAGTTCCACCCCTCCAAGATGGTCCGTGATTCGCCCAGATCTGGCCATGTAGTCGTCAACATCTGCTCCCATTTGTTGGCTTATATTCTCATTCGGCCCGAAGGATATGGAATTATCCTCAAACGAATCACGGAAGCGTGATCGTCGTATCGGATACGACGCAGAACGACTAGTCGCACTAGTTGTTCTGTGCAGCGGAATTTAAAAAATTTTCATGCGATGAAACCACATGATCCAAGAACGATTCTCGGATCGTTTCATCTATAACCACAACAAGTATAAAAGATTATCTCTTGAAGCGTGGTTGATCGAGTCTCTAAAGAAAGAGACCTCCTGTCTCAAGTCCGATCGTCGGTGAGACCGCTTACGAGCGCGGGGATGAACCGTGTAGTCCTCACAATCTAAGAAGATGATCCAAGCACGGTTGCTCCTGATCTCGTCATACGAGATCGAACATCTCCTTCGTGAGCGTAGCACTCCAAGAAGACGGAGAACCGAAGAACGTCGAAGCGGCGGCGCGGTGGCGAGAGCATCGACGAGAACCTCTCCTAGGGTTTGGTGGTCGGCCATCAAATAGAGGGAGAGAGGGTTGACGTGTATGAAGAAAGAGAGAGAGAGCTTCAATATTGCATGTACAAGAGAGCAAGGCATGCCTCTCTATTTATAGGGTTTTGGGATCCATGGATCTTAATCCATGGGACATATAAAATCAATGGATGAGATTGATTATGTCCAATCCAATGGTCAAGATTGTTGTTGGTAAAATCAACAAATTATGATCTAATTTAGATTAAAATATATTTGACAAAATCAAATATAAATCAATCCTAAATTATATCAACAAATAAGGAGAGAATATACATGGAGATCAAATCTCCCATGTATAATCAAGGTGGACGGCCACCCATTCCAGATAGGACATGGGTGCCGCCCATCACATTCCATGTGGGGCAATCTCATGGATTTCCATGAGATTGCATGTATCCTTAATTTTCTCCATTATTTATTTTCAAGAACATTTGTTAGGATTTATTCACCAAAATAATTCACAATTAATTTTGAGAATATTGCAATCTTGATATTGGAAAATTGTGAATCATATTCACAACCCAAAATAACATATAATTTACATTGTCAATTAATTACACAATGTGTATTCAATACACATAATAATTAATCAACAAATATAAATTATAATTAGCTCTCTCTCTAATACATTATAAATCACATTTATAATATATTATGAATAATTGGATATTTCTATCCACATTATTCTTATCCATAATAATTAAATCATATTTAATTATATTGGATAATTTCTTCACACATTAAGATGATTAAATCACATTTAATCATTAATTCTTCATTGCTCAGATCCATGGAATTATTCTTGAACCCTTCAAGAATAATGCGATTTCTCCGCAGATACTTGGAGATAAGGACAAGGCGATTGTATTGTTCCACGTATAGTGACTTGGATATTTGAAATCATATCTCAAATCCAGATCCCATGGACCTCCCACTGATACTTGATCAAATCAAGACTGTAGATCTAATCTTCTTATTGCATCTGAATCTCATTCAGATCAATGTCCAGTTCATGGACTAAGATTAGGTCACTTCTCTAATGAGAGGAGTCACTAAAATCCAAACCTGTTTCATCACTTCCTCGGAATGGAAGCGTCATGGTTATACAATTGTTTATGATCATTGATCACACCACCCTCAGGTATTCCCAATACCTGTACATTCTGCATACTGGAAGACCTATGATCATTCTGAAGATAAAGATCACTTTTATACTGTCATCTTCAAGGTTTGATCATTAAGTTTCTCAATCTTGGTCATTGGGATTTGGTATAGATCATATGCTTTCACAAAACATATATCTTACCTTCAAATTCATGTCATGCTTCCAAAGCATGACGACCATGCATGGAATTTGTTCAGTCCCAATACCTCATGAGTGAGCTCACGTCTCCCAGTTCATAAGTGAACCTGTATGATCCCTTTGAGAGATCGTATTACTCATATGTCCTTACATGCACACCAGCTCGCCGGTGTATAGACCTTGGTTAGTTCATCAACCTATTGGTCTGCCAAATTTACACACTCAGACATATAGCAACACATCTGTTTCCGGTCAGAGGATGCATGCCTATGCTGTGACAGCATTCAACATAGATCTTTTGTTATCTCAATCTCGTTAAGTCAACCCATTGACTCAACTAATCTGACACCTCCGAATCACTATTCCCATGCAGAGGACCTGCATCAAGAGGTCGGTCAAATATCAGTCATATGAGAAAGGATTGCCATCTCCTACTCAGACTGGAGATCATCACTTAACAATCATTTGTCGATGCTTGATGAGTCCTCTATCTAACTCCTTAGATATTCATCCAAGCATCAGCCTCTATAATTCATTCAATGAATCGACAGCTGTATGATTATCAAGTTGGCCATGGTACATAACCATAATTGTACAGAGGGACCTTATAGTGCATTCATTCATTCAACCTCAGAAAGGGAGTGAAAAATAATCAATAGCTTTCATTGATAATTTATTCATTACAATAACATTTATTGTAGGAATGGTTCGCCCGGGGCTCACATTGCTAACACCTTCCTCCCAGTTGATCGAGCAATGGAGCACCGTTGGAATCCAACCACCTCTGCAGAACATCTTCATCTAAATCGTCGTCGTGCATCTTGAAAATATATGTAAGATCAATGGGGTCTGTGCATGCCCATCTCTTGCATGTTTCATCTTTCAACCTCAAGTTGTAGTGCACGAAAACAAGATCGTAGAGTCTTTGTTCTCCCAACTTGTTCCGTCTCCTCGAATGGATCAAGTTGAATGTGCTCCAATTTCTCTCACAACCACCGGCAAATGGTGTTTGGGACAATACTTTCACTGCCACTTTGCAGAGGTAAGGAGCTTCCATCCCATACAGTAACCACCATTCGGCTGCGGAAAATCCAAAAGAGATAAATCATAAATCAATAATAGTCAAATTGTTACACATGTCAATCAGTAGACTTAGTCCTTACCAGAAAGAGTACTGCTACGTCCATTAATCGCGGTTACCCTACCGAAAGAATGCAAGGCATCCCTAAAGTATTTAATCTGCACATTAATCAAAATTTTAGTCATAACATAGTTTGTGCCTCAAAATAGATTGTACATTATACAAGCGTTCGTACGATCTTACCTCATTCATGCACGAGGTTTGTGCCTTCTCGTCCTTGACGAGCTTCTCCACCACAACTTGTATAGCTGCTAGAAGGCCAGCATAGTTCGGATTCAAGTAATATGCTGGAGACGAACAATTCTCAAATTTGAATCATAAAAAAGTACATACCTACGGAATGGATTAAAAAAACTAAATGGATAATAAAACATACCAGCCTTGTGAAGAGGATGTGAGAGCATCTTGGACCGTCGTTCGTCTATGATGTCCAACCATGCTTTAAATCCTTTCCCAACTGTTTCTCTAACCTTCTCTCTCATGCAACGCATTGCCTCATAGATGACTAATAGTTGGCTTCTTATCCCCATCTACGATATACAATGTAGAAACAACATGTTCCAATATTTTCGTGACCCTTATCACATCATCCCATAAATGGAGATCATTGATGATTGTCTCAATTCTCCTTCCTCCTTCAGTTCGAGCTTCTGGGTTCTCGAACCATTCACCTTGGCAGCACATGGTCTTCAACCATGTCTTATGCTGTTTGAGGGTTTGCAACGCTATAAAATTGGTTGCAAAGCATGTGATCCAAGGCCTCACCAACTCACCATTGCATGTCCGCCTCATCAAGACCAACACTTTGGAATGGTTGTAACTGAAAGTCGTGATTGCCCGTGCTTGTTCCATCACCTTCACGACGAGCTTCCTCTTGTCGAAGTCCTTCAGAATCAGATCTATGCAATGTGCAGCACACGGTGTCCAAAAAATGTCGTAGCTGCTGGACTTCATTATTGTTTCTCCTGCTTTCTTAAAGTTGATGCTGTTGTCCGTCACAATCTGTACGATGTTCTCTTTCCCAACGTCCTTAATGACGTCCTTCAACAACTTCCATAGGTACTTGTTGTCCTTGACCTGTTCAGAAGCATCGACGGATTTAAGGAAAATCATCTTACCGTCGCAGTAAACGAGGAAGTTGATGATCTGCTTCCTTGTATAACTTGTCCAGCCATCACACATCAGTGTCACGTCGTACTCTGGGCATCTCTTCCTCAGGTCCGAGATGTACTCGTTCATCTCCTCCTCTTGTGCAAGATACTTGTTCATCAACTCTTTGGCACTTGGAGCCTTCACTCCCGTTCCAGCTGCGGCGATCTCATCAATGGCGTGCTGTAAGAAAGGTCCACTAACGATATGGGCCGAGATGCTCTCCCCAAAGAAGAGCTTGCCGATGGCCCTGCCCACTCTCTCTCGTGCATTGGTGAACATACCCTTCACCGTCTTTTGCTTCGAGTCCTTGCTTAACTTGTACTGCATGGACCCACTCCTCGTCAAGAATGGTTCTAGTCCCTTCCCCTTATGTTTCTTAGTGGGTGGTGATTTTGGTGCACCTCCAGAACCACTCCCACTGTCACCAGCACCAAGGAAGCCGCCGCGTGCACTAGCGAGTTCTCTCCTTTCAAACTCGCTCCTCATGGACTCTTTCATCGCCCTCCTGTACGCCCTCTTCTCCGCTTCGGTCTGAACGTCATGGGGGTAGACAAAGTCCTCGTCATCTGAATCTGAGAGGACATTGAACTCCTCAAACATGAACTCCTTGAACTGTTCATCCCGTCTTGACCTCTCGACATCCTTCTCTCTTTTCCCCTCCATGCTGGCCTTTACCAAGTCTCTCACGTCTTTCTAACATCGAGTGTACTTGGCAACATTTTTATATCTGCCAACAAGGTGATGCTTCAATCTAGTAATACCCCCTCCTCCCAACCTCTTACCACAGAAGTTGTATTACGGTTTTGCTTTGTTGCCTTCTGGAGCGGTGGCGTACTTCCAACCAATCTCTCCACTCTCGAAATCCATCTGTCCACGAGAACCATCAAAGTTTGAACCGGAGTGTGCCATGATCTTGAATCCTTGATCTAAAAAACAAACAAAAAAATCAAAAGCCGCAAAATTCTACACCAAATTACTCAATAATTTGAAGAATTAATTCTACTATTTTCGGATTTAATTAATTACCCCAATTTACCTACCGTAAATCACCACGATAACTAAGTCTAAATCATGAGATCCAAGTCCATCCTACCATAACATCACCTAATAAACCAAAAAAAATCAAAGCTCCAAAATTGAACACCAAATTACTCAATAATTTAAAGAATTAATTCTACTATTTTCGGATTTAATTAATTACTCCAATTTACCTAACATAACTCACTACGAAAAAATTCTAACTAAGTCTAAATCATGAGATCCAAGTCCATCCTACCATAACATCAAAAAAACCAAAAGCCCCAAAATTGAACACCAAATTACTCAATAATTTGAAGAATTAATTCTACTATTTTTGGATTTAATTAATTACCTAATTTACCTAACATAACTCAACACGAAATTTTTTTAACTAAGTCTAAATCATGAGATCCAAGTCCATCCTACCATAACATCACCTAATAAACCCAAAAAAATCAAAAGCCCCAAAATTGAACACCAAATTACTCAATAATTTGAACAATTAATTATACTATTTTCGGATTTAATTAATTACCCTAATTTACCTAACATAAATCACCACGAATTTTTTTTAACTAAGTCTAAATCATAAGATCCAAGTCCATCCTACCATAACATCACCTAATAAACCCAAAAAAATTTAAAGCCTCAAATTACTCAATAATTTGAAGAATTAATTCTACTATTTTTGGATTTAATTAATTACCCATCACCACGAAATTTTTTTAACTAAGTCTAAACTATGAGATCCAAGTCCATCCGACCATATGAGTACCTAATAGACCCAAAAAAAACTAAAAGCCCCAAAATTGAACACCAAATTACTCAATAATATGAAGAATTAATTCTATTATTTTCGGATTTAATTAATTACACAACAAGACTTACAAAAATCAACATGGAATATTGTTTCCTAAGGCCTAAAACATGTAATCCAACTATACTCATTCCAAATTTTACAAAAAAAGTTAATTATGGATCAAATAACCATCAAGAACAAAAGCCCTAACAAATTTTGAAATTTTACTCAGATCATAGTATCATACCTCAAAGGCTCAAAATGCAATGGAGATGGAAGAAGGGAGGCTTGGGAGCTTGAAATTTCGGTGCTGGCGATATGAGGCGATATGCCCTTTTTTTAACCGAAATGAGGCGACATGGGCCCTCCATTTCGTGCAAGTGAAGAATCGAATATGCCAAGTGTCGGCGATATATCGCCGACAAACGATATATCGCCGATATATCGGCGATCCAACACCCGGTATTTAGATATACATAGTAATATCGATATCCAGGACCCATCGATACTGATATATCGTCGATATATCGCGATACGACCTTCCATGTAAAGAGGTTACGTTACGAGATCGAGATAATCAGGACCTGTGTCGTATGTTGTCATGATATAGGCACGCATCCTCTGACCAGATACAAATGTATTACTTACTATATGTCTAAATATATACATTAGGCAGACCATTAGGTTGATGGTGTAATTAAAGTTTATATCGGTGAGGTGGTGTGCATATGAGGGCATATGAGTAATGTGATCTCTCACAGGGATCATACATGTTTACTATTGAACCGAAAGACATGAGCTCTCTCATGAGGTATTGAGACAGATCAAATTCCATGTATGGTCTCTTTGCTTTGAAAGCATAACAAGAATTTGTTGGTATGATATATGATTTTGGAAAAGTATATGATCGATATCAACTCCCAATGACCTAATGAGAAACTTAATGATAAAACCTAAAGAAGACAATCCAAATATAATATAAAACTTCGGGCTTATTCTAGTTCTTTCAGTATGCAGGATGTACGGGTTTTAGGAAAACTTGATGGTGATGTGATCGTAAACGATTATATAATCATGGTACTTCCATTCCGAGAGAGTGATCATGAAATAAATTTGAATTTTAGTGACTCCTCTCAATAGATTAGTAATCCAATCTTAGTCCAAATGTTGGACATTGATCTGAATGCGATTCAGATGTAATGAGAGGATTAGATTTATAGTTTGATTTAATCAAACATCTTTGAGAGGTCCCTTTGATTTGGATATGATATATGATCCAAGATTTAAATCTCGATTTCGATTTCGTTTCGAGATGTTGAAAAAACAAAACATTTTTGAAATTTTGTCAATTTCGGCCAAAATCGACCTAGAATTGTGAAGGAGAGGTATATATCGAGATTTCAATTTCGATTTCGGTATAGTGTTGAAACCGAATTTTCATCGAAATTTCGCCGAAATTTCGGGAAATTTGAAATACTGATATGATCTCAGTATCCAAGTCACTATACATGGAATGTACAGTTGTCGTGTCCTTATCTCTAAATTTTCGCAGAGAAAGCACATTATTCTTAAAAGAGTTCAAGAATAATTCAATTGTTGATAATGTATCTGAGCATTGAGAAATTGATGATTAAATGTGATTTAATTATCATGAATAATATGAATATGATTCATATTATTTGGACTCATGAGAATAGTTATCTAAGATAATTAAATATGCTTAATTATCAAAGATATGATTAATGTAGATATCACTATCCATAATAATAATAAATATTATAAATATGATTTATAATATGCTGGAGAGATTTTATTGTAAATAGTATTTGCGAATTAAATGGTGTGAATTGGATTCACATTGAACAATTAATTATACATGCAATTTATATTTTATCATGGAAGGCCACGACAAGTGACCGATATATCGTTGATATGGTCGATATTTGGTCTTGGAAGGCCATTTTCTTCATGAAATAGGTTCAATATCGGTGATCGATACAGTACCAATACCGATACTGATATGGCCTTCCATGTAATTTATATTTTATATATGAACATGATTCATAATTGTCAATTGCATGATTGAAATTATTACAAAATAGTTTGGAATTATCTTGGTTAATAATTATGCAACAAAGTTGTTGCCCATGTGGAATATATGATGAGACATGAGATCTCAACATAATTGGAATGAGAGAGTCTCATTACCATACAAGGAGTAGACAACAACCTTGAGTCCTAAAACTTGGTGGTCACCCACCTATGCATGGAAGAGGACTTGCTCTCCTTCCAAGTTATTCCATATTTGTTGATTTAATTTAGATTTAATTATATTGATTGATCTTCAATATATTTAATTTATTTTTAAATTAAGTATATGTTGTTGTAAATTTATCCAACAAAATCATGGCCATCGATTGAAAGTACAAAATAATCTACACCATTGATTATATGTGTACATGGATTGAGATCCATGGACATCCAATTGGTTATAAAAGAAAGGTTAGACCCTAGCTCTTTCTTTACAACAATATCAAGAGTACAACTCTCTCTATTCTCATACACGTCCAAGGTCTCTCTCTCTCTCTTTCAATATTGTGGTCATCTACTATAATGAGTTAGAGAGCCTGGCAGTCATCGCATCATCGTTGTACTGCCAGGTCGACTGCTTGTAGATCTTCACCTTCTTCGATGCATCTTGCTCGTGAGGAAGGCTACTGATTTCGTAGGACTAAATCAAGAGACTCTCCGCTAGGGTCTTCAACTCGGATTGCAGGAAACATACATCTCATCCACGCGCTCACAAGTGCATCCTTCGTCGGATTGGACTCGAGATACGAGGTTTGTTCGATTAGAGACACATGATCGCAATCATGCTTCAAGAGGCAATCCTTTGACTCATTTATGATCTTGATGAAACAATATGAGAAGTTTTCTCATATCATGTGCTTTCATCTATTAAAAAAATTTAAATTCCACTGCCTGTTACAACTAGTATGACTAGTTACCCTAGATCGTATTTGATGGGATCTACATGCTTATGTGATGCGCTAAAGCCTAAACCCTAGCCTTCACTCTTAACCAGCAACGCTTCTTGAATCTCAATCTTCTCTTGATGAATGGGCTTCTTCCCACACTTATCCTGTGCTGGTTGATCCGATTCGGCTGGTCCGTATTCTATCTTAATGTCTCCTTCTCTCCTCCGCCATGATTGACAAACTAGGCTCAACGTCACTCACTTATCAAGCAAACTAACAATAGATCAAGTAATGCCAGATTTGTTAAAGGTTTGATTTAGAACAATATCGAACATCTACTTTAGATCCATTTCTTTATTGATTAAGGGTTTTTTAAGAATAAATCTTCAATAATAAGTAATCAATAATCAAATCTATATAAGTTCCATGGATACAGGCATGTTCATATTCATTCATATATATGCAGATTTATGCACACATATGTAAGTCTATAATTTTAAATTGGGATTTTTACACCACAAATTATATAAACTTTGTCAATACGTTCTTGACCATGTCTTATTCGTAATTATCACCTAATCACCATACACTTGCTAACTCACACACTACGGACCTTGTGGTTAATTCTCATTCATTTGACCATTAAAATGAACTTGATTCTGCCAAAAAATTCTATATTACCCTTCTTGTTTATCAAATTTGCAATTGTATACCCTCTTGTAAATGTATACCATCCTGTGAATATACACCCTCCTTCCCTCCCCTTTCGCTCCTCTAAACTTCACTGGGGATCCATTGGACATTTCGAGATCTGTCGTATCATAGCCTCACCACATTCCTCGAAAAAGGTTTCATTGGGGATCCCCTGATGTGGCTCCTCTTGTAGCCAGCAACAACCCATGACCCAGGTTACCCAACAGGGGTGATGATGCTACGACTAGTAGGTAGAGGAGAGGGGCAGTGGCTGACGAGGCAAAACCCTTTGCAGCGAGGTCTATGGCAGAGGAGAAGCTCCGCTTGGATCTTCGTGATGGCGGTGTTGATAGCTTGGGGGAGAGAGACAGAGACTGGCAGAGGAGAAACTCAGCCCTTGGCTTTGTTGCAGTCATGGTTTCAGATTTCGCGAAATATCGTTGAAATTTTGATTTTGACATGGGACTGAAACTTCGAGCAAAATGTTGATATAAGAGCATTCCTTCACAAAAGTTGCTCGATTTGGACGAAATGTCATTGAAATTTACCAAAATTTCGGTGAACTTTCGTTTCAACATGGTATCGATATGATACCCGATATCGAAATTTAAAATCTTGGTTGCAGTGATCGTGGCGGTGGACAAGGTATTTCACAGTGGAGGTGCGTCGACGAGGGGTTGCTAGAGGGGTATGATAGGAACCAAACACATTTTCGGTTCCCCTCAATCTAATTAAAATCCAATCTTTTATCTCTCTGGTAATCCATCTCGATATGCCTTTTGTTGGGTATACATGATGTTGGTATTGTAGGGGTTCTCGAAAGAATCTCCACCGTAGATTACGAAGTGCATGTTGCTTTAAATTAATTAGCAACATAATTGTTGGATACAGGGCCAAAACCCTCCTTGGTTGTTGGTGGTGGAAAAGTCTTATTCTATTATTCCAAAGAACCCTAGGCTCTCTTATATAGAGAGAACCTATGAGTAAATTACATAAGTAGTAACCACGAAAATAAAGATTTATAAACAGTGCACCGACTACATAAATATCTCTACACTCCCCCTCAAGATGGAGCATAGTTATCAATCATGCTCAGCTTGGAAGAACACTTTTGGAATGGTCCTTTGCGCAATGGCTTGGTGAAAATGTCGGTCGTCTGCTCCCCTGAACTCACATGCGAAGTAGAAATCGGGCATTTCTGGATCATATTTCTAGTGTAGTGGCAGTCTACCTCAATATGTTTTGTTTTTTCGTGAAAGGCAGGATTATTGGCAATGAACAATGCAACTTGATTATCGTACTGTAGCTGCATGGATAGAGATACATCTATATGCAAGTCGTCTAGTACGGCTCGAACCCACATCATCTCCATACTATCTTGTGCCATGACCCTATATTCAGATTCAATACTAGATCTAGCCACAACAGTTTGTTTCTTGCTTTTCAAGAAACAAGTGAGCTACCCACAAAAACTGCAAAACCTGAAGTAGACTTCCGATCCTTAGGGCATCCTGCATAATATGCATCCGCATACGCAGAAATAGATAAATTTGTTTCCTTTTTAAATAGCAATCACGTGCCTGGAGATGACTTTAGATACCCCAGTATCACATATATGGCATCCATATGTACATGTCTCGGCTGTTCCATAAACTGGCTAATTCAACTAACTGCAAAGGCAATATCGGATTGAGTTATAGTAATGTAGAGAAGCTTACCCACCATTTCTCTATACCTTCTCCTGTCATCTTCGTCCATATCATTATCAATTATCATATAATTTCATACTTGGATCCAAGGAGTACTTGCAGGTCTACACCCAACCATACCCGTTTCAACTAGCAGATCTGTAATATATTTCCTTTGGGTCATCACAAGACCCTGTACATTCCTGGCAAACTCCAATCCTAGAAAATGACGACCCAAAAATGCTTTCGCCATCTTTATCCCATGAGCATCATTTCTCGTAACCAAAATGTCATCAACACACAGCATGATGACTACCGTACCTATAGGAGTCTTCTGGACGAACAACGAGTGACCGCATTTGATCTCTTGAATCCTTGTTATTCAATTAGATGGGAAAGCTTCTGAAACCATGCCCTTGAGCTCTGTTTAAGGCCTATATTGCCTTATGAAGGCTACACACCATATGATTCTCCCCCTCAGCAGCAAACCGTAAGGGCTGCTGCATGTAGACTTCTTCCTGCAGGTCGCTATATAAGAATGCATTCTTAATATTAAGTTGAAACAAGCGGCAGTCATGTACCACATCAACCGACAGAAGAATACGAAGAGTGGAATGACGAGCAACAGGAGAGAATGTATCCATATAATCCATACCATATGTCTGAGTGAAGCCTCGCGCTACTAGCCTTGCCTTGTAATGGTCAAGACTACCATCTGCATGGTACCTAACTGTAAACACCCATTTGCAGCTAACCACAGATGCTCCTGAGGGAGCAGGAACCAAGCTTCATGTACCCCAGGACTGTAGGACAGCCCAGTGTTGCAGAAGACGGTATTCGATATTCAGTCGGAGTGGTCACTGAATAGAGAATAATCGGTATTCAGGCGACTATTCGGAATTATTCGATTTTATATTTTTAATATAACAATTATTTATAATACATATATTCTTATATATATATGGTCATTATTTAACATGAATCCAAGATAAAAGTACCAATCAATATAATAGATATATAGAATTTGACATTTGTGGCGATACTGTGGTAAAATGTAACCCATAAAAATTGAAAATAAAAAATTAAAAGTCAAACTCTAGTCAGCCTAATAGTCGGGCTAGTCGGTTGAACAGTCGGGCCGACTATTGCTCGACTGGAGGCCTGTTCAGTCGGGGACCCCCCCCCCCCCCGCGCACCGCATAGTCGGACTGAATATTCGGGATAGTCGGTCGACTATTGCAACACTGGGGCATCCATCTCCTCCTCCATAATAGAGCGCCATCAGTCAATCTTCAAGGCATCCTGATAATTTAGTGGTATCTCCACATAAGACAAAGGCACAACAAATCTTTGAAAGTCCCCTGTAAGACAATGATAGGAAAGCTGTGAAGCAAGTGGATATGATGTACAAGAACATTTCTGCTTCCGTATAGCAATAGGGACATCCAGCTCATCATCAATTGTACTCGTCGGTTCACATTCCTCCTGAAACGATGAACCTTGTACATGCACACTATCCGACCCATCATTAGTAATACCATCTGAACATACCTGAGGTGCATGGGATGATTGATGTGGGACATGAGCAGGACCTGAACGACGTGTATAATATTTAGGTAATGGCGAGATAGGTGGTCTTGGTGGTGGTGGCAAGGGTGGTGGTGGAGGTTGGGATGATGTTGGCGTGACAACAGGGATGCGAACGTACGTTGGTGGACTCAGAATAGGAGGAACATAAACCTCATCAGTAGCAACGGTATCCCTTCTGAGTCCGAGAGTAACCCACAAAGACACACTTGATAACCCTAGGTGAGAGCTTGTCAAGTTCGGGAGACAACTGGTGAACAAAAGCCACAATAACAAAAACACGAGGGGTAAGTGAGAATAATTCCTTGTCGGGAAACACAACAGAAAGAGGAATTTTCTCACCAAGTACTGACGAAGGCATACTATTTACAAAATAACATGCTGTAAGGACTACATCTCCCCAAAAAGAAATAGGTGCACAACTTTGGATAAGCAGGGTTCGAGTAATATCAAGAAGATGACGATGTTTTCTCTTTGCGACCCCATTTTGCTGAGATGTGCAAGCACATGTGGTTTGATGAATAATACCTCTTGAAGAAAAGAAATGTGAGAGAGAACGAGTGCAAAATTCCACAACATTGTCAGTACGAACATATTTCACATGAGAGGAAAAAACATTTTGCACTTCAATTATAAGATTTCGAATAACATCCCCTGCTTTAGATTTGTTCTTTAATAGAAAAACCCATGACAAACGAGAGAAATTATCAACGACTACAAGATAAAACATGTGTCTCTAGTGATCAGGAACACGACTCGTACCACAAATATCGGCATGAAGTAAATCAAATGGGGAACTACTGCTCTGACACCGACGACTAGGGAAGCTAGCACGATGGTGCTTTCCAACTGTCAAGATTCACATTTAAAGGAGGAACTCAGAGAAATCTGAGGCAAGAGATGACACATCTTCTGGAGCGGGAGGCGTCCAAAGCGTAGATGCCATGTATACGGAGAGACTGATCCAGCTGAGTAAGAGGAGACACCAGCATAGGAATTCCGGGCCAGACGATAGAGACCATCCTGCTCAGAACCACAACTAATCACCCTGCCCGTTAGGATGTCCTGAAATATAAGAGAAGATGGGTCAAATATAGCATGCCAGTACAGATCCTTTCATCAAAAAATCAGGTGCATGTAGAACATTCTGTAAATGCATGGAAGTTGATAAAGTAATTTCCCCCTGTCCAATGATGGGTGAATGAGTCCCATTAGCTATTATCACTGACCGTCCTAGTGGAATCTCCCTGTATGACGGGAGTCTATCTCTGTCGCGACAAAAATGGTGTGTTGGATCAGAGTCCATAACCCAATCTGAAACATCTGAACTATGATATGATGGAAAAGTGCAAGCACTACCTGAGGTGCTAGCAGAGGCAGAAGTACCGGCAGACGCTTGAAGCAACAATATCCGAAGAACCTCCTGGAGAATCTGTAGATACGGGAGGCAATAATGTCTCGCAATCTCGTCACGAGCTCCTCGAACCTCCGATCTGAAGTAGATGCCGACGGAGATGCAACATGCTCGTCTACTCGCGCCGATGTTGGAAACCCATGCTTAGAATAGCATGTATCCTCAGCATGGCCTATGCGATGGTAAAAAGTGCATGACTGACGAAAACGACCGCCTCGATCACGAGGTCCATGACCACGGAATGAAGACGAACCACCTCTTCCTCTGGACGCAGTCATCGCCGAGGGTGGTGGAGTAGAAGCACTGGATGAGACAGAGATGCGACTGAGCCTCTGGTAGCATCGACAAGTATCTGTGAGCGTGCAGCATCATATTCTGGATCAAGGGCCGCGAGCAGGACCCCTGCCATAGTAGCATTCCTAAAAGTCTTCTACTGCTCAAGGGTGGCCGTGAGAGAAATAATATTGTAGAGCTTCTCAAACATCCCCTGAAGGGATGTATACAAGGATTGAAGTGGTCGTCCATTCTGCTTCATTGTGAATATGTCGTGCTGGAGCTGTAACATCTTCATCTCATTTCACACCTACGAATATGTTGCTACCAGTATGTCGCACATCGCCTTAGCAGTGGGTTGATGGAGAGCATCATTAGCAATCTCCATCGACAACATGCCTGATAGCCAAATCTTGGCATATGAATCATCAGCCTCCCAGGAGGCATAAATCCAAGTTTTCTCTGCCAGCTCTTCCTCGGTAAGAATGTGCTTCTTACTGTTCGACTTCATGAGGCTCGTGAACTGCATCGCCCATAGCTCATAGTTCGTCCCATCCATCTTGACCATTGGCGCGGGACCTTTGAATGCGCGACCTTTGAATGCGCCTATGAAGGGCATATCGACTTTGTTTTCTGACATCGCCGGAGACGAAGAACTAGAATTTGTAGACCAAAAGAAAGGTGTCTACATAAATTTCATAGGATTTGAGTGCGTTTGTAGACTTCACGCACTCAAATCTATTGAGATGGCCGCTGTGGCAAAGAGCTGCTAGGGCTGGGGTCGACGGGAAGTGCCGACGGGAGAGAGGTGGCGATGCTGGGGGGAGGTGGCGGCAGTACCGGAGAGAGAGAGAGAGGAAGGGCGGCGACGGTGAGAGAGGATTTAGGGTTTTAGGGTTTTGGCTCTGATACCATGTTGGTGGAAAAGTCTTATTCTATTATTCCAAAGAATCCTAGGCTCTCTTATATAGAGAGAACCTATGGGTAAATTACATAATTAGTAACCATGAAAATAAAGATTAATAAATAGTACACCGACTACATAAATATCTCTACAGTTGTTATGGGTTCTAATTCTTCAAGCTTGAATTGGGTTGTGCTCCAGGTATAGGGCATGCAACCCCTTGTTTTGGTGAGAAAATTCTTACGATGAGAGCACGACGACAATAGCGACACGTACGGTAAGGTCGATGGATCGCAAGTCGAAGATGACGGAAAAAAGGAGAATCTTGAGCTCCTGTAAGGTTTATTTCCGTGAGGGACAACATTTGGCACATTAAGATGGACAATTTAAGAGTTTGGTGGAATGGATAATACGAGGAAACACACTCTGGTGATGCTTCCCCAATTGGGAAGGGCCGTACACTTTCGGCTGATAATTGATCAAAGCTAGGGAAGTACTTGATGAAGTTTCAAGAGTAAAGGATGATTTACGTATTGGTTCCATAGAGCGCCAGAAGAAGCAAAAAACTATCTCGGAGCATGCATGAACACTGGTGAATTGAATAAGATGATAAGCACCCCCTTCTTCATAGTCTACCCCAATCATCCTCACAGTCAAGATGTTTGAAAAACACATGAGACATCATCAAATATAGCCCGGCAATTTATTTTCTTACAAATTTGGCTGATAAACAATAGACTTAGAGGAAACTCAGGTTGAAAAAGAAGATTGTTGAGCTTAATGTTAGGTGTGAGGTGAACACCCCTTTTCCCTTTATGACAAAGTTTACCATTCATAACTTGATCATTTCTCTCTGGGAGAACCTGTTACATTTGGTGAAGTAGACTCTTTTCTTCTCATTAGTGTCTGGAGTCACTTGTGTCAATCAACCATTCGATTTTTGCAAAAAAATGGTTTGAACCTATAAAGATACATGCTCAGTTCCCCCCGCTCACATGCTTTATCCATCATCCAACATGCCTCAGGTATGTGATGAGCACATTTTTTCTACTGATGGCACTACTGAGTTGTCGGTGCAGTAGGATTCCATGCATGATGAGCAGGTGCCCTTGGCAGATGATCTTGATGTGTTGATCGCTCTATGCAAGCGGAATTGTAGGTGTGCTACTTATCCTCTTGCAGTGTAGGTTTCCTTGAACAGACTGTCAGAGGATTTCAAGAGGTTTACCTTGGCACTATCAGCCGTGGAGATACGACGGACATATCATGAGGCTCTTCAGGACAATCAGTGGAGATTAGCCATGGAGGAGGAGATGGTTGCGTTACAGTCATGTGGTATGTGGAGTCTTGTTTCTGCTCCAGTTGACGTATCCATTGTGGGATGCCAATGAGTGTTCCCTATGAAACAACGTGCAGATGGTAGTGTGGATCGGTATAAGGCGAGACTTGTGGCACATGGGTTCACCCACTTATGGGGTGGACCATCAAGATACTTTCTCTGCAGTTGCCAGACATTCTACTCTATGTATTCTACTTTCTGTTGTTGTGGCACGAGATAGACCCATTTACTAGCTTGATGTGAAGAATGCCTTCCTCTATGTTGATCTACAGGAGGAGGTTTACAAGTAGCAACTACTTGGGTTTGCTACCGAGGGGGAGTGTCACAAGGCTTGCATGCTGCATATGTGTATCTATGGCCTTAAGCAGAGTTCAAGAGAATGGTTTCAGAAGCTCTCGGACTTGATAGAGCAGCGGGGGTTTGTGCGATCGACTGCAAATCACTTTTTGTTTATGCACAGGACCTAGAGAGGTATTGTTGTCATTCTTGTTTACGTTGATGATATTATTGTTACAGGAGATGACGAGCATGGTATTCAGAGTGCCAAGGACTTCCTTAGATTGTAGTTTGCCAGGAGCCAGCAAGATCATGTGATGACTCAGAGGAAGTATGTTATAGACCTTCTTTAAAAGACATGCATGACAGATTGCAGACCTGCCACTACTCCTATAACCCAAGCATAAATCTATATGATGATGACACTAAGGAGGTTTTTTTGAGGCCCTGACACTAAGGAGGTTGACAAGAGGAGGTACAAGGAGCTTGTTGGCAAGCTACTATATGTGACTATTTCCATGCTCGACATATCTTTTGCCATGAGCAAAGTAAGTCAGTCTATGGAGTAGCCCAAACATGCACATATGGATGCTTCATATGATTTTGAGGTGTCTGAAGACTTCACTAGGTACGTGACTTCTGTTCAGCAGAGATACATCTCTTTTAGTTACAACATGTGCATATGCAGATTATGCTGGGTGTCCAAAGGATTAGAAGTCTACTTCAGCTTTTGTTGTGTTCATTGGGAATTCCCTGGTTTCTTGGAGGAGCTAGAAGCAAATCCTGGTTGCCAGATCTAGTGTTGAGTCAGAATACATGGCCATAGTGTAGGCTAGCACAGAGATGATGTGGGTCAGATCTGTTCTTACTGACCTGACTATAGAGGTGCCTCTTCCCATACACATTCAATGTGACAATCATGCTGCTCTTTTCATTGCAATAACCCATCTTTTCATGAGAGGATCAAACACATATAGGTGGACTTTCACTACACCCGTGACATGATACAAAAGGGTCTTATTGCCAATACTCATGTCATTTTTGGAGATCAGACAACATATGTTTTTACGAAGGCCTTAGCCAGAGGGCCTTATCAGAGATGTTCCAAGTCAAGCCTGATGTTATCTACGCTCCAGCTTGAGAGGGAGTGTTGAGATATTTCCTATCTTTCTTATTATTTTTTTATTATCTATTTATTTTGTCTTCTTCATGTAATTTTTTCAATAGATTCTTCTTCTATATAAGAGAACCCAAGGACCTATCATTGGTACAATCAATTCTTTTCCCTCTACAATGCTTATCAAGCTGACATGCTTCACATTCTGCTCAAGACTGGCAGGAATACATGTAAACATCTCATGAAAATTAAAGCAGACCAGATATTGTTAAATGGCGATGTTTCTGACATGATTGATTGAAACATAGACATCATTAGCAAAAAGAGCATGTATATAACATGTATATCCAACTATTGGAGGTGGTCGTTCTCATATATTCCTTCAGTCGCCAAGATTATTCGGATGCCTGAAAGCAATATCAAACCTCATCAAAATAGCCTTATATTTAAGTTGCATGCACAATTTATTAACATGTAAAACACACAGTTTACTCAGGAGTACAATAAACATTCACAAGTCTTCAGTTTATATGAAAATTCGACCACCCTAGCAAATGTAATGGGGATATAATACTAGTGACTAGACAAATGGATTTGATAGTGTGGGAGAGGTAGTATGTGAGTGGGGAGTACCATTCCCTGGTTAGGTGATTGGAAGTGCCATAATCAATCACCGCATGATGGATGCAATATGCTCATCCGAGAAGAGTCCTGCATTAGCTGAAAAGTGTGAACATTTTTTATTTATGTGGTATTCCTCGTAGGAGGAAATTTGGTTGGCCTAGGTACAATTCCCAAACTTCTTCCAACATCCTTCATAAGAGTGTTTTGTGTGCTTATAATATGCACAAGTTTGAGTATAGTGTCAATTTCCACTACTAGAGGAGAAACCTATGACTAAATGAGTCATTATCACTGCCAAAGACATTAAGGACAATGATATCTGCAGATACAACATGAGTCTTGTAGAGGATTGAAAAGATTCCCAATGGCCTGGATGTATCTATTGCACTTTGGAAGCAGAAGCGTACTTGTGCCTCTTATCCTCTTACTTCCCAGGTTTCCTTTGATCGCTTGTTCGGGGACTTCAGGAGATTCGATGTTGCTCTATCTGCCGTAAAAATCCCACGGAATTACCAGGAGGCCTTGAGAGACAGTCGATGGTGTATGGCCATGGAAGAAGAGATGACTGCACTACAGTCGCGTGGTCTCTGGAGTTTAGTCCTCGCTCCCAATGGGGTGTCTATTGTCAGTTGCAAATGGGTGTTTACAGTAAAACACCATGCAGAGGGAGTCTTGATCGTTATAAGGCCATATTGGTTGCATGAGGTTTTACTCAGACTTATGGGGCAGATTATCTTGACACATTTTCCCATGTTGCTCGCCACACCACTCTATGAGCTTTCTTTCAATTGCAATGGTACATGATTGGCTTTTATTTCAACTTGACGTTAAAAACACATTATTGTATGGCGATCTTAAGGAAGAAGCCTACATGCAACAACCTCTAGGGTTTGCTGCTGAGGGGGAGTGTCAGCTGGTTTGTAGACTTCACAAGGCAATATATGGTCTGAAGCAGAATTCAAGGGCACAGTTTCAGAAACTCTCTTATCTAGTTGACAAGCATGGATTCAAGAGATCAAATGCAGATCATTTACTGTTTGTACAGAGAACAACTAGAAGTACAGTTGTTATCATGGTATCTGTTGATGACATACTTGTTACAGTAGATGATGCGCAGGGGATCAAGAGGGCAAAGGAAATCCTGGGTTAACAGTTTGTTACCAAGGATCTTCGCATTCTACGGTATTTCTTGGGGTGAGTTTGCCATGAATCAACGGGTCTCATGATGACTCAAAGGAAGTATGTTACATACATGCTAGTTGAGACATGCATGATTGGGTATTGACCTGATGCTACTCCTATGGATCCCAGCATGAGGTTATACGATGATGATACAGATGAGGTAGATATGAGAAGATATTGAGAATTGGTGGGAAAGCTTCTCTATGTAACTATCACTAGACCATATATCTCCTTCGTTGTTAGTCGGGTTAGTCAGTTCATAGAGCAGCCCCGACATGTACACATGGATGTGTTATATATGATCTTGAGATGCCTAAAATCATCTCCATGTGCATGATTACTATTCAGGAAAGAGCAACTCTTACTATTATAGCATGTGCAGATACAGACTATGCATGATGTCTAAGGAAATGAAGTCTACATCAGGCTTTGCTTTATTTGTTGCCAACTCTCTAGTTTCCTGGAAGAGCAAGAAGCACATTGTGGTTGCCAGGACAAGTGTTGAATCAGAACAGTGTTCACGAAAGCGGTCTGTGCGGCCGCATATGCGGCCGCATAAGCGTATGCGGTGCCCTCAGCGCACCGCTTTCCTGAAGCCCTGCATTATGCGCCCTGTGCGCTTATGCGGGCCGCATATGCGGGCTGTGCGGCCGCATATGCGGTCTGTGCGGCCGCATATACATATTTTTATTTTTTTTGTTTTTTAAATTTGTGTTGCATTTTTATTGTGTTATTTATGCCATGTTTTTCTTGCTTTAGCATGTATGCCAACCAAGCATTCCATTATCATTTAAATCCATCATCAAAGTAGTTGTACTGCGAGATTTGAGTAAGCACACAAGTAAAAAAAGAATAATATACTAATAATTTAGCAAACTAATTTAGTCAACTAATAGTTATTATGAATGCAATATATTATATGTAAAGTTTGGTACTTTTAATGGAGGATCAGTTATAAATATAAAGACAGAGATAAATGACATTCTATTCAACAACAGAGGCATTTTGTGCGTTAACTTTTTATTTTGTTGATTGTTGTCAATTATTTTGTGTGTTAATTGTTCTATTGAAGTATTGATATTTGATTGATAGAGATTGTTTTGAACTCTATATGAAAGTTATTTTTCTTAGATCTTCTATTGGACCACAATTATCAGTAAATTTAGTTCTATTGTAGTCACTTTTGTATATATTTATTTATTTTTAAATAAAAAATTAGGAAACCGCGTAGAACCGCATATACCCCGCATATGCCCCCGCATACCGCTTAAGCGCTATTCAGTGACCTGTCCGAATGCATACGCATACCGCTTTCCTGAACCTTGAATCAGAATATATGGCTATGGCACAAGAGAGCACCGAGATGATGTGGGTCCGAGCGGTGCTAGCAGATTTATATATAGATGTACCTTTTCCTATGCAGTTATGATGTGATAACCAAGCTACCTTATTTATTGCAAACAAGCCCGCCTTTCATGTGAGAACTAAACATATTGAAGTAGATAGTTACTATATACGGGACATGATCCAGAAAGGCTTCATCTCTACTTCCCATGTCAGTTCAGGAGATCAAACTGCAGATATTTTCACCAAAGCTTTGCTTAAAGGATCGTTTCAGAAGTGTTCATTCAAACTGAGCATGATTGACATCTATGCTCCATCTTGAGGAGCATAAAGATATATTTATATTTCTATACTACTTTCTCAGTTTACTTTATTTTTATCTATCTTATTTAATTTACCCATAGGTCTATCCTCTAAGAGAGCCTTAGGATTCGTGGAATAAAGAACTCTTTTTCTTTTTCCAACAAGGTTGAATGAGTTGCACATGAGTAACGTCAATCTTCTGGAGACGATTGTAGATTGTTGAGTTATCGTGCTTACAAGGGTAAACGGATCTTTGGATGAGGGACCATTTACCCATCCTTCTCTATATTATTGTACTCATCCCCCCTCATTGATTTGTTATCTTAGTGAATAGAGCCCTAATCTTTTGTGAGGGAGATTAGGAATTGAGACCCTCATGGTTTTCCCCTCAGTGTAGAATTTTCCATGTAAATCTGTGTCTCCATCTTTGTGCGTGCTTTGCATGTTTGATTCTAACATGGTATCAGAGTCTATGCGTCGAAGGGTTGCGACAAAAGGCTTGTGCTCATCGGAACGACAGGTCTCTAGTGGACTCATGCTTATCTTCTCATATGGATTCGCGATCTGGAGTTTGGTTTCCAGATTGTGCGCCAGTTATAGATTTTTTCCTTCGAGCGGGGTTCGTTACACCCCTGCGACCTGTTTTTTCCAGATCTGAAGTGTTTTTTCAGATTTGATTATCTTTCCAACAGATCGTTCTTTCCAGATTTGAGGCTTCCTTGGAGTTTTTTTAAGACCCAGGCTATTCCCTCATCATTTGCTTGATGTGATCAGAGGAAAAAAGTCATATGTGCTGTGATCAGAGCCCTGCTTTCTGCGTTGATTGACTCATTTGTGAACCCCCATTTTTTGGGTTCTCTTGCCTCCGTTGTGCCCTAATCATGCGCCCACCTGTGCGTGGGTACTCCTGTGGGCGAGCCTTTGTTCGCGCTTTGTTCTGGGAAGCAACCCTGCCTGTTTTTTCCCTTGAACAAAGAGGGATGCTGCTGTATTTTGGACATCAAGCAGTCCAAAGTATTTAGGAGTTTTTTTGCTCTGTTGAAGCATGTGGTTGCCTCTATCACATGTGATAGTTGCTGTGATTTAAGTTCTTTGTGCTGGAACCGTGTTTGTATTGAATTCAAGGTGTCTGGTTAAATGTTTGAGAGAGTCAAATCTAAAGGGTGCAAATTTCCTGGTAAATGACGCTATGATGATTGGAGCATCCAAAGGACCTGACAAGTTAGAGGATCCGGTAGATACCATCATGGAGTTATAGTCATTCTTGAAGGAATCGTTTACAAAATGGCTTGTCTCTTTGAAATTGACAGACAATGATTCATCTCTTAATACGAGGAGAACTAGTGATGCTTGCTCTACCAAATCTGAGTGGATTATTGACAATGGTGCATCTGATCACATGACAGGTGATCTTAGAATGTTTCATGATTATAAGTTATTATCTTGGAGAGAAAGTTACAGTTGCAGCAGACAAGTCTCCTGCTACTATTGCTATAAGAAGAACGATTTCTGTTGTAGATTGTTTCCTCCTTACCAATGCACTTCACATCACTAATTTCCCAATAAATATTTTGTCAGTCAATAAGATTTGTAAAGAATTGCACTACATGTTGATTTTTTATCACAATTCGTGTGTTCTAGAAGACTTGCAGACATGCAAGAAAATGGGAATTGTATTAGTTGAGGATATGGATTATGTTGTCTTCCAGCTCGAGTGGGTCAAGTCCTTACCTCTGTGATGAAAGCTCGTCTTAAAAAGACAACTCCACTTTAGTACGAAAATAGCATGAATGTCTCGGTGATATCAATTTTTCTTCTTTACATAAGTTGATGCACGAGATTTTCTTTAAATTGTCCGAGGATGATTTACATTGTGAGATTTGCCAATTCGCAAAGCAAACATGCACTATGTTTCCTGCATCTACTAGTAAATCTAGTTATGCATTTGAATTAGTACATTTTGATGTTTGGGGTCCGTCAAGTGTGAAGAGCGCGAGGGGCTATATGGGTACATGTGAAGGATATGGTTAGATCCTCAAGCGCATCACGGAAGCGTGATCGTCGTATCGAATACGACAAAGAACGACTAGTCGTACTAGTTGTTCTATGCTGCGGAAATTAAAAATTTTATGCGACGAAACCACATGATCCAAGAACACTTCTCGGATCGTTTCGTCTAAACCACAAACAAGTATTAGGTTTACCTCTTGAAGCGTGGTTGCAAGCGAGTCTCTAAACGAAGAGACCTCGTGTCTCAAGTCCGATCCGACGGAGGAGACGCTTGCGAGCGCGGGGATGAACCGCGTGCTTCTCGCAATCCATGTTGATGATCCAAGCGGCGGATCTCCTGATCTCAACACACGAGATCCGACGTCTTCTTCACGAGCAAGGCATGCCGAAGTAGACGGAGTTCCACGAGCAAAACATCGGGCAGCATGACGACGGTGCCGCGGCGATGGAGAGCCTCTCTAGGGCATCCATGGTGGACGGCCATGAGAGGAAGAGAAAGAGAAAGAAAGAGAGAGAGAGAGAGACTTGTTGTCTCACTTATGTGCAAAGAAGAGCAATGGGGTGCCTCTCCTTTTATAGGGTTTTGGGATCCATGGATCTCAATCCATGTGTCAACAGAAATCCAATGGTCCACATTAATTTGTGTTTCTTTCAATGGTCATGATTTGTTGCTAAAAACACAACAACAATTAATTTAATAAAAATCAAATATATATTAATTATAATTTGATTTATATCAAATCAATCTCCATTGGAGAGAAAGGAAAGGAGGCAAGCCTCCTTCATAAGGAGGGTGGACGGCCACCACATTCCTTATGGAATTGTGGCCGTCCCCTCTCCTCATTAGGAAGGGAGCTTCCTTTTTCTTATTACATGAGATTACTGTTGGAGTATTTGGTTGTGCGCCCATTGTGCTGTAGCAGGGTAAATGGATCCTGGAGAAGATCCATTTACCCCATTCTGTGTTTAGTCCCACATCGTCGAGTGGTGGGACTTGGAGGCTCTGGAGAGGCTATATAAGGAGCTCCAGACCTCCTGTACTCATTGAGAAAAAGTAATGCATAACATGCCCCTTTGAGGGCTTCTCCCGTGGTTTCATCCCGCTCCTCACGGAGTAGGGTTCCACGTAAATCTCGTTGTTCTTCTTGTTATTTATCTTTTCCATGTTTACGCTTCCGCATATTTATTTTATAACATGGTATCAGAGCGGGTTCGATTCTCGAGGATTTGTTCTTGAAAGTTTTTTTTCGAGTTTCGATTATTTAGTACTTCGATTGTTTGATTAAAGTTGAAGTATTGTTCAAGTCATCAAGTCCAGATCTTGTGTCGTTCTGTCAAGTTCCAGAGTTTATTCTAGGGTTTCAGAATGAAACCCTAATATCTGCTGCATCTCTGGTCTCCCCACTGCGACGCCTTTGCATCCAGATGGCTATCTGGATCTTCGCAGCCAACCTCGGCCACTTGATCAAGGATTGGCTTGAAGAAGATCTACTCCTCCAGAAATTCCAGGCAGCGGCGATGGCCTTCATCGTGGATGCGGAAATCCTTCTCCAGGCCGCACCTCGTGCAAACCCCGGCGGGGCCCTCATCTCCATCAGTCGCACCAGGCCCTACTGCCTTCAAGCCCGCAACAAACGACACAGACCCCCTCACGCGACGGCGGCAGCGCAAGCGGCGCGCGTGAGAAGCACCCTCGTACTCCCGCTAGATCTGGGGTTGCAGAGTCCATCCCCAAGCCAAGCGCGCACCTCCTCTCGGCGCTCCAGACGGTGTCGCCAGCCATCGGAACCACTCCGAAGCGGTGCACCTGCCGACCTTCCAGGCGAAACCCGCTCAAGGGCGACCTCTCTCTCTCAGCAGGCGCCCTCCTCTCGAGCATCCCAGGGGCTCCAGGAGCGGTCGTGGGCGGCACCAGGCGCAAGTACGCCTCCAGTTGGCCTCCCTCTTGGCGGCGCCGCCAACTTCTCCTCTCCTCTCTTCATGCGCGCATCCCCGACGATAATCCCGCGCGTGCGCCTCCAAAGAGCAGCACGCGGCGGCACCTCCTCTCCTGTTGGGCGGCGCCTCCAGCTCCCCCGCGCGCTCCAGGGAACACAAGCAGCGGCGGCGGTGTGGGGTTTTGAAAGGAGGGTTCCCATGTGGGAACCCTAATATGTGCGCCCAAGAGGGGCTACCATTTAAGGCCCAAATGGGCTGTATGTGAAAAAAAAGGAAAAGAAAAGGAGAGGAGGAGAGGAGAGTGCAACCCAAGTGAGGCTACGCCCTAATTAAAAAAAAGAGGGCTAATATATTTTAGTCCCAAGA